>CP139509.1:487629904-488829904 GCA_021014915.2 Artemisia tridentata subsp. tridentata
GGCAAACATGTAAGGTAAAGGGTGTAATACCTGAAATTCAGATAACCTGTAAAATTGTAAAATACCGTAAAAATCCATTGTAATAAATCTCGTTGATTAATAACAATCTGGTGTTACCGTTTAATAAAACCCAATTATTACGGGGAAATTTAAAATTTTCTCATATTGTTATTATTACCACGTTACGTTTTTGCGATATATATTAAGGAGCGACACGTACTAGACACAATTCGATCACGACACCACTTTTTCACGAACATCGACCAATGACAATACTTATATTTAACGAGTTACCATTTCTTGATTATCCTAAATCACTACCAAATACTACATTTAGTTCACCACTAATCACCATTAATTTAATTTAACCATTTCACTAATCACTCTCTAAACTACACAGCCAAATGGACTGTCCAGCCCACACCCACGTTACACAGGCCCCAAACCCAAATCAGTTTTTTTTCCTTTTGTTATTCTATGCAAGTTCGACCTCCCCACACCATCCAAAAGAGGACTAGATCTTCCAATTTTTAAACACAACTCACAAATGTTTTTGCACCACCTAGCTCACCACCCACTAGACTATGAACGAGCCAAGTTCCAGATTTACAGGTCGCACTTTGCTATGATTTTCAAGCCCAAATTGTTTGTCCTATTTTTAACCAAATCGTATAACCAAAAATCACAAGACACAACCATATCAACCCACGCTTTTACCTAAACATTTCTAGTGACCATACTAACATAAGGTGATGATTAAAAGACCATTAAGACTGCAGTGGAAGGTTGTGACTCGATAGCTTCATTTTGAACTAGTATGAATAACTAACGTGCACAAATGCAACCCAACAACAAAAGACAAATGCTACCAAACACTTCCATACCTACCTAAGATATTTTTCTAGCCAGCAAAACATGCCACCTCCCCAAATACTGGTCATGAACAGTAGATACAATAATTGGTTTGAAGACTTTGATAGTCAATAAAAACGTGTGATATATTTCTCCTATATTATACCTAACCTATCACCTTCTACACACACCACTCTACAATTATTCCATCTCTCTTTCAGCACCATATACCTTAAAAGCCAAGGGCTCTATATCTCTAGATTAGAAGCAGTAGCATAAAAGGGTTATGAGTATAAAACATATAACCCATCTTCACTTTCACCACTTCACACCACTACTTCAATACTGTCACTCTAACTCTCTCACACCCCAAAACCATCTCTAGAAGACCAGAAGGCTTTGAATCCAGCGGGTGCAAAATATTCCAGTCGAAGGGTCATATAACTCGAATTCGAGATGCTTGGCGTGTTTGCATCAATTCTGCTCAAGCCACCCGTTCACAAACTCATAACCATTCATTGTAAGTAGTTTTAACTAAGTGCTAGTCCATTTCAACGTTTAGAAATAACGCATGCATAACTTCAACCTCACCACTCGATTCGTATGTAACTAAGTTACCCACTACATTCGAACTCAAATCTTAACAGCTAGTCAAATCGGGTCATAATTTTACTAAGTAATTTGAGTTTTAAACATTACTTGAACCGCCCACTTAACACCATGATAATTTGTAAAACTTACACGTAACGTGTACATATTTTCGTATATGTCGAATGTCGACCCAGCCACCTTCAACATTTATCTTTTATGATTCTACTCATACGCTCGAATAAGCCCTTAATAAGCTCGCGATAAGCTCAAAGCTAGTGACCTTAAAACTGCCCCATTTTTTCTATAAGTCTCGAAGTGGGCTTTCGAGGCCCGTATGATATTTAATAAGCTATTAAGCCCTAAAGACCAAGCCATAAATCTTTCAAAGGTTTCAACACTTTTGTCCAGATAAGAGTGCTTATAGACTTAAAAACGAACTCATAAAACATGCTTACCATTTGGTTTAAAAGTTTTGATTTCATTTGGAAATAGTGTCGCGAGGCTCAATCTAGTTCGAAACTCATCTTATTTCTTATTTAACGTCACCTTAAACTAATATGAGTTGATGAAGAAACATAATAACAAAACAGAATGCATGCACGCATGCTTAGTTACTGAGTAAAAATTAGATACAAAATAAAACAGATAAGTGCTCATTAAGTATGTTAAAATACAAAACATAACACCAAAGAACTCATGGCTTAATGGTAACCTTGCTCAGCCACCACACAAACAACCCGAGTTCGATCCCAAGCAGCGGCAATTTTTACCATTTTTGCTATTTTTGCAACTTTCGCATCTTGGCAGTTTCAATCCCTAAACTTCGAATCACTTATCATTTCTCTTAAGGCTTATGTAAACTTGTAACATATATAAATTTTTACGCTTCCAACCCCTCAAGATTGAACACTTTGACACATCTCACCAAAACTTTTACAAGTTAATAAAGTTATATATTTTACAATTTTTCGTCTAGAAAAACATGTTTAACACATATTTCTTATATTTGACGACCACCACAAATAGATTCTAAATAATATATTTTTCCAAACATATTATTTAACCACGACTTCGATAAATACAATGGCATACCTCGAAGCCAAACAAATCTAATAAATATAATTTGACTTGTATTTATTCGCATTTCAATCATACTTAAGCCAATATTCGAGCCAACTCTTATATGAATATATTGTATATATTCCCATAATTATTGCAAGAGCCAATACTTACAAATATTTTCATAACACACATTTGGAATTTTTTTGAACTTACGAAGAATCCGCATAAGTTACAATAACACAAACACATGAGAAATAATATAAAATCTTGTTTTAAAACTTTAGGCATGTTAAGCATATCACACTCATATCACACACCCATTCATTGTCCGTTACTCGTTTTCACACACATTGTTATATTAAGTCACAAACACCAAATACTTAGACTTCACTATTATTCAGGTCCTGCTTTGGAGCAGTGTTCATAATTTCACTTGATATCTCATTTCCATCTTACCAGTATCACCAAGGTGAGTCGTGGCCCCTACTTTTAACACTTGTTTTTAATAACTCTTTTGGGGGAGATACATGCTTTAACTGTTTTAAGTTACTTATATAAAACTCTCATGATTTACTCAAAATCATCCACTATGCTTTACATGTTTGAATCACCTTTGAGAGGAATATATGTTCGTTATATGTACAAACTGCTTGCTTAGCTTAAACACTGAATTTGAAATATAACATTTTCAAACTACTTGATGTAACTTGATACTGAGATTCATTGTATGCATTCATATAACAAATGAATGAACTGGTAACCTTACTATGATATTTCTACATTTCACTAGAAATAATTGTCAAGACTAAAATTACGCATATTTCATGAACCCTGAAACCTATATTGCCTAAGTTTACTTTATTGCCATAAAGTCCCTCGATCATGAGCCATTAATCACTGCGGTGAGCGCGAATATAGTGAACAGCTTCGAAACCTGTTAGAGGCTGACGACCTATCCCACTAAATACTTGGACGAAATGCCTACATGGTTAGTCGTATTTAGTCGCGATACACTATATTTGAGAAAAATAGGAATTGGCAAACCACCTATTACATGAGGGCTAAAAACACCCATCAGTAACCCTGATGGGACACTGCCGTTTTACGGTACTCTGTTAACGTTTTGCGTGTCATGAGGCTTAGGGCAATATAACTTTATGAATATATGAATGTTTCATATATACTAGGATACAGCTGTATTTAGTTAAACACCACTCCACATTGATAGATTTCAGACTCTAGATTATTATTTTCACTATGTGTTATGATTATGAATCATGTACTTGAACTTTAGTTGTTATCATATGTGACTTAATTGTGAATTCTACAAAAGACAACCCAAAATGCTTGGTATATCGTTACATTTAAAAGTTGATCCAACATTCTATTTCGAGCGTATAACAACGTAGCTCATCTTCATTTATAACTTGAAACTATGATTCTGGAGATCATACATGATTTGCTTGTGGATTTTTATTCAACACAACTTGTTATTTATTTCATGTAGAACTATTATTCATTTCGATAACCACCATACACCTTTTAAATTCATTGAAAGAAAGTTATTTTCTATCAAACTCCACGAACTCACCAACCATTGTGTTGACGTTTTAAGCATGTTTATCTCAGGTAATTAACGGAGCAGGACAAGACACGGAGCGGGCATCTTATACTCTGATAAATAAAATGGTGTAAAATCAAATATGTCATTCTTTCCAAATTACCACACTTTTCTGATTTTCAAATATTTCACATTTATACCAAAACTATTATTTTGAATGACATATAACTTTCAAAACGCCTATTCTGGGCCGTTTTCTAAAAATTTAACTCGATCCTCACCGTAACACCCTAATTACTTTTCCGCTGCCACAAACTAAAATTTGGGGGTGTTACAGTTTGGTATCAGAGCCTATGGTTATAGAGAACCAAATGTTTTCAAACATCGAACTATAACCACACTTTATAAATGAATGATTTTACACCATACCATTTTACGCCCTCCGTGTCTGCAGACTGCCGTGCTCAATACATTACCTATTAAGATTATTTTGCACTAATCTTTACATGCTTGATAATTACTCTTCACGCATTACACACTTTATTATTTCACACTTACCGTTACGCTCTTAACGTACGAATTACTTATAATTTTTATTTTCGGCTACTACAGTACCATGTCTCCCAAACATGTTAATATTACCAAAGCTACCCTTCGTACTACTCATACATCATCTTGTTATCATATCATTACGGATGCTGAACATCTCTTTGTACTAATAACTCAACCCCAGCCTAATACGGAACTTACTCAATTACCACTCTCATTATCACCTACTCACTCACCCCTACGCCAGAAACTTAGGAAAACTGCTGAACCTTATTCAGATGAAGAGTTGATTGGTTGTCCAACAACATTCGAGGTTGGACAGAATTCACACCAAGAATCAAATTGGAAAGATGTCGAGCCAAATTCTCCATTACCTACGTCACTACTCCCACCTGTCCCGGTAGCCCGGCACAGAAAAGTCAAAATTTTAGCACTTTATGAGCCCGAACCGTTTATGACACCATTTCGGAGCCACCTCAATAGACCTATTAAGAATGTACACCTACGCTTAGTATCAATTATACCACCATTTCCACCTTACTCCCCTACTGCACCCCTAGATATGATCAGGATAACGTTACCATACCTTACCACCACTACTGTCATCATACCCTCCACCGTCGGTTGGACCCGACTACTCGTTAAGACTACTCACCCAGACTTACCTGTTTACACCTTACCAACGGGAGCTGACTCCTAGAGAATATTTACCATCTTAGGTCTCCCTCATCATTACTGATTCCACCTGCTTTCACTCCTCCAGCCCCGAGTCCTCGAGACTGGAGAAAGCTTCAGGACAACAGTTACCCACACACCTACTCCTCCCACCAGCATGACGCGACCGGAGCGTCATAAAGAACAGATTGATACACTCCAGAACATCATTTACAAAACACCACTCACGACCAACGACACCCTACCTGATCTTTTATCCGACAAGATGGACTTTCAGGACGGACTGACGAGGTTTCAGTCAGAGATATTGAGAAACACTCCCACATGACAGTCCTCTCAATAAGAAAGACAGAGGTATATTAACCTGCTGCATGGAACATTAATAAAAGACCTTGTATCGTTTGCTTTGTAAAACAATCGATCAAGTTATTAATATTATGATATTTACAGTGATTATATCCAGACCTACCATAATATTACCTACGATTGTTAGGATTCCTCATACCAGCACTGACTAGGCTATGACCATAGAATTCTTTAAGACAAAATTTTCGGAAGAAAACTTAATGAATGAAGAGAAAGTTGTTGAACTTCAGTTTTTGTAGATGAAACAATTTGTTCCTTAGCAATCCCATATTAAGAATTGAGCATTTATCTAAGATATTACCCAGACACATCATGATTTATGATGCTCAATTGGTGATGATTTCGCATTGTGACCACATTATTAAGACTAGTATATAAATACCTTGTTACTCGAATTATTCTGACATGGCCACTAGGTGGATTCTAAATCCGTATTTCTTGGGAGATTGATAGAATATGGCCAGCATGAGCAGTACAAATACCCCACTAGCACCAACCACAACTATGACTCCTGAAATAATCCAAAAATTTAGTAACCAACATCGTTACTGTGGCACTCGGAGCGACTACAGTAGCTCATCCGAGTAGCAACAATAGGACAATCGGAGAAAAGAAAACGACTGCGTCTTATAAACATACCCTTGAAAGTTTCACGAGTTGTTGACCAACTCACCTTAAAGGTCCAGAAGAAAAGACTAAACCTACCATCACCATTACCCAAGGATTTCTAGACCAAGAAGATAAATGGGACACTTTAAGAATCAATGCCCAACCCAGGGTACCACTTAGGACAAAAAGACCAGTGAAAGAGAATGGAAACTCTTTAGAAACTTAACAATGTCAGAGGATGACACCAATGTTTAAACAAGAAGAGAAATTCCTGTTGTGGATAAGTAAACCCTAGTTCAAAACTTTCTAAGTTGTATTTCCTTATATACTTTACCTTATGTACGATGGATGTGACCTAAGTGTATCAACTACCCTTCTACCGTATGAAGACTCTACCACGTAATATTTCCGAAATAATCATAATCTACGTCTATTTCAATTTCTATCCTATTTTCCCTATGCATAGTCATTATGTAACAATACCCTGGTATCACTTTAGAAATTTGATTGAACACCAACTCTGACCAAACAATAGGTTATCACCACATTGTAAGAAATTCTCACCCAAAACCTAAGTTATACCAAGGATATCCTATATTCACTTTAGAAATTCCTGAATTATCCCCAGAAGATGAACATAAACTTCTTAATTCTTTTGAAAATAATCAGAGGGTGTCCGACTTTGTGACAGAACCATTATAATTGAACCATATAAAACACTTTGAAGAAGCATAAATATCACGGTGACTGAGCCAAGCATTACGTTATTTGGTCCTCAAATTATACATAGCCTGATCAACTGTGTCTAATTTAGGAAGAATCATGTCATGACTGAAATAGTTATCTTTCAGATTCCCTAATAACAATTTCCATTCCAAAGAAAATATTGAGACAAAATAAATTGCTTATAAATGTCACTTTTGACCAACCACAAATAAATACCTACACATATTTCCCACCATTCTTATGATAAGAAACTAATAAAAGTACAAGCATTAAGAACCTAAGAATTCATAAGGACTTATGGGAAGCACAAATAACATAAATTTTATTAGAGACCATAGAAATTAGTACATAATGATAAAATTAGCAACGATAATGCTAAAATTACAACTATTTATTCCAACCTTCCGACTATCTATTTTCCCCACGCCATATCCACGATAAGGACTACAATCACCAGCGGGATGACAAACGCTAAAATCACGACCAAATATTGGAAGTCTTCGTCCGGAGCGTACCTCAAGTAGATAACCACAAGAATGACGTACACTATCGCTAGCATAGTGATGAAGTGCGGCATTTTTGAGATGTGGAATGAGAGAAAAATAGTTTGGGGAAGAACAGAAATTAAAATGAAGTAATTATAGGCTAAATCTAGCCGTTGGAACCAAAACTAGCCGTTACGGGCACTATTCACCACCGTTGGTATACACTGTTCTCTAGCCGTTAAATTCCCACAGTTCCTGACCGTCATTCTCCTTTTCACAGTCCTTAGGTTTATTAATTAACCCAACATTCGAATTTATTCCATCTAGCATGAATAAATCTAACTAGGTCTCGTTCCCTCTATTTTCGGATAGAAACCTTTCGACAACATTTTCCATAAACCCTCACCTTAGAACACCACATTTTCAACACCTATCATAGACTGAACTTCGGGACGAAGTTCAAAATTTAGGGGTAGATACTGTAAAATACCGTAAAAATCCATTGTAATAAATCTCGTTGATTAATAATAATCTGGTGTTACCGTTTAATAAAACCCAATTTTTACGGGGAAATTTAAAATTTTCTCATATTGTTATTATTACCACGTTACGTTTTCGCGATATATATTAAGGAGCGACACGTACTAGACACAATTCGATCACGACACCACTTTTTCACGAACATCGACCAATGACAATACTTATATTTAACGAGTTACCATTTCTTGATTATCCTAAATCACTACCAAATACTACATTTAGTTCACCACTAATCACCATTAATTTAATTTAACCATTTCACTAATCACTCTCTAAACTACACAGCCAAATGGACTGTCCAGCCCACACCCACGTTACACAGGCCCCAAACCCAAATCAGTTTTTTTTCCTTTTGTTATTCTATGCAAGTTCGACCTCCCCACACCCTCCAAAAGAGGCCTAGATCTTCCAATTTTTAAACACAACTCACAAAATGTTTTTGCACCACCTAGCTCACCACCCACTAGACTATGAACGAGCCAAGTTCCAGATTTACAGGTCGCACTTTGCTATGATTTTCAAGCCCAAATTGTTTGTCCTATTTTTAACCAAATCGTATAACCAAAAATCACAAGACACAACCATATCAACCCACGCTTTTACCTAAACATTTCTAGTGACCATACTAACATAAGGTGATGATTAAAAGACCATTAAGACTGCAGTGGAAGGTTGTGACTCGATAGCTTCATTTTGAACTAGTATGAATAACTAACGTGCACAAATGCAACCCAACAACAAAAGACAAATGCTACCAAACACTTCCATACCTAATTAAGATATTTTCCTAGCCAGCAAAACATGCCACCTCCCCAAATACTAGTCACGAACAGTAGATACAATAATTGGTTTGAAGACTTTGATAGTCAATAAAAACGTGTGATATATTTCTCCTATATTATACCTAACCTATCACCTTCTACACACACCTCTCTACAATTATTCCATCTCTCTTTCAGCACCATATACCTTAAAAGCCAAGGGCTCTATATCTCTAGATTAGAAGCAGTAGCATAAAAGGGTTATGAGTATAAAACATATAACCCATCTTCACTTTCACCACTTCACACCACTACTTCAATACTGTCACTCTAACTCTCTCACACCCCAAAACCATCTCTAGAAGACCAGAAGGCTTTGAATCAAGCGGGTGCAAAATATTCCAGTCGAAGGGTCATATAACTCGAATTCGAGATGCTTGGCGTGTTTGCATCAATTCTGCTCAAGCCACCTGTTCACAAACTTATAACCATTCATTGTAAGTAGTTTTAACTAAGTGCTAGTCCATTTCAACGTTTAGAAATAACGCATGCATAACTTCAACCTCACCACTCGATTCGTATGTAACTAAGTTACCCACTACACGTATAGTTTAAGTGTATCATGCATATTTACTCATAAACACGTTAACATTTCGAGTACAAGATCATACAAAGTCAAAACAAATACAAGACCTTTTAACCTCCATTTGAACTCAAATCTTAACAGCTAGTCAAATCGGGTCATAATTTTACTAAGTAATTTAAGTTTTAAACATTACTTGAACCGCCCACTTAACACCATGCTAATTTGTAAACTTACACGTAACATGTACATATTTTCATATATGTCGAATGTCGACTGATGAACTCAAATAAGTTTTTGGCGCCGTTGCCGGGGAATAAAAAAAAAACTGTTACAGGAAGATAATACGGCGCATCTATTGTCTGTTAGATACGGCGTATTAACTTGTGTCGTATACGGCGTATCCATTGTCTGTTGGATACGGCGCATCGATCTTCTGTGACCCCAAAAATATTTTTCTCTTTTATTTTTTTTGTGTTTATTTAATTTTCATTACTTTAGGTTTTATTTTTTTTGTTTGTACTGCTGTTCTTGGTTGTTTGTCTTTCAGGTAATAATGAAGATGGACGATCCGGACATCACTATCACCCGCACTTGATTTCAAGTGGGGGGAAAACACCCTATTACACAGTAAATAAGGGTGGAGTCAGGCTCATGACTTGAACAAAAACAAGCGCTTCGTGGGAGGCAACCCATGCTTATCTTTTAATTTATGTCAATTTAATTTTCTGTCGAGTCTGTCCCAGGCCTTCGATGCGGCGTATCCAACCCCTATGGATACGGCGTATCGAATCATCTGGAATACTTTAGTCTGAACTGTTTTGCTGACATCAATGCGGCGTATCTATCTTTTTAGATACGGCGTATCGACCTGCCAGAATTGAATACAGTTCTTTGTTTTTCTTTTGTTTATCGTTTTCTAACCGATGATTAATGAGATGTTTCTCGAGATTTGTTTTTCCTGTGGTCTCTATATTTTTACAGGTCCGGACGAATGAAGATGTTGATGAACTCCCACATTTTATATGCTCGCATTCTTACATGGTGGATCATACCGAGCAAATCTCAGGGGAGTTCTCCGTTCTAATTCTTTCTATCTCTTGTTTTTAATTTCAAATACAAACAACGAGGACGTTGTTTAACTTAAGTGGGGGGATGGAGAATTAGAATGTTTACTTGTCCTAAATTTTTCAAAAATATGCTTTAATCTATGCTTAATTGTAAAAATTTAAAAATTTTCTAGCATGTTTTTGTTTAATCTAAGTTGCATAGCTGCACACATAATTTTATTTTCAAAAATTGTGAACTTATCAAAATTCACAAATCTATGAGTGTGCCGGTGACTTGTAAACTTTAGAACTTGGCTTGTATACTATTCGAGACCACCATAATAAGTATTATTGATATAATTGGAGTGACTTGTCTAACAAGGTAAATTTCTAGGATTACACCCAAAAAGCCTATTATATGTTTTGTGTTATTAACTAACTACACTGGTTAGTTAACCCCCGTATAAACCCTTTTGTTACTCTCACTTTTAGAGTAAGATACCCCTAGAAAAACACTCAGAGCCATTTCTTTCGTTTCTTACACCTTTGTTATAATGTTTCGTTACACCCTTACACCTTAGCCTACCCTGTAGATTAAAATCCGTGGTTGGTTAATTGCTTTAGGCAAAGTGTGTTTCCTTACATTACCTGTGTTCGCGTGCGTAATTCATTATCTATGTTTAGGTCGGGAAATTGCACAATGCAATTGGAGTGAAAGTAAATATTGTATATCTTTGAGTTTATTTTTCGTGTGTTTACTACTTTCACTATTACCGTTATTTCTGAAGTTATGAAAAATATGGAAAAATTATCCAGAATTATCATTATAGTGATGTGGTGAAATTTTACACATCTTTGTTTATGTATGAAAAAAAAAAAAAAAAAAAAAAAAAAAAAAAAAAAAAAAAAAAAAAAATCGAAAAAATAGAAAAGAAAAAGAAAAAAGGAAGAGTTGGATGTTTGTTTTAACCAACTTATGTAAAGTTATGTATTAAGTGGTCGATATCACCACTATTTGTTGTATATTATATTTATGGATTGAATGGGAGTTGGCCGTTATGGGAACGCCAACTAAGGTTATTCTTTGATTGAGATCTTGTTGAGTATAATTCGTGTCTACCTAAAGCGTTTGTTTCAAGTGTTAAAGCGTGAGTTATTCAATGATATGAGTCTTATTCATGGGATGGTTGGGATAGTGATTAACCACACTTAGGATTTTAATTTATTTGTTTTGTTTATTTTTTATTTTACACCAATTTATATCCCAAATATTATCCATACCCTGTATTATTCTTTATCCAACCAAACCTTTGATTTATTGAGATTAGGGATTTGAGCAATCTTAAGTATCGTAGTCGTGGATTCGGCTATGTATTTATGATTTTGTCGCCCTTTTTGATATATTATTATTGGTGAAGTTTGGACCTATCTTTAGCCTATTCGAGTTAAGGATTTGAGCAATTGCAAGTATCGTGTTCGTGGATTCGATCATGTATTTGTGATTTTATCGCCTTTTCTGGAATTTGAGATCGATGGAGATTAAGAATAATTAACCCTTAAGCCTAAAAACCCTTTTTACCGCTTTAAACGATTATGATAGAATATTCGTCGCGACTGGACAGTTAAACGATTAGATTTGCTTTTATCGAAATATTTTTATTCTACTTCTAATTCGTTAAGTGTTTAGTTGTGTGATTATGACAAAAGACGAATACATGCTTAAATATAAAAATAAATCCTAATATCCTTTAGGATACATTTTCAAAACATATTATTTAACCACGACTTCGATAAATATTTGACGACCACCACAAATAGATTCTAAATAATATATTTTTCCAAACATATTATTTAACCACGACTTCGATAAATACAATGGCATACCTCGAAGCCAAACAAATCTAATAAATATAATTTGACTTGTATTTATTCGCATTTCAATCATACTTAAGCCAATATTCGAGCCAACTCTTATATGAATATATTGTATATATTCCCATAATTATTGCAAGAGCCAATACTTACAAATATTTTCATAACACACATTTGGAATTTTTTTGAACTTACGAAGAATCCGCATAAGTTACAATAACACAAACACATGAGAAATAATATAAAATCTTGTTTTTAAACTTTAGGCATGTTAAGCATATCACACTCATATCACACACCCATTCATTGTCCGTTACTCGTTTTCACACACATTGTTATATTAAGTCACAAACACCAAATACTTAGACTTCACTATTATTCAGGTCCTGCTTTGGAGCAGTGTTCATAATTTCACTTGATATCTCATTTCCATCTTACCAGTATCACCAAGGTGAGTCGTGGCCCCTACTTTTAACACTTGTTTTTAATAACTCTTTTGGGGGAGATACATGCTTTAACTGTTTTAAGTTACTTATATAAAACTCTCATGATTTACTCAAAATCATCCACTATGCTTTACATGTTTGAATCACCTTTGAGAGGAATATATGTTCGTTATATGTACAAACTGCTTGCTTAGCTTAAACACTGAATTTGAAATATAACATTTTCAAACTACTTGATGTAACTTGATACTGAGATTCATTGTATGCATTCATATAACAAATGAATGAACTGGTAACCTTACTATGATATTTCTACATTTCACTAGAAATAATTGTCAAGACTAAAATTACGCATATTTCATGAACCCTGAAACCTATATTGCCTAAGTTTACTTTATTGCCATAAAGTCCCTCGATCATGAGCCATTAATCACTGCGGTGAGCGCGAATATAGTGAACAGCTTTGAAACCTGTTAGAGGCTGACGACCTATCCCACTAAATACTTGGGCGGAATGCCTACATGGTTAGTCGTATTTAGTCGCGATACACTATATTTGAGAAAAATAGGAATTGGCAAACCACCTATTACATGAGGGCTAAAAACACCCATCAGTAACCCTGATGGGACACTGCCGTTTTACGGTACTCTGTTAACGTTTTGCGTGTCATGAGGCTTAGGGCAATATAACTTTATGAATATATGAATGTTTCATATATACTAGGATACAGCTGTATTTAGTTAAACACCACTCCACACTGATAGATTTCAGACTCTAGATTATTATTTTCACTATGTGTTATGATTATGAATCATGTACTTGAACTTTAGTTGTTATCATATGTGACTTAATTGTGAATTCTACAAAGGACAACCCAAAATGCTTGGTATATCGTTACATTTAAAAGTTGATCCAACATTCTATTTCGAGCGTATAACAACGTAGCTCATCTTCATTTATAACTTGAAACTATGATTCTGGAGATCATACATGATTTGCTTGTGGATTTTTATTCAGCACAACTTGTTATTTATTTCATGAAGAACTATTATTCATTTCGATAACCACCATACACCTTTTAAATTCATTGAAAGAAAGTTATTTTCTATCAAACTCCACGAACTCACCAACCATTGTGTTGACGTTTTAAGCATGTTTATCTCAGGTAATTAACGGAGCAGGACAAGACACGGAGCGGGCATCTTATACTCTGATAAATAAAATGGTGTAAAATCAAATATGTCATTCTTTCCAAATTACCACACTTTTCTGATTTTCAAATATTTCACATTTATACCAAAACTATTATTTTGAATGACATATAACTTTCAAAACGCCTATTCTGGGCCGTTTTCTGAAAATTTAACTCGATCCTCACTGTAACACCCTAATTACTTTTCCGCTGCCACAAACTAAAATTTGGGGGTGTTACAAAAATGACCAAACTACCCCTGAAACCATAGAACCTAAATAAATAACTTATAAAAGTCTGAAACAATTCCAAACTACTGAAAACGAACTACGTATCAAGTAAATTAATTTCTGGAACAACATTACTTTGTTTTGAATGTCCAAGAATTATAAAATCACGTATACAATTATACATGATCCGAAATTAATTAACAAAAGTTAATTACATATTTTGTAAAATCATTTTATTAAAGATAAATACAAAACTAATTTAAGGAGTTATATACAAAATCAAATTATGATCTTATGATAATATTTGGGCCGAATTTCTGGACCCTATCCCCCTCCTAAGTCGGTTTGTTAAGTATAAATACAAACCATATTTTTTATAAAACCCTATTTTGCCGAAACCCTAAACATCGACACAAACAAAAATCGACCAAGCCTCCATTCGACTTTCTGGAACTGAGCAAGCAATTTTTTGGAGTCCATTGAGGTGTAAGGAAGCTACGAAATATAGGATTCAAATTGTGGAAGCCTTCGTTTGATCGTGGTGTTTTGTTTTGTTCGATCCTTTGCGCTCGATAGGTATAAAAATCCCACGACTAATTCTTAAGTTGTATAATTGATCTAGCATTTTTCTAATGATCTTTATGTCGAATATAACTCAGTAAAAATGTTAAACATGAATCATGCAAGCTAAATCATGCGTACGAAATTACAAGAGATAAAACACACATAAATTCCAAATAGTGTCATACGATTTTTATGGAGTGTAAACATAATTTTTACATGTTCTATACTGATAATATAAGCCTATAAAAATAACCACATGATTTATTGAAGCTCAGAATAATTGATGCAAATTGTTGTTTATAATCGGATTTAAAGGAAAATAAAGAAAATTAAGAAGAAACCCTAGAATGCATTAGGGTTAGGGTTTATATGGTTAGATCTGGTTTAATTAATGCAAACAATGATTGTGTCATGATGGTATAATGATTAGATAAACTAGGGTTTAGTTTTGTAAGTTAAAAGTATGTACGATTGGTTCTTAAAAGTATAAGGGTGAGTTTTGCCAACTTTGAAACTTCTGGGATATTTTTTTGATGCCATATAATTCAGTAGAAATGTGGGAAAAATATAACTTGAGGGTCCTAAGTGTAAATATTGCAAGAAAATGAATTAATTGTAATTATAAGGGTCGAATTGTAATTAATTAAAGTAGAGGGACTAAAAGTGCAAATTCTGTAAACTTGAAGTTATTTTGTGTTAATAAGGTCATTAAGGGTGTAATGTGTAAATTTGAGTATTTATTGGATTGATATGTAATTATAAATAAATTATGATTTAAATTGTAAGTTTTGTAAAGTTAAGGGACCAATTGTGTAATTACTAAATTCTGAGGGGTCTAATTCGTACTTCATATAATTCTGAGGTTATGTTCTGTAACTTTATAAAATAAGGTGCTTGTTTGGTAAATATGAATATTTGGGATTAAATCATGAATTATGTAAATGTAGGGTTTATTTTGTAAATTATATAACTAAGGGGTATAAAATGTAAATTGTGAACCTTAAGAGATTGAAATGTCATTCTGAATAAAGTGTGTATTAAATCAGTAACTTAAATTATTTTCATGTTAAACCTTTGAATCTAATGAACTTACAATTATAACCCTAAACTATGTATACTTGTCATAATTAACCCTAAACTTTTGTAACTGATAAAATGTACCTTAATTCCATAATAATCTTGAAAGAAGGACTTAACCTAATCTGGGATATTAACATCTTACTAAATCTAGAAGGTTATTAAAAATAGAAAGTTACTTAAAATGGAAAGATAAATTAAAAGTAATAATCTGAGTTTGAATATTAAGTAATTCCGTCTTCTACTTCTTTAGGTGTGAAGAAGGAGAAGCCCTAATTTCTGCTTCGTGTTTGCTTTCTTGTCTTTCTGCTGTGCTAATAAGGTACAGATATTCCGTCCTTTCAGTAAGGGCTTTTCATTCCCTTTTTCTTTCAGAATTCATTTCCTTATTAGGATTCCCTATACCACTGCTATGTTCCATTTTGTTTGTGAACTTTCGATGTGATCTTTGATTTGAATCTTTTGCCATGTACCCTTAAGATATAACTTTTGATTATGCTAGTACATTTGACTTTTGACCTACAGATTGATATTACGAGCCAATCACTAGGCATGAGGGTTTCATGTCCATGTCATTGACGCACCTCTGACATGACTCTAGGGCAGGAGAGTGATGACCTGTTCCGTCCCTTATTTATTTTCTGCTATGGCCATTATGATTATGATTATGATTTGTCTGCGGGGGCGTATGGGTGCATCCTAGATTTGACATGTTATCTGTATATGTTATATGTTTATGGTTATTATATCGTGTGGCTGATTGTGTGTGCGATACACGTCTTTCACTTTGTCTAAGAGTTGATCACTCTACACAGGTTTGTTTTATTATATTAGTAGTGCTATGGTATTATCAGTCATCTGGGCTCGTGATAGATTCCTGTGTTCCTGTTTTCCTTAAATCTTATTCATTATTCATTTCCTTTTCTTTGTTCTTGTTCCATTTCTTATTCCTTTCCTTTTGATTTTGGATCAGTATGATTGGTATTCCTGAATTGTTTTTGGACTGCTACCTGTTACTGCTTTGTTTATCTATATATCTGTTCACTGAGCTTTTGAAGCTCAGCCGCATTTCTTTTCCTGCGGCAGGTACTTAAGCTCGGAGCTGGGTTTAGCTTTGGGATGAGAGCGATCTATTTCAGAGTTGACCTTAGTTAGTTAGCTTTACCATTTGAACTTCTATTTATTTTGATATGCCATTGTTTAGGCATTTGAATATTGGATTTGGTACTTCAGTTATTTTGTCTTGCATTTTGATTTAAGTCATGTTGACTTATTTTGGATTTAATGTTAAGACTTATGATGTTTTTATTTATTGAATGTTCTGTGACTTCCGATATGCCACCATTGTTGTGATATCTTTACCCTTGTCGGGTTGGGGTGTTACAATTTATGGTATCAGAGAGCGCAGGCTTTCATGAAAACCTTAGAGCTTAGGCTATCGACCTGTGAGGATTGGGTAGACATTAGGTTTCCTTTCGCGTACTCTCTTTTCCTGTCCTGCTCTGCCATGTTTTTCTTTTGCTCTAACATTTCCTGTTCGATCTTTCTAATCGTTTGAAAATCCTATAGATGGTTGTTACTCGTCGTGGTGACTATCCCGATGGGGAGGAGCAAATCCCTAACCTGGAGGAGTTGGTGGCTAATGCTATAGCCAATTTGCTACCTGGGCTTAATGCTAACGAGGTGATCACTCGGATGATCAATGATTTCTGAAATGGAGCTGGTCCCTCTGGTGGTTCTGGTGGTGCTGGTCCCTCTAGTGGTGCTGGTGGTTCTGGTGGTACTGGTGGTGGGGGCCGACCCACTACCATTAATGGTTGGCTTGAGAGTTTCAATAAACTCAAACCGTTGTCTTTCAGTGCTGCTTCTACTCCTCATGCTGTAGAGGACTGGATAACACACATGGAGAAGCTGTTTGAGGTACTGGGTTGTGAAGACGAGTTTAAGACTCGTCTGGCTGCGTTTAAGCTTGAGGGTGATGCGCTTAACTGATGGAAGGCACACAAGGAAGCTAAGGGAGGCGATACTTATGTTCTTGGTTGTACTTGGGCTAACTTTCGTACAACGTTCTATAATAGGTACTTCCCTGTGTCTGAGCAGCAGAGATTTATTCGGGAGTACAACACTATTGCCCAGCTAGATTCTGAGAATGCAGGGGAATTCCTGGAGCGATTCCAGAGATTGGTTAGCTTTGTGGGTCCGGTGGCTGGGGATGCTGAGCATCAGGCTAAGCATTATAAGTGGGCACTGAAGAGTTGGGTTTTAGATCGTCTTCTTAATCAGGAGTTCGCTGATCCGTCAGCATGTTACGACGCAGCTCGCAACATCAAGATTTTTCATGAGAAGGTGGGTTACAAGCGGAACCGCGATGGCGACAGGGTTCAGCAGCAGAGTCAGAATCGGGACAACAAGGGGTTTTCTGGTAAGGGCTTTGAACAGCGGGGTCAGTCAGATTGTTATCAGGGTCGGTCCGGTAGGAGCTATGATCAGCGGAGACCAGATTCGAGGGGTCAGGATTCTGGTTCGATTCCTAGGCAGGGTGATGAGCGCCAGGGGCGCAATAATGGTCAGAAGCAGTGGAAGGATCAGCCTTCTAAGGGTTTTCAGCAGCAGTCTCGTGGTTCTGGATCGAGTGCTCAGAAGGGTTCATCTGGGAACTTACCTCCACCTCCTATCTGTACTACTTGTGGGAAAAGTCATCCAGGAGAGTGTCGTAGAGCGTCTGGTGCGTGTTTCCGATGTGGGTCTGCTGATCATCGGGTGAAGGACTGCCCAAAGCAGAATCCTGCATCTGCCAGGAACTATCTTCTTCCTCCTCCTCCTCCACCTCCGAATACTGGGCGTGTGTTTTCTACTACGCGGGATCAGGCGGCTAAGGCTACAGGTACCATTACCGGCTTTTTGTATAGTGGTGATTTTACTGTCTTCGCGTTATTTGACACTGGAGCAACACATTCTATCATATCTATGAAATTGGCTAAGAAACTGAACATACCTTCAACATCACTAAATAACCCAATTGCTATATCTACCCCCATGAAAAACCACATTCTTATCAACCATGAATATTTGAATTGTCCGTTACGCTTCGATGATCAGGTTCGTCCGGTGAATTTACTTCCTCTGGACATGATTGACTTTGATGTCGTCCTGGGTATGGATTGGTTGGTTTTCCATCGAGCAACCATTGACTGCCACGCCAGAAATGTGATTTTTGGTGACCTGAATAATCCTGAATTCATTTACCATGAATCTCGTTCTCTTAAAACTGTTAAAATCATTTCTGCCTTGAAAGCTCGAACCTTGATGTCTCATGGTTGCCAAGGTTATCTGGCCTCGGTTAAGGATTCGTCTGTTGAGAGTCCGGATATTTCTAGTGTTCCCATTGTTCGGGATTTTGCTGACGTTTTTCCTGAAGTGCTTCCTGGTCTTCCTCCGGCTAGAGAAGTGGAATTTTCTATTGATCTAATTCCTGGTGCCGAACCTATCTCTAAGGCTCCGTACCGGATGGCACCTGTTGAACTGAAAGAGTTGAAGGAGCAACTGGAAGAGTTGCTGGACTGTGGATTCATTCGACCTAGTGTTACGCCATGGGGTGCTCCTGTGCTTTTCGTGAAGAAGAAGGATGGGTCTATGCGTCTGTGTATTGATTATCGTGAGCTTAATCGCATTACCATTCGAAACCGTTATCCGCTTCCTCGCATTGATGACTTGTTTGATCAGTTGCAAGGAGCTAAAGTCTTCTCCAAAATCGACTTGCGATCTGGTTATCACCAATTGCGAGTTAAAGAGCAGGATGTATCTAAAACTGCTTTACGCACCCGTTATGGACACTATGAGTTTCTGGTTAAACCTTTTGGCTTAACAAATGCTCCTGCTGTGTTTATGGATTTAATGAATCGGGTTTTCCATGAATTTCTTGATAAATTCGTCATTGTTTTCATCGATGATATCCTGGTATATTCTAAATCGTCCGAGGAGCACGAGCAACATTTGCGTATTGTGCTGGGTATTCTGAGGCTGCAGAAATTATTCGCGAAATTTTCTAAGTGTGAGTTCTGGTTGAACCAAGTAGCTTTCCTTGGTCACATTGTGTCTGCAGATGGTATCACCATGGATCCATCTAAAGTTGAGGCTATCACCAAGTGGCCGAGACCTACCACTGTGACTGAAGTCAGGAGTTTTCTAGGATTAGCTGGCTACTACAGGCGTTTTGTGGAAGGATTTTCTAAGTTGGCTTTGCCATTGACTCAACTGATGCGGAAGGGTGAAAAGTTTGTCTGGACGGATGAACGTGAGCAGAGTTTTGAAGAGTTGAAAAGGCGATTGGTGTTTGCACCTATTCTAACTTTACCATCGGGTTCTGGAGGTTTCCAAATCTATAGTGATGCTTCTAAGAAGGGTTTGGGCTGTGTGCTTATGCAAAACGGCAAGGTGATTGCCTACGCTTCGAGGCAATTGAAACCCTTTGAGGAAAATTATCCAACTCATGATCTAGAATTGGCAGCTGTAGTTTTTGCATTGAAGATCTGGAGACATTACTTGTATGGCGAATCATGTGATATCTTCACTGATCACAAGAGCCTCAAATACATCTTTACTCAGAAGGAGCTTAATATAAGACAGAGGCGATGGCTAGAGATTCTGAAGGATTATGACACGAACATCCAGTATCATCCAGGTAAGGCTAATGTGGTGGCTGATGCACTTAGTCGGAAATCTGGATTGATTGCAAGTTTGGAGATTGATCCGCGTGTCCTCAAGGACTTGGAGCGTTTGGATGTTGAGTTGTGTGTTCGGCGTGATATTGGTTACTGGGCTAGTTTAAAGATTGAGTCAAATCTGATGTTGCGTATTAAAGAGGCTCAGAAAGATGATGGTGAACTCTGGGCTATTGTTCAGAATATTGAAGAGGGTAAGCAAACTGAATTTAGAATTGATAATGATGGAGTTGTCTGGTATGAGGATCGTTTATGCGTGCCTAATGATTCTGACTTGCGTGAGGCTGTGTTGACTGAGGCTCACAGTTCTCCTTTCGCTATCCATCCTGGTTCTACCAAGATGTATCGGGATCTTAAGCAACATTTATGGTGGAATGGTATGAAGCAAGACGTGGCGTTATTTGTTGCTAGATGCATGACCTGCCAGCAAGTTAAGATTGAGCATCAGCGAGCAAGTGGTCTATTACAACCTTTGGAGATTCCTACATGGAAATGGGATGAGATTTCCATGGACTTCGTTTGTGGTCTGCCTGTTACTCGTAAAAGACATGATGCGATTTGGGTGGTCGTTGATCGGCTAACTAAATCCGCTCATTTCTTACCTATCCGTATGACCTATAGTGTCAGTAAGTTGGCGGAAGTTTTTCAGTAAGAGATTGTTCGATTGCATGGTATGTCTTCGTCTATTGTTTCAGATCGTGATCCTCGTTTCACTTCGCGTTTTTGGAAGGGACTTCATAAAGCTTGGGGCGCTCGCCTTAAGTTCAGTACTGCATTTCATCCCCAAACTGATGGTCAGTCTGAGAGGACCATTCAGACTTTGGAAGACATGTTAAGGGCTTGTGCGTTGGAATGGACAGGTAGTTGGGATGAGTACTTATGTTTGGTAGAGTTTGCGTATAATAATAGTTGGCATGCGAGTATCCGAATGGCTCCCTTCGAGATGTTGTATGGTAGGAAATGTAGGGCTCCTGTTTGTTGGAATGAAGTAGGTGAATGTCTGATTGAAGGACCTGAGATGATTGAGATCGCAAATGAAAAGGTAGCTATTGTTAGAGAGAAACTGAAAGAGTCGCGTGCGCGCCAGAAAAGTTATGCTGATAAGCACCGTCGGGATCTAGAATTTAATGTAGGTGATCGGGTATTCCTGAAAGTATCTCCTTTCCGTGGTTTCAGGCGTTTTGGAATCAAGGGCAAGTTGAATCCTCGATTTATTGGACCATTTGAAATCCTGGAGCGTATTGGGGAGGTTTCTTATCGTTTGGCCTTACCTCCTCAGCTATCTCATGTGCATAATGTTTTCCATGTATCTCTTCTAAGGGGATACAATTATCATCCATTGCATGTGGTATCTTATCCGCTCGATCAGATCTGGCCTGATATGTCCTTGTTTGAAGAACCGGAAGCGGTTCTGGACCGTCAGGAACGAGTCATGAGAAATAAATTATCCCGTTCGTAAAGATTCTTTGGAGGAATCACCCGGAGCGTGAGGCTACCTGGGAAACCGAAGAGTCAATACGAGCAAGTTATCCGCAGTTCTCGTTTTAATCCGGTATGTCCTTGTTTTGTTTTCCGTTCTCCTTCGTTTTGTTTTCCGTTCTCTTTTCCTTTCTGCTTTCTACAAATTTCGAGGACGAAATTATTTTGTTAGTGGGGAAGAAGTTGTAATACCTGAAATTCAGATAACCTGTAAAATGACCAAACTACCCCTGAAACCATAGAACCTAAATAAATAACTTATAAAAGTCTGAAACAATTCCAAACTACTGAAAACGAACTACGTATCAAGTAAATTAATTTCTGGAACAACATTACATTATTTTGAATGTCCAAGAATTATAAAATCACGTATACAATTATACATGATCCGAAATTAATTAATAAAAGTTAATTACATATTTTGTAAAATCATTTTATTAAAGATAAATACAAAACTAATTTAAGGAGTTATATACAAAATCAAATTATGATCTTATGATAATATTTGGGCCGAATTTCTGGACCCTATCCCCCTCCTAAGTCAGTTTGTTAAGTATAAATACAAACCATATTTTTTATAAAACCCTATTTTGCCGAAACCCTAAACATCGACACAAACAAAAATCGACCAAGCCTCCATTCGACTTTCTGGAACTGAGCAAGCAATTTTTTGGAGTCCATTGAGGTGTAAGGAAGCTACGAAAAATAGGAGTCGAATTGTGGAAGCCTTCGTTTGATCGTGGTGTTTTGTTTTGTTCGATCCTTTGCGCTCGATAGGTATAAAAATCCCACGACTAATTCTTAAGTTGTATAATTGATCTAGCATTTTTCTAATGATCTTTATGTCGAATATAACTCAGTAAAAATGTTAAACATGAATCATGCAAGCTAAATCATGCGTACGAAATTACAAGAGATAAAACACACATAAATTCCAAATAGTGTCATACAATTTTTATGGAGTGTAACCATAATTTTTACATGTTCTATACTGATAATATAAGCCTATAAAAATAACCACATGATTTATAAAAGCTCAGAATAATTGATGCAAATTGTTGTTTATAATCGGATTTAAAGGAAAATTAAGAAAATTAAGAAGAAACCCTAGAATGCATGAGGGTTAGGGTTTATATGGTTAGATCTGGTGTAATTAATGCAAACAATGATTGTGTCATGATGGTATAATGATTAGATAAACTAGGGTTTAGTTTTGTAAGTTAAAAGTATGTACGATTGGTTCTTAAAAGTATAAGGGTGAGTTTTGCCAACTTTGAAACTTCTGGGATATTTTTGTGATGCCATATAATTCAGTAGAAATTTGGGAAAAATATAACTTGAGGGTCCTAAGTGTAAATATTGCAAGAAAATGAATTAATTGTAAATATAAGGGTCGAATTGTAATTAATTAAAGTAGAGGGACTAAAAGTGTAAATTCTGGAAACTTGAAGTTATTTTTTGTTAATAAGGTCATTAAGGGTGTAATGTGTAAATTTGAGTATTTATTGGATTGATATGTAATTATAAATAAATTATGATTTAAATTGTAAGTTTTGTAAAGTTAAGGGACCAATTGTGTAATTACTAAATTCTGAGGGGTCTAATTCGTACTTCATATAATTCTGAGGTTATGTTCTGTAACTTTATAAAATAAGGTGCTTGTTTGGTAAATATGAATATTTGGGATTAAATCATGAATTATGTAAATGTAGGGTTTATTTTGTAAATTATATAACTAAGGGGTATAAAATGTAAATTGTGAACCTTAAGAGATTGAAATGTCATTCTGAATAAAGTGTGTATTAAATTAGTAACTTAAAGTATTTTCATGTTAAACCTTTGAATCTAATGAACTTACAATTATAACCCTAAACTATGTATACTTGTCATAATTAACCCTAAACTTTTGTAACTGATAAAATGTACCTTAATTCCATAATAATCTTGAAAGAAGGACTTAACCTAATCTGGGATATTAACATCTTACTAAATCTAGAAGGTTATTAAAAATAGAAAGTTACTTAAAATGGAAAGATAAATTAAAAGTAATAATCTGAGTTTGAATATTAAGTAATTCCGTCTTCTACTTCTTTAGGTGTGAAGAAGGAGAAGCCCTAATTTCTGCTTCGTGTTTGCTTTCTTGTCTTTCTGCTGTGCTAATAAGGTACAGATATTCCGTCCTTTCAGTAAGGGCTTTTCATTCCCTTTTTCTTTCAGAATTCATTTCCTTATTAGGATTCCCTATACCACTGCTATGTTCCCTTTTGTTTGTGCACTTTCGATGTGATCTTTGATTTGAATCTTTTGCCATGTACCCTTAAGATATAACTTTTGATTATGCTAGTACATTTGACTTTTGACCTACAGTTTGATATTACGAGCCAATCACTAGGCATGAGGGTTTCATGTCCATGTCATTGACGCACCTCTGACATGACTCTAGGGCAGGAGAGTGATGACTTGTTCTGTCCCTTATTTATTTTCTGCTATGGCCATTATGATTATGATTATGATTTGTCTGCGGGGGCGTATGGGTGCATCCTAGATTTGACCTGTTATCTGTAAATGTTATATGTTTATGGTTATTATATCTGGTGGCTGATTGTGTGTGCGATACACGTCTTTCACTTTGTCTGAAAGCTTATCACTCTACACAGGTTTGTTTTATTATATTAGTAGTGCTATGGTATTATCAGTCATCTGGGCTCGTGATAGATTCCTGTGTTCCTGTTTTCCTTAAATCTTATTCATTATTCATTTCCTTTTCTTTGTTCTTGTTCCATTTCTTATTCCTTTCCTTTTGATTTTGGATCAGTATGATTGGTATTCCTAAATTGTTTTTGGACTGCTACCTGTTACTGCTTTGTTTATCTATATATCTGTTCACTGAGCTTTTGAAGCTCAGCCGCATTTCTTTTCCTGCGGCAGGTACTTAAGCTAGGAGCTGGGTTTAGCTTTGGGATGAGAGCGATCTATTTCGGAGTTGACCTTAGTTAGTTAGCTTTACCATTTGAACTTCTATTTATTTTGATATGCCATTGTTTAGGCATTTGAATATTGGATTTGGTACTTCAGTTATTTTGTCTTGCATTTTGATTTAAATCATGTTGACTTATTTTGGATTTAATGTTAAGACTTATGATGTTTTTATTTATTGAATGTTCTGTGACTTCTGATATGCCACCATTGTTATGATATCTTTACCCTTGTCGGGTTGGGGTGTTACAAAGGGCCTATAAATACCCCTCATGACTCTCCATGAGGGGTGTGGGAATTCATTGTATCTTTCATTCTTTAAGCTAATAGACTAAGTGTATTTTCTCCACCTTTCTCTCTACTTTCTCTTTCTAGAACAATCATGTATTTCGATCAACTGCGACCTCCAGAAAGAGATTCTTGTTCATTACAATTGGCATCATAGCTAACCAGGGGCAAATCGTGGGGTTTTGAGGTGGAAAAATGTGATTTTTGGGGTCTCGGTTACTGTTCATCGATAAATTCTTCGACTTTGTTTAAATCCTTCGAGTTAGAAGGCTTCGACTTTGTCTAAAGCCTTCGAGTTTGAGGGCTTCGAGTTTGTGGCTTCAACTTTGTTGGCTTCGAGTTTGAATCCTCCGAGTTTTTTGGCTTCGAATTTGAAGTTAAAAGTTCAAATCCTTCGAGTTTGTTGGTTACTTAAGTTCTCCAAGTTTGGAGTATTCGTATAATCCTCTGTGTTTGGCGGGAAAATTAGAGTAAAATTTAATTTTTAGGCGTGACTAAACGTTCAATTTTTACGCAAAATTCAAATTTTGGTATAACGGCGAAAATTTTGGCCCAAACATTCCGAGTCACAAGAACAATCTCTTTTTTTTTATCTGAATCAATTTAAAAACCCTTCAAATTTTTAGGTCAAAATTCAAATTTTTTCGGTGAAATTGCATTTTATGGTGTATTTCAAACTCACCCTTCACACCAAAATCACAAATGATATTATTGGTCTACACCTTCAAAACAAACCACGTATAGCTTAAAAGATCCTGATCAAGAATCACAATCAAATGACAACGGCTAGTATCAAAGTTTTTTTGTGACTACGGAGTTTTTGTACGATATTGCTTATCTGGATTTAAAGTTCATTTCACGGGCATGTGTACTTATTTACCTCAAAGTCTAGAGGTTGGATGGATGCATGACTTTCAAAGATACTTGTTTGGGCATACACGAGTAGTGATTAAGACTTGATTTATCTAGTTATACCTGATGTAAGGAGTTACGTTGTTGTGCTCACAGTGTATAGCTATCACTTTAAAGGAGTTACGTTGTAGTGCTCAAGTGTCACAAAAAGTTGTGGGTAATTCGAGAAGAGTTCATATACAGTTAAGGAAGGTTGGATGGGTAAATGACACTACCTATGCTTTAAGGAGTTACGCTGTAGTGCTCAGTATAGGTTCTTAGTCACACTTTCGTACAAGCTTAAGTCACATATCTAAGGGATGTTTACTTAATTCTCAGATTGGTTATATTGGGTTGTCTCCATTCAGTGGTCATTTACTAGCTGGTTGGATTTTGAAGATGTCGCTTATAGGTTGAAGAAAAGAGATGAGATTGTAGTAAAAGAGAGTCATATTTTTTCGACATATTCTCACGAAACTATGCTTCGACGAGCTGTTATGGATTTAGTATTGCATCAAGTAAAGGGTAATCAAAGGCATGTACACTAAAGTATGATGATTCCGATGACTCGCAACCATCAGGAGGGAGAAGTACACGAAGGAAAAAGTAATGTCTCGTCCTCAATAATTTGGTTTATGGGTACATCGAGGCTTATTACCAACTTGGATGAAAATAATTTGTGAGGTATGTTGTTATGATGCTCCCCGAACGACAACCATGGTGCTACACTTTAATGTTTACTTTCTCCGCTGCGTAAAAGAGAGTTGTCGATTCATAAGGGAGCAGAGAAAAGAAAAAGGCTCACTAGTTAGGAGGGAGTAATAACCTAACTAGACCATTACAGTTGAAGTTTAGAGCCACAAGAATTAGTGCCATCAGTGCCTAAGATCGAACGCCGAGATAGTCGGAAGAGAGAACTTCAAGTCTACCTCAGGATCTAGACTACAGAGACTCTGCGCTTTAACAACGACAACAAAAGTTTATTATTTTTGTAATTTACTTTGTTTATAGGTCTCATTGTAACCATTCACGTGTGACGATATCTTTGAGGGAGATTGTTAGCAATGCTTTTTTATAAAGATATCGTCACTTAAGTGAAAATTGGACTAGATTTGTAGAAAGTAGAGCCCGCAAGGACTACTACTATTTAAGTGGCGAACATGTAAGGTAAAGGGCCTATAAATACCCCTCATGACTCTCCATGAGGGGTGTAGGAAAGACTTCTATCATTTTCATTTTTTAAGCTAATATACTAAGTGTGTTTCTCTAATTTTCTCTCTCTACTTTCTCTCTCTAGAATGATGATGTATTTTGATCAACTCAACCTCCAGAAGGTGTTTCTTGTTCTTTACAGCAACCGATAACCATTTTCTTCATAGTGTGTAAAATCGGGTTTGGATCTTTAATTAGCATATTAATCGTTTGTGCAGAATGACCCGTTTTCACAAGCAAATCTTCCAACTTTTTAATTGTTACACCACAAATCTCTTCTTTATCATACAAACTAACACTTGATGATGACACTCACAAACAATATAAGAACAATAAGAGTAGTATGGATCGTATGGTTAAATTTCTAGTCGAATGATTATATTCAACAATGAAGATAATACATGGACTAGGGTGAGACTTGGATACACACACACACTCTTTTCTTATCTAAAATGAGGCATACCAACTGTGAAGAGTGTGTGTGGTTTAAATGAAACACAGCCAACCATTTTGGGCTTTGGAAGGCTTTACACTTGGACTTGTAGTGGGCTTAATCTTTACACTACACAAATAATTAACTTACTAACATTACTAATGCTATAAGCCCACTAAACAAAATACATATTATACACGACACATTAATTCTAAACGGCAAATGACCATCACTTCCTAAATAGCATAAAATAAATGCTAACAATCTCCCCCTAAGGGATGGTCATATCAATGATGCTCCCGTGATTGGTCTTTTGCATTTGATGTCTTGAACTTCGTGTGTCACTGTATAACATTCTTCAATCAATGTTCCTTTATGCACTGTGATCTTCAAAGAGTCGTCTTTGAGAGTTCTTGCCTTGATCTACATCTTCTGTCCTGAAGCGTCGTCGTTGTAGATGATGATGGTAGATGAACTTTCGTCGGTACCTGCATAAAACAGTTAGCAATAAATCGTCCAGCGGCCATCATTTTGTGAGGCAAGATCCTTTGATCTCAATAAGACTCATACAACTTGTATCCTTTTGAGTGAACACAAGTGTATTGCATAGGAAGTGTTCCTAAGAGATCTTTTGATGAATCTCATGTCTCTAGACTCAATCATGTGCGTTTTGGTTTTTAGTCGTCGGAGGCATGGAGCAGAGTGCCACCTTTTCAATATCAACACATCTCGGAGTGAGAGGTCGATAGATTATGTAGTGTTCTCCGTGAGAAATGAAACAAATATCTTTTAAGAGATATCTGAGTGGATAGGAGGGGTGGTGCATTGTGTCACTGGGTCCATGACGTCTTGTCTTCAATACCAGTATCACCTTAGTGAGTACCGATAGCAGATGTATTGACCCGGTTTCTGACCTAAGTTTTCATGGAGGGCTATTTCTTTTCACCCTTACAAAAACTTTTCTTTTTCATTCTTCAACCCCTTCTTTCTCCTTTCTCATTATACTCCTTTTTTCAATCTTTCCTAAGGACTTCTAATGCTAAACTATTGGAATAGTCCTTGGGTAGATCCCTCCGGTTCTGGCGGATCATTGGACATAACCTAACCATAATCACCTTATTACTCCATGATTATCCTAGATTATTTGTCACATGCCATTAAACCTTGTGAAAATCTCTCAACATGTTTATGAGAAAACACATTTTGTTAACACATCGAGAGTTTTGCATTTATGAAAACTCCCCCTTCACATGTGCTCATGCATTTTGGTAATAAATTGCACATGTCGGGTAGAGTTCGCACATTTGAAATGATTGATTTTCAATGAACATGACCTTCGCGAGACACGCTTACATCACTAGTTAGACTAGTTTGAAATTATTACCCGTCCCGGTCATATTCAAAGATCATCTCTCGAATTGGTACATTCTACTCAGACAAGTCCTTTGCGAGACACGCTTACATCACTGGAAAACCAGCTTGAAATTATTACCCGTCCAGGACATGTGTTTTCGAGAACGGACATTTAGTTTCGTCAATTCGAGGGTTCATGCTGAGTCTTTTTGAAGAACTCGTTTTGAGATTCAAACGATAAAACTTATTTTAGATCACATTTTAATCACGTCCTCTCCCCCATATATATAAACACTTAATCTCCCCCTCAAAAATAGCACGAAGTGATATTTTTTGAAAACAGTTGATTAAAATGAAACTTTTTGTGGAGAGACGGACTGATTTTAGCATGAAAAATGGAACATTTTTCTTTTTCTACTCCCCCTCTATTAGAGCAAATGGTTAAACTTTTGAGTTTAAAAGCATTTAGAGGTCTTTGAGGGAGTTCTTGTGAGCACAAAATTTATAAAAAGACTTTGACAATCTTTTGAAACAATTTTGATTAAGTGCTCACAGGTTTTAGCTTTTCGCCATTAACATTGCGAGTTCTGATCGGAAATAATCAAAAGTCATTCAATGTAGCGCGGGTTCCGTACTGAAATGCACGAAAGCCTTTTTGAAGAAATTTGAGAAACGACATGTTTTAGAAAAACATAAAAAAAATAACTCTCGCTCAAGCATCTGTAAATACCCGTATCATTGTGAAATGACATTTCTAAGTACGTACAGAATATTGATTAGACGAGAGACATGTCGTGAGAAGAATATTTTTGATTTTTGTTGTTTTATATTTTTTATGTCTTTTTGAAATTTGCTATTTTTATATTTTGTTTTTGAAAAAGTATATATATATATTTACCAAAAATATATATACGTAACTATTTACAAACATATTTACACATATATCGTTACATGCGAAGCTTTATGAAGTAAATCAATAAGATTCGAGAAGACTTTCTAACTCTTCGGGAGTTAGGCTTCGCATTCCAATTCGACGAACTAAGTTTTCAAACCGCTCTTTTGGGAGGGCCTTAGTAAATAGATCGGCGAGTTGGTATTCAGTCTTAACGAAAAACAATTCAACAGTACCCTCTTCAACGTGCTCTTTTATGAAGTGGTAGCGGACTCTAATATGCTTGGTCTTCGAGTGTTGCACTGGGTTGCACGAGATGGCTATGGCACTTTTTGAATCGCAATACAAAGGTATGCGGTTGAAAGAGAAACCATAATCCGTGAGTTGTGTTCTCATCCAAAGGACTTGAGCACAACACGCAGATAGAGACACATACTCGGCCTCTGCTGTTGATAAAGCAGTGCAATCTTGTTTTCTTGACGACCAGCCTACTAGCTTTTCTCCCAGAAATTGTGCTCCGCCTGATGTACTTTTTGCTGTAACTTGGCATCCAGCATGATCGGCATCTGAAAAGGCAATTAGTGTAAACTCCGAATCCTTTGGATACCAAAGTCCCATGTTAATGGTTCTTCGTAGGTATCTAAAGATCCGTTTAACCTCTTGGAGGTGAAGTTCGGTAGGCCTTGCCTGAAACCGTGCAAGTAAACACACAGCAAAATGTATATCTGGTCGGCTTGCAGTTAGGTACATGAGAGAACCAATCATGCTCCGATATTTCTTCGGATCCATGGGTTTCCCATATAGGTCAGCGCCAATTTTTGGTGAAGTGACCATAGGAGTACCAACAGAGTCACAATTTTCCATACCATGTTTTTTCAAAATCTCAATTGTGTATTTAGCCTGATTAAGAAAAATACCACGCGGGGATTGATGAATTTGTAAACCTAAAAAGAATTTTAATTCACCCATCATGGACATTTCGAATTTGCTTTTCATGAGATTTGCAAAATGTTTTGAATGTTTCGAATTAGTGGACCCAAATATTATGTCGTCCACATAAATCTGAACAATCAAAATGTCATTTTTGTATTTTCTTGTAAACAAGGTCGGATCAATCGTTCCTTTGGTGAAATTATTTGACAACAAGAAAGATGATAACTCGTCATACCACGCCCGTGGGGCTTGTTTCAAACCATAGATTGCCTTCTTTAGCCTGTAGACGTATTCCGGATGATCTTTGTCAACGAAACCGTCTGGTTGACTCACATACACTTCTTCCTTCAGAGTTCCATTCAAGAACGCGGTCTTGATGTCCATCTGATAAACCGTGATGTTCTTGTGAGCGGCATAAGCTAAGAAAATCCTGACAGCTTCAAGCCTTGCAACCGGTGCGAATGACTCTTCAAAATCTATTCCTTCTTCTTGTCTGTATCCCTTTGCCACCAGACGAGCCTTGTTGCGAATCACAGTCATTTCTTCATCCTTTTTGTTTTTCCATAACCACTTAAGATCAATGACTAGTTTGTCAATTGGTCTTGGAACTAAATCCCAGGTGTCATGGATTTGAAATTGAAGAAGTTCTTCCTGCATCGCTTCAATCCAGGCATTATCTGCCATTGCTTCCCGAATGTTCTTAGGTTCTATGAGACTGACTGAGCAGACATAGATGCACATGTCGAAATCGGTATGAAGTTGTTTTCTCGTCTGAATTGGTCTTGAGGGTTCACCAATAACCTGTTCAATCGGATGGTCTTTTGTCCACTGTAGAGTTGAAGGATACCTTGGACTGAATAACTGCGTGTTAGTCGGTTCATGTAATCTGGAAGATGATTCACCAGATTCCGTTCCAAACGGGTTTTCAAAGACTTCATCGTCTAACACAGCATTATTTTGTTCTTGCTCATCAATTCTTGGTAGAACAATTTCAATGAATGGAGTTGCGGAGTAGATGTAGATGATGTTGATGGTGAGGGAGTTGGTGCGCCAGCTTCGAATGTTGTGGATGCATCTGGATTTGTGGTGTGGTGGTGGTTGTGTTGAGTGGTGCAGCGGAATGTTGGTTAGATGCATTTTTCGAAGCGCCACCATAGTATTCATCGTACATGAACTCGAAGAAATTATCCATTTCTTGAGTTGTGGGTTGTTCTATGAATTGATTGAGCTCCTTGAGGTGCGAGTCCCGAACTGATATGTCCGGAAGTCATCGGGTTAAGCGCGGGTTCTAGAGCGAGTCTCTCAGAAGCCATTTGTGAAATTTCATCAAACTTCACATTCATCGTCTCCATTATCTTTTTCGTTCTCCTGTTATACACCCTGAATGCCCTCGAGTTTTCAGAATACCCAATAAAGATTCCAATATCACCCTTAGCCTTCAACTTTCCCAGATCTTCCCTGTCATTTGTTGGATAGCATAAAGCGCCAAATACATGAAGATAAGAAATATCCGGTTTTCGGTTGTTGACAAGTTCGTATGGGGTTTTATTGAATCTTGGATGGATTAGAGAACGGTTTTGAGTAAAGCAAGCAGTAGAAACAGCATCAGCCCATAGGAATAACGGTGCACTAGAATAAATCAGCATAGTGCGAGCAGCTTCAACAAGGGTTCGGTTCCTTCTTTCAACTACCCCATTCTGCTGTGGAGTTCTAACAGCTGATGTCTGGTGAGTAATACCAGTTTCTTCAAAGAATGTTCTTAACTCCTGATTGACAAATTCCGTGCCATTATCCGTTCTTACTATCCTAACTGGAGCTTGAAGTAGAACTTGAATCCGCTTCAGAAAGGTGATGATGGTGCTTGGTGCTTCATCTTTTGATCTCAAAAACTTTACCCATGTATATCTTGAATAGTCGTCAACAATTACAAGAATATACTTCTTCCCATTTATGCTTTGAACTCTCATCGGGCCACATAAGTCCATGTGCAACAAATGCAACCTATCAACCGAACTAGGTACGGGTTTAGGTTTAAATGTTGCTCTTTTGCTCTTTCCCTGCTCACATGATGGACATAGGTGTTCTTTGGTGTATTTAAATTTAGGAAGACCGGAGACGATGTTGTCTTTGGCAAGCTTGTTGATCGTGTCAAAGTTCAGATGGGACAAACGTCTATGCCATAACCAGGATTTTGTTTCACCTGCCCTGGTCATGAGACAAATAGGAGATGAAGAGGCCATTTGGTTTATGTCAATTGCATAGAGATTGGTGCCACGATTCCCAATTAAGAGATCATTCCCCACCAAATTCCTGACAAAACAAGTGTTTCTCCTAAAAGCAACCTCTAAATCTGCATCACAAAACTGTCCGACAGAGAACAGATTGTGTCCCAACCCTTCGACATAGTAGACCCGTGTGATCAAGTAATTCCCAAACTGAAGATCACCATAACCCAGAATAGCTGCAACATGATCATTCCCAAACCTTACAGTCCCCATGAACTGCCATACAAAGTTGATCAGCAGCTTCAGATTCCCGGTCATGTGCTTGGAGCAACCCGAGTCACGATCCAAAGACATATCTCAAATAACCTGCAAGAACAGAAAAACTTGATTGGAAACCGTATTTATTTGGTTCCATGGGTTAGGGGTAACATGAACCAATTTACACAAGATGGTTATTTGTTCTAAGGGAACTACTTTTTGTTTGCCATTCTTAGTGTAACTTTCTACCGGTTGGTTTCCATGCACAAACTTAGAGTAGTCCTAGGCAATAGAGTACTAGATATGGTCCTAGTGCAGATGAGACTTTGAAGGTATCTAGTCTTAGCCTAGTTGAGTAAAGGATACTTTTCTGTTCAGGCTTATCATCACATTATCAGAAACAATATCATCACAAGCATTTTCAGACAAAGATTTTTCTTGCATTAAACAAACAGATTCATTACATGCATTCAAAACACTGGTCTTTACATTACATCCAGATGATATTTGTTCCTTATTTGAAAGCTTTAAATTCCTAGGGTGTTCTTCTACTTCCTTGCATTCACTTTCAGAGACAGGCGATACTCTAGATTTCTTGATAGTGGTCCTAGGCTTTCGCTTGCTCCTAGTGGTGCTTTCTAACTCCTGTAGAAGGTAAGGCACACTCATTAGAATTTATGAAGTTGTCCTGAGATGTTGTAGCATTCCTAATTCATTTGGATTATCGTTCTTACTTTTGTCTAACGCCCTAGATGTTTTAGGTTTAGAGGTAGACGCAGTAGTGGGACTAATCCTATAAAGGCCAGGTGCTATTACATTAGTGTTCTTGACAACAGCTTTCTCTTTTTGTTTCTCATTAGGCAAGGGGGTTAATGGTGCAATACCCGTAGTTTCCTCACCCTGCCCTTTTTGTCTTGCAAGCTGAGACTTCAAAAGATTGATTTGATCTTGCATATTTTTGTAAGAACGCTCATACGACAATTTGTCATACTTGCATTCTTCCTTTTTTGTATCAAGTTGTTTAAAATATGTGCAATTTTGTTTTTCAAGTTTCAAAAGCGCCTTTTCATATTTTTCAACAATTTGAGAAGTCTCAGCTCGAAGTGTTTCATCATCCTCAACAGAATATGTTTGGAAAATAATAGACATGATATCGGTCGATAGAGCTTCGAAGAGAGAGAGTCATTTTGATGTTCCAAAACCTTTTATTCGTTCCAAGTATTCATTTGCTTCCTTCACTAAGGATTTGTGGTCCTTAACAAATTCTGCAGACTCTTTTAAAAGATTATTTTCCACATTTTGAACAACCGCATAGATTGCAGCAACATGTGGATTAATTTCCTTTTCAAAAATCTTTTTCAGTTCATCCTGAACACCCGGAAACCATTCAAACTTGTTATTGTTAATTTTGGAAGCCACAATACGTTGAAGTTTCTCAATTCTCTGCTTAAGATCAACCAAATATAGTCTAGCTGCACTTGAATCATAAGTGTTTTTAGATGCCATTTGTTCGATGTTAGGCAGATGTTTTGAAACAGCTTTTTGTTTTGTGAAGACCACTGGTCTTTGAAAAAACAATTTTGACTCTTTTTTAACAAGATGAACACCAGAATCTTTATTAAGCTTGTTATAATCAATTGGTTTAATTTCTGGTTTCATTTGTCTCATTTTGACTCGTCTCTTTTCAGTACGCTCAATCGTTTCATCAGAATCATAAATTTCAATCGGATCATGTTTATCATTAAGCACACTACCATCATATAACACATTCTGTACACTCTGAGCTTTCTTGAGATTACAAGGGTTTTCATAACCGATAGCCACTTTCTTTATTGTATGTAAAATCGGGTTTGGATCATTTATTAACAAGTTAACTGTTTGTGCAGAATGACCCGTTTTTACAAGCAACTCATCCAACTTTGCAATGGTTTCCTTTTTGTCATTGATCTCTTTAAGAAGATCCTTTTCACGTTTTGAAAACCTTTCATTCAACTCCTTCTTTTCTTTTTCAAGATTGGAATAAGTTGATTTTTGTTTTGAAAGTTGGTTGGTTAGTTCAGAAATTTCCTTGTTTAGAGATTTGATTTGATTGTTCAAATTAACATCTAGAGTGTTAAATTTGATTTGTAAACGTTTTTCTCTTAACTCAGACTCTTTTAAGCTAACCTCAAGTTCCGACTGTTTTTTGTTATGAAAATCATAAGCTCTTTCATTCACCTTATACCTCTCAAGCTCAGTGGTCAATTTTTCATTCGCGGCCTTAACATCGCGATTGACCTTTTTGACCTTTTCTATTTCAACACTACAATTTTCCAATAATGATTCAAACATAGCACGTGTTTCCTCATCATTATCAGTATGCTGTGACTCGAATTCTTCATTATGATCCATATCTGGAGTTTCCAAATTAGTATTACTACAACTTGGTTCGTCCATGTATGTATCATAAATGAGATTAGGAGTCTCAGGATGCTGTTCATTTTGAGGTGACATATCAAACATTTCATTATTGTGACATGTAGCATATGGTTGTACCTCAAAACCGCATTAGTGTCAAAAGCAGGAGGTGCTTCTGAGTCTGTGTCGTACTTTGCCTCCTTGGAGATTTGCCATAAAAATGCAGTTTGCATCGATGTCCTCTTGATCTTCTGAAGCATCCATAATGGCCATGAAGTCATTCTCTTCTGCACTCAACTGAAGCCCAGCCGTTTCCTTGTTTGCCAACATTAATGCTTTCTGCAAATACGCTGGATCCCTCTTATTCGGCTTGTCTGGACAGTTCCTAGCCATATGTCCAATACCCTGACAGTTGAAGCACTTCATCACATTTCCCTGATTTCTATTCCCAGCTCCCTGAGCAACATTCCCAAATTGATTCCCAGCATTCTGTACCCTTTGATTACCAACTGCATTACCCATCTGATTCCCTGCAAACTGACCCATCTGATTACCAACATACTGCCCTGCATTCTGATTACCCATCTGAAATCTTGGAGCATATCCCTGCTGATTCCCATATCCCCCAACCATCTGTCCTTGTTGACCCATGTTGAAACTCGGCTGTGCAATCTGCTTGTTGCGAGTGTTCGATGAGATTCGTTGATTGTTGTTGGTGGGTGTGGAGTAACGTCCTTGGAATGCTTTTGATAGGTAGGCAAAAGCTTGAGACAAGGCATCAGTTGACTCATCCTGATCATGTTGATCTGGGTGTTGCGGGTATTGTTGTTGTGGGATTACCTGTTGTTGTTGTGGGTAGAATGGTGATTGTGGAATATACTGTTGTTGCATGAATTGCTGAGTGGATGATGATGATGGTTGTGCACTGACTGTTGCAGGTGTAGGTGATTGGACTATGAGTGCAAGAGGATCTTGTTGTTTTGCTTGCTTCTCTTTTCTGACTTCATTTGCCTCAGCTTGGTTTTGTTTGAGAAAATCATAGAGTTGATCATAGTTCACATCATGAAGATTCTTAGTTTGGTTGACAATAGTAACATATCGTCCCCATTCCTCTGGAAGGTTGTTGATGAACTTGATGTTTTGAACAATTGGTTTAGGTGCCAAATTGTTTCTGATCAACTCATTCATTAGAGTACAAAACCGTGTGTAGTAAGATTCAATCTGTTCAGCTGGTGTTGCTGTGAACTTCTCCCATTCTGTCAGAAGCTTGTTTTCCATTTCTTGAATGCCAATTTCTGTACCATGACAAAGACGTCTAACTCGATCCCACATTTCTTTGGCAGTTTCACAGCTATCTACAGCACAAAATATTTCTTGTGGTAGACCGAGTTGGATTAGATGCATTGCTAGGTGATCAGCTTCAATTTGCTTCCAATCTGCTTCAGTGTAATCCGATTCCTCTTTGGGTCGGTACGTTGGATCGACGGGAGGATTTGCAGTAGGGTTTCCAGCTGTTTCTTCAATCTCACCAGGCTGGAATGGACCTTTCTTGACAGAGTTAACCAAGAGAATACCTTGTCCATTAGGTTTGGATCTCATATATCGAAGCATACGACTCGTCCATGGAAGGTAACCACCCTTTTCTAACATTGGAGGTCGGTTTTCTGAACCTGCGGCGTGTATGTCTTGTTGCGTAGTCATCTTTAAAATATTGTGTATGATAAAGTGGATTTAGGATCGATTCAACAAAATAGAAGTTGTTTTCGTTGAAGGTTGAACTTGATCTTGGTTGATGATGTGATTTTGGTTTGTTGTTGATGATCGTTGATGTTGTAACAAATTAAATAACGTTACGAAACTTGATTCAAGTATAATTAAGACAAAGTCAAAAGTTTACAATTTCGACAAAAGGTTATGTAAATTACAATTTAGATAAACACGACACTTTCTAGGGAAATTACAATTTGACCAAAATTTATACAAATTATGGCAAAATATAATTTAGATAGAAAAATATCTTATTTATATAAATTCGTAATTTATATAAAATCTACCACTTTTATACAAAAGGGTAGATAACCGTTTGTCGAAGTATTTTACACTCTTATACAAGAGTAAAAATACCGAGTTCACTTTCGAGTTGACGAAATTACGTTCGAATCAAATCCTTGAAAGTTATCTAACTTTGAAGTCTTTTAATCACAATTGCGAGGGCCAAAAGTGTCAAATCCGAAAGATCTTCTATTGCAGCTCAAAGTACAAGGACTAAAGTTGCCAATTCCGAAAATTGCACCAATTGCGGGTCCAAAATGTGAATTGCGAGACCAATTTCGATAAAATAGCTCCAATTGCGATACTCAACTTGAATTGCGAGTTACAATTGCGAGAAAACCTTTGAATTGCGAGAACAGCACTCAATTGCGATACTTCAGTGGAATTGCGATAAAACTGCTACAATTGCGAAACTCTGCTTGAATTGCGAGACTGTCAATTGCGATAGACCTACACCAATTGCGATAGAATGAATTGCGAGACCTGCCTGAATTGCGACAAAAACACTGAATTGCGAGACAATTCAATTTCGATAGAATACAGCAATTGCGAGAAGATGCCAATTTCGACAGAATTGATGAATTGCGAGAATTTTCTGCTTTTTGGCCACTTTTGTTGACTTTAGTGTCACTTCCCACGTGATATCTTGTAACTTTTCACCAACTTGCAATAAACCTGACACTTTAGGACATCTTGTACCAACTTTCAACCAATCAAATCAAAGATATTAAACATATAATATTCATAAACACAAAAGTGATTCTTCCTTTGTACTTTTTCCGATCAAACAAGAACAAAGAACACCAAAAGTGCACTTTTTCTTTCACTATCACAGAGATACTCACTGAGTATTACAAACACAACTTTGTAAATGTTTTTGCTATTAGATTCCAAGAAAAAGTCAAAACTTTGTCACGTAAAAAACAACAGTGGGTTATTATTTTTTGTTTTTGAAACAAAGCAAACATACAAACCTTCTACCTTGAAGATTGGCTCATGTATACCACTTGTTACACCACAAATCTCTTCTTTATCATACAAACTAACACTTGATGATGACACTCACAAACAATATAAGAACAATAAGAGTAGTATGGATCGTATGGTTAAATTTCTAGTCGAATGATTATATTCAACAATGAAGATAATACATGGACTAGGGTGAGACTTGGATACACACACACACTCTTTTCTTATCTAAAATGAGGCATCCCAACTGTGAAGAGTGTGTGTGGTTTAAATGAAACACAGCCAACCATTTTGGGCTTTGGAAGGCTTTACACTTGGACTTGTAGTGGGCTTAATCTTTACACTACACAAATAATTAACTTACTAACATTACTAATGCTATAAGCCCACTAAACAAAATACATATTATACACGACACATTAATTCTAAACGGCAAATGACCATCACTTCCTAAATAGCATAAAATAAATGCTAACACAACTTTTTAATTGTTTCTTTTTTGTCAATGATTTCATCAAGAAGATCATTTTCTCGTTTAGAAAAATATGCTTTCAACTGTTTCTTTTCTTTTTCAAGATCAGAACAAGTTGATTTTTGTTTAGAAAGTTGGTTTTTCAAATCTGAAATTTCCGTGTTTAAGGATTTTATTTTCATGTTTAAGTTAACATCGAGTGTGTCAAACTTGATTTGTAGTTGTTTTTCTCTCAAAACGGAATTTTGATAACCAATTTCTAACTCTGACTGTCGTTTTTTATGAAATTCAAAAGCTTTTTCGTTTTTCTTATGCCTCTCAAGCTCAGCGGCCATTTTCTCATTCACGGCCTTAACATCGCCATTGGTCTTTTTAACTTTCTCAATTTCAATACTAAAGTTGTTCAATAATGATTCAAATAAAGTATGTGTTTCCTCATCATTCTCAGCATGTTGTGACTCGAAGCCTCCATTCGGGTTCATATTCGAAGTTGCCAAATTAATATTGCTACAACTTGGCATGTCCAGGTATGTATCATAAGTGGGTGCTGGAGTTGCAGGATGTTGTTCCTCATGAGGAGACATATCAAATATTTCATTATTGTGAAACGTATTGAATGATAGTACCTCAGAGACTGCAACAGGAGGTGTGTCAGAATCAGTGTCACACTTAGTCTCCTGAAGATTTGCCATGAATATGCAGTTTGCATCGATGTCCTCAAGGTCTTCCATATCATCCATGAGAGCCATAAAATCATTTTCTTCTACACTCAACTGAATCCCTGCCGTTTCCTTTTGTGCCAACAGCAATGCTTTCTGCAAATAAGCTGGATCATTCTTTTTCGGCTTGGTGAGACAGTTTCTTGCCATATGACCGACACCCTGACAGTTGAAACACTTGATCTGATTTCCCTAATTCATATTTCCATAGTTCCCAGCAGGTGGAGCAGCAACATTTCCAAACTGATTACCGACATTCTGATTCCCAACATTCTGACCCCTCTGATTTCCAACAGCTTGATCCATCTGATTCCCTGCATACTGACCCATCTGATTTCCTGCATACTGCCCTGCATTCTGATTACCCATCTGAAATCTAGTAGCATATCCCTGCTGATTCCCATAAACTTCAACCATTTTTCCTCCTTGACCCATATTGAAACTCAGCTGTGCAATTTGCCTGTTGCGAGTATTCGATGAAATTCTTTGGTTGTTGTTAGTTGGAGTAGAATAGCGTCCTTGGAATGCCTTTGACAAGAGAACAAATGCTTGTGTCAGAGCAGCAGTAGTCTCATCATTGTCAGTGAACTCTGGCTCTTGAAATTGTAGATATTGTTGTTGTGGAATGACTTGTTGTTGTGGGTAGAATTGTTGTGGTATGACAGCAGTTGGTTGTTGTGGAAAATATGATGATGATGGTTGTGTATTCACTGGTACAGGTGTTGGTATTTGAGCAATTAACGCAAGAGGATCATGTTGCTTTGCTAATTTTTCTTTCCTGACTTCATTAGCCTCAGCCTGGTTTTACTTCAGGAAATCATAAAGCTGATCATAGTTCACCTGGTGAAGATCCTTGGTGTGGTTGACAATAGTGACAAATCGTCCCCATTCTTCTGGAAGATTGTTGATGAACTTGATGTTGCTTACAATTTGTCTTGGTGTCAACTTGTTTCTGATTAGCTCGTTCATTAGAGTGCAAAACCTGGTGTAATATGATTCGATGGGTTCTCCTGGAGTAGATGTAAATTTCTCCAATTCAGTTAGCAGCTTGTTTTCAACATCTTGTTGCCCAATTTTTGTGCCATGACAAAGCCTTCTAACTCGTTCCCACATATCATAGGCAGTTTCACAACTATCGACAGCAGCAAAGATCTCTCGTGGTAACCCAAGTTGGATTAAGTGCATTGCCATGTCATCTGCTGCTATTTGCTTCCTATCTTCTTCTGTGTATTCTTCTTCTGATTGTTCACGAAAGAACGGTGCTACAGGAGGTGTTCCATTAGTTTCTCTAGGGTCTTGAATCTGACGAGGCTTGAATGGTCCATTCTGGATTATTTAAGCAGCAGTTTACCATCAGGTTTAGTTTTGATGTAGCGAAGCATACAGCTTGTCCATGGAAGATATCCACCTTTTTCAAGCATAGGAGGACGGTTTTTCGCACCGGCTGTATGAATGTCTTGCTGAGTTGCCATGGATGAAGTTGTGTTATGGTAAAATTGATCTTGGATCGGTTCAACGATATAGGATTTGTGTTTCACGTTGGTTAAGGTTCAAGAGTTATGATCCTTTGAAGTTGTGTCCTTTCTCGAGTTTTGCTTACTTGAAGGATTTCTAAGTTGAAGGATTTTTAAGTTGAAGGATTTATAAGTGGAAAGATGTCTAAGTGGAAGGATTTCTAAGTGGAAGGATTTCTAAGTCACAATTTATCTTCCTTACTCGGTTCCTTACTTAGAATTTTTCTTTACTTGGTTCCTTACTTAGAAGAGAGATAAAAAAAATAATTCCTAACTCGGAATTTTTATACTTACTCAAAGAGTTCTTCCTAACTCGGAAATTTTAAACCTTACACGGAAATATCTTCCTAACTCGAAATTTTTATGCTTACTCGAAGAGTTCTTCCTAACTCGGAGATATATCCCTTACTCGGAAAAATCACTTATCCTTACTTGGAATTATCCTTACTCGAAATTTCAATCTTACTCGGAAAATTCCTAACTCGGAATTTTTTTCTAAGTTACTCGAAGTTTTAAGAAACCTTACTCGGAAAATTCCTAACTCGGAATTTTTCTGAGTTACTCAAAGATTTATGAAACCTTACTCGGAAAAAACAGCTTCTAACTCGAAGGATCTGACAAAATAACCTGATGAACAGTAACGAAAATAAAAAAACACACACCTAGATCATTGTTTGGCTATAGATACCACTTGTAAAGGCCTAAGATCAACCTTATCACATTAACTAACAATCACTAATGATGGAACAAGAGTCCAATGTCGCGTATGAATTCTTGGGAGAGAAACTAGAGATAGAACTTTATTATTAAACACACATTACACACTTTCATCCCCTTTCGTCCCATTTCCTCCCCTTTTACAAATGAGGAGGATGAGCCTATTTATAGATTACAACAAATGGGCTTGTGGGCTTTCTATGGACTCACTTATAACCTATTAGATTAAACTAAAAGCCCATTGACTATTCTAATAATTAAACAACGACACATTACAAAAATATTAATACACGAATGACTATCACTTTTTTATAAAAGCTAACACATCTATTTTAATTGAAAGAATATATTACTAAACTAATGTCCTAAACTTCACGGTTGAGAAATAGCACCCATTATTCATTGAAGTTGGTAACTCAAAACGATTAAAAAATGATAGAATAAAGAAATCCCTTGATTATAAACATAATATTCCCTTTGTATCAATTTATAACCGAATTGAGCTACTCCTACTACTGATACTATTTTATTTGAAATGAGTATGTGCTTTTGCTGCAATACCTTTATCCTTCCATCCACAGTTGTGTGTACATAACCATTGTGGTATGTTATCTACCTAAAAATTTACTAAAATCATCAAACTAGTGAACATAACTATTGAACGCGTTCTCTATTTTCCTTGTTTTCTACAAAATATTTTGTAAAAAACAAGGGTATTTTCCCCCAACTAAACGCATCCTAAGGAATGCAATTGAGGTATATTCTTGCATTGATGCTGGTTAAAGTATAATTTTTTAATTCTTTTTGATGAAACTACAGCTTTGTAACCGGTAGTTTCACAACAATTTTTTGCGAAATTGGATTAAATTTCCAAATGGCATGTGAACAAATGTGAACATGCAAATAATTGACAAATGAGCCAAACGTTTTAGATTAACATGGGTATATCATAATTAGAAATTCGAACTTGAATACTTGATACAACCGTATTTAATTTCTAGCAAACGGTCAAAATGGATTCTTAATTTCTTATCATACGTTTCTAAACCATTGCACATTAATTTGTAAAACTAATATATGTAAATCTTAGATATAAAAATCCACCAAATCGGTGTTCGTAACTTTGTTTTGCATTCTTTCACATTTATAAAACAAATTGACACCATAATTGCTAATTCTTCTTAGAAGTTTACAACATGTCATGTATAATAAGTCCACCATGCATGTTCATCATTCATTATGATGCTTGATCACCACGAACGTCGTAGTAGCTAGCCTCGATCTTCATCAATTCTGCACCATAAACATTTTTTGCATCATAACATTATAAATCATATTTCATCATCGACTTGTGCATCGTCACCGATTTTTTGCATCGTTGTTGTCGATATTAGCATCATCTCCATCCATTGTAAACGTCATCGTAGATCATCATAATCATCTATTTCTGAATCGGTGTTTCGTCAATGTGTGCATGAATGCATCGTCACCGATTTCGCATCATCATGGATTTGTGCATGAACGCATCATCATCAATTTTACATCATCATCATCATCTCCCGTTTATCGTCTAAGAATATCATCAACATAATGATCATCTTCATCATCACCTTCTTTCAAATTGTGCAAACCTGCAATCAAATAAGTCAAAATGAAATCGAACATTAAAATACGAAAAATGACATAACATAAAAGATCAAACTTGAAGAACTAGAATTACATGCATTGTAGACGTGAAATTAAACCCATAAAACCAAAGTCAAAATGAAGTCGATTGAACTTGCAAATTGGCACTATTTTCATTGAGGGGTAGCATTGTCATTATTGCACGATGATGGCTGCTAAAATTCTCCATGTATATATTTCATTTTATTTTAAAGTGTTTTTTCTTAATGCTTGATAAATTAATACATAAATATTATGTACGTTAATAACAAGAGAAATTACATAACCATTCCCCTCTATATAAACCACCAAAATGTGGCATTGTACCTTCACAGAAAACCTTCATCTCTCTTAAATTTTCTTTAGAACTAAGTGCGCACTGGGAGATAGCAAGCAATCAATGGAGTATGTACATTTACTCACTAACTTTACACTACTAAAAATATTGCAGTACAGTGGATCATAAAAAATGAAATTTGATATTCGGTGCTAGGGTGAAGATGTAAGTTATGGTGCTTCTAGAACAGTAAAGCTATGTTTCCATATAGATTATGGTCCCAAAATTTTACCAGAATTTTTTGTGACAAATCTTTCACTATCTAACCTTCCATTTCAGGTTACAAAAAGGAGCAAATAGCTATGTTTCCATATACATTATGGTCCCAAAATTTTTTATGACAAATCTTTCACTATCTAACCTTTCATTTCAGGTTTACAAAAAGGAGCAATAGCTATGTTTCCATATACATTATGGTCCCAAAATTTTACCATAATTTTATGTGACAAACAAAAGGAGACTACCCAAATGGGACGAGATGTCGTGTCATTTTTAGTTTGGGACGACACTATTTGGAATTTTGGGACGAGAATATCGTCCCTAAGTGCAGTTATTTTTGTAGTGATGTACTGTACTGTTTTTTCCCTTTTTGTAATTATACGAGAAATTAACATGAGACTGTATTGTTTATTGTTTCTATACGAGAATCATTATTAACGCCACCTTGATTTTAGGCACATTAAGCTTGTAATTATATGTGTAGTAACTTATTTTGACATGTAATTAATTAGGGAATTAGCATAACATAATGCTCGATCTCATTTACCTTTCACATCAATTTATACTATATATTTATCTAGAAGGTAGGTACAAGCTGAGTATGATTAGACGACGTGTAATACCTGATAATTACAAATTACAAGCGATGATTTAGGACTCTTGAAAGATGGTTATCGGAGTCTAAACATTACATATATTATGAAAAAACTTTTTTGTGATTCGTTTTGAATTTGCGTGCATTATAATGCTTGATTTGTTTCTGTGTTCCAAAGGTGTGCCTAAATTCAAATTAAATAATTATAAAATCTACTTTATTATATAACAAATATAATCGCATTCTTTCTTGAGTTCCTTAGAAATTAACAAAATAAAAACAAATTTATATCTAATACTCCGTATAATGTGTGACTCAGACCTTTTACCAAAAAAATAATAATATGTGACTCCTACATACTACTTAAAAGTATGTTTTTTTATCTTGTCTTTTGTTTTTGATATATATCAAGGTTTAAAAGAAAGAATAACATAATAGTTCTTATAGAATAAACATCAAGGTTTAAAAGAAAGAAGAATAACGTAATTTATGATTGAAATCAGAAAATGGGATTTAAAAAAGAACTTTTCTAAAGTGTTTAAAAAGAAAGAAAGAATAACGTACTTTATGATTGAAATCAGAAAATGGGAGGGATCTAAAAAACAACTTTTCTAAAGTGTTTAAAATGAAAGAAAGAATAACGTACTTTATGATTGAAATCAGAAAATGGGAGGGATCCAAAAAACAACTTTTCTAAAGTGTTTAAAAAGAAAGAAAGAATAACGTACTTTATGATTGAAATCAGAAAATGGGAGGGATCTAAAAAACAACTTTTCTAAAGTGTTTAAAATGAAAGAAATAATAACGTACTTTATGATTGAAATCAGAAAATGGGAGGGATCTAAAAAACAACTTTTCTAAAGTGTTTAAAATGAAAGAAATAATAACGTACTTTATGATTGAAATCAGAAAATGGGAGGGATCTAAAAAACAACTTTTCTAAAGTGTTTAAAATGAAAGAAAGAATAACGTACTTTATGATTGAAATCAGAAAATGGGAGGGATCTAAAAAACAACTTTTCTAAAGTGTTTAAAATGAAAGAAAGAATAACGTACTTTATGATTGAAATCAGAAAATGGGAGGGATCTAAAAAACAACTTTTCTAAAGTGTTTAAAATGAAAGAAAGAATAACGATATATACTTTATGATTGAAATCAGAAAATGGGATCTAAAAAAGACAAAGGGAAGGTAATTGGGCCATAGATATTAGGAACTAAAATAATCACGTGTGTTGTTTTTTTGTGCATGAACGCATCATCATGGATTTGTGCATGAACGCATCATCATCAATTTTACATCATCATCATCATCTCCCGTTTATCGTCTAAGAATATCATCAACATAATGATCATCTTCATCATCACCTTCTTTCAAATTGTGCAAACCTGCAATCAAATAAGTCAAAATGAAATCGAACATTAAAATACGAAAAATGACATAACATAAAAGATCAAACTTGAAGAACTAGAATTACATGCATTGTAGACGTGAAATTAAACCCACAAAACCCAATTTGTCCATTAGGAACTAAAATAATTGGTGGATCTAGAAAAATGTAACCTGATTATGTAGAAAAATCAATTCAATAATAAATAAATAAATTAAAATAAAAAAAAAAAAAAAAAAAAAAAAAAAAAAAAAAAAAAAAAAAAAACTATTTATATAATGGAAGCAGCTAGTCGATTGAACTTTGCAAATGAGTACTATTTTAACATTGAGGGGTAGCATTGTCATTATTGCACGATGATGACTGCTGTACGTTAATAACAAGAGAAATTACATAACCATTCCCCTCTATTTCATGCAAAGCATTCCCCATTTATCTATTTCATGGAAAGTATTCCCCATTTATCAATCATCATCTCCCATTTATCGTCTAAGAATATCGTCAACATAATTATAAACCATTCCCCTCTGTATATATAAACCACGTACCAAAGTGTAGCATTGTACCTTCACAGAAAACCTTCATCTCTCTTAAATTTTCTTTAGAACTAAGTGCGCAGTGGGAGATAGCAAGCAATCAATGGAGTATGTACATTTACTCACTAACTTTACTGTACTACTCGTCTTGCTATATAAAACCAGTTGTTAAATTTTATGTACTTTTTGGTTTCAGTAACACCAATCAACAAGAGGTGGTAGCTGTGAGAGTAGAAGATCCAATGAGGTATGTTTTATCATCCCTTCCTAACATAAAGTTTGTTTATATTCTTACTTACCTGTTTGATGAGAAGCTTTTTTTAGAGATTTTAAGGGTTTTAAACTTTTTGTTTTAAATTTAAAAGTTCCTACTAAAAACTAGCCTTGTTTGGATATCTAGGCTGTAGCTATATAGAAAGCAAAAAAAGCTTCAATATTTTGTCATTTTACAGTTTATACTTGTCTTACCAAACATTTTTTATAAAACAGATCGAAAACACTCTTGCTACTTAATTACTAATAGCTATGAGCTTACAGCCTATAGTTATAAGCTTGCAGCTAGATCATATATAGTTACATTTGATGATCCCTATATTATTCTGTTATTTATTTATAATCTGACTTGAATGAAACATGTGGGTGAGTTTAAATAATTAGATATCATTTAAAAAAAAAATCAAGAGCGCACAAATGGCTATGGACACCCCCTAATAGAGACTAGTTAGATAAAAGCCGGTTTTTAAACTGAAAAAAAAAGGGAATGGGCGGTATAGAAACCGGTATTTAAGAATTGACTAATCTCCATAATACCAAAATTGGTTTTGTCTAAATAACAAGTCTTTATTATCATAAACCAAAATTTTGATTTTACCTCCTTTTTTTTTCCCCAAATTTTTTTCATTGCCGCCTCATGTTTTCCCCAATTCAACCCCCACTATTTTACAAATTCAAACCACCCATTTTTTTCCAAAAGAAAAAAACCACCTGCTAGTCATCTTCTTTTAATTTCATGGTCCGCATCATACCACCGTCGCCATCGATAATGGTGAGTCATCTCCATCCCTTTTCTCTGATATTTATTGAAACTTATCGAAACTTAGGGTTAACTAAAGTCTTCATGTATGTGTGTCAGTGTGTGGATGTGTGAATTTTAGGTTTAATTATTCGCTTAATGTATGCGTGTGTATATGTTGAAAGGGCTAGTTTAATTCCATTAAGACTCGTCTTTTGGGACGAATTAGTAAAGCATGGTTATAATTTTACAACTATAGAATCTTCAAAGGTACTAATTGTTAACTGGTAGAGTGCACGGGTACTCTTCATGAACTCGAATTGAAACTATAGATGGTGCTGGAAAATCAAAATGTTTTAAAATGTTCGATCCAATTGTTTATGGTAGTTTTCTAATGGAAGATTGCTATTAAATGTGATCATGTTTATAGCGTTGTAACATCTAGTTGATATTGTTATTATATTGCGAGACTATATGATCAATAATACCATGCTTGGTTTTATGTAAGTTGATGTTATCTGCTTTTGTAATAATCTTGTTGATTACTGAAGTTTCAAATAAACAAATTATGTAGCTTTTAGCCTTTTATTTTCTTTCACAAATTAAAGCTATCTAATACTTAGTATAAGAAATGTAAAAGAAATGGAGATCTTAATTGTGAATTGTTGTTGTTTTCATTGTAAGGATTACTATTTACTTTGTCGTGGTAATTTTCATTGGGTTTATGCATGGTTGGTGTAGGGGTGTCAAACGGGTTATTGGGTTGGGTTTGGGGCTTATCGGGTAGGGTCTATCGGGTTAAAAAAAAAAAAAACAACAACAACTAACCTGCAACCTGACACTATAAGATATCGGGTCTATCGGGTTCGGGTCTATTCGGTTTCGGGTTGGCAGGTTGGGTCTATCGGTTTATCGGGTTACATGTTAATTTCATCCCACAATTTCTTCATTTATTAAAATACCATCCAACATAAATTAACTTAAAATATTAGACTAACATGCAACTGTATTTCATTTAGCTCAATATAAAATGAAAGAAACAAAGTAATTACAAGTGGGGATTGAATTGTTTGGGCAGTAGGAATTTTATTTATGTCTCATGCAGTAGCAAAAATAAACACATAAGATGAGCAAGCTACTGATGTAACTTGCAGTGCACTAGAACCAAATCTGCAGATGCATTTTATCATTTTTTAGTGTAGCAAGCTTACTGATTAAGAAGTTTGACAAATAAACGAATGACAAAGAGTATTTATTTTATAAATTATAAATTTTATAATGGGTCATTATCGCTTATCGGGTTTATTGGGTGAACCCGATAACAAACTAATTGAGACCCTAACCCGACCCATCGGGTCGGGTTGACCCGATAAACCCAATAAGCTAAGTTGGACCCGAATCAACATGACCCTATAAGGCTTTATCGGGTTCGGTTCGGGTCGGGTTGACCCATTTGACACCCTTAGTTGGTGGTCTACGATAATCAGAATCGATCGTTTAACATAAGCCTTTATTTTGAACCAAATAAGCACATGCCTCTCACACCAATTAATGGACGGAGAACTAGTTAGTTTTTAGTTATTGCTAGTAGTTAGACAACCTATACGGCCGTATTTTTTAAAAGGTCTAAAAATATTTTTCAACCAAACAAGCTTCTTGTACCAGTAGAGCTTATTTCATATGCTCTGCTCGCATAAGTTGTGCAAAACACACCAGCAATACCACCCATGTATGAATTGCAAGTTAGCTAATGACAACATTTAATCTTCCTATCTTCTGTATTTCAGTTACTTTGTTTTTCAATCCGTTTCACTGTAAATTCTGCTTAATTGTATTAATTTCTTCAACTACTTATCATATGTACCGATAGTGTATGAAATTTCTTTATAAAAACACTTAAGTACAAAGAAAAGACAGATCTAATGAGTTGCATATATACATGCAGGATATCTCCATTCTTCAATGCCTACGAATAAAGTTTGTTCTTGTTCCAGGAACACATGTACAGATCGACAACCTATTAATGGAGAAAGGATAGTACAAAAATTTTACATCGCAAGGACCTAATCAAGCCTCATGCCAACAGAACACGTAAGATTTCATCCTAAGTTATTTTGGATGACACTTGGAACTTCGTTGTTTTAAAACATTTCTTTTATTTGTTGTTATATCAGGAACACATACGTAAACTTATTTAGAAGCTTTTCGACAGAAAATCCAATGTAAGATAGTTTCCATTGGTTTTACTTGAACAAGCCCAGTTTTTTATATTCCTTCTTTTATCACATGACTTTGGTGTTTGTTTATCTTACGATGATATTGTCTACAGACAGGATGTGCTTCCCTGCACCGAGGATGTCAAGTGTCCTAAATGTGAGTATTTTCTACCCCTAAATCTACGATGGTATCCGTCTATTAGGGATAAAAAAGGAACATTAATGGGTCAACCCAACCCACCCAACCTAGCTATTTGATTCTCACATAGGTGCATTTGATTTAATAACAGATTCATGTTCTTTACATGTTAACTGTGGTGGGGATGATATAAGGATTAAAGATAGCAATGGTCAGTCGGTTCTGTACGTTTGAGATGCCAACGTGGATGGTGGGGCCGCCAGGCTTTATGAAACAAACCACAACTGGGATTTAGTAGCACAGGAGATTTCTTAGATGACAACATTGCTCAGAACAATCGCTACACAGAATCTTTGCAAGGGAACACAAGCTTACCTCCAATTTATAGAACTGCTCGCCTCTCACCGCTTACACTCACTTACTTCAGCTATTGTTTGGAAAAAGGTGAATACGCAGTTAATCTGCACTTTGCAGAGTTACAGTTTGCTAATGATACTTACAAAAACCTGACACAATCATTTTTTTAATCCTTTTTTTCAGTACCAACAGTTTTTCTAACAAAATGTTGACAAATTTGCAGCGGATACATGGCACCAGAATATGCTCCCTGGGGTTACTTGAGTGATAAGGCAGATGTTTACAGCTATGGAGTCGTGCTGTTAGAACTCGTTAGTGGCAAGAACAACAATAGTTATGTACCAACTAACGACTGCATATGTCTTCTAGAATGGGTAGGCTTCTAGGTTTTAAAAAAAAAAGGCTTCGTCAAGTATATATTTGTATATATTTAATTAATACATGATTTACTTCAATTCATACCTTAATACACCTTTCTTGTTTGGTTGTTTATATATGTAGGGCACGAACCAACATGTATCAACTTTTGACTTGGGTGGGAGGAATTGCTGCTGCACTATGGGCAGGGATGGTTGCTATGTATGAAGTTTATAAGGCTGGTGGCTCACCTCAACAGCTTCACATGGGAACCGTCATTGTGTCCATCTCATCTGTTGTAATTTTTGCATGCTGCTTATCTGGCGTTGGTCTTTTGGTGGTTTACGAAAGGATTACTACTTACCACCCAAGCGAATTGCTGTTTGTTCGACTCCTGCTAATGTTCTTTTTCTTAACTGGCTTTTTGTCCCCTTTTCTTCTTTTGACCGGGTTGTTCGTACCACCTACACAGCTCTGGGCACTTATCATCGTCACACTATGTGGAGGCAGTTGCGCACTCATAGCCTATGCCTTTTTTGGGATCCTCAACGACCATGCTTAGGCTGGACAAGAATTGAAGTGTTGAGTCTATTATGTAAATCTATTTGTTCCTCACATATTTTCTCTTATTCAACGGCATAAGAGACCTATTTGAGCTGTAATAATTAGTAAACTCTAGTCTTTGTTGATGTTTGTTTTCATTTCAACTTCGTTTTCATAATCGAACATTTCATATCTATTGCAATTTCTTTATTGGCTTGTACTAAAATAGTAAAATGCGGTTGATCCTATTAAAATGTTGCTTTTTTTACTTGTGTACGCACCATTACTATTGTTAATTATGACCTTTATGTCATGTGGTCCCTGCTTTGTCATTGCTAAACGCCTTTGACTGTCTTCGGCAAAAACCTTTTTGTGACCGGGCTTTGGACTTTGGAGACGACCAGTTTCACCCAAACCCTTTAGCGACAACATAAGTGGCTTTTGCCGTGCGTTGTCGTTAACCCTCCTATTCTTGTAGTGTTTGTGTAGATTAAACATGAACAATTAGTAACGTGCGGCCAATTTAATACAAGTTAATACTAAAACGGTATGAGTAGTTTGTCTGATTGCGTTTTATAAAAGATGGAATAAAAAGTCTTTGACCAAATACTTGTGTTGTGGAAAAATATTTATAAGACTGATGTCAATAAAAATGGTATGAAAGATGGAATAAAAGATGGAATAAAATATTTTTAAAGTTAATACAAGTATTTGTGGAAAAATATTTATAAGACTGATGTCACTTTAAAAATAGTATGAAAGATCCAATGGCTTTTTATTCCATCTTTTATCAAATCATTGGCTAATATGCTATTTAAATTAACATGTAAACCCTTTAACTTAACAAAATTTTGTTACAAAGTCAGTTGTAGGAATCTATGTGAAAATCAAAATTCTCTAGCATAATAAATAGGAAAGAAACTTGAAAGTACCTACTATGTAGAGTAAGAAAATAACAAACCGATTTCAGTAACATCATATTCTATAGAAAAGTCCTTATCAAGTTGGCGGTCGAGTCTAATTAATTCAATCAAAGTAAAAGTCCTTCATATTCTATAGAAAAATTATTTATCTTTCTAAAGTTTTAATCATGTGATTTTGCCATTGCTGATTAATTAGTGTTTATATTCTAAAGAAAAAAAAAGAAAACATTATTTAACTCATTCTATCCACCAATATTGGCATGCTTGGTTAGGTCAACTTGTTATGTTTGGCTAAATATAAACACATTTGTATGGAATACAAATAGATGAGGATTAAAATATATTATCACTTATCATGTTATTAGTATATATAATAAAGCTTTCACTAATATGGTATCATGTTAGTAGTATATTGAGTGGATCGAGTGGTCACTCGTTACCCAAAGAAAGTCTTTGCAAATTTTGATACATGTGAAAGTAAATACATTAATATCATACAGGTTTCAATAAGTTTAATATCCTACAGGTTCTACCACTCAAATAAGTTTAGTTACGAATGAGCTAAAACAAAAAAAACATTTATACCAACAGTTTTCAAGAATTTCAATATTAGCAATCTTAATTTGATAATTTTAAAAGATTATAAGTTACAGACTTCACACAATGTAAGGTAGTATCAGTATTGTCATTTACTTATTAATTAATGGGGTAAAATAGATTTTCATTGTCTTGTTTTAAAGCCATGATAAGCATATAGTGTAAATCATATAAAAGGAACATATGTTCGACATATAACAATTGATAACTGCATTCGATTTACCGGTTTTTGTCACGTACAACGAATTGTCAATTTAGTGTGCATTAAAGTTTTGATTTTGATTGATAATGCACTAGGTACATGTTTCATTATTCAAATTCTATTTGATACTACACGTTACAATTGGCATAAGTAACTTCTATACGTACGTAGCTTTAGTTTGAACTATTGGCATAAGTAACTTCTATACGTAGCTTTAGTTTGAACCATAAATTTAGATGTGGCACAGTTTCAACTAATTTATGGATTTCACTTTGTGTGAAAATAGTTGCATCTTAATTTTGTTAAATTAGAACATGAAACATTAGATGGGCGAGGGGTCATACGATAACCTTTTTATATGAACCCAAAGTTACTTACATGTAGGCAGCGATAGACTCACTAGTCTACTAAAACCCCGTCAAAATAACAAATAAATCTTTGTAACCATGATATAGGTCAATTAAGCCAGTTCATCTTTACCCGATGAATGTTTGCTGCCTATTATAAATTTTCGTTAAAATCATGATTTCTCTAAAATGAACCTGGTCCTTAAGTTTTGTATCACATAAATACATGTCTTATTTAATTAGTCCAATAAATGTCAAAAGAAATGCGTTTCTTCTTATTCTGTATACCCCTTTTAATTAAGGGATAATTCCATATTTACCCAATATAAACCTCAAAATGCCATATTTACCCAATTTACAATTCAATAATGCTAATTGTACAATGATTTTTATGCATGTTTTGAGATATATGAAATTTTGGTGTTTTTATTGGGGAAATATGGAATTTTCGCTTTAATTAAATCGTACATTTTAATTAATATTTTTTCCTTTGGACAATAAAAAAAATTTGTGCACCTGATGAGTTCGCTTTAATTAAATCGTACCTTTTAGTTAATATTTTTTCCTTTGTACAATAAAAAAAATTTGTGCACCTGATGAGTTAAAGCCCTGAATCCGTCGCTGCTTTTCGGTTAGACCTGAACTCGTAAATCGTAATGATGAGTTAGCCAATCCGTTTGTTTTGTTATCTATAGTTTTTAGTAGTATGTAAATAGTAAATTTCCTTTGCATATATTGGATTATTTAGACCATGTTCTAAAATGAGGTTTACGACTCCAACTTATTTTGACCTGTACATGCTTCACCTATTACATGACCAAACAAATTCTTCGCATTTAACCTTTGATTTTAATTAGCAACAAAAAGATGCGAGGCTTTGAGCCTTTGATAATGAGAACTTATGCATCAATATCTTGATTTAGTGTAATTAGGCTCTATGTTGCTGCTTTTGGAAACATGGTAATTAAAATACGAAAATCGCAATATGTATTCCTCTTGATATTATGGTTTAACAATAAACCTTCTTGAGCTTATGTTTTCTGATATGGTATTGGTGACTTATTTTTGGGCTGATTATCTTTTCTTAAATGGAACTCAAACAATGTTGTAGTGATATAGAACAGTGTTTATTTAGTTATCACGATATTTGTTGTTCTAATGATGGTACGTATTTGCATATGAACCAGGCTTACAATGTACGAGGCTTACAATGTTTTGGTGTACGTCAAGCAATGGGGATTTGCAAAGAAGATGTCTAAGATTTTAGGGATTGTAATTGGATAACCTTTTTTGTCGACTAGATGTTTTGTCTTAGTAATTATACATGTCAACGAATTGTATATTGTTATTGCTAGTATGAATATTTTTTTTCTTAATGAAAGTTTTGTACTCTTATATTACAAAAATATGGCATATATAGCATTCGTATTGCGTGGAAAGTAAGTGTTGCAAGTTCTTTAAAGAAATGTTGCACTTATATGCTGGAAAACAACACAACGTGTTGCATTTAATAGATAAAAGTGTTGCATAGTTAGTTCTACGTGTTTCATTTGAATATAAACGTGTTACAATTCTGTGATTTAAATGTTGCAATTGATCTAAGAAAGTGTTGCACCTTGTTTTAAAACATGTTGCGCTTGAGCTTAAAGAGTGTTACACTTGACTGTAAAAAGTGTTGCAAATTAAAGTATCCCATTTGCTAAACAATAGCAACACTTTCAAAAAATGTTGCATATGCCAATATAAGTGTCGCATTAACCTAATGCAACGTTACATAATGTAGCACTTCGTAAAGTGTCGCAATAGGCATAATGCAAAATTTTATAGACATACTACAACACTCTATAGGTGTTGCTTTAGCTTCGTTTTGTTGTAGTGATTTAGTGTGCATTAAAGTTTTGATTTTGATTGATAATGCCCTAGTGTAAATCATATAAAAGGAACATATGTTCGACATATAACAATTGATAACTGCAAGAGTTGTACCAAATATTTAATGAGATTTAATATGTATTAAGGTCTAAGGATGCAAGAGCTGGTCTAGGTAATTAACCTCTGTCTAGGTACAACTCTGGTAGAGGTGAAAAAAGTTGAAATTGAGTCTCCCTACGTCAACTACAATATGGTAAACAACACTACTATTAAACTTGACGCGATTGCTACTCTTCAAACTATTTTACAGACAATTGGCGATTTTACGCCCATTCCCGAATTAGGAGTTTTCAACTTAAGTATTAGTAGTATCAATAAACATGACACAATTAGTACCTTTGCTTATGTCACATTTAAAATTTTGGAAAACGAGAAACAAGTTACGGCACTCAAGTTTACGCCACATGAAACTCAGTTACCACACGAAAAGGTTATGCATTTACAAAATACCATAGAGACAGGCGAAGCATGGCTAGGAGTCTAAGACTCGACATCAGTTTCTAGTGGAAACTTAAAAAAGAATGGTTTTGGTGTTTCCAATCCATCACAGACGTACAAACTTGAGTTGTAATCTTCGTTACACAGAATTACCGGTTGAGACTTTGGATATGTCTCAAAGTTTTTACACTGGCGCTTTTTATATCAGACACATTATTGTAGGTTGCGTTGTTCAATTTTTGATATCCGAAATTCGGGTTAACCTACTATTGTAGCTAGGGTTGTTTAAATTTAAATATCCGAAATTTTGGATGATGGTTTTATTTATACGAATGTCTAAAAAATGCATATCCAATTTTTTTGGTAACTTATTTATGAATTTCAAACTGAAAATTCATATATCTCAGAGAAAAGTTCAATGCAGAACAATAATTATCTAAAGATCAAATCAAGAGATCTCGACCATCCATCTATTTTAAATCTAAAGGTCTAAATTAATCTTTATTTTAATATAATTAATTATTAGAGGGTATTTTTGTAATATTACTAAATAAAACTAAACCTTCATTTTATCATTATCAGTAACATTTTAATAACACAACGTCACCATCACCGATGGCGGCCGCAACCACCATCGGCACCGCACCTCCGTCACAATCAATGGACAAATCACCACCACCGCCACCTTCACCACCACAAACTACTGAATCATCTTCTCCGACGCCGGTCACTGGTTCGCCTCCGTCGGCTGGAAGTTTAGATTCGCTTGAGAGCTCGAGTTCGTCTCCTAATCGGAATAATCAGTTGGATATGCAGGTTTTGTAACTGAATTTTAAGATCTCGTTGACTATTTGACTATTTAACTAATTATTTTAATTTTATTTGATTTTTTTATAAGCAGACAAGCTGTTTAAGTAAATGATTAGTTAATACTTGCGCTTATATATATACTTCGTAAATAGTTAGTGAATCAGCCTTGTTGTTTGTAGAAGGAACTAAGGAGGACGTTCGTTTAGGATTAGTAACAAAGTCTGATTGCTGTCTAGTCTAGTGATTGCAATGGAGAATGATCATTTTTTACTTCTTGTAGCCATACATGATATACATGTTCTGTTACTATGGGAGAAAAGAAGTGTAATTGTTTTTGTTTGATTTGATTGCGTAGTTTATTGGAAATATAATGTTTGGTAAAATTAGTAGTGGCTGATCTACTTATTGCGTAGTTTATTCGACAATTGTTTCGGCTTCCTCCTGAGGAGGTAGTTCTTCTTATTTAAGTTTAAAATGAAATTAAATTATGCATTGTATGTGATTATAATGTATTTGCGTTGTATATGATCGTTGTATGTGATTTAATGAATTACAGACACACAATTTAGTCACAAACATTGATATGTTTTACTTGAAGCTGTTTTTTTATTTCAATGTCTGATAGCAGATTAAAGTAAGGCTGTGAAGTGTTCATAAGGTGTCGTCCCCTTGAGATTTAACATTATTGTGTCGGAAGGATTACTTTCAATGTAATGGAGGACATGACACATGAGTGATTAGTTTGAAACATAAGTTAAGTAACGTTTTGCCCCTTTTAGGCGCTTGGATAGTGCTACCCATAAGATATTTATATATCATCTTTTGCAGTTTTATATTTCCTTGTCTCTCTGTAGTGGATTTAACACTCAGTAGTAGGTAATGTCAGGAGAAGATTAGTATGGCAGAAACATGACTACATGAGTGACTTTTTGCCTTGTTTGGTTTTGAGGTAAAGCAGATATGATTAAACTGCGCTACCCATAAGACCAGTTGAACTCTGTTGAAAATCTTTAGTTTGGAAATCCCTAGAATCTGCATTTGGGTAACGATAGGAAAGTTTGGAACCAGACTAGTACCAGACCACTTTAAACTGATCCAGTTGTACCCCACAATCGATTCTAATCAAAATGAACCAGCTCAACGGGGTTCAAGCCTGGACAAGGCCTAATCCCAGGCTTTGTGCATCTCATGTGCTATTAAAGCACAAACAGCGATTGGGCGAACTAAATAGAGGAGCCTACTATACAGCTTTTAAAATTTAAATAGTAATTCTTCTACAACAAAGTCATTATTCTACTTCTGACCAAAAAAGAAAAAACAAAAAAAGGCCAACTTCTAACATGAGTTCTTCAGATTTTGAAACTAATTAAGAAAGGACATGTGTTTTATTCTGAATCACATGTGATTTGTTCTGAATCACATGTGATTTGTTTTAGAATCACATGTGATTTGTTCTCGAATCACATGGGTGGGGCAAAATTGCGCAGTTTTCATTACGGGTCATAAGGGGTTGTGTTGGACTTGCCTGTCAACGCTTCTTTTCCTTTCTGAGTTTTTATAAAGAGTTACAGTATCATAACTTTTTATTTTGGGGCCAACTGAGAAGCCCTTTCTGTGTCTGAAAAAATTTGAACGGAAATAAGCTGATGGAACTTATGGAAAAGCTTTAGCAGGGGGTGGCAAAATCTGCGGGTCAGATGGGTTGGGGAACGGGTCAAAGCGAGTAACTGATTACTTTTTAGTACTAATCTAACAAATATTTTTTAGCTGTAAATGAAAATGTGTATGATATGGTTACTGATAATGATATCGTTAGCTTTTTTAATATGATGGTTTAGAAGGTTTTATGCATTTGAATAATTTTTCAGATGACATCCGAAATCCACACATATAGATATAAGTGGGTCGAGATTTTCACTTCTATGCATTTGAACGGTTTGTGCACTAGTCTGGTTTAGTGCATCTTGTGATGGACATGTAATTTAAGACCTGTATCAAATTTTAAGGTTGTTCTTTTCTTATTTTGGGCAACTGTTGTAGGGTTTGTATTTTGTTGAAGCTACCTTCTTTTGCTTATGTGTAGTCTTTGTGATTCTACATATGTGATTCTACGAGAATCACATGTGATTCTACCAAGAATCACATGTGATTCAACCAAAACAAGAATAGAACAACCTTAAAATTTGATACATAATCATCCGTTCTAGGCTCTTTCAGTTGCGGCATTACTAAGTTAGGGAATCCTAATTTTGGTAAATGTTATAACTAATTATAAATAATATGATTTGATCATCGAATTAGTTATAAACTTGCCTAGGCTACAACAATCAGTTATAAATTTGGAGTTCATGACATATTATTTTCAGCATCTGTTTATTTGACACATCAATGAAGTACTGATGGTTTAGTTTACAACTGTGAGTAACATAATTGTGATCCTCTTTTGTTTCTTCAGATTGCAGCGAAGTTTTTGAAGTCAGACAAGAAGACTGTGGATCTTGTTGGTCTTAAGGTAATGAAGGCCAGCAAAAGTGTGAGGCACGTCATCATGCCTTGCGAGGTCCCAGGTTATTCCTGATATTATTCGCCATCATAGCAGGTTAGTTACCACATGTTGTAGCTAGTCAAATCCTTAGTATTTTGCAGATGTTTTTTAAATTTGTCCACCTCATTTATTAACCTCTCTATTTATTTTCAGTGGAGGCCGCACTATTGTTTTCACTGAGACCAAGGATTATTGCTCTGAACTTTCTAGACTACTAGCAGGAGCACGACCTTTGCATGGGGACATTCAGCAGTTTGTGCGTGAGGTATATCACATTATCACTTGACGTCATATGAATACTCCCCCCTTCCCAAAAAAATATGTCCCCCGAACAAAACACACAACTTCAGATATATACGGCTGGTGACCCTGATGCGCAAAAGGTGAACTTGCCTGATGTTAAAAAAGAAAGTGATTTTCATGAATATGTTATAGGTTGTAATAGGCTTTCAGGGATCAGTAGAAAACTGGATGCTTCAGGATCAAACACACGGGATAGGGATATGGGGATGAACAAACCACCTTCAAACAAATCACAGATTCAAGAACCAAACCAAGAATAGAGGAAGTGATAATAATGTGGGTGCGGGTGGTTCAGGTGTAATTAACATGTTAAAGGCACCACAAGCTGATCAAAAGAGTGAAAATTCAAAGCCTACGAAACTTCCACGAAAACCACCTCTGTAAACTGGACTTGAAAGCAGATGCCGAGATGCATAATTCAAAACATAACGCTGAAGGAGTGATTATCTTGGACAGTGAAGATAGTGAAGAGGAAATGGCCAGATCATGTTCTAGACGTTTGATTTCACATGTGATTTTACCTCAAATCACATGTGATTTTACCTCAAATCACTTGTGATTTTACCTCAAATTATTTTATGCACATGTGAGTGATGATTATTGGTTGATATGAATGTGTTCATCTTAAGTGATTCTCTGTTAAAAAAAATCATAAATGAAAAAAAGACAAGTTCAAGTCATAATCCTTCTTTGTTACTTTGTTTGTTGTATTTTTACGCAGGTTGATATGTAAATCACGTGTGATTTTACCTCAAATTATTTTTAATTTATGTACGCTTTACTGTTCTTTGTAGAAAAAGTTGTTTGCTTTGCATCTTAAATTATACAATCATCGAAGAGAGGATATTTTTGCTAAAGCAAAACCATGAATTTCATAGTTGAAATGCATGTTTTTTTAAGTAGAATCACATGTGATTTACACACGAATCATATGTGATTTGCATGCTTAATTTGATAACATATTTCTTACAAATTACATGTTTTGTTTTCTATACATTTTATAAAAATGTTGAGTACGCTTTTTTTTTCTTGCATTCAAACATAATATAAATACCATAGTTAGGCATTCTTCAAGAAAATGACAATTTCATAAATTCAATAAACAATTCTTAAAAAAACATTGCATAAATTTCAAAGAAAATGGAAAATAAATTCACATCAAAAGTTTTCAAGTGTCCATCACCGTCATATTTCTCTTTGCCTTTTGATTAGCGGAAATTTATTTTGTATGTGTCTTAGTCATCCGCACTGTCCATATTTCTTTTTTGGCTACACCCTTACTTGAAGTACTTTCTCTTTTCCATTCATTCTATGTTGTCTTTTCACTCCACCTTTGTTGTCCTTTCTTCATATTATTTTTAAGGGGCTGATATGGAAATCATGTGTGATTTACCTCAAATCACATGTGATTTTACCTCATATTATTTTTTAAGGTGAATCACATGTGATTTACACACGAATCACATGTGATTTGCATTCGATTTATACTTGTTTTGATAACACGAAATCATTTAACTAAAATGCCCAAAACAACAGGACAACAGCTATATCTTGAATCCTTAGCACAAAATACAAACAAAAAATTGCTAGTGGTTGAGTCAACCCAACCAACTTGTTTAGATATCCACTAGAATAGAAATGACCCTTTTAAACTGAGCCAAGCCAGTTGTGACCAGTTACTTAACCCACCAGACCCGCCCAAATTGCAACCCTGCACTCCAGCACAACAAGCACAGAGTATGAAAGCGAATAAAAAACTCACTTGTCAAGTGCAGTGTAATATTTATTCAGATCTTTGATAAACTAATAAACAAATTCCAATAGATCAGTTCAACAATCATATAAAAAAGATCAAAAAGCTATGACATAAAACTCAAAAAAGTGCATCATTTAAATATATTTTTAATAAACAGATCCCAACAGCTCCGTTCAACCATCACCAGCACCACCAACCACCACCGACCAACCACCACCATCGTCATCCGATCCACCATCCTCCCACCAACACCACCAACATGACGGTGTAATGACGGCGTATTAAAGCACCAGCATGACGGCGTATCGACGGATCAGCGGCGAAACAACAGATTGACGGTGGATCGACGAAGATGGCAGTTAACAGGTGGTTTGTGTGTATTTTGGTGGTTTGTGTGTGTTTCACCGGTTTGTGTGTTTTTTTTGTAGAGAGAGAATCAGCTTTTTGTGTTTGTTAAAATGATTATATATTTTTGACTTTTATAATAGACGAATATGCCCTTGATATGTAATTGAGTTTTTTGTTGTTAGCCACTGGATCAAAGTAAAATCAAAGGTCAGGATTGACTCTTTTGATCTTTAGAGATTTCTTGATCTATAAGGATCTCACCTCATATATCTCAATATTCAAATAAATTTCTATCAAATTTTCGAATATAACATGGATATTTTTAGCACCTATAATTTTGGCATTGTCTTTTTATGTCATTTAGATTTTAGATCAAGTCCTATATTTTTCATTTCATTCACATAACTAACGAGGTATTTACGATTTGTATTATCAATTTTTAAAAATCCAAGAAAGTCGTACGTTTGTAAAATAAGAGACGTACATAAAACTCAATATAAATAGATGGGGCTTAGAGATTGGAGGCCTTAAAAAATCATGTATAAGATTGTTATGTAAAATTTTATTTAACTATTTTAGGATGGGTTTCTTTCGAGCTAGTATTCTTTCTTGTTTTGTCGAAAAATGTTTGTTTGAAGTTCTACTTGAAGATGCGATACAAAGATGTTTTTGGCTAGGGTCATATATAAACATGATAAGACTCTTGTTAGCTTTAAAGTTTTATATGTGCATCCAGTTATCAACATCTTCGCCTGCTCAGTACAGACGAGAAGACAACTTGCAACCGATTGTGATATGTGCATCCCCGACCTCCCAAATATGTGTTTATATGTGTCTTTCGATCTTTACAACTCTCGCGTTCAAACCAACCAAAAGGTTTCACCTAAGAAGATTTAAATCAACAAGAGTTGATGGCATTTTGTAACCTCATCACCCACGCATATATAGCAAAATAAATTAATACAATACTAATGAAATGTAGCTTGAGAGTGACCTAGAACCAGACGTTACCTTGATATGTAAAGAGTTACTATAATATCTTAAGGGACAAAATATTGCATGACAAATCTGACTTTTAACCAAATGTGACTACGGAGGTTGTAAGCAAACAAGCTAACATATGCGTGGAGGTTATCTATAACCTAAAAAATTAACGTGTGAATATAGCAAATATGTGGAGATTTAAGGGGCTAAAAGAAGCGTTTATATATATCTATATATATTCTTATATACAGCAGTTGAAAAAGACGTTAAATGCCCTTTAAAAAAGTGAATACTAAATTTTTAGAGTATCTAGATTGGTCATTTTGCATACACAAAAATTAAATTACCAATTAATAAAGGAAGTCAAACATTATTTTCGGTAACAATTTAAAATGTCAAATCTTTCAATGGAAGAACTAACTTTTTCGGACCAACTGCAGCTCATTCCAAAGGTTAAAAACTAATTTGTCAAAGCTTCTATCACAATATTCGGCCCTCACTCTCAAATTTTCCCTTGGTTTTTTTGCTGAATCCTTATAAAACCAACACAAAACCTATGCCCCCATCATCATCAAAGAATCAACACAAAATTGCATCTTCAGGGGTTTAATCCTATACTTTGTCACTATCTTCTTTTACATATTGTTATATGCATACTTCATATAAAAAAATTCAAATAAAATGCTGTGTATGACTTTAATTAAAAGGTGTTGAGTGTTCCCAAAGCACATCAAAAATTGACATACAAATATGCAATCGCAACAGAAACTATATCCACATAAAAATAAAAAATAAAAAATAAAAAATAAAAAATAAAAAAAAAAAAAAAATCACCCCGCCACGTAACTAAAAAAAAAAAACATAAAAAAAAGAAAAAAAAAAAAAAAGGCAAAACACTCCCGTCGCAACGCACGGGCTACCCCGCTCGTTAAGAATATAAATAGTAGATAGATATATAAACAGTAAAAATACATGAGTTTAATTAAGTTAACATGTTATTGTAAAAAATGTAAGAGAAAATACCCGCCGTTATATGAGCAAAACTAGGGCCTAGATTGATGATGGCATTTCTGTAAATAATTTGAAATTCAATTATATCAATCAATTTAATAAAGAAATAAAAATGATATAAAAGCCATTGTAGGTTGTTAGACTCGCTTTTTTATAAAGATGTCGTCACTCACGTGAATTGAACTAGATGTGTATTAAGTAGCTAACGCAAGGACTACTTATGTTTAAATGGCAAAGATAGTGATGTAAAAGGTCCTATAAATACCTCACATGTCTCTCCATGTGGGGTGTGTGGGAATATTGTGTATTCATTTGTTTCTTTTTAATAAAGTTAATAATTAATCGGTATTCTCCACACTCTCACTAGAATACTTTCTCTCTCTAAAAGAAGATGAAGATTATCATCTTCAACAGCCAACCGAGGCCACTAGAACCACAGAATACATGATTTCTCGTCATATCAATTGGTATCAAGAGCTAACCAGGGGACGATTCGTGGTGAGAAATGTTTCAGGTTATGTTCTTCACTGTTTTTGTGGTTCGAATCATGTTTTAGGCTGTTTTTATCACCATTTTTAGTCATCGGAAAAAAAAATTTCTAGTCATCGGAAGTTATTTCCGTTTCATACGATAAAAACGGGTCTATTACTGGTCTTATGTATCCAAAATATGGTCAAAAAGTCTCGAAACCAGGTTTATACAAATTTAGATCTGGTAACAGTTCTATATTTAAGTTTTGGTTGAGATTGTTTTGTCTTTAATCCGTGAAATGTGGTCCGATTTGATCGATATATGGTTGAGTTTCTGCTCGAAATGGGTTTTAGGATCAGATTTGGGTCGCAAAAAGATGGTCGCAAAAGATGGTCGGAAGTTATGGCCGGAAAAGTGGACTTCAATTATTGGCCTCAATTAATGATGGATGTTGATAAGAGTGGTTAGATCTCAGTGGGTGAATTATTAGAGAAGGGTGAAAAAGTCAAGAGTTGGTAGAGTTAGTAAACTGCCAACTTTCGAAATTGGTCAAGAATCTCGCAATTGCAAACACTTTCGAAATTGCCACAGATTTTTGAAATTGTTGTCTTTCGCAATTCCCAAGCCTCTCGCAAATCAGAAACATCGCAATCTTGAATAAGATTGCGATAGGTGCTTTCGAAATTGATTTCGGAATTGATTTCGAAATTTCTTTCGGAATTGCTTTCGGAATTAGGCTATACTTTCGCAATTGGTGCAGGTTTTCGAAATTCAAGGATCTTTCGCAATTGGGCTAGATTTTCGCAAATGGGGCAACTTTTCGAAATTCACCAACATTTCGCAATTGGCAACTGTGACCCTCGCAATTCATTTTTTCGTAATTGAGAAATATGTCCGCTTATAATCCTTCCACTTTGATACCCTTCAACTTAGAATCCCTTCAAAACTTTGGTATTAAACGTTCAATTTTTACGCGAGATTCAAATTTTGGTATAATACTGAAAATTTTGGCCCAAAATTCAAATTTTTTGGTCAAAATTCGAATTTTTTAGGTAAAAATTGGCGTCAAAATCTGTTACACTCAAATTTTTCCAGGATCATTATTATTGCATTTCCTAGTGTATTTCCAATTATGAAAAAAAAAAAAAAAAAAAAAAAAAAAAAAAAAAAAAAAAAAAAAAAAAGGATATAGGGATACCATCGCAACATTCACGGGGATACATCGTTCACGGCTAATATGGTTTAGAAGAATGACTACGGAGAAGAATGGTATTATTGATTTGATTTTGAAGTGACATTTTTCGGGCATGTGTACTTATTTATCTCAAAGTCTAGAGGTTGGTTGATTGCATGACTTTTCAAGATACTTGTTTGGGCACTCATGGGTGTAGTGATTAAGTCTTGGATTATCTAGTTTTCATAGGTCAAGGGGTGGATGGACGAAGACCTAGTTAGCTATCACTTAAACTGAGCTGGAGTACTCAGTGACACACAAAGATGTGGATAATTCGAGAGAGGTTCATATACAATTAAGGAAGGTTGGATGGGTATATGAAACGACCTATGCTTTAAGGAGTTACATTGTAGTGCTCAGTATAGGTTCTTAGTCACACTTTCGTACAAGATTAAGTCACATTAGAGGGGGGGGTGTTTACTTCGTTTTCAAATTGGTCATATCGGGTTGTCTCCATATGTGGTCATTTACATGAAGCCGGTGAAATTTCAGGTTGGTTTGAGATAAGTATTGAGAGTATTTTTTAACATTTTGGATTTTTTTATAAAGATGTCGTCACTCACGTGAATTGGACTAGATGTGTATTAAGTAGCTAACGCAGAGACTACTTATGTTTAAATGGCAAAGATAGTGATGTAAAAGGTCCTATAAATACCCCACATGTCTCTCCATGTGGGGTGTGTGAGAATATTGTGTATTCATTTGTTTCTTTTTAATAAAGTTAATCATTAACTGGTATTCTCCACCCTCTCACTAGAATACTTTCTCTCTCTAAAAGAAGATGAAGATAATCATCTTCAACAGCTAACCGAGGCCACCCGAACCACATAATACATGATTTCTCGTCATATCATAGGTGGTGCCTGAGAACCACTTTAGAAATCAAGATCCTTTATGAGTTATATGTGATTTTTTTCAGCCTAAAAGGAACCACATTGAAATGAAACTGAGTTAGAAAGAAATGAAAAGAACACGTGAATTTGTAAAAATTGTTAGGTGAAGTTGAAGAAAAGGAATGGAAATAGAGAAAGAAGATAGAATAGAGTTGGGGATGATGAATGATAAAAAACAATATTATTTTGCCAAGGAGAAAAAGAAGTATTGTATAACTTTTTTCATATTGTTTGACTTTTCTACGGCCCAAGGTTATTTTGAGAATTAAAATTATAATTAAAAAATAAAAAATAAAAAATAAATAAATAAATAAAAGTCTGCTGTGAAAATGGTCGTGGATATTGTTTATGTGTAGAGTTGGCCCATTTTATTTTTTAGGATTTCAAATCTTAACATTATATAATATACTATATTCATAAGTAAATATTAAAAAGTTATTCATAACATTCTGCGTTTTTAACATGTAGCTTAGTTTTACATAATAAAAATAACGGTGTATATATATGGAGGCTTTTATGTATTTCATCTTTGAATGTTAATTGTACCGACCCGACCCGTTGATATGTTCATTTTGCCGAATTGACTAGAAATACGTTTGTTAACTTGACTAGAGAAGGGAACCACTTTGGTTTCCACCTGGATCCGCTAATGATAACATCTTTGTCTCATGAAAAATACAAATGTGCATGAGTTGTCGTTAACACTGAATCATATGGATAGAGAGGTTATATAGGGTTGTTGGCAAGGTTTCACAAACAGAAACCAAGTGTTCGTTTATATGCATTGTTTGTTTATAACAAGGTGAAAGTGCCCGCCGCAACGGCACTGCGGCGGGTCTTTTTTGCACTAATTTGGATTAAATTATTGTGTTGTTTGAACTCTATTTATGTTTACAAATATTATATATCATCTTTAGAATATTTTAATTATTATAGATATAATATAACTAAGATGTTTTTTTTAGTTATTCTAATGAGTGACGTACAGTTTAATTAGAAAGTAAAGAAAAGAAAGCAATAGAGCATAGTTTTATATATTTAAAAATCTACATTTATCATAAACAAATGGAGGTGAAGAATAAAAAAACCTAAGATCCACTCCTATGGTTTTGGTTTAGATATGTCCAAAAACTCAAGGGTTTTAGACCCTCTGATACTCTCTGAATCACAGCTTCTGAACCACAACCGTCGACCACGACCTCTGATATACTTGCCAACCTAAATGGCCCAAGTAACAGTTCTTTTAGTGCTGATAATGTCCGTCATTGCCTGACCCTCCTGCAGCTGCAGTCACACGTCGGCTGGAATTTCCCAACCCTATGACCATTGATACCATATCTTGCAACAGCATGATGTACACACAGTAACAACGGCAGTTTTCCCCTGGTCGGTCGCTATTTTTGGTTCTCTAACGTCATGTTTAAGGTTCCTGTTGAATGAGGTGTCTATATTAAAATAAAAGTCGGAATATGAGCAGATGATCTAAGTTTGAATGAATATTAAAGACACGGATTTTCGGGTGAAACATACCAGCCACAGTCTGCAGCTATGGCGGTCTTTGGGAAGACTGACTGTCGCTGCTGAATGTGCTAAATTATGGGAATACTCTTTTCGTCGGTAACCGTAGAATAGATGATGCAAAATCTACGCCTGTCTGGGCCTATACGATAAGTCACTCTAACTACCTATGTGGTCAATTGTGGTAATACTCTTTTGATGAGTAACCGTAGGAAAAATGATTGATTATGGACACTCGTAATTTCTACAAATGTATTAAATCCTTTGATTATAAAAAAGCTAATCGCTAAAAAATGATGGTACACTTACCCCAAGGGAAGTGACTGCGCAAGAATCGTTATACCTATACATGTATGACCATGCGAGCATTAAAATGAATCAAAGTGAGTATAAAGTTCATTTCTTTAAGCGTCATCTGAGGTCTTTCTTTACCTGGGAAAAAAGGAGCGCAACTAGAGTTCCAACGTTTCGGCTGACCAATGGAGCACTAAATCCTAAGGCGTTCGATAAAAAAAAAGTTTTGACCATAAGAGCAATGAAGACTATCTCGTATTTTTTTATTTGCCGGTACTAAAAGCTGATGTTCTGTGCCTGTGAGAGTTAATTTGTTTTTGCATATTCACAACTGCAGTTACACAGAAGGTGCTGATCAACAGTACGGTTCAATTATGAAGGAAAGATGGGAAACGGAAGAGGACGCTGCGAAGAAGTAATTTGCTCCAAATCACTTGTCACAGCATTCTCTTCGGTTTCTCATCTTTCTTTACGAATTGTACCCTAGTCCTGATCAGTGTCTCTTATGGAACTGCAGTTATGAATATGCGAAAAAAAAGTTAACTATGACAGGCGCAGAACATTAATTGTTAGTATTGGCAAATAGAAGAATACCAGGTAGTTTTCTTTGCTCTTATGGTAAGATTTTTTTTTTTTTTTTTTTTTTTTTTTTATCATCATCGAACGCCTTAGGATTCTTGTCATCCCTTGTGTCATCTTTGAATACTGAGAATATAACACGAATAGTTACGAAGAAACCTGGGCGATACAATTTTCTGGATAGGGCAGACCCTGCAAAAGATTTAAACTTTGCATGAGTTTTAAATAGGACCAACATTAACAATAGATACTTGAGTTTTAAATACAACTAACATTATCAGCAAATCGTTACCTCCATAAAACTCATACACCAAGAAGTGATACTTTTGCCACCACTCTTTTGGAAGTGCCGATGTTTTATTTAGCCAACAAAAAGCAAGGATTTAGATGGAGTGTACCTGCAACACATGTTTGATTTCAACAATGCATCGGCACAAAACCGGAAGATATATAGTAGTAAGGAAAACTGACATCGTCTAGCGCTACGAAGATGTGTCCAAATGGCACCGGATTAAACACTTTATAAGGATATATAGTAGTAGTCCAATTCAGAAAACAATTAGACTCAGACCTGCAGATGGATACCGGGCCACAGAAACAACTGAAGTTGACCGTCGCTGCAAAACAAATATCATTGGTACATGTAGGTAAGCATCCTTGAAGCCTAACTAATAGGGTAAATAATTCCACGCATAAACCAACAGGAAGCTGTAATAAAAAATAAGAATCTTACACCAGTGGACAGACTGTTTACTGAATAGTGACTGGGCAGAAGAACGTTTTGAACAGCAGCTGCATGAAAGTCCACCGCATTGTCAGCTGTGTCACCGGCTGCGCGTGCACAGAACATAGAATCCGGAGCAGACTGTCTCGCACTTGCACAGTGTATAAACAGAAAATATTAGGTAGCAACAGGATAGGTACCATGCTAGGCTAACGTAAAACCTACAAAGAGGTTGTTGAATATAATCCAATGCTTCTAGTGAAAATTGTTACCTGTAACACTGATTCAAAACTGTAGCAACACATTCGTATGATGTTTGCTTGAGTTTAAATTATTAGTTTTGGCTCTACCACTACCTCAACAAATGCTCGCGTGTCAACAAAACTGTTGAGAATATAATTCGTCTTCCTCCTGCAAAGAACGCAAGTGAATTGTGTTACCAATATTATCATAGAATTTAGTCATAGAAATAGTTACTATAATTACTAATGTAGAACGAACCTTGCATAAAAAACACTACCATTTGTTTAGTTTTTGACTTGACATCCAAACAGGCCCTATCAATTGTGCCTGCAAAACTGAAACAACTCAGTGAAAAGTGGCGAGAAGGACTTGCATCACAGTAAGCAATTTGTTAATACAAATATCGTCCTAAAAACGTTATTTATATTTTACGATCTTTGCTTAATTTTGTTAATGACAATTATAAGGTTTATCTTTAGCAAAATATAGATATAAGTTAAAGTCTTTTACATTTATAGTAACAAGCCTTAAAAACACATTTACATATTACATAATCACTAGGAATGATATTACATACATTTTACATTTACATGTTTTATTTATATTTCTTAAAATAGAAATAAACACATGACATCATGGCATACATTATTAGAAAATCTTAGGAAGATTTGAAATATTTTGTAAAGATCTTTAAGTAACAAAGTTGACTTTGCAAGATCTTGACATGACTTAACAAGCTATGGAAAGATATGGGAAATCCTTAGCTGGCTTGTCCCCGAGGAACCAAACCAGTTCAAGGGCGGATCCAAATTCTGGGATCCGCTAAATCCGTGCCCTGTTGATCATCTTTGCCTATAAATAGCAAGCTGATCATTCAGGCACAATCATCACTCATATAGCCTAAATTATATATTCATTCATTTGTACATTACTAACCCATATCATTCATTCATTTCATTGATCTCACTTTTGTAGCAAAGAAGATCAAGCATACAAGCTTCAACATACATACTGTTGCAAGTCTTATTAGTTAGATTTTGTGTGATTTGTTAGTGTTCACACATCATTGTTTATACCATTCATTCTGTAGTGTTCGGTTAGTGTTTTAGTCCTTAAAACACAAAGAGTGTCGGGAGTGGTTGTGCCCTTGTTAAAGAACCAACGGGAATGGTTGTACCCTTGTAAAGAACCCGATGTTTAGCTTAGTACCGGATAATGTGTCAGCGACGTGTAAAAAGGTTTTCTCCGCCGAGAAGGGAGTTTGTTTCTTAGTGAAGAAAAACTCTCGAGTTTGAGGCTCGAGGAGTGGAGTAGGGCAAGGAAGAGAGTCCTTGTAGCCGAACCACTATAAATCTCTGTGTTGTGGTTTGATTGTTCCTATCCTTACTTACTTTACTTATATTGTTTGTTTGTGTGTATTTACTTTGAAATTACGTTAAGTCACAAAGCGAATTAATTTTAAAACGGTAAAAACAATTCAACCCCCCTTCTAGTTTTTCACAATTGGCATCAGAGCTACGTTACTCAAGATTTTCAAAATATATTGTATTTTAAAACTTGAAACGATCAATGGATTTTGAAAACTTTAAAGAATGGCAATCTATGCAAAGACCACCACTATTTGAACCAAATTGTTTCATATATTGGAAAAATCGCTTTGAAACTTATGTGAAGTCAAAAGATATAGATCTATGGTATATTATCGTAGAAGGTGACTATAAACCTATATCAAATGTATTAGGTGGTCTGGATGAAGGTACTTCTCTTACTCGTCACAGTGATGAGCAAAAGAAGTTGATTGCCAAAAATAATGAAGCAAAAATGATGCTTTATAATGCCTTACCTAAGAAAGAATATGAAAGAGTTTTTATGTGTAAAATGGCTAAGGATATTTGGCAATCATTGATTATCACTCATTAAGGGAACTCACAAGTCAAAGATTACAAAATTGATCTTCTTGTTCAATAATATGAACAATTTGTTATCTCTGAAAATGAGACCATTGATAGTGCTTTTGCTAGGTTTAATACTATAATTACTTCTCTTAAAGCACTTGACGAATCTTTTTCTAGCAAGAACTTTGTCAGGAAATTTCTTAGAGCACTTCATCCGAAGTGGAGAGCAAAGGTGACGGCTATTGAAGAATCCAAGGATCTTTCAAGCATGAAACTTGACGAGCTCATCGGAAATCTCAAAGTTCACGAGATGGTGATGGAAAAAGACTCAGAAATAGTTAAAGGCAAAAAGGAGAAGACAAAGTCCATTGCCTTAAAAGCTAAAGTAGAATCAAGTGATGAAGAGTCTAGTTTGGGTAGTGAAGATGAAGAGTATGCCATGGCCGTTAGAGATTTCAAAAAGTTCTTTAGGAGACGAGGAAGGTTCGTAAGACAACCTCGTGAAGAAAATAAATCCTTCCGGAAAGACCGTGATGATAGGAAAGGAAAAATAGATAGGAAGTGTTTTAGGTGCGGGGATTCCGGTCACCTAATAGGAGATTGTCTAAAGCCTCCAAAGAACAAGTCTCAGAAAGCATTTGTTAGTGGAGCTTGGAGTGACAGTGATGGTGATGATGATGAAGCGAAAAGTGTACCGCTTTTAAGGGGTCATTTAAGCCCTAAATCGTATTTATTTGATCAAATATTGCCCTAAATCGTTCCTTTTGTCATTTTAGGTACTTTTGAGGAGAAATCTGGAAAAGGAGGCATTTTGGACGTTTTTGGAGCATAAAAGTGAAGAAAACGACAAAGTCTCAAAAATCGGCTGAAAGTTACCTTTGACGGCGTCACAATTTACTCTGGACGGCGTCATGCCTTGGCAAGAAAAGGTGGACGTGAAATTTACTCATGATAAGCCAGTGAAAATACCATGTGAATTCTGACGGCGTCATGCTTTAACTTGATCAAGGGCGTCACGGCTTAAATCAAAAGGGGACGGCGTCACGTTCAAGAGCTGACGGCGTCAAGCCTTGATAAGCCAGAACGGATTTTGGAGAGCTAAAGAGGGACGGCGTCAAGAAGGTCATCCGGGAACCCTAGAAGCGGCGAGGTGACGGCGTCACACTCCATAAGGTGACGCCGTCAGATGCAAAAGTCTATATATAGTTTTCTAATTTTTTTGTCATTAAAGGAGAGCTTAGTGTGTGGAATTTTGGGAGAAAACCCTAGGACGATTTTAGCTTCTTTTTCAAGGCTTTTTGCCTTGAGATCTTCCATGTTACATTGAAGATAAGTTATCAATTAATCATTCAATATGTCTATGTGTTGTTTGATTTTATCTTATTCTTGTCTTTTGATTAACATGTTAGGCTAAATTTATCTTGTGTTTGCTTAGATCTAATGAAACCTAGCTATTGATTATTGGTTGTTAGTGTGTTATTAGTTGTATTGGATGATTGTTTATCTATGTTAGGCTTAAGAAAACTGGCTAACTTCCTATTCGGTAACTTGCTTGAACGTCTTAAGAAACATGAACCAAATGCATACTAAAGGTTTTTATGGTTGTATTTAATGCACAAGCGAATTCTAGTGATCCCATGTTAGGAGCTTCCTAGCCGGCTCGACATAGGAGTGAAGTAGGAGCTTGTAGAGTTGGGGAAGTAAGTACGCCACCCCACGAATGGTATTAAGGAATACACCCGTCATCCACGAGACTAATACACACTAATTAACCGGTAAAAGATAGTTAGGGAGTAAGGAAATCTAAGTAAACACATTTCTCTACACATAAGTTTCTCACCACATTTTCATTTTTGTTATTTTATTTTATTTGCATTTGTAGTTATTTGGGTTAGTTGACTAGCAACTAATTCCGCCCACTCCTTCAAAACCGAGATTTTACTTGCTTTCATAAAAATATAAAAACATAAAAAAGAATCTTCCTCAACCCTTAGACCTATTAGAGTAGTCTTTCATACCTAACGAACACTATTCCCTGTGGAGAACGATCAATCCCCCGTACTTACCACTACACTATACTACATCGGTCAGGTACACTGCCTGGTGGGGTTGTAAGCCTCTTGAGATCCCTCGAGAGGTAAAACCTGTTGTAAGGTTGCAAAACCCACGCATCAAGTTTTTGGCGCCGCTGCCGGGGAATAGTTATTGTTTAGGTTGAATTTTTATTTTATAGGTCTACTCACTAGATTCCTTTCTAGTGAGATTTTTATTTTATTTTTCTAGGTTTTCTTTAGTCTATCTTTTTCTTTGTGTGTTTGTTCGTAATTTCCATTGACTCTTCCGTTCACCATTATGGAGTACGCGAATCCACCATACCACCAACCACAAAGGCCATTCTACCCTATTGACATCTCGAATTTCAAACAATATCGAGATGAACCCATATATGATGCATGGACTCGTTTTAGAAATTTACTCCGAAAATTCCCTCATCATAGTTTCGCTTTAGCATCCCTAACCCGAACCTTTTACTATCGTGTTGGCCAATATGACCAAATGCGCATTGAGGATTTTGCCAATGGGGACTTTAGGGAATTAAGTGCTGAACAAGCATGGGATGCCATAGAAGATTGTGCCCAATATTATTATAGGGTAGACAACCCAACAGACGTTAGTACAAGTCAATTGAATATAAATTTCCTGGATCATGAAACAAGTTTGTTTGGGGATGAATACATTAGTGTTGAGATACCTAAGTGGTTGTCATGTAATGCCATAGTACAAAACAAACACATAGGTTATCTTGATGTGATGGAGGATCTAGCCGAGCATGATCACATTGATCAAAAAGACCTAGGTTTTATGATCGATGACGATGAATCTCAAGAAACACATGATGAATCTTTTGGGCAATTTGAATATAGCAGTCAGAATATTGAGGATGATCCTTATGATTCGGATATAGAAGTTGAGATGCCTAGAGAAGCACTTGAGATACTAGGGAAAATGTTAGGTTTAAATTCTACCAAAACCTATGATGAGGATATAGGTGATCTTGACACAAGGAATGATGAGGTAAGTAACATAAGCCCACCAAGTACCCCACAAGTCCTACCATCAATTGAGGCACACACACCGCCCGTGACTTACCCGGAAGAAGTTGAGGAGACTATAGGAACCCCAATAGAGGTAGAGCCCTTGTACCAAACACAACTAGAAGAAGTATGTTTGAATACTTGTGATCACAACCTTACTCTTAGTTCTATGGAAGTTCCTAGTTTTGATGAACCGGAGCCTCAGCCAAAACCGTTACCTAATCTTCCATCCTTAGATGTGAATTTAGGAATTGAAAAAGGTCCCGATCCACCCATCAAACCATGTAGTCCGGGTAATGTTAAGATTAAGGTAGTAGACTCTAGGCCATGTGGAGTGGAAGCTAATATAGGAGTGAACCGTGACCTTACATACATATATCACCCATTTATGATTGATCACAAGAAACATTATGGGTTTAAACCGGGTTTATTAGGTCAAAGTGGATTCTTAACTTGGAGTCTCTCGAAGTTGATAGAAGATGATCCCTTTCTAGGAGAAAACTTCAATTCACCCATTGACCCAATTGAACTAAGTAAGGTTATGATGATTGGATCCCACATCTTTGAGCATATAATTCATCCACCACTCTTTCCTCACGTGGCATACTTCCACCAAGATGGTGTGTATTGCTACTTTCACCCACACTTAATCCTAAGTGTAGGGAAAACCTCCCCTATTTCCGTTAAATAAGGGTAGAGTCAGGCTCGTGACTCGAACAAAAACAAGCGCTCTTGGGAGGCAGCCCATGCTTTATTTGCTTTATTTGTTTGATTGTTTGTTTATTTAATTTTATTTGTTTCCGTATGCATTTCTTATTCTTTTTGTTTACTGTTCATGTCTCAAATATAAATTGTGAAAATGCTTTATTTTGTTTTTAACTTCGTCTTAACTACATATAAAGGTATTTTGCAAAAGATAAGTGTAAGGGAAATCCAAATTTGTTTTTAAGAACAAGATTGAACATGAACGATAACAATGAGATATAAGCATGCATATTAGTATTTGTTTGAGTCAAATGCTTGTATCGAGTCATAATGATGTTTTGCAGGATTTCCAGGAAGTAAGGTAAAGGTTTTTCCAAAAATTTTCCGGAAACTTAAAATGAGAATTTTTGTCAGGTCATTTCTGACGGCGTCAGGGTTTATAACCTGACGGCGTCAGATTTAATTTTCAGAAATTTTTGAAAGTTTTGTTTTCATAAAAAGTTTTTATTAAAATCTCCAACTTATAATCTCCAGGAATCTGCAAAATTATCATTCCACAAGCATTATATCTTTATATATAGATTTTTCCCGCCGATGTTATGCAGGTTTTCGTGTTTGTTTTCTCAGGTTTAACAGGTTATTTTGGACAAGGAGATGTTTATGGAATCAAGCTTATGGCGATGCATTAGTCATGGAGCTTCTACATTACTTTGGAGGAAGATCTAACCGTGTAATTTCATTATCCACCGAGCGAATCAGGGGAGTATTTGATTTCATTCTTTTACCTTATTTACTTTTACATCTTGTTATTTGAACATTGGGGACAATGTTCATCTTAAGTGTAAGGGGGGGTAAAAGTACGATTTTAGAGAATGCCATTGCGCTTGATTTTTGTTTGTTTAATGGTAGATGTGTTATAAAACTGAGACAAATACCTGTTAGGGCAATTTTAGTGCCAAATTTAAAATTTTTTACAACATATAGGAGTGAAACTTTGATCTTAATGAGCGTCTCACGGATAGGAGTTATATGACTAGCACAAAAACCGTACCACTAAAAAATTTTCCACCCCAAATATGTGAGGTTCGCCCCTAGAATTGGTAGGAAAAGCATATATGCTATGATGTGTGTACCGGTAGCACTTAGATTCTAGAACTTGCGTTAGGACCATTCCGAGGCCACAAGTGAGACTACATTCGTGTAGTTAGATTTACTACATGATAAGAGGCATTAGGATTAACCCATTGTTTTACACCTGTGTTTTTGTTATAATTACGTTGGCTATATTAGTCAAGTAATTCTCCCACACCCTTTGCGTTGTACTCATTTTTAGTACACGATACCCCTAGTACACCCCTCAGAGCCTATCTTTTCGTTTCGACCTTTAAGCATTTTACTTAAAGGAAGAATTTGTTACACCCCACTTAAATGTACACCCAAATCGCCTTAGCCTACCTTGTATGCACTCATTTTTAGTGCATTATTGTTACAACATTTGTTTAAACCCAAGTTAATTATCTAGTTGATTACATGGTTGCTAAGTCGAGTCATATCCTTGTACATATTGTTTTGGGACGATTGGGACTCATGGGTAAAGTACTAGTGTAATGGAGTAATGGGGAAGAACATCATTTATTACCCCCATATGTGCTAAATGTTTTAAAAGTACTCCAAGTTTTTCAATTATCTTGATTCGAGTCATTAGATTAGTTATTTGTAAAGTTATGTAAAAGTTCAAGTGTAAGGGGAATGCAACGCCCCTATGATGTATTATTTTGGATGGTAGGGCAAAAGTGTATGCAAAAAAAAAAAAAAAAAAAAAAAAAAAAAAAAAAAAAAAAAAAAAAATCGAAAAATCAAGAAAAATACAAAAAAAAAAAAAATGAGAAAAAGAAAAATAGAAAAAACATACGGACTACCATCCCGTTTCATTTTATGTTTATTTTTATGTTTTTGTTATTTTGTTATTTTGTTTCTAGCTTAAAATCGAGTCGAGTCTTGGCTTAGCAACATTGTATAGTACATGTAATTGATCAAGATTTTTAACTCGCCACCAGTAAAATATCCTTTATCCAACCAAACCGTGTTTTCCTTTTCCCTACACCTAACGTTATAACCCATGAAAAAGCCCTCTTTGATAGTTTATCTTAGGTGCTTACGCCTAGTGGAGGAGGTTTTCGATCCTTTCCCAAGCCTATGGTAATCTATTTGCTATGACAGGTAGTGAGAGATATTATCCGTTTTCATTTATGAGATTTATTTTGATGACACTTAAGAGATGTGAGTATCTAAACACTACTTGTGAGGTGCTAGTATGTAATCTCCGTGCTTATTTTGATTGAAGTGGAACGATTATTTGTTGTAATTACTTTTATGTTTGCATTAAATGACCCCTAACTTGTATTTTGATTAGAATAAAAGCGCATTTGCTTGAGGACAAGCAAATCTCAAGTGTAAGGGTATTTGATGAAGCGAAAAGTGTACCGCTTTTAAGGGGTCATTTAAGCCCTAAATCGTATTTATTTGATCAAATATTGCCCTAAATCGTTCCTTTTGTCATTTTAGGTACTTTTGAGGAGAAATCTGGAAAAGGAGGCATTTTGGACGTTTTTGGAGCATAAAAGTGAAGAAAACGACAAAGTCTCAAAAATCGGCTGAAAGTTACCTTTGACGGCGTCACAATTTACTCTGGACGGCGTCATGCCTTGGCAAGAAAAGGTGGACGTGAAATTTACTCATGATAAGCCAGTGAAAATACCATGTGAATTCTGACGGCGTCATGCTTTAACTTGATCAAGGGCGTCACGGCTTAAATCAAAAGGGGACGGCGTCACGTTCAAGAGCTGGCGGCATCAAGCCTTGATAAGCCAGAACGGATTTTGGAGAGCTAAAGAGGGACGGCGTCAAGAAGGTCATCCGGGAACCCTAGAAGCGGCGAGGTGACGGCGTCACACTCCATAAGGTGACGCCGTCAGATGCAAAAGTCTATATATAGTTTTCTAATTTTTTTGTCATTAAAGGAGAGCTTAGTGTGTGGAATTTTGGGAGAAAACCCTAGGACGATTTTAGCTTCTTTTTCAAGGCTTTTTGCCTTGAGATCTTCCATGTTACATTGAAGATAAGTTATCAATTAATCATTCAATATGTCTATGTGTTGTTTGATTTTATCTTATTCTTGTCTTTTGATTAACATGTTAGGCTAAATTTATCTTGTGTTTGCTTAGATCTAATGAAACCTAGCTATTGATTATTGGTTGTTAGTGTGTTATTAGTTGTATTGGATGATTGTTTATCTATGTTAGGCTTAAGAAAACTGGCTAACTTCCTATTCGGTAACTTGCTTGAACGTCTTAAGAAACATGAACCAAATGCATACTAAAGGTTTTTATGGTTGTATTTAATGCACAAGCGAATTCTAGTGATCCCATGTTAGGAGCTTCCTAGCCGGCTCGACATAGGAGTGAAGTAGGAGCTTGTAGAGTTGGGGAAGTAAGTACACCACCCCACGAATGGTATTAAGGAATACACCCGTCATCCACGAGACTAATACACACTAATTAACCGGTAAAAGATAGTTAGGGAGTAAGGAAATCTAAGTAAACACATTTCTCTACACATAAGTTTCTCACCACATTTTCATTTTTGTTATTTTATTTTATTTGCATTTGTAGTTATTTGGGTTAGTTGACTAGCAACTAATTCCGCCCACTCCTTCAAAACCGAGATTTTACTTGCTTTCATAAAAATATAAAAACATAAAAAAGAATCTTCCTCAACCCTTAGACCTATTAGAGTAGTCTTTCATACCTAACGAACACTATTCCCTGTGGAGAACGATCAATCCCCCGTACTTACCACTACACTATACTACATCGGTCAGGTACACTGCCTGGTGGGGTTGTAAGCCTCTTGAGATCCCTCGAGAGGTAAAACCTGTTGTAAGGTTGCAAAACCCACGCATCAGATGACGACGAGCCAAAGAATGACAAAGTTGCTCTCATGGCTCATAACTCAGAAGAGGTACATTCTGACTCGTCATATTCCTCTATTGATGATGAAACCTTAGAAGTAAAATATAACAAACTGTGTGATATTACTCTAAAAATCATTAACAAAAATAAGTTCTTAAAAACCAAAACGACATTCTTAGAAAATGAAGTCCATTGGTTAAAAGAAAAAGAAATACGATCAGAAAAGGGTAAAAGTGTGAGAGAAACATGTATCTCATGTCAGGAACTTAAACGAGAAATAGAAACACTTAAAACCACACAGGAAGATCTTATCAAACAAAACTCTAAGTTTAAAAGGCTTGATAAAAACATTTGTTTAGCAGATGAGTTAATGCAGATTCAAAAGTTACCTCATGATAAAACCGGACAAGGATTTATGAAATCAGGAAACTTAAATGACTTTATAAAACAAACAGTGAAAGTACAAGAATCTGTTCCAACTAAGTCAGACACCCACGGATCTGGCGGATCTAAAAATTTGGTTCCGCCAGTTGTACCAAAAGGATCCGCGGGTACTGCTGATGAACAGAAGGTTCATAATTTGGATCGTACTGAATTTGTAAAATTCACAAAGAAACCGAGCACTAGTACAACTGTTAACAAACAAAAACCAGTAGTGTCTATAGGAAAACGTCAAGTTAAAAATGAGTTTAGAACCAAAACGGTTCAACAGATGCCTAAAACTAGTTTTTCCAAACACCCCTTTCCGAAAAGTAATTTCAACTCACAGCATCATCATCAAAATAGTTGGAACCAAAATATGTCTAGAAACTTTCAAGGTCCCAACTACATGCCATGGAACACGTGCCCACCATTTCCATACATAAATCATGATAATGTTATGTTTAACCCAAACGGACCCATGAGATATTGGGGACCAAACTCTTGAGTTTTTCTTGAACTTAGGTGTGCTTAAAGGTTGAGTTAGAACCTGACGAGTGGATCAAAGATAGTGGGTGTTCAAGAAATATGACGGGAAACAAAAGCCTTTTCTCAACCTACCAAGTGTACGACGGAGGTAATGTCACATTCGGTAGCAAGCTTAAAATTAAAATAATCGGAAAATGTACGATCTCTCATGACTCTCTCACTATTGATGATGTTGCTCATGTAGATAACTTAGGATTTAACTTGCTTAGTATTAGTCAATTATGCCGCAAAAAGTATAATGTCCTTTTCAGTGAAAATGGAAGTAAAATACTTAAGGATGGCATAACCATAGGAAAAGGTGTTTTGAAGAATAACGTTTACGTTATGAAATTAGACAAAACACCTAAAGACAAACTTTGTCTCACCTCTCTGGACGAAAACTCAACTCTATGGCATAGACGTTTAGGTCACGCCAATATGAGGCTAATCCAATCCTTATCATCTAAGAAACTCGTTAGGAACCTACCCAAGTTGAAATACGACCAACACTTTTGTGATGCTTGCAAAATTGGGAAACAAGTTCATAATAGCCATAAGGCTAAAAACATGGTGTCTACATCTAGGTGTCTAGAATTGTTACATATGGATTTGTTTGGTCCATCCGCTATACAAAGTTACGGGGGAAACTTCTATACTTTGGTAATAGTAGATGATTACTCTAGGTATACTTGGACTAAGTTCTTAAAAACTAAAAACGAGGCATTTGATAAGTTTGAAATCTTAAGTAAGAAATTTCAAAATCAAATAGGAAATAACATTGTGTCTATTAGAACCGACCACAGTCATGAATTTGATAACGAAATCCAATTCGGAGCTTTTTGTGATGCTAATGGCATAACACATAATTTCTCGGCTCCTCGAACTCCTCAATCTAATGGTGTAGTAGAACGCAAAAATAGGACAATTCAAGAAATGAGTAGAACTATGTTAAATGAACAAACCATACCACAAAAGTTTTGGTGTCACGCCGTAGATACATCCACATACATCTTAAATAGATTCTTAATTAGACCATTTTTGAAAAAGACTCCATATTAGTTGTATAGAGGCAAAAAGCCTACTTTAGGATATTTTAAAGTTTTTGGAAGCAAGTGCTTCGTTTTAAACACTAAGGACTATCTCACCAAGTTCGACCCAAAGTCATATTAAGGTGTATTTCTTGGGTATTCGCAAAAGAGTAAAGCTTGCATAGTTCTGAACAAAGAAACCTCAAGAGTCGAGGAATCGTTGAACGTAACATTCGACGAAAGTCCACCTCCCTCTAAGACATCACCTTTGGTAGATGATGACTTAGTTGAAAGTCAAATGGTTGAAAACCAAGAAAACATAGAAAATGACAAAGAAGACGAACCGGTAAAAGGAGAAATAGTCAATATAAAAGAATCTAGAAGTCACCCATTAGACAACATCATAGGAAAAATTAACGAAAGAACCTTAAGGTCAAAAGTCCAAAATGAAAGTAATTTTTTTTGTTTTGTTTCAACTATTGAACCTAAAAATGTTAATGAAGCCATAAAAGATGAATATTGGGTCATTGCGTTGCAAGAAGAATTAAATCAGTTTATTAGAAATGACGTTTGGACTTTAGTCCCACAACCTCAAAATCAAACCATAATTAGAACCAAATGGGTATTTAGGAACAAAATGGATGAAAATGGAGTAGTGTATAGAAACAAAGCTAGGCTAGTAGCTCAAGGCTACAATCAACAAGAAGGTATAGATTACGACGAGACATTTGCACTCGTCGCTAGGCTTGAGTCAATTAGAATATTACTTGCATATGCATGTGCACACGACTTTAAACTATTCCAAATGGATGTCAAAAGTGCTTTTCTAAATAGTTTTATTAATGAGGAAGTGTACGTTGCACAACCTCCCGGCTTTGCCGATTTTGAAAAACCTAATCATGTCTACAAACTTAAGAAAGCATTATACGGACTTAAGCAAGCACCAAAATCTTGGTATGATCGACTTAAGACTTTCCTAGTTGACCATAAGTATACCATGGGCCTAGTAGACAACACTCTTTTCACCAAGAAAACAGGATCACATATTATCATAGTCTAGATATATGTGGATGACATTATATTTGGTTCAACTTGTCAAGAGTTATGCGATGAATTTTCAAAAATCATGCATGATGAGTTTGAAATGAGTATGATGGGGGAACTAAACTTTTTCTTAGGTCTCCAAATAAAACAATTAGAAGATGGGATATTCTTCAACCAATCCAAGTATATCAAGGATATGCTTAAGAAATTTGGTCTTGAAGAATCAAAACCTATTAAAACACCAATGTCCTCGGAAACTAAACTCACTAAGGATGAAGAAAGTGAATCCGTAGATAGCACTAAATATAGGGGAATGATTGGTAGTTTACTCTACCTAACGGCTAGTAGACCGGACATTATGTTTAGTGTTTGTCTATGTGCACGCTTTCAAGAAGATACCAAAATATCCCATCTTGAAGCCGTTAAACGGATCTTTAGGTATATTAAAGGCACCACACATTTAGGATTATGGTATCCCAAAGAAACGGGAATGGAAACCATAGTGTATGCCGACTCATACCATGCCGGTGATTATGTTGATAGGAAAAGTACAAGCGGTATTTGTACTTTTTTAGGACATTGTCTCACCTCATGGTTTGCTAAGAAACAAACAGCCCTCGCAATATCAACAACTGAAGCCGAGTACTTGTCAGCAGGAAAAGCTTGTCAACAAGCACTGTGGATGAAACAAGCTCTCATCGACTATGGAATTGAACTCAACGATATTCCCATTCTTTGCAACAACAAAGGAGCTATCGACCTCAGCAAAAATCCAGTCCAACACGCTAGAACCAAACACATAGAAATACGACACTATTTCTTACGCGACAATGTTCAAAAGGGAAACATCTCAATTGAGAAAGTATCCTCAGAGAACAACATTGCTGACATCCTCACAAAACCTCTTAAAAGAGAACCTTTCAATTTTCTTAGACTTGGTTTAGGATTAATGGAACCTGGTGATTAGATAAAACATTAGCTTAAACCTTAGATTAACCAAACACGGCAATAACCATAATTTCAAGTCTGATCCTGCGGATCCAAACGACAACAAGGGCGAATCCGTTGTTTTGGTTCCGCTGGATCCGCGGCTTACTGAGCTAGTTTTTTAGTTTATTAAACAAACATCCTATACTATTCATCACACTTCCCAAAAACATACTAGCTACTGGAATTCGACCCTTATCACACCAAATCCACAATTCAGGTCATCTCCTTCCACAAATTTGTGCTCTAATCATCTCTGTAAGTATCCTAATCACATCTACATTCCTGATCTGTGTCTAGGATTTCTATTTCATGCACAAAATCAAAACTTGGGGTTTATGCATATTCTTAGTAAAATCATGAAACATATTTACTGAATTGCATCACAAACCATGTTTTCCTTAGTTAGGAATTGCATCTTGTAGTACATTATCATAATTCATCAAAAACCCCATGAGAAATTTTTACAAAAATCTTCTCACAATTAGGAAAAAGAGTTTTTGAACATTGTTTATACAAATACAAATTGTTATGCTTTAAACATCACTTGCATAATGTCTCTTGAATGCTAAAGGGGATACATAACTAATATGTATTTTTTTGGTACATTCAATCCTAGCCACATTGAAGTAGGAGCGTTTGGGTTATCTCTCATTTTATCATGAAACTTGCATAAACAAAATTTTCATGCATCAAAAGGAGTCGAGGTAACCGCACCTCCACATTGTCCCCATGTAGGCACACACTAGAAATTAATATACATATTTTCGATAATTTTAACTAAATTATGTAATTTTCGTGTCTAGGAAAATCATGCCTCCCGCGACAAATTATGATCACAAAGAAACCACCAAATACCTAACCAAATGCCACAAAACCAAAGGTCTCTCCGAAGATCAAGTCAAAATCTTTAAAGCGTTAGAAAGACGCTATGTCCACGAGGGTAGAACCGTTGACCCCTCATTCTATGAAGGTACCATTCTCCGAGAACAACTAGCCGTGATTCACTTCGATAGCCTTCTAGATATCGATGAACCCATAATTCCTCGGTTCATACTAGAGTTCTATGCTAGTGGAGGTCTTAGTTCAAATGACTATGGGTACATGAACATTCACTTCAAAGTTAATGAAACCCAATTCAACATTCCTCTAAACGAATTTGGAGAAGTCTTAGGAGTTCCGAATCAAGGAACTTGCTTCTACTCGGACAAATGGTCATTGTCCATTCTAGAATCCAACCTTGATCGATTGGCACCATATGACACACCGTTAACTCCAAAAGAAACCATTCGTAAGCATCTCTTTGTGCCTAGGAACAATCAAACTAGGTTAATTCGAGGTCGTCAAGTAGATCGAGATCCATTTGCCATGGAGCTAAATGAACTTAGGCCCTAATTTAAGAAGCTAGAAGAAGTTTTGAGGGCTAATGACATAAGCACCATAGGAAATAGAGACCATATCAATGCAAGTCTTTGTTATATGATGTATTGTGTGTCAAACCACCAACCATTCAATCTCGCCTACTATATCGCCAAAAGAATGGCCGATATTTCAGTTCAAGGTACCACCGCAATGCCTTACGGGATGCTTTTGACCCGTCTCTATAGAGCTTTTGCACCCATTCCTCGAAATGCTTTAGGATTCGTTCTCGACTACACCGAGATTAAGCACACTTTTGTTCCACTAAGTGATCATAGGGTAGCTGTAGCAAGAGAAAAACGTGCTCATCCTCCTACATCATCATCATCATCATCCATGAGTGAAGAGGATGGTTTGTCAAACTCTAGGATCTCTCCACCCGAGTACTTGAGCCAACTTCCTCCCATCCCGAACGAATCAGCGAAATTTCGACAAACAAAGGGTATGATGAAGAATCTTGGACGATGGGTAATGAAGCTCCACAAGAAGATGAGAAGTGAAGTGTAGGGAGTTTTTGGTATTATACTTTTTCAAACAATGATGTGTTGAACTTATTTTTTTCTTAGGATATTATGCTAGTACTTAACTTGTATATGAACTAACTTAACATTGCTGGATGATAACACGTGTTGTTATCGATTTTCCATGTTTAAGCCACCGTTTGGCTTAACCACTTTTATGGTAAGTTATTATCATCAAATTAATCTATGTGCAAACGTGTGTTAGAACCCGTGTTTTTAGTTTTATTCTATCACATATTAATAGTTACATATGTTTTAGGAGAATTTTCGAGATTTGAACGGGTAACACAAAATTTGACATGTTCTCTGTTTAAAATTAGTACTTTTGAACGGCGGATATGGCGGATCCAAATTATGGGATCCGTCTTTTGTACACTTTGGCTCCGCCATTTCACACCCTGCGGATTCCGCAGAACCAAAATTTTGGTTCCGCCTTTGTTATCGGTTGGATCCGCCAACTCCAACAGTAACTTTTTCAAAATTCCCGACTAATCCCGATCCTTAGATTGTTGAGTCTAGTTCTTAGGATAATTCTCCTGATCATTAAGCACATTAAGATGATTTAGGAACACTTAGAATCATAAGAAATCCATTTCCCACCAAAAGTTGAAAATTCAAATTTTCCATGTGAGTTACCTTTCTGTAACAAGCAAGGAACCCTTAAATTGGTTCCTTGCAATCCGTGGGAACATCACATCAATGGATTTCCCACTCAAGCCTTGCATTTATTGCTTATCTTCAACCTTTCACTCAACTTAATCTCAATGGTTTGACTTAGATGATGTGACTAGCACAATTTTTTGTTCCAAATCATTAGGAACCTCCATCCTTCAATGGATTAACATCAAATCCAAACACAAATTTCAATACATCTTACTGCCTATAAATTAGAAGCTCAGGATCATCACAAATCACACATTCACTATCACTACTAACTATCATTCCTGTACTTTAGAGCAACTCTTCTCACATTTCAACAATGCCAAAATCAAATAACTCATCTACAAATAGACCCGCAAGAAGGACAGCTCGTATGAGTGTCCGACCTTGTTGCTTTGTAAATCTAGCTAATTCATCATCAGAGGAGTCATCTCCACTCAACATCTCTTCACCAATAGATAATGAAAATTTTCTAAACCTTGCAACTCCAACACCATCTAACACCATCATCAACACACCACCTCCAACAATCACTCCTGTAGCAACCACACCACCACCCGCTCCATCACAACCTACTAGATCACCTTCACCACCACATTCACCACAACTTCAGCCCCTAGAGTTGTTTAGAACTCCACCTTCATCACCTCATCCATACTTGGATGATTTGGAAGACCTTCCACCAAGGTCAACCAATCCTCCTCCCATGACCTTTGAAGGTCAAACACCTATGCTCTTCCATCCCATTTATTGGGATATCCATGGTCCACTTTACCATGATGCACCACCACCACAACCACAAACTCAATAACTCTCCCCAAGATCCACCCTCAATGCAATAGATGAGGAAATGTGGATAAATCAACCCCAATCCCAACAAGAGATCAATGAGGAGCTAGATCGTCTCTATGCTTTCTCAAATATGGTGGATTCCCACCTTAGTGAAGCCATGGATCTTCAATCCATTTTGCTTGCCTCCATCACAACTCCACAAACAACTACCAACCAACAACCAACCTACATTCCACTACCTCCACCATCAAACAACCAATCACCACCACCACAAAGCTATGAATCAACCCTTCCTCCACCAAGACATGGTTGCTCACAATGCGAGAGGACCGCTCATTTGGCCCAAAGGACTAACATTTTGGTCCATGAGCTCCAAAATGAAATGAGGTTCATTTTGAACCATATTCTCGAATGCCTTAATGCAATCTCTCATCCTCCGCAATAAGCAATTTTTAGTTCCTTCCTAGTCTCCTTTTATAGGATTTCGTAGGATTGTTTTAGGAATTTTCTATTTTTAGGAATTTTTATATTGTAACATCGTGTTTTGTGACTTATGTCACAAACAAATTTTCAATTAATGGATGTTATATTTATGCTTATGGGTGATCACTATTTGGCATAATATCTTGGTTTGTTTGATTCACTAACATTATTTTATAGTTGGTTTGAATTTTCATAATGATTTGATCACTTGTACTTAGGTACATTTTTTTTATCAGACACGTATTTTTGACTTTTTAAAAGTCAAATGGGTTGAACTATCATGTTTGGTTGACCTATACATATGCATTATGCTACTTGGTTGGATTGATTCACAACTAACCTTTGTTTTGTAGCTTTTCTCAACCTTGAATCATATACGTTGGTACCCTAGCAACGGGGAGTATATATCAAAGGGGAGCACATCATGTACTAACTCATTATTTTGTAGCATCTCTCATCCTTGAAACGTATACGTTGGTACCCTAGCAATGGGGAGTATATATCGAGGGAGAGCATATCATATTCTAACCATTTGTTTTGTAGGTTCATGCATCATAACCTTGGTACTCCAATTAGGGGGAGTATTATCCAAGGGGGAGCTTTAAAGTTCTCAAAATCATTGAAACAATCTTGGTACTCCAATTTAAGGGGAGTAATAACCAAGAAATGTTCACCACATTCTGCTACACATATCTTCTTTTTGTTTCAACAAAAAGGGGGAGATAGGATTAAGTTTATACATCACTGTGATCATCACAGTACATATTTTTTACATCACAGTTCATGTTTTTATGCTTAAAATTGTTTTTAAACTTTCATAAAACTAACTTAATCTATATTTTTAAAAGACTTTCAATTTACTTATTCCATTACTTAAAAAAAAACATTAGGTTTTGTCATCAACAAAAAGGGGGAGATTGTTAATACAAATATCGTCCTAAAAACGTTATTTATATTTTACGATCTTTGCTTAATATTGTTAATGACAATTATAAAGTTTATCTTTAGCAAAGCATATATATAAGTTAAAGTCTTTTACATTTATAGTAACAAGCCTTAAAAACACATTTACATATTACATAATCACTAGGAATGATATTACATACATTTTACATTTACATGTTTTATTTATATTTCTTAAAATAGAAATAAACATATGACATCATGGCATACCTCATTAGAAAATCTTAGGAAGATTTGAAATATTATGTAAAGATCTTTAAGTAACAAAAGTTGACTTTGAAAGATCTTGACATGACTTAACAAGATATGGAAAGATATGGGAAATCCTTAGCTGGCTTTTCCCCGCGGAACCAAACCAGTACAAGGGTGGATCCAAATTCTGGGATCCGCCAAATCCGTGCCCTGTTGATCAGCTTTGCCTATAAATAGCAAGCTGATCATTCAGGCACAATCATCACTCATATAGCCTAAATTATATATTCATTCATTTGTACATTACTAACCCATATCATTCATTCATTTCATTGATCTTACTTTTGTAGCAAAGAAGATGAAGCATACAAGCTTCAACATACATACTGTTGCAAGTCTTATTAAGTTAGATATTGTTTGATTTGTTAGTGTTCACACATCATTGTTTATACCATTCATTCAGTAGTGTTCGGTTTGTGTTTTAGTCCTTAAAACACAAAGAGTGTCGGGAGTGGTTGTACCCTTGTTAAAGAACCAACGGGAATGGTTGTACCCTTGTAAAGAACCCGGTGTTTAGTTTAGTACCGGATAAAGTGTAAGCGACGTGTAAAAAGGTTTTCTCCGCCGAGAAGGGAGTTTGTTTCTTAGTAAAGAAAAACTCTCGAGTTAGAGGCTCGAGGAGTGGAGTAGGGCAAGGAAGAGAGTCCTTGTAGCCGAACCACTATAAATCTCCGTGTTGTGGTTTGATTGTTCCTATCCTTACTTACTTTACTTATATTGTTTGTTTGTGTGTATTTACTTTGAAATCACGTTAAGTCACAAAGCGAATTAATTTTAAAACGGTAAAAACTATTCAACCCCCCTTCTAGTTTTCCACTCAATTGTTTGCCCAAAAAAAATGTTTAACTAACATTATGCCCGAGCACGGACGGAGCTTTGGGATACAGATTAGCTACTAAAAAATATAGCATTCTGTACGTAAAGCTTGCTCATTGGGTACTGGAACAAAAATCTTCGGGTGAACATTTACACGGCCAGCGTGTGCTGTAGAATATGCCGATCAGCTCGTCGAAGAATTCTCTTCTTGACCGTTTACCCGCCAAACCTGCGCATAGCATGTCACGTGAATACATCAATACAAAAAAAAGTAACTGAAACCTCAAATTCATATTCTTGTATCTTGTTTTTCACATACGAACGAAATCAAAAATGAATATTGAAATGAAGAAGCAAAGAGAAAAATGTATACCATGTCTCCTCTCTACATCCATTAAAGATGTCAATGATGTTGTACGTAGATTCCATTCCTGTGGCACCGTCTGACTAAAAAACATATAAGCGAAAGAAATTAGTCTTTTAATTCGTTCTGTCACTACTTTGTACATCCCTTTTTTTTAATAAGCACATAAGAATGAGTATGTCCATATCGTGTGAGTATCACTCTTTTGTTTATACAGTAGTAACTGCAAGAAAGTTGTAAGGGTTGTTTCTGTTAGCCTTTAAAGTTATGTTATACTCGGGAATTGTCCATCCTGTGAGCAAGGCAAAAGCAAACGGGCAACATATAAACCTAAAACCGTACCCAGTTCGGTTGATAAATTACATTTGTTGCATATGGACTTATGTGGCCCAATGAGAGTTGAAAGTATCAATGGGAAGAAGTATATTCTTGTTATCGTCGATGATTATTCAAGATATACATGGGTAAGGTTTTTGAGGTCAAAAGACGAAGCACCAGGCATCATCATCACCTTTCTGAAGCGAATTCAAGTCTTACTTCAAGCTCCAGTTAGGATAGTAAGAACAGACAATGGCACGGAATTCACTAATCAGGAGTTAAGAACATACTTTGAAGAGACTGGAATTACTCACCAGACATCAGCTGTTAGAACTCCACAGCAGAATGGGGTAGTTGAAAGAAGAAATAGAACTCTTGTAGAAGCTACTCGCACAATGCTGATTTATTCCAGTGCACAATGCTGATTTATTCCAGTGCACCGTTATTCTTATGGGCTGATGCTGTTGCCACTGCTTGTTTCACTCAGAACCGATCCCTAATCCATCCAAGATTCAATAAAACCCCATATGAATTAGTGAACAACAAAAAACCCGATATCTCTTACCTTCATGTATTTGGCGCTTTTTGCTATCCTACGAACGACAGAGAAGATCTGGGGAAGCTGAAAGCTAAGGGTGATATTGGAATCTTCATTGGTTATTCAGACAACTCGAGGGCATTCAGGGTGTATAATAGAAGGACTAAAAGAGTAATGGAGACGATGAATGTGAAGTTTGACGGGATTTCACAAATGGCTTCTGAGAGACTCGCTCTAGAACCTGCGCTTAACCCGATGGCTTCTAATCATACCAGATTAGGACCCACACCAAACAGTCAGACTTCTGGACATATCAGTTCAGGACTCGTACCCCAAGGAGCTCAGTCAACGAATACTGATAAACCAACAAATCAAGAACTGGACACTTTCTTCGAGTATATGTATGATGAATACTATGGGGGAGCTTTGACAAATGCATCACAACAACGTTCCGCTGCACCCGCTCAACAACATCAACCACCACCACTACCGCAAGATGCATCAACAACAATCGAAGCTGACGCACCAACTCCCTCAACGTCATTTACATCTACTCAAGCAACTCCAGTAATTGAGATTGTGTTACCAAGAGTTGATGGGCAAAACCAAACCACACCACTTCAAGAAGAACAACAACAAAACGATGCTGTGTTAAAAGAAGAACCATTCGAAAACCCGTTTGCAATGGAATCTGATGAATCTTCTTCAAGGTTACATGAACAATCTAACACGCATTCGTCAAATCCAAGGTACCCTTCGATGTTACAGTGGACTAAAGACCATCCAATAGATCACGTTATTGGTGAACCTTCAAGGCCAGTTCAGACGAGAAGAAAACTCGCCACCGATTATGATATGTGCATCTTCGCCTGCTCAGTTAGTATAATGAGCCAAAGAACATTCGGGAAGCAATGGCAGACAATGCATGGATTGAAGCAATGCAGGAAGAACTTCTCCAATATAAATTACATGACACTTGGGATTTAGTGCCAAGACCAATCGACAAACTCGTCATTGATCTTAAGTGGTTATGGAAGAACAAAAAGGATGAAGAGATGACTGTCATTCGCAACAAAGCTCGTCTCGTCGCTAAGGGATTCAGACAGGAAGAGGGAATAGCTTTTGAAGAGTCATTCGCGCCAGTAGCAAGGCTTGAGGTAGTCAGGATTTTCTTAACATACGCGGCTCACAAGAACATCACGGTCTATCAGATGGACATCAAGACGGCCTTCTTGAACGGAACTCTGAAAGAAGAAGTGTATGTGAGTCAGCCAGATGGATTCGTTGACAAAGATCATCCCGACTACGTCTACAAGCTAAAGAAAGCTATCTATGGTTTGTAACAAGCCCCAAGGGCGTGGTATGACGAATTATCATCTTTCCTGCTTCTTAATAATTTCACCAAAGGAACAATTGACCCGACCTTGTTTACTAAAAAATTCAATGATGACATTTTGATTGTTCAGATTTACGTGGACGACATTATTTTTGGGTCCACTAATCCGAAACATTCAAAACATTTTGAAAATCTCATGAAAAGCAAATTTGAAATGTCCATGTTGGGGGAATTAAAATTCTTTTTGGGTTTACAAATTCATCAAACCCCACATGGTATTTTTATAAATCAAGCTAAATATACAATTGAGATTTTAAAGAAACATGGAATGGAAAATTGTGATTCTGTTAGAACCCCAATGGTATCATCACCAAAAATAGGAGCTGACCTATATGGGAAACCCATTGATCCGAAGAAATATCGGAGCATGATTGGTTCTCTCATGTATCTAACCACTAGTCGACCCGATATACATTTTGCTGTGTGTTTGTTAGCAAGATTTCAGGCAAAACCTGCAGAACTGCACCTTCAAGAGGTCAAACGGATCTTCCGGTATCTACGAAGAACCATCAACATGGGACTTTGGTATCCGAAGGATTCGGAGTTCAAGCTCATAGCCTTTTCAGATGCGGATCATGCTGGTTGCCATGAAACAGCAAAGAGTACATCCGGGGGAGCTCAATTTCTGGGAGAAAAGCTAGTAGGCTGGTCATCAAGGAAACATGACTGTACGGCGTTATCAACTGCAGAAGCCGAGTATGTGTCTCTATTTACGTGTTGTGCCCAAGTTCTATGGATGAGGACACAGCTCACAGATTATGGTTTCTCTTTCGAACGCATTCCTTTGTATTGTGACTCGAAAAGTGCCATAGCCATCTCGTGCAATCCCGTGCAACACTTGAAGACCAAGCATATTAGAGTCCGCTATCACTTCATAAAGGAACACATCGAAGATGGTACTGTTGAATTATTCTCCGTGAAGACTGAATACCAACTCTCCGATCTATTTACTAAAGCCCTCTGATGAACTCAAATAAGTATATTTTATTACTATCATTTATCCTATTAATTTGACTTGTTTTACTATATTATGTATGAGGATTGATACTTAATCGTTTACTTTTGTAATTCTCAGTTGAAAACAAGCATTTGGTGAAACTTAGAGATTTTGGACTAATTATGGAGCAAAACGTGCATAAAGTGAAGAGTCTACTGAAATGGACAAGATTAAGTCAATTCTGCTCTAGATGCGCCGCATCTACTTATAAGATGCGCCGCATCTCTATCAAGATATCACCAGATACGATCCAAGATACAAGAGGACATGCGCCGCATCTAATCATGGGTTACGCCGCATCTTCTGGCGGTGTACGAATATTCCTGAATATTATAATCTTGGACCCCACGCGAAGTTAAGTACATGCGCCGCATCTACTTATTAGATGCGCCGCATCTTCCCTCAGACAGAAACTATAAATACCCCAAAGACCAGACGAATTAAAAAGCTTTTGTCAGACATACAGCAGAACCCTAGGACGAATTCAGTCAAGGAGGCAGCACAAGACACACCAAACGAAGATACAAGAGCTGTAAGAAGGTGTTGCATGTGTTTAATTCATTAAGTAGTTTTGTTTTATTGTGTTAGCAAACTTTAATTCATCAGGATTGGTGGCTTGTGTAATGTGACAACGAAAGATTGCACTCCTTTTAATACTTGCTTTCCCATCAATTAAAGTTTATATGTTGATGTCTTTGGTTACTACTTATTAGTGCATTGATAACCTCTGTGTTTATTAGTGGCTTGCGGGCATTTGACTGCGGAAAATAATGTGGCTCCCACGGTTATTACTAAATTGATCACTTAGGAATAACTTTTAGACATAAGTAATCATTAAGGGTTTACTCGCCGATAAGAATAGGACCAACGAGAAAGGGTTAACTACATACACTTCATATAAAGCTATCAATAAAACAAGTGACAATCTACTTAATCATAAGGACAGCCCTCTTATTGTCTCGAGTATTTATCTGTGTACGTGTGTGCTACTTGCTGATTCGTGCCTATTGGTTTATTTTATTATTTAATTGCAAACAAATCGTGCCAGTCTCTCAGGCTGAAACCCCCTTGCGTTAGGATATTAAAATACTGATTAGAATAACTAGATAATACGTTCCACTCTTAGTGATCGACACTCTACTTACCATTATATTCATACTGACCGGGTACACTGCTCGTTAGGTGTGTGTGTTATTGATAAGTCGGCTAAATATAAATTTAAAACTTGATTAGGCATTAAAACTGCCAAAACTTTACTCCAACGCACGCCACATCAAGTTTTTGGCGCCGCTGCCGGGGAGTGAATTGTTATTATCTGTTAATTTGATTAGTATTTTAATTAGGTTTTTCTTTTTATTAGATTAATTGCATCATTGTATTATTTTGCATATTTGTTGTATTGTGTGTTAATTGTTTTCTTTTATTTTTGTGTGTTTTATTTTTGTTTGTGTGTTTTTTTTTGTTTTTATTTTTCGTATTTTTCTGTTCTGCTATCGTTGTACTGTGCTAAATCAAACGATACGGCGCATCTGATCTCTCAGATACGGCGTATTGCGTTTAATTTTTTTAAATACAACGCGTTTAATTAATTCGATACGACGCATCTTTTTCCCAAGATACGGCGTATCTGTTTTTAATACGAATTTTTTTTTAAAAGCGATAAAGTAATACGACGCATCTGCTTTCGTAGATACGGCGTATCTGTTTTTGATAAAAAAATTTTCTAAACGTTAACGCCATACGACGCATCTGCTTTCGTAGATACGGCGTATCTATTATTTTAATTAAAAACAGTTTGCGAATTATTAAACAGATACGACGCATCGATCTATATCGATACGGCGCATCTTTCTGAATCAAAAATCGATATTTATTTTTAAACGTAACGAAAATACGGCGCATTAACTTTCGTTAATACGACGCATTTAATTTTAATTAGATAAGCTGATTTTTGATTAATTAAAATTCGATACGGCGCATTCTTAAATTCTAAGCGGCGTATCTATTTTCTGAATAAAGTCTGATTTAATTTTAACGTATTAAGATACGGCGTATCCGACTTTTTGGATACGGCGCATCGTGTGCAGACATCAGAAATTTGTATTCTTATATCCGTTTCTATATTCGTTAATTTCTCTTCTAGCGAACAAATCCTACTGATGGTTTTACCTATGATGACAGGTTTTGCTATGGAAGACATCTCAGTGAACGGATATCTTGCTAAGGAACTCTTGCTTTCGGATTCATTCGATGTGAAGGTTTTTGATGATGTCAACTTCAATGTGCTCATGATCGATGCAGATTTATTCTCTTGGGAGACTCCTCTTGAAGCTGCTTTTAAGGAATTCATACGTTTGTGCAACATTGACGAAGGGGTGTTCTCTTATGATGTATTTGTGAGGTACAATGGAGAAGAATTGTCGCTCTTATGGCCTATCATTGAATCCAAAGGATTGAACTGGACTACTATCGAAGAAGATGATGGGAAATTCTATCTTGCATACATGGATTCAAGCAACGAAAGCTGTTGTGGAGGCAATACCTAAAACTCTTACATGCCATATTCCGAGCAGTACTGGGGATTAAATGAGAACTATCAGGATAATGACAGAAATTATGCTTTGGCGGAGTTACTATTTCATGGCAGATTGGTAAGATTGATAGATCTCTCCCTCAATGATTAGCTAGAACTCAAATATGGTAGTCCGGAATTTGCCCCTGCAAATGAAGTCAAGCAGATTATGACTTCATGGTTGACTCGGAGTTTTAAGGAGCAATTTAACGAGTTCATGGAGATAAAAAGGAATATGATTGGAAAAACTTGCTTTGACGTTAACCATGATCCAAACGATGTTGATTTTATAGAATGGTTGGCTAGTAAGTTTAATAACCATAAGAGTATGGATCGAGCTACTAAGGATGCATTATGGGTATATTGGATGAGAGGAGAAGACGAAGAAGTGGAAAGCGACTATGGGTCGTCACTTCATGATTCTACAGTCGATGAGGGCATTGAAGAATTATTCCGAATTGACATTGACGTGTTCGATTATGAGACACCCTTGTGCAAGCAGTTCGAAGAATTTAACTACCTTCTTCGAGTTGACGATGATGTGCTTACTGGAGATCTACCAGGATTTAAGACTTATGACGATTTCAAAAACACCTGGTATTATGAATGGAATGACCAAGTACCGTGGGTTTGGGATAAACCATGGGAATTTGCGCACATTAATCACACTTGTACACCCTTCGTTTTCAAGGACGGGAGTAGTGTTTGGCCAACCTGTGATTATAAAAGTGACGGAACCTGTAATGGGGGAAGTATAATTGGGATGAGACGGGTTGGAAACGATGTAACCTTTGAAGATTATGAATGGTACGATAATGTTGAAGACTGCCCACTAAAAGAGGAGGCTTTACTAGAAAAGGGTAGAATTGAACGCTTGAAAGGACTTAAGGGAACATCGGATACTACTTTCTGGGAATGGGTGCATGAACAATTTGATGATTTTACGAAGCTTAGTCGACGGTTACAATGGGATTTGGAAAGAGAATGGGAGGCGATTCAAGACAATAAGTCATTAATTGAAGAATTAGATGATTATTTGATTAAGGATCCTTATTTCGAGTTCGTTGATAAAGACAATGAAGAGTTTACCAAAAGGAAGTGTCGACTACTTGGAATTCCTTACAATGAGCCACCCATGATTATTTCTGAAAATTTTAAAATCATCAAATATTCTTTAGGTCCTGATGAAGAGTATACTGCGGCGAAGACAAAGAGTTATATTAGACTAAGTCGAACGGAAGAAAACGTCGCAGAGATATACGGGAAAATCTTTCGGATGAAGGACGAAGGATGGACCGTGACAAGGACTTACTAAAGAGCTGAACGTGAGTCTAACTTGAAGACTCTGGAATAAAGACAAGTGCTTACCGGGAGACAACCCGGAGAATTTTTATTATTCTGTTTTCTGTGTCGAGTCAGTCAGGCCGCATGAAGATACGGCGCATCTCAATCCTGAGATGCGACGCATCTCCTGCAAATGGTCATATCTTATTTTAATTTTTCTGCATTTTTATTTTCGAATTTAAAACTTTTTATCAGTTTATTTTAATGCGGCGCATCCCTGGTTAAGGATGCGGCGCATCTTTATTCTGATCCGTATTAATTCCAGGCTCGATACGGCGTATCTTCTTCCATAAGATACGGCGCATCGACTGACCTGATGATTTTCAGTTTTAATTTTTAAGTTTTATTTTTCCTAACTACTAATGTATTATGCAAGTTTGAACCTTTCTTATCTTAGGTATGTTTTAAAGTGTTGGTGGTATTATAGTTTCCTGGATTTCCTGTGGATACATCAAGTAAAGAAGCTTTAACGTTCTAATCCACAAGAAAGATGATTTTTGCTCTTAAACTAATGGAGGATCATACCGAGCAAATCTCAGGGGAGTTTTTCTGTTCTAATTCTTTTATTTTCCAGTTTTTAACCTTTTATACAAACAACGAGGACGTTGTTTAACTTAAGTGGGGGGATTGGAGAATTAGAACACTTAACAATTACTTGTCCTAAACTTTTTCAAAAATTATGCTTAAAATGAGCTTAATATATCAAAATTTAAAATTTTTTTTAGCATGTTTTTGTTTAAGATCTAAGTTGCATAGCTGCACACATGACGTTATTTTCAAAAATTGTGATTTTTCAAAATTCACAAATCTATGAGTGTGCCGGTGACTTGTAAACTTTAGAACTTGGCTTGTATACTATTCGAGACCACCATAATAAGTATTATATTTATATAATTGGAATGACTTGTCTAAATTGGTAAAATTCTAGGATTACACCCAAATAGCCTATTACATGTTACGTGTTATTAACTAACTACACTGGTTAGTTAACCCCCGTATAAACCCTTTTGTTACTCTCATTTTTAGAGTAAGATACCCCTAGAAAAACACTCAGAGCCATTTCTTTCGTTTCTTACACCTATGTTTAAAATGTTTCGTTACACCCTTACACCTTAGCCTACCCTGTAGATTAGAATCCGTGGTTTGGTTAATTGCTATAGGCAAAGTGTGTTTCCTTACATTACCTGTGTTCGCGTGCGTAATTCATTATCTTTGGTTAGGTCGGGAAATTGCACAATGCAATTGGAGTGAAAGTAAATATTGTATATCTTTGAGTTTATTTTTCGTGTGTTTACTACTTTCATTATTACCGTTATTTCTGAAAGTATGAAAAGTATGAAAAAATTATCCGGAAAGAAAGTTATAGTGATGTGGTGAAATTTTACACATCTATGTTTATGTTTCAAGTTAAAAAAAAAAAAAAAAAAAAAAAAAAAAAAAAAAAAAAAAAAAAAAAAAAAATCGAAAAAAAATGAGAAAAGAAAAAGAAAAAGAGTTGGATGTTTGTTTTTAAACCAACGATGTAAAGTTATGTAAGTGGTCGATATCACCACTATTTGTTGTATTATATCTATGGAGTGAATGGGAATTGGCCGTTATGGAACGTCAATTAAGGTTTATTCTTTGATTAAGATCTTGTTGAGTATAATTCGTGTCTACCTAAAGCGTGTGTTTCAAGTGTTAAAGCTTGAGTTATTCGATGATATGAGTCTTATTCATGGGATGGTTGGGATAGTGATTAACCACACTTAGGATTTTAATTTATTTGTTTTGTTTATTTTTTTTTACACCAATTTATATCCCAAATGTTATCCATGCCCTTTATTATTCTTTATCCAACCAAACCTTTGATTTATTGAGATTAGGGATTTGAGCAATCTTAAGTATCGTAGTCGTGGATTCGGCTATGTATTTATGATTTTGTCGCCCTTTTTGATATATTATTATTGGTGAAGTTTGGACCTATCTTTAGCCTATTCGAGTTAAGGATTTGAGCAATTGCAAGTATCGTGTTCGTGGATTCGATCATGTATTTGTGATTTTGTCGCCTTTTCTGGAATTTGAGATCGATAGTGATTAAGAATAATTAACCCTTAAGCCTAAAAACCCTTTTTACCGCTTTAGACTTGTTATTCCTTAGCTTTAGTGGAGGAGATGTGTATACTTGCCAAGCTTATGATAGAATATTCGTCGCGACTGGACAGTTAAACGATTAGATTTGCTTTTATCAACTTATTTTATTTTACTTCTAATTCGTTAAGTGTTTAGTTGTGTGATTATGAAATAAACGAATACATGCTTAAATATAAAAATAAATCCTAACATCTTTTAGGATACATTTTCATAAGTTTTAATCTAAGGTTTACTTGGGGACAAGTAAAGTTCAAGTGGGGGGATATTTGATTAACTCAAATAAGTACATTTTATTACTATCATTTATCCTATTAATTTGACTTGTTTTACTATATTATGTATGAGGATTGATACTTAATCGTTTACTTTTGTAATTCTCAGTTGAAAATAAGCATTTGGTGAAACTTAGCGATTTTGGACTAATTATGGAGCAAAACGTGCATAAAGTGAAGAGTCTACTGAAATGGACAAGATTAAGTCAATTCTGCTCTAGATGCGCCGCATCTACTTATAAGATGCGCCGCATCTCTATCAAGATATCACCAGATACGATCCAAGATACAAGAGGACATGCGCCGCATCTATAAATGGGTTACGCCGCATCTTCTGGCGGTGTACGAATATTCCTGAATATTATAATCTTGGACCCCACGCGAAGTTAAGTACATGCGCCGCATCTACTTATAAGATGCGCCGCATCTTCCCTCAGACGGTAACTATAAATACCCCAAAGACCAGACGAATTAAAAAGCTTTTGTCAGACATACAGCAGAACCCTAGGACGAATTCAGTCAAGGAGGCAGCACAAGACACACCAAACGAAGATACAAGAGCTGTAAGAAGGTGCTGCATGTGTTTAATTCATTAAGTAGTTTTGTTTTATTGTGTTAGCAAACTTTAATTCATCAGGATTGGTGGCTTGTGTAATGTGACAACGAAAGATTGCACTCCCTTTAATACTTGCTTTCCCATCAATTAAAGTTTATATGTTGATGTCTTTGGTTACTACTTATTAGTGCATTGATAACCTCTGTGTTTATTAGTGGCTTGCGGGCATTTGACTGCGGAAAATAATGTGGCTCCCACGGTTATTACTAAATTGATCACTTAGGAATAACTTTTAGACATAAGTAATCATTAAGGGTTTACTCGCCGATAAGAATAGGACCAACGAGAAAGGGTTAACTATATACACTTCATATAAAGCTATCAATAAAATAAGTGACAATCTACTTAATCATAAGGACAGCCCTCTTATTGTCTCGAGTATTTATCTGTGTACGTGTGTGCTACTTGCTGATTCGTGCCTATTGGTTTATTTTATTATTTAATTGCAAACAAATCGTGCCAGTCTCTCAGGCTGAAACCCCCTTGCGTTAGGATATTAAAATACTGATTAGAATAACTAGATAATACGTTCCACTCTTAGTGATCGACACTCTACTTACCATTATATTCATACTGACCGGGTACACTGCTCGTTAGGTGTGTGTGTTATTGATAAGTCGGCTAAATATAAATTTAAAACTTGATTAGGCATTAAAACTGCCAAAACTTTACTCCAACGCACGCCACATCACCCTCCAAAAAGAGCGGTTTGATAACTTAGTTCGTCGAATTAGATTGCGAAGCCTAACTCACGAAGAGTTAGAAAGTCTTCTTGAATCTTCTTGAACTATCTCAAAAAGCTTCGCATGTAAATATTTTTGAAAAACAAAATACAAAATTTGAAAAACCATCAAAAACAAAATATAAAAATAAAAAATTTCAAAAATACAAAAACAGTAAAAATATAAAAACCAAAAATATTCCTCTTACGACGTGTCACTCGTATAATCGATATTCTGTACGTACCTAGAAATGTCATTCAACGATACGGGCACGTACAGATGCTTGAGCGAGAGTTCATTTAAACGTTTTCTAAAACATGTCGTTCTCAAAATTTTCTTCACTACGGCTTTCGTATATTTCAGTACGAAACCCGCGCTACAATGATGACTTCTAATTATTTCAGATCAGGACTCGCATTGTTAATGGCAAAAGAAAAAAGAATCATTGAGCACATGATTAAGATTTTTCAAAGAGATTTTTCAAAATCTTTCTCCAAATTCTGTGCTCAAGATTCTTCAAAAAGAAAACTCCCTCTATACCCTTAAATTAATTTAAACTCACAAGTTTAAAAATATGCTTTCTTTAAGGGGGAGTATAAAATTAAAAACAAAAAGTTCCAAATTCATGCAAATCCGTCTATCTCTCCAAAATCCTCATTTTAATCCGTTGATATCAAAAATATCACGAAATGCTATTTTTAAGGGGGAGAAGACGTGATTAAAATGTGATCAAAAGTTTAAAGATCGTTGATGTGTTCGGATCGTGCATAAAGACTTGATACGTTCACACGAGGTTTTAAAATTTATAAACATGAATTACCGATTAATTAGGAACACATACGAGCAAGTATACTCGTCCGTTGTAGTAAAGGTGGGTAAGTCAAGATCGTCCCAAGAGACTTGGTTGTACTCAAGTGTCGTTTGTTTGTTTAAGCAAGTAACAAGTTGATGGTTATGATTGTCACGGATCAAACCAACAAGAAAAGCAATATGAGAACAAGCACACAAAGAACATACATGTTTGGCAATGATAACAAGTTAGTAAGAACTTGGTGTGAGCCTTAACTAGGACTTGGTGTAAGCCTTTACTAGTTTGGAAAACATAGTATCATTGGTGTTCCTTTCGGCCTCTAGAACCAATAATAAATTAGAGTTTTATAAATCAAATATACATAAGTCTTAATCAATTGGTCATGTCATAAAACTTATGCCTAAACCAACAACAACCAAAGATGTTCTTTCGATCCCATAACTTTGATGTTATTAATTTGTGAAGTTCCATTTACTTGATGAACACATATTCAAAAGATGTCCTTCGACCTTTAATCCAAATTAAACCTTTACTTGTTATGTTTATTAATTTTCTCATACAATCGTCACAAAGTACAAGACCAAAACATTTGTCGATTAATGAATTGAAATCAACCACTATTAAGAATCCTTTCGACATTTAGATCCAACAATGATTAATCAAAACAATAAACAAGACAAGTTCCAACTTAACCAAATATGATGTTATCAAACAAACACTAATATTATCCAAACATCCTATTATCACAAGTTATCATATAAACCAAACAAGTATTAAGAAGTCACATCAACATAATCATAGAAACCAAACATTAATAATAGAATTCAACATCATAAACGTAACAAGAGTTTACCCAAAGTATGAATTACAAATAGGCAAAGGTGAAAGATTTATAGCAACCTTCAAGCCTCCAATCAACTACAACATCTAACCAAACTAGAGAATCGCTCCAATACTTCTTGGTGATACGTCCTCCATGAATGGCAAAGGTTTATGGTCTTTTGGGTGAGATAAGGTAGTGGAAATTCTTCCTTTAGGGTGGAGGCTAGATTTTCCTTTGGTGACAATTCTTCCTTTAGGGTGGAGGCTGGAATTGCACCTATGTTTTGGTGTAAATTCGTCCTTGAGGGTGGAGGATACAATTTCACACTTGAAACCATGCCAAAGTAGTATTATTTATAGGTAGAAGCCACCCTTAGCCAACAAGCAAATAACTTGGGCACAAAGGGTCATAAAAGGGCAGGTTTAGGAGTTAATAGAGGCACATGATCGGACTTGGGACTTAATGGCACTTAAAGAAGCATTAAAAATAACTTGGAGAAGGCAGTTTCAGCCAACCGATCGGATGCGGGGCAATACCGATCGGTTGGAGCTCTCGGTGTTGACAACTTTGCTCCATCCGAATCGGATGCGGGCTCCTACCGATCGGATGGAGCCTCCTGGCCAGAAGTGATAAAAACCAAAGTTGTAGATCTTTCTCTTAGCTTTCCGTGGCCGCTTGAATCATCGAAATCCGAGTTCGTATGCTCGAGTTATGGCCAAAATGGTGAAGGTGTGTCGGGAACAACGAGTCTTCCAATAATTCTTCGTTTGAGCTTCTTTTCTTCATTTCTTTCCTCGTTTTCCCTCTTGTGCTTTATTCTTGAGTCTTTGGAGTGACAAACATCATGACTTTATCTTCTCGAATATACTCCAAGAGACTCTCATTTGTCGGGAACTCCTCGTACATGCATAAATCTTCGTTTATTGATCATTTCTTCGTCTTTTTCCTCGTTTTCTTGTACTTGAGCTTCCATGAACCTAAAATGTAAATTATACTCCATTAAGTACCATAAGTTCATAAAAGTGACCAATATATATGCATAAAATCCACAATAATGCTTCTAAAAACATGTTAGATTTGAGCGTTATCAAATCCCCCACACTTGAACTTTGCTTGCCCTCAAGCAAATCTAAGAAAAGAAAAATTAAAATGCATATCTAAATGACAAAACGAAAAGAAAATTTTAAAAAATTTTGAAAACTTTAACGAGGCCTCCATCCGATCGGTTTGCACTTCCATCCGATCGGATGGACAATTCGTAGAAACATGCAGCATGCCAACCGAATCGGGTGCTCGCACATCCGATCGGCTGGACAGAGAAAAAAAAAATTTATTATATTTTTTTTATATATATTTAATAATAAAAGAGAAAATAAGCGAAAAATGAGCGCAAACTCCCCCACACTTAAGGGTTTGCTTGCCCTCAAGCAAATATTAAGAAAAATAAATCCACATGGTGCATAAAAAATGATTATAAAAATTATGATGCAAATCTACCAAGTACAAGTACAAGATACGATTCATCATTTTTAAGCGCTATGGTGAAAAACCGAGATGTATAAAGATTTTCTTGCTTGAGTAACATTTCTAAACACCTCACGAAAAAGAAACAAAGTATAATTCACTCAATCACTCATTTATTTAGGTAGTGGAGTATATATAAGAGAAATCACACTCATCGCTCAGTCATGATCCGTTTATTACCATAGGCTTGTACAAGAAACAAAACTCCACCGACGTGGCGTAAGCACAAAGTGTAAACATCTAAAGAGGTCTTTTATTCGGGTGTAAGGCTTAAAGGGTAATATCAAACTTACGTGCAACTATCTCGTGCAAAACATAATAGCTCGCTAACAACGAATTCTTGCATCACCAAATAACGGATGGTCACTAAGGATAACCTTAGATCGCTAACGACGTTACCTAATTCCTCAAGAAATCGGATGGTCACTACATGTCAATACACTTGATAATTTCACAAAGCCAAAAGGGTAGGGATAAGGCATGGGAGTATTTATGAAATTGGTTTTAAAAGAAAAATAAAGTCAAGTCTAATACCCATTGTTGCTAGTTACCAAACAAACCGCAAACCCGTAAATGATTATAGTTACAATTTTCTCCTCTTCACATATCGATCACCAAATATATATGTATATCACGTCTTAGCACATTGGCTAATCGATATCTCAAACATACTTCATCTTCCTTCATCTTCATAATAATAATACAACACATTGGCTATAATTGTCATCACATCTATTTTTCTTTCTTTCTTTTTTTTCGATGACTTATTCATTTTTTTTTCTTTTCTTCCTCTTTTTTTCTTTTTTTTTTCTTTTTTTTTTCACACATTTTTTTTTCATTCTCCTTTCTCATTCATACATAACATCTCCCCCACACTTTGCATAAGCACACCACAAAAATACAAAACATAAAGGTGATCAATCTTCATCTTTGTCGGAATGGCACACACGAATGGCAAAGTGTGGCTAACTATTAATCATAAAAAACAATCCAACATACCAAGCAACTAGCAACCAACCATTTAGACTTTGACAAAGGGTTAGGCTAAGGTTTAAAGTGTAAAATATTTTTTTATTTTCTGGATTTAATCAAAAATGAAAAGGATGGCTCGGAGGGTTTAACTAGGGGTATCTAGCGCTAAAGATGAACGCTAACAAATGGGTCCATATTGGTGGTTAACTAACCGATGTGGCTAGCTAATATATCATTAGATGCAAACGGAAGGCCATTTGGTTTTATTCCTAAGGTTGCCTCTTTATCACACGAATACACTTATATCACACGAATGCGATCTTACTACGGTCTGGTAATGATTTACAAGTACAAGTTCTAGAATAAATAAAATCACCGGCACACTCATAGCAAAAGAATCAAGCATAAAAGATGTATGCTATATATATAGAACAGGCTCAAATCCTCACAATTTAGTGGAAAGGGTTATAATATGTGCTAGCAAATGTTATCGATCCCAGAATGGATTGTAATATTAATCGGGACACATCTCGAATTTTTCAAAATTACATATTTCACCAGTGGATGATCCAGTTATTCTAATATATTATCCTAAAAGCGTGAAAACAATTAGATCACAAGGGCAAACAAGTACACAAAATTTTAAATTGGCCCAAAAAATTATAAATTTGAAAAGCAGTTTCGTTTTTCACTATTTTAGTTCCCCCACACTTAAGTTAAACATTATACTCATTGTGAAAAATAAACTTCAAAGCATGTAAAATAGGGAAAAATAAATGAATAAATAAATAATCCAAGAGAAACGAAACTTCCCGGGCCAAGAAATCGTGATCGAACTCCATATGATAAGGTGCTAAGCAAATGCTAGCATAAGCTTATGAGATCAATCGATTTCTCTTTCACAAAACATCTCCACACCAAGTATAATATCACCAATAATCCAATCTCCAAGAGCTTATTAAATCTGCAAAAACAAACTAAACTACAAAAAAAACACGTAAAATCCTAAAACTCACTTTCGTAGGCATCACGGTTGCATTTAGCGTATGCAACAAGCCTTTTAAACCCCTCGGTGGCCCGAGTGGACGAGTGAAGTCTCGTGAGGGTTTCCAGTGAACATACCCACAAAGTTCAAAACATTTTTATTTTTAAAACAAGTACTTATTTATTCACAATGTACTAAATTAACAAAATTTAAAATAAAATGAAAACAAACTTAAGTAGAATAAAAGAAATGATACTCTTGCAAAAACCAAAAGACATTTAAGATAAAATAACTACACTTGCTTAGACTAGTATACAACTCTTGATAAGCATGATTGTGATAACTTTTTCTAACATGTTGGTTGTGATAATTAGTTTGATAAACTAATCTATTGTTTTTACAAGTTAAACCTTCGTCAAGATTTTAGATTATAAAAACAAGCATTAAGTCTAACCAATCAATTCAAGATCAACTCAGGGTTCATAAGCTTGAGATAACAAACTTAAACACAAAAATAATCTTTTGTTTATCAAATACGCTTAGGTGGTTTTCAATCAATCCAATTTGATAGACAAAAAGTATTCTTATTACAATCACAATTAAGTTTCTTTTGTTTAACCAAGAACAATAGTTACAAAGCAATCATTCATAGACAAATGATTATAACTAGTTAAATAACAATAAACCTTCGAACTTTCATTATTACTAACTAGTCAAACTTGACCAACAAATGCCACTATGAAACTTAACCACAATTGGATCTTAGAATTGACTTGAAATTGAATTAAAACATGTTATCACAATCATACGCAAATCACTAAGCAATAAACATCATCTAAGCAAGTGCACAAAAGTACTAGACACTCATGGCAAACATAAACATGAACTCGATCTAAACACAAACACACAGGAACACAATACGAAAAATGAAAATAACTTTTTTTTTTTAATTTTACCGAACTGACCATCCGATCGGTTATCATTCCATCCGATCGGTTGGAAGTTAACAAAGTTTACCGAGAGCCACATCCGATCGGTAAGAGTATCTAACCGATCGGTTGAATAATTCGTTAAAAATATGCTCCTTCCAACCGAATCGGATGCTTGCACATCCGATCGGTTGTACAGCTCGGAAAAACTTTTTTACCTTTTTTTTTTTTTTTTTTTTTTTTTTTTTTTTTTGAAAACAAGTTTTACTTAAAACTTTTTATTGACAAAATAAAACAAGAAGACTTAAAGTAACATCCACGAAAATAAACACAAGTAAATAAAACACATAAACACATATGTACAAGAACATAATACGACACTTAAAACAAAAATAAACATGAACAATTAAAAGCACAATGAAAGAAAATGACAAGCACATAGACGCAAGCAAACACAATTAATCACGTAACACAAATCAAAACAAAACAATCTAAAACAAGATAGTCTTATTCCAAATTAATTCGAAACTAATCCAGACACGAAAAACACAAACTAAAAAGAAACACAAAAACATGCAAGAGATCATATCTAAAACTCACAAAACAAGAAAAACACAAACTAAAAAAAAAAATGGGACAGAAGCCTCCAACCGAATCGGTTACGGGTTGTGACTGATCGGTTGGGATGATTTAGGTGGTTCAGCCGAACGGTTGGGTGTCAAACCGATCGGATAGAAGGCTCGGTAATTTTTTTTTTTTTTTTTTTTTTTTTTTTTTATATTTTATTTATATAAGTTTTATTTATAAACTTTAACTAACATAAACCAAACATTAAATACTAAAGAAAATGAAAAATAACAAAACTTAAAAAAAATCTTTTTTTTATACCGAGAGCTCCATCCGATCGGATGGAAATCCATCCGATTCGGTTGGGATTGTTTGGGTGGGTTTTGGTGGTTTTTTTCGCAAACACTTTTGAGTAATCTTATGAAACAAACATTTGAATGAGCATTTTAAAACACATGAAACCAAATTTTGATGATGTTGGGATTTGGATTTAGCAATTATGAGCAATGAGAAAATTATTAGACAAAGAGCAAGAAGCGCAATCATGAGAAAACAAGCAAACAAGCAATCGATCAAACATTTCAAGCAAACATTTCAACAAACAAACGAACACAAAAATACAAACGCAAGTCCCCGGCAGCGGCGCCAAAAACTTGATGTGTTCGGATCGTGCATAAAGACTTGATACGTTCACACGAGGTTTTAAAATTTATAAACATGAATTACCGATTAATTAGGAACACATACGAGCAAGTATACTCGTCCGTTGTAGTAAAGGTGGGTAAGTCAAGATCGTCCCAAGAGACTTGGTTGTACTCAAGTGTCGTTTGTTTGTTTAAGCAAGTAACAAGTTGATGGTTATGATTGTCACGGATCAAACCAACAAGAAAAGCAATATGAGAACAAGCACACAAAGAACATACATGTTTGGCAATGATAACAAGTTAGTAAGAACTTGGTGTGAGCCTTAACTAGGACTTGGTGTAAGCCTTTACTAGTTTGGAAAACATAGTATCATTGGTGTTCCTTTCGGCCTCTAGAACCAATAATAAATTAGAGTTTTATAAATCAAATATACATAAGTCTTAATCAATTGGTCATGTCATAAAACTTATGCCTAAACCAACAACAACCAAAGATGTTCTTTCGATCCCATAACTTTGATGTTATTAATTTGTGAAGTTCCATTTACTTGATGAACACATATTCAAAAGATGTCCTTCGACCTTTAATCCAAATTAAACCTTTACTTGTTATGTTTATTAATTTTCTCATACAATCGTCACAAAGTACAAGACCAAAACATTTGTCGATTAATGAATTGAAATCAACCACTATTAAGAATCCTTTCGACATTTAGATCCAACAATGATTAATCAAAACAATAAACAAGACAAGTTCCAACTTAACCAAATATGATGTTATCAAACAAACACTAATATTATCCAAACATCCTATTATCACAAGTTATCATATAAACCAAACAAGTATTAAGAAGTCACATCAACATAATCATAGAAACCAAACATTAATAATAGAATTCAACATCATAAACGTAACAAGAGTTTACCCAAAGTATGAATTACAAATAGGCAAAGGTGAAAGATTTATAGCAACCTTCAAGCCTCCAATCAACTACAACATCTAACCAAACTAGAGAATCGCTCCAATACTTCTTGGTGATACGTCCTCCATGAATGGCAAAGGTTTATGGTCTTTTGGGTGAGATAAGGTGGTGGAAATTCTTCCTTTAGGGTGGAGGCTAGATTTTCCTTTGGTGACAATTCTTCCTTTAGGGTGGAGGCTGGAATTGCACCTATGTTTTGGTGTAAATTCGTCCTTGAGGGTGGAGGATACAATTTCACACTTGAAACCATGCCAAAGTAGTATTATTTATAGGTAGAAGCCACCCTTAGCCAACAAGCAAATAACTTGGGCACAAAGGGTCATAAAAGGGCAGGTTTAGGAGTTAATAGAGGCACATGATCGGACTTGGGACTTAATGGCACTTAAAGAAGCATTAAAAATAACTTGGAGAAGGCAGTTTCAGCCAACCGATCGGATGCGGGGCAATACCGATCGGTTGGAGCTCTCGGTGTTGACAACTTTGCTCCATCCGAATCGGATGCGGGCTCCTACCGATTGGATGGAGCCTCCTGGCCAGAAGTGATAAAAACCAAAGTTGTAGATCTTTCTCTTAGCTTTCCGTGGCCGCTTGAATCATCGAAATCCGAGTTCGTATGCTCGAGTTATGGCCAAAATGGTGAAGGTGTGTCGGGAACAACGAGTCTTCCAATAATTCTTCGTTTGAGCTTCTTTTCTTCATTTCTTTCCTCGTTTTCCCTCTTGTGCTTTATTCTTGAGTCTTTGGAGTGACAAACATCATGACTTTATCTTCTCGAATATACTCCAAGAGACTCTCATTTGTCGGGAACTCCTCGTACATGCATAAATCTTCGTTTGTTGATCATTTCTTCGTCTTTTTCCTCGTTTTCTTGTACTTGAGCTTCCATGAACCTAAAATGTAAATTATACTCCATTAAGTACCATAAGTTCATAAAAGTGACCAATATATATGCATAAAATCCACAATAACGCTTCTAAAAACATGTTAGATTTGAGCGTTATCAATCGTGGATTGAATCTCAAAAGAGCTCGACTCAAGATTTTAACCCTCGAGTTGACGAAAATTAAATGTCCGTAATCGAAACGACTTGTCCGAGACGGGTAATAATTTCAAGCTGGTTATCCAGTGATGTAAACGTGTCTCGTAAAGGACTTGTCTGAGTATAATGTACCAATTCGAGAGATGATCAGTGAATATGACCGGGACGGGTAATAATTTCAAGCTAGTCTAACTAGTGATGTAAACGTGTCTCACAAAGGTCATGTTCATTGAAAATCAATCAATTCAAATGTGCGAACTCTACCCAACATGTGCAAATTTATATTAAAAATTCATGAGCACATGTGAAGGGGGAGTATTTTAGAAAATGCAAAACTCTCGAAGTGTTAACTAAATATGTTTTACTCATAAACACTTTGAGAGATTTTCATATAAAGGTTTTATAGCAAGTGATCAATGAATCTAGGATAATCATGGAGTTATAAGGTGATTATGATTAGTTTATGTCCTATGATCCGCCAGAGCCGGAGGGATCTACCCAAGGACAATTCCAATAGATTAGAATATAAAGTCCTTAGGTAAGATTGAAAAAAAAAGAGTAAATGAGAAAGGGAAAGAAGGGGTTGAAGAATTAAAAAGAAAAGTTTAATGAAAGGGTGAAAAGAAATAGCCCTCCATGAAAACTTAGGGCAGACACCGGGTCAATACATCTGCTATCGGTATTCTCTAAGGTGATACTTATATTGAAGACAAGACGTCATGGACCCAGTGACGCGCTGCACAAACCCCTCCTAGCCACTCAGATATATCTTAAAATATATTTGTTTCATTTCTCACGAAGAACACTACATAATCTATCGGCCTCTCACTCCGAGATGTGTTGATATTGAAAAGGTGGCACTCTGCTCCATGCCTCCGTCTACTAAAAACCAAAGCGCACAATCGAGTCTAGAGCCATGAGATTCATCGAAGATCTCTTAGGAACACTTTCCAATATAATACACTTGTGTTCGCCAAAAAGGACACAAGTTGTAAGAGTCTTAATGAGATCCAAGAATCTTGCCACTTATATCATGATGGTTACGTACTTCAAAAGGTCTACAGTCGTGGGGTGATCTCCAGCGACTCACTGAATTGTGGGTGCACTTCGGTGTGTCCGTGTAAGCCCTTTCAGGGGTATCCGGTTCAAAACGGCCTGGGTTAGGATTAGAGAAAGTCTTCACACTATGCTGTCGACAATCTCGAAATCCAAATCTGTAAGTGTTGGACGTATTATTGCTAACTGTTTTATGCAGGTACTACAAAAGTCCATCAACCATCATCCGATGTATCCAACATCATCATCTCCGCATACTCATACGTACAAAGATCATCCTCAACAGAGCTCAAGTGTAAAAGTTCAAGACCAAAAGATCAAGTGAAAGAGAAAGGGCAACAACAAAGTCAATAAGCTAATCAAGACGTCAAGAACAAAGTAATGAATCATGAAAGGATGACAAGTACGAAGATCATGAGGTATAAGTATGTTGGAGGACGCGAAGCCAAAGTAAAGAAGATGCTGATCAAGGCAAGAACCACAAAAAGATGATACTTTGAAGATCACAGTGCATGAAGAAACAAGAACAAAGACTATTCTACAACGACACACAAAGCACAAGACATTGAAGACAAAAGACCACATCACTCAGAGCATCATTTGAATGACCATCCCTTAGGGGGAGATTGTTAGGATTTATTATAAAGTGATGGTCATTCGTCGTTTGTAATATTTTATTAAGTGTGTCGTTGTGTTAGTAAGTAGAATAGGCTTTGGGCTTTTCTAATCTAACAGGTTAATATTTTGTGTAAAGAAAAGCCCAAGCCCATCACTAGTCCATCCATCTCAAAAAATGTATAAATACCTCCTTCCACCTCATTTGGAAGGTTGGTCCTCATTAGTCACTCTAGGGTTTGTATCAAGGATAATTGTGTGAATAAAAGTTCTTCATTTCTTAATCCACTCTTGTTCTTTGATCTTTCCTAGTGAATTAGTTGTAGGTTAGGATTGATAATAGGTTATAACAGTTTCGGTAACATTTATGGTTATTAATAGGCTAAGCTATTTTCATGAATACCTTCTGCCTTGTGTTGATTATGTATTCACGTCCCACGGATCCCATTTGCTTATCTGTCCCTATGAAAGGTATGCACTTTTTACAATAAAATTGGTCAAACACCTTAGTACATGTGTATACTATGCATGTATATATATCCAATATCATGTATATAGTTTGTGTGTATACTAAATAAAAACATGAGATTCTGAAGTTAGTCGTTCACGACACCTACTCATCCATCCTATATCTAGTTCAAAAACAAATATAATCCAAACAACGCAACCTAAAAAAAATCATAAGAGTTGGAAAAATCGCTACCTTAATTAGTTCTTTGGTTTTTCCCTGTGATCATCTGAGCGGTAGCCACCAGCATCTGCACCGCCGGGCCGGAACAACGATTCCGTAACCTAATATGAAGAAGGTATAAAATTGAATCAGATCCGTAAAAAATCTCCAAAATAATTAAGAAAATCAATCAAGAAACAATCTTTACGAAAATAAAAATACCCAGTACATAAAACAAAGAAAAATACGAATACCGATATGAGAAAACAACTGTAAATGAATGAAAAGGGCAAAAAAACAGCCACAGAATAAATATATCCCGAAACCTACTAAATCGAAAAATAAAACCTGAACCTGAAATCGTAGATCGGATCAGCCGTTCGTTTCCGCAGTCGATGGAGGGTCTGTTCTAAAGGTCGGCGCAGCTTAAACTGTGATGATAAGAATGAGAAAGGCGGTGGCGTATTCCGATAATTTCTAGAGGTATATGCCTCTCATTTGGGCTAGATAGCGGGTTATTTAGCAGGCTACAGCTTCGGCCCAATTTGAAACTAATATTTTAATCGCATCGGGATTTGGTCCATTGTGTTTTGTATAATAGAGATAATGAGCTTGGGTCTTGATTTTTATAGCTTGGCTAAAAATTGAAAAAAAGTTGAACAGTTAGAACATTATCAAAAGGTTTAGATAATTATCGAGTCATCCAAATAAGTTTTGAAATCATTGTAACTATTAGTTTTCGCAAACGCATAGCAGGAGGTAGAGGTGCACATTTCGGTTTTTTTTTTTAATAACCGAACCGGTTTAAAAACTGGTTTCAGTTTTAGTCAAAAACCGGCTTTACGTAAAACCAGATCGGTTTGAAACCGGTTTTGAGAGAGAAAATGTCCGGTTTAAACCAGGAACCGGTTCGGTTTAAACCGGTTGACAACAAATAATGCAAACCGGTTTCTAAACCGGCGGTTCGGTTTTCCCTAAACCGGTTTTTTAAAAACCGGTTTTTTGGAAAAAACCAGTTTTGGTTTTTTTCGGGTTCGGTTCATGAACCTGTTTTTGTGTGCATCTCTAGCAGGAGGCATCAATTAATCAGAGCCGGAGCTGATAGGGTGGCAGAGGGGTGCTGGGCCTCCCCTATCAAGCCCAAGTTCCATATGTTATATGTAGATATTGGCCCAAAGTGAATATAGTATTTCATGTAGATTCATGCGAGTTGATTGTTTATATCGTTCTCCTCTTTACTTTGTCATTTATTATCAATTATTTCCTTTATATTCATCATTTTGTTTTGACTTTTCTTATTCCTTGGTTAAAAGATGAATATTATTAGCATTTGAGGGTATTGCAATATAGTTTTTAACACTATTTAGATCGAATTTAAACGAAACTTTTTGATTTGAAAAAGCACCACAAATTCTGCTGTGATCAATCATAGTAAAAAACACTCTTTTGTTTCTTCGTATACTTTTTTAAAATCATTTTCAAGATTGAATTTGACGAATATCAGGTTGTACTTGAGATGTTCATTGTTGCTATTAAGGGTATGAGATCAAATAAAAAGAATTGAACAATTAAAAAGTCTAAAAAGAAACCTCGACTTGACACGTGTATTTCCTTTTCCCAATTGATAAGGGTAGTTTTGAAAACTTGAAATTATATTCAAGAACCCCTTTTAGGACATCATCTGTTACATTTTCAACTATAAGCCACCTACTTTCTTTAATCACAGGTTTGATTTCTTCAATCCCGAATCTAATTTTTTAATTCGTAATTTACTGCTTCCATTTTATATTTCATCAAAATAGAATTTACATAGTAGTTGACGGCAAACGAGAAACAAGCTGCGCCGCTAGCCCTTTTTGGATTGCAAAGCTAACTCTTTTGAAAACTACATTCGTAATTTGATTTCTTTAATCTGATGTTCGTATATTGAATTGCCCTAGACTGTCGTTAATCATTATCTTCCTTTTATCATAACTTAATTGAGTTCATTCAATAGCTTTGACATCTAGTCTTTCAATTGTTCAACTAATATCGATAATTGATGCTTTAGTAAATAACAACTCACTGGAGCCAAGTAAAGAATTACTGTATTTTTTATTTTATCTTCCAAGTTTAATTTTTTTAGATACTTCAATTTGTTAGTTCTTCTATTTATCTATGTTTTGTGGAATTGTTCATCAAAACCATGATGAGCAAAGATTTAAATCTGTATACATAGTGAAATGTTGTAGATTTATTTTACTTTTACCAATGGAATTATCCTATATATTAAAAAATGACTTTTGCCGTTTTCAAAAAAAAATGGATTAAGAAAGTAATTATGGATACATAACTACACCATGTTGTGGCTTATATTGCTTGAGTGCACTTTTAGTACAACAACCACTGTTGTTAGTGGTGCATAGGGCGAATTGGTATTGGCCAAATGGTAGTACAACAACCACTGTTCATCCGTCCCGTTAGAGCACTGTTCATTCAACTGTTCATCCGTTTTACAACTGTTTCGACCCCGTAATGAACCTGTAACAACCTCTAAGGTCCCGTTGGTTTTGCCCTTTCCTTATTTCTTTTATTTTTTGTGGCTAGGATTGCATATTCATCACCTAAAACTGCCCATGGTTTTCTTTCCTTGATCTAATACCAGAACCTTCCATTCCATAGTTTGTCTCCTTTCATCTAACATATTGTAAAGTAGGAAGAAACAAATATACAGAATCTTTGCTTTCGAAAGGTACTTTAGCCATGTGATGTTTCATGGTTTCATGCTATACATTTTGCCTTACTTTGTCCCTTTCTTTTCTCACTTAATCCTCCTTTCATGCAGCATGATGGTTTTTAGTTTTTTCATGGTTTTAGTTATGTAATTTGATGATGTCTTTGAACAATTTGGGTTTTGATTGTTCCCAATCAACAATAAATTGCAACTATAATTGTATAAATTCAGCATATGTTGGTGATTAGGATTGCTTATTTTTTTGAGGTTTTTGGAGTTGAAGTGTGGAGTGGGTGATTTGGTCTGCGTGTTTGACATTTTTTCCCTTTATTTTGGAAAATATTTGGTTTCTTCAGAAAATTGGTGGTCTCTAAAAGTGAAGGGAAGCTATACCACAAGTTGATGGTGACCTATTCGCCACCAATAAGGTGGACACAAGCTCAAAGGTAAAGTGCAACTAATTTTTTTCCAGCCACTTCGATGTAAGTATCAAATATATTTCGCACGAAAGTGGTTGATGTCAACGTCGACACATCAAATTCTATCTCAATGTTAACTGCCAAAGTATTTTTGTCACGAAATTAAGATACAAGTAAATGATAATAACCACTTTCGTATCACAATCATGTAGATATACACGAGTATCACAGTCAATGAAGCTATAATACCTTTAGCATGATGAATCTTTGATCTTTTTGACAACAATCGCGATGGTACACTTGATATGAGGGAGATAGTTTTTGGCTTCTTTACCCTCAAGAATCTTAAAGGAACTGACACGCTTCGTCTTTGTTTTCAGGTAACAATCTATATCTTTAATGTTCCTTTACAAAAAACATATCAGATTTTGACCATAAATAGTACTCAACAGATGAATATGCTTTTCTTTGCTGCAGATGTATGATGAGTCCGATGTTTTGGTCGATGCTCAAGATAGCGTTTAAGTTAATGAAGACATTGAAGGTCAATCAAACAGTTAGGTCATGGTTGATGGTGTGAAAAGTGTAGGCGGATTTGGTGCCTACCATGTGTTTGATAAATGCCTTGAGAGAATTGGATTTGTGGTAGGTTTGCATACGTGTTTATTTTTGCTCCAACATATGATTCATCATTGATGCAGTTCACATACTGTATGTAAACCATTTTAACCATTATGTGAAATAAAACTTAACATTTGAAACATAAAATCAAAATTTCAGCATATATACATACTATTGATTTTATTATAGTAAAACAAAAATTGCAAGAACAGTAAGTTTCGAACATTTTCGTTAGCTTTTAAATCACGAAAAGGAATACATGGGTCTTTTTTTTTTTTTTTTTTTTTTTTAATTATTATTATTATTATTATTATTATTATTATTATTATTATAAACATCACTTTATTAGAAACATATAGGATTTACAAGAAGTTATTATTATTATTATTATTATTATTATGATAGCTAACATATATGTCGAATACAAGTATGTAAGGGCCCAAGGAGTCATAACATCCTACCCTTCCAACCCTCCCAAATTCCACCAATAACATCTCTCCAACTCATTTTATCCTTTCAACCCTCCCAACCAACCCTCCCAACTTAATTCTTAGGCATTCATCACATTCTCAACCCTCCCAATTTTTATTTTTTTTCATTTAATTTAATCAAACATTTATGTAATAAAAACTTAAACATTTCATTAAAATAAACTAAAAAAAAAAAATACATAAACGACATAAACATTACATAAACCTAAACATAATTAATAAAAACTACATAAACGACATCATTATTAGAAAATAAAATACGACATAAAGAGGCCTAAATCAATGTCTCGATCGGTGGTGGCTGCTCCGCTGGGTCATCAAGGTATGCTAAGTCCAAACCCGATATATGCGCTGTCAGATCATACCGGAGGCGATGATGGACTTCTTCGTCATGTATCTCCCGCAGCACATTCCGGTTATAAGCTACAGGGGCAGGTGGATCCATAATACGAACCGGTGATATTGCCCTCCCGTCGTCTTTTATGATCATGTTGTGCAATATAGTACATGTGGCGACGACTTTCCCGATCTTCTGTTTTGTCGTGAGCCGTAGGGGACGCTCCAAAATCTTCCATTTCCCCTTGAGAACACCAAAGGCCCGCTCAACATCCTTTCTTGCCGCCTCTTGGAGTCTTTTGAACTTCTTTTCGTCCTCTTCGACCGGATGCCGGTATGCCTTAACAAACGTAGCCCACCTAGGATAGATTCCATCGGTAAGATAGTACCCATGCTTGTAATGTCGTCCATTTACGGTAAACGAAGTGTCTGGTGCGGATCCATTACGCACGTTTTGAAACAATGGCGACTGATTCAAAACGTTCACATCGTTGTTCGATCCAGGTGGACCAAAATACGAGTGCCAAATCCACAAGTCCTGAGAAGCAACACACTCAATCATAATAGTCGGCACCTTATGATCACCCCTCGTGTATTGCCCTTTTAAGTATCTAGGACACCTCGCCCATACGATGTGTGTACAATCAAGAGAACCAAGCATCCCTGGAATGTGGTGTCTTTCTTCGTGTGCTTGTGTGATGAGAGCAACATCGTGAGATGTTGGCTTACGTAAAAAACTCCGCTTCGTATAAAAAAATGACCGCATCACAAAAATACTCGAGGCTCTCGCGAGATGTTCTTTCCGCCATGCATAAATACTCATCGTACGCGTCTGGAGGTTCACCCGTCGCCAATTGTTTGATCGCCGATGTGCATTTCTGTATAGCCGTGAAACTTTTTTTTCCACGAGCGTCGTATCCTTCTTGAAAGTACTCGAACCCGGCTTCAATATCAGCAACAATCTTCAAAAACAACCTTTTGCTCATGCGAAAACGATGACGGAAAACTGACTCATCGAATTTCGGGTCTTCAACAAAATAGTCAAGCATTAGTGTTTCCCCCGCTTCGACCCGTTCCCGATCAATGTACCTACGGGTGTCAGTAGAGCTTCCGGTGTCTTGATACGCGTCTAAGACCGTTTGCAAAAAGTTAAAAGTGCTCCTCGTTGACGAGTCGAAAAGCGAAGGCGGATCACAATACGAAGAAGAGGAAGAAGATGAATCCATTTTGTGATAAAAGTGATGATTTTGGGGTTAAATATGTGAAAGTTGTGGTTTAATATGTGAAAGTTGTGGTTTAATATGTGAAGATTTTAGTTGTTTATAAAGAGGGAAATTTTTTTTTTTTTTTTTTAGCCGTTACAAACACAAGGGAGCGTTTAATATTGCTTTCAAACGGTCGAATTTTTCCAGCCCTTTGCCAAACCGCAGCTGCTTGTCCAGCCCGTTATTTCCAGCCCGCTGGGCAACCCGCTGGGTCGGCGGCGGTGTTCCCCAGCGGGTTAGCCCAGCCCTTTGCCTACCCGCTGACCACTCCGTGAGCCCTAACTAATGTAAATATATTGATTGTAAATTGTATAAAAGACCATATATGTTTTGTGCATGCTAGATTGCCAGGGAACAATATTCAGTGATGTTATACATGATTGTTGTATGCAGCTACAATAAGTTTACATTTTGATCTACCAAGAGTAAAAAAAATATATATAATAAAATAAATAAATAAATAAATAAATGTCTTAAAAGTCATGCATATGTAATCAACTGTGAAAGTTTGCTACCAGCTGGTATGATGAATCAGTTAAGGAAATCCAATATATTACAACATATAATCAATGATTTTAACGGGATGGCAAACTTGCACTAACAATAAAATTTAATGGCAAATAAAGGTGGTTGAAAAGATAGATGGAAAATCAACTCTTTTGGTATATGTTTGATGGCAAATTCACTCTATTAAACTTTTTTTTTTTATAACGATAGCTAAAATACATGTCGCGCGACATTCTAGTATATATATATGTTGATATGCATTATTTTCTTGTCATCTATGATAATTGAACGATTAGGACCACAATTGTACCACAGAAAGCAATATAATCTAGATTGTACCTATATATTGATCAATTTCATCTTCCCATTGAACACATCGTATAATAATTTTTGGTTAACACAAATTAAAACATTTGCTTCTAATATGGAGTTTGCTCTCGAATACGCCGAGGAGACATATAGCTAAAATTTAAAAGCAAAATCAATAAAAGTGGGTGCTAAGATGATGTAGATAAAATAATGAAGTAAAGAAAAAATGCTTTTAATTGCTACTCTAAACTTCAAACTTAACAAAATAATCAAACCGTTACGTAGAAACTAATTGGTGGTTTGGTGGGTATTGCGGCGCCCCTCCACACACACCAAAAAATGGCTCGTTGACAAAATATATAGCAAATCCCAAATAACACCTGTGAGTCACTAATTCGTCACCATCATTTCTTATTTTACAATGACGAAAGTTCTTTACAGAACAACATTTAGCTAAAGATCAAATTAGATCATCATGACCATTCATTTTTATATCATCCGACGGCATAGATTATATCCTCCCATCATTTTAAATTAAGTGGAGGGGTACTTTTGTAAATTAACTACACCCTTACTCACAAGCTCACACAGTCATTCACTCTCATTCACCAACCTCATTTCTCTCTCAATAATTGTTTCCCCAAATTATATCTCAAACCCTAACCGCCCAATTGATCTCTCAAACCGCTAGATCACTGCTATTCAATGGACATACGAGATGAATTAGCACAGATCTACAACGCGAAAGAAAAAAACGGCTAGGAATTGTTGACAAGGACACGCAGTTTGTTGATGAAGACTTGAAGACATGGAGGAGTGGTGGAGAGAAGTGACGACGGCGGTGGATTTGGGAGCGATGGTCCAACAAGTAAAAGCCGTACGCCGGAGGTGGTGGCGGTGGTACAGGTGTTTGTGGTGGTTGTGCGGTACGCCGGAGGTGGTGGCGGTGATACTAGTCATTGGTAGATAAATGTAATTATTAATTAGTTAAAAGTATGTTGTTCAAAAAAATTAGTTAAAGTATGATTTTATTTACTCACAAGACAAATTACTTTGACTTGTTTAATTATGACTAGTATGTGTTTGATAAACTTTTGTATATTCAATGCATCTCGGTGTAATTTACTCGTAATTCGAAGATGTTTGGCAAAAATGGATTTCAACTTTGATAAACTTTTGATATAACTTTGATTAAGAAACACAATGTCCAATAAATGGAAACAATGATTGAGTAGATAAAATGGGTGCGAATCAGAATGTCAAGCAAAAATGGATTTCAACATCTACGAATGAAAATGGCAAGAGATTTTAGATTGAAAAGATCTTATTAGGACTAAAAAAATGCAGATGAGCTGAAGAAGTGAAGAGTAATGGGGTAATGAAGATTGAAAAAAAATGGTTTTTTTTCGGAAATGGGGATCTGGTGGTTGGTGAGCTGAAGAAGTGAAGAGTAAGATGAAAATGACAACGGCGGTTTTGAACCTTATACAGTTTTGTATCTCATGTGATTAATGTAATGCAAATTCATAAAAAAATATTCCCTTGTGATTTCATACATAATCTCATGGGATGCATCAAAGAATCCGATGGGATTCATACAGAATCCCATGGGATGCACCAAAAAATCTCATGGGAATGAATCTCATGGGATTCATACAGAATCCCATGGGATTCGTAAAAGTCCCATGGGATGCACCAAAAAATCCCATGGGATTCACAATGAATCCTATGGGATGCACAATGAATCCCATGTGATTCACCAAAGAATCCCATGGGATTCATACTGAATCCTTTGTGATTTATCGTCTTTTTACGAATCCAGTGGGATTTTTCTGGACGGAAATTTTGAAGAAAAAAAAATTCGTATTTTTATGAATCCCATGGGACTTTTACGAATCCCATGGGATATTTCTGGACGAAAATTTTGAAAAAAAAAAATAATCTTTTTACGAATCCCGTGGGATTTTTCTGGACGGAAATTTTGAAAAAAAAAATCGTCTTTTTACGAATCCCGTAGGATTTTTTTGGACGGAAATTTTGAAAAAAAAAAATCGTCTTTTTACGAATCCCATGGGATTTTTTACGAATCCTGTGGGATTTTTCTGGACGGAATTTTGAAAAAAAAGTTCGTCGAAAGTATATAACAATGCATATCTATAGAAAGATAATTTTTTTCTCGTCGCGATGGTGTATTTTTCGTAGCTTGAAGATTTACCGTTTGCAAGATATGTTGTTTTAAAAAAAAGGTGAAAAGTGGGTTTTTATATTAAATGAGCTAAAATGTCAATTTTGCCCTCCCTTTTTTATTTTTTTATTTGATCTTAGCCATTAGATGAAAGATGGATGGATGGTTGAGATTGATTTATTTGTTTTTTTATGTGATACTTGTTTTGCATAGATCTAACCTCATTTTACAATATAATTAAAGATGCATAAAAGAGGACAAAAACTAAGATATTGGGCTTGTAAGATTTGGACTGACAGTGAGGTTATTTGGGCCGGACCTGTGGGTCTTTTTGTCCGAATTTAGGTAATGATAAAATTGCTAATGTGTAATGTATTTTCTTATAATCTGACTTTTTTTTTTTTTTTTTTTTTTTTTTTTTTTTTTTTTTTTTTTTTAAATTTAATATTTTAAAACGGAAATTTTAACTATATCACAATGTTTATACCACAAATCTATCTCATACAAATGGGGTACCATTGAAACACAAGTCATTTCGATTCTTATAATCTAACATTAACAAATGTCCATTTCACCATTTTAATTAATCTCAAGACATTTATACATTTCTAAGTTTTAACCAGCCAAGTAGTATATAAAAACTAAAGCTAGCATTTTATTTATTGATAGTGATATTTCTAAAATTGTGTCACACATATCTTATAAACACTTATTCTGAGACTTAGGCTTAAAGAGTATGACATTGCTCACATATAAACTCTAGTCTCACATCACAATGTTGCTTAATGTCTTCATGACCACTAGTGCTACGTTTACGAAATGAGCCATATAATGTTGAATTTTTGTGATAAAAAATCTGAAAGTAACAGCAAATAAATACAAAGAAAATATACTAAATAATGAACGAAAAAACAATCTTAATTTTTTGCTGACAAAGATATCCTCGTAAGAAGAAAAACCCCACTCTTGTTTCCATTCATCTTCGACCAATCAATTATTTTATTTTATTTTATTTTTATTTTTTAAATATGCTTAAGTTGATAATCTTTATTTTTATATTTTTCAGTACATCTATTATGACTTCTGAAACATTGTTCATTTTCTATTTTTCTACATGTATTATTCTGAATTTCTGAGATTTCTAATTTCTAGAAGAGGTCCATTCCTCTCCTATCTATGATCTATCCGCAACCAATCATATAACGATCATGATAAATAGTCACGTTATATAACACATTTAAATATTTCATTGTGGTCATAACTCATTATGAGTATTATTTATGAGTTGGGCAGTATATTTACCTTTGCATTTACATTTACATTTACAATATATACTATGACTTAGGATCAAATGAGAATAAATATTAAAATAAGAAGAATGAGAAATAACTATAATCACACATTAGAGATGCAAAGACTTGAGTTAGATGCAATCCTAATCTTTTAGATACACCCTAATATATTTTCTAGCTAAAAATTAGATGCATTTTAGCAAGTTAGACAAATCCTATGTATTTTTCGTCATATGCGGGTCAAATTTGTTGCAAGTACTACTTTGCATCGTTTTCACTTCAAAATCACTTTTGAAACTAATTGGGATGCATCTAAATGAATAAAGATGCATTCAATTCAAGTCGAAGTATCTCAAATATGTGGTTATAATTATTTCTCATCATTCTCATTATAAGTTTTCTTCTCACTGAATCCCTACCCAACTATACTATTATAAACACAAAGTTACTATTCATAAGCTTTTCTTAACTTTTATGTTATATATTATACTAGCTTATAGACCCGTGGAATCCACGGGATTTTAGAAGGTTTTTGCATTAAAAAATTAAGTACGTGAATAAAGTAAGAAAAAACAACCAACGTAAACGCTATGAATTTTTTTTTTAATGGAATAATAAGTTATAAGTGAATGATAGTATAAAATACAATGCTTGTAAGTATCTGTGTAATAAACGTTCATTGCCTCGTGATCTCCAATATGTTTGTTTTCAGAAGCAAATATATGTAGTGACCATTCTAACACTTCAACAAAAGCTCCATTACGTGAACACCTAATAAGTTTAAAAAATATGTAAGTAAAAGAAGTTTGAGATTTATAATAAGTTTAAATACATGTTCACTTTAGCTTGACACTAGAATATGTATAGCTTAGTAATAGATTAATGTTTATTGAAGAATTGGTGTTTAACACAGTCAAGTGTTAAGTAATACTAGTAATTTGTATTGAACAGTTTCTTATTGTGTTGCTAAATTCATTTTTGTGATAACCTTGGTATTATGATCAAAGGCACTATTCGAGTTGTCAATTTGTTAATTTTATAACCCTTTGTTTTAGTATGGATCATATTTATATACGGAGTAATTCGTTTCAGACCAAAATTTTGGTACTTTAGTTGCAGAACTATTGTGAGGCTGTTGAATTTCATAGCACAAATGACACCCGAGACATCGGGTGACCAAACAAAGGTTCACAGTTGGACCCGTTTGTTGAAAATCTTGTCCTAGAACGTTTATCAATCTATAGTCCCCTTCGAATAAGTTGGTATATGTTTTTGATCATTTGAGTCACTTATGTAGTATTTGACAACCTACAACCCAAGAACTAAAAAACAGAACCGATCGACTTCTCGAAGAATATTGACACACAACGATAGCAACAATAATGTGACAGAAAGATAGAAGCTTTGCACAAGTAAGTATCCCTAATCGAACCTTGATTAGTATTGAAAGAATGATGTACAAACCCCTTCCCCCCTCACCTCCTTTTATAGAGATGAGGGGGAAGGAAAAACCGACTCCAATATGGACTCATAGTCGGCTGTTACAAAGACACGGGTTGGGCTTGGGACACAAGCCAATCAACCGACTCATACATAGCTAATAGAGTTTAACACTAAGACCCCTAAACTTATTCATAAGCTAATATAGAGACTAATATTGTAACAATTTCCACCTTAGGCTTTATATTAGCCTACACCGACGCTCAGCAACTCCAAGCAATGCTGAAACTTAAGTCCAGGTACCACCTTCGTCAAGGCATCCGCAGCATTGTGTTCAGTACCCACCTTCAGAACTTCAACCGTCTTTGCTTCCAAGACCTCTCTGATAAAGTGATAACGCACATTGATGTGCTTAGTCCTTTCATGAAAAGCATGATTCCGCGATAAGTGAATCGCGCCTTGATTATCACAATTAACTGCCACAGTGTTAAGCTCCACGCCCAACTCTTCCAAGAGTCCCCTTAGCCAAATAGCTTCCTTCACAGCCTCCGTAAGGGCCATATACTCCGCCTCTGTAGTTGAAAGAGCCACCACGTGTTGTAGCGTTGCCTTCCAGCTTACAACACATCCCTGTACTAAAAACGCGTAACCTGTGATCGACCTACCTTTATCCGGATCCTTTGCGTAGTCTGAATCAACAAAACCTGTTACGTCCACATGGTTGCCATGATTTGTCCCAAACACCAAACCCACGTTTGCAGTACCCCGCAAATATTTCAAAATCCACTTCACTGCTTCCCAATGATTTTTACCTGGATTCGCCAAATATCTGCTAACAACACTTACTGCATACGCTATGTCTGGCCTCGTGCACACCATCAAGTACATTAAGCTCCCAACCGCATTTGAATACGGCACCTTACTCATCCTTTCAACATCACAATCCCTAACCGGACAATCCTTCAACGACAGCTTGAAGTGCCCACCCAATGGCATCTGAACCGATTTCCCATTGTCTATTCTAAAATTATTTAAAATCTTAGAAACATACCCGGATTGTGACACCCTCAGAATCTTGCGACTCCGATCCCTGATGATCTCCATACCAAGAATCTTCTTTGCTTCCCCGAGTTCTTTCATGTCAAACTCCTTATTAAGCAAAGACTTGATAGACCCAATCTCAGCCTTGCTTTTACAAGCAATCAGCATATCGTCTACATATAACAGTAGATAGATATACTCACCTAGTGCATAACTCTTGTAATATACGCAGCTGTCGTAACTGCTACGCTTAAACCCGTTGCTCAGCATGTACTCATCAAACCTCCTATACCATTGCCTAGGTGACTGCTTCAAACCATAAAGAGATTTCTTTAACAAACATACCTTGTTACCTTGTTCATATCCTGGTGGCTGCCTCATGTAGATCACTTCTTCAAGATTTCCATGTAAAAATGCCGTCTTTACATCAAGCTGCTCCAGCTCATAATCTCTACACGCAGTCAATGCAAGTATAACCCGGATAGATGTGTGTCGAACTACCGGAGAAAATACTTCATTGTAGTCAATACCTGCCCTCTGTGTGAATCCACGAGCCACCAACCTAGCCTTGTACCTAGGCTTTTGAACACGTTCAATCCCTTCCTTTATCTTGAACAGCCATTTGCAGCTCACCAGCTTTTGCCCAGCTGGATGATCTACTAACTCATAGGTCTTATTCTTTCTCAGAGAATCCATCTCTTCATCCATAGCAGCTTTCCACTTAGAACTGTCTTCACAAGCAACTGCCTCCTGATATGTCAATGGTTCATGAGTATCTTCTTCCTCTGCTGCAGCAAACGCGTAAGCAGCCATATTACTCTCATCTCGAAACCTCAAAGGTTTCGTTCTTGTCCTTGGCTCTCTATCCCGAACCAACTGATAATCTGTGAGATCCGGTGTTTGATCATGATCCTGATCCCCTGCATCTTCATCATCGCCATCTTCCTGATCATCTGTCTGATCTTCCTCAAGCGAATGATTATTTAACCTTTGCAGTTCCACCTCAACCTGTAATTCCTCAACAGACTTATCAGTACCTGCACCAGAATCCTTCAATGTGTCTTTGTACATGACACTTTCATTGAAGACCACGTTCCTGCTAGTGACTATTTTAGGTGATTCATTATCAAGCCTATATAGCCTGTACCCCTTCACACCTTCAGGATACCCCAAAAGAACGCATTTTACCGCTCTCGGCTCGAGCTTACCTTGTTTAACATGTGAATATGCGACACAGCCGAAAATCCTCAACATCCCATAATCACTTGGATGTCCTGACCACATCTCCATAGGTGTCTTTTTCTCAATCGCTGTCGATGGTGACCTATTGATAAGATATGCGGCCGTACATGTCGCTTCCGCCCAGAAGGTCTTGGGCAATCCAGACTGAATTAATAAACAGCGTACCTTATCCATGAGAGTTCTATTCATCCGTTCTGCTAATCCATTCTGCTGCGGCGTCCCGGCAACTGTCAAATGTCTAGCAATCCCACTCTCTGTGCACAACTGTTCAAACTCCCGGTTACAGAACTCAAGACCATTATCTGTCCTAAGCTTCTTAACCGTCCTCCCAGTCTGATTTTCTACTAACTGCTTCCACTCTTTGAACTTTTCAAATGCTTCGTGTTTGAACCTGAGAATATAAACCCATACCCTCCTAGAATAATCATCAACAATAGATAAGAAATACCTCTTACCTCCCAATGATTCCACCTGAGACGGACCCCATAAGTCTGAATGAACATAGTCTATCACTCCCTGAGTAGTGTGCCTTCCTACACCGAAACTGACTCGATGTGACTTTCCCAGAACACAATTCTCACAAAAATCGAGCTTACCTAGACTCTTCTTTCCAAACAGCTCCTGCTTTTCTAGCACCTGAAGTCCCGCCTCACTGATATGTCCCAGTCTTTTGTGCCAAACCTGCGCAAGACTGTCTTTTTCTTCAACACTAGCATTAAGCTCACCCGCCACTGCATGGCCATCCAAAGAGTATACGCAATTATCCCTTCGGGTTCCAGATAAAATAACCCTGGAACCATTAATCACCTTGATTTTGCCCGACTGCAATTTTACGGTATATCCCTCTTTTTCAAGAGTTCCCAGCGATATCAAGTTTCTTTTCAATTCAGGAATATACCTGACATTGTGTAACACAAAACTTGACCCATCTTTCAGTTGTACCCTTACCTTGCCAATACCTCTGATCTTGCACTCCCTGTTGTCACCCAACAGTACCCTGCCCCCATCGCATTCCAGAAAATCAAAAAATAAATCTAACCTGGGTGTCATGTGGTATGAACCTCCTGAATCCATGATCCAATCTAGCAGAGCCTCTGCACTCATAACCATCATCACCTCAGAACCGTCATAAATCGAACCACTGGAGCTTGGCTGATCATCTTTCTTGACGAAACCATTTGACTTCTTGCGATGATTCTTTGGACAGTTTCTCTTCAAGTGCTCCTCAGACTGGCAAATATAGCACTTGAGTCTTCCACCTCGAGACTTTGATCTTGACTTTCCCCTAGACTGATGCGAATTCCTGCGATCAGTTCTTCCTCTCACGTATAACCCTTCACCATCATCCCCCTTCACCTTGGATCTTTCTTTGATTTCCTTTGAATTCAGTGTGGCCATCACATCCTCCAAAGTCAAAGCTTCCCGTCCATAAAGCAAGGTATCCACAAAGTGTTCGTATGATGCTGGTAAAGAAGTGAGTAATAATAAAGCAAGATCTTCATCCTCGAATTTTACCTCAATATTTGCTAAATCAAGAACGATTTTGTTGAACTCATCTATATGCTCGGAAATCGTACGTCCAGCCGGCATGTAGAATGTATACAACTTCTTCTTCAGGAACAACTTGTTGGCCAAGGACTTTGTCATGTACAAAGTCTCAAGCTTGGACCAAACCCCCGCTGCAGTCGTCTCCCCGGTAACCTCTCTCAGAACCTTGTTACCTAAACATAAAATCATGGCACTGTGAGCTTTCTTGTTTAGCTCAGCTTTCGCTGTAGCATCCATATTTGCGGGTAAAACCTCCAGAGCTGCTTCACGTCCATGTTGGATTAATAAAGCACGCATCTTGACTCTCCATAACCCGAAATCACCAGTTCCATCGAATTTCTCGATCTCAAACTTGGCTCCCGTCATTCTTTAATCCCTTTGTTAATTTGCTAAACCTTGTGAAAAACCTCACAATCACAAACCAACAAAGTCCCTTGTGCAATACCCTTCAAATATAATAACCTTTTTGCTTTAAGAATAAAACAAAAATAATAATAATTGAATCTATAAAGTCTTGGACTTATCCTACCAAAACTTTAAAACAATATATTACGGAGTAATACTTTGAAGTATGTGGCAAAAAACAACAACCAGATCTACTGTTCACCTTCTTCTTTATCTGTCACCTTAAAAACGAATCGACCAGAAAAATTAGTCGATCTTCAATACACCGAAAACCAACCAAACCTCAAGTCTTCTATACCTTGTCGCAAACCCGGACAATCGAAGACCCAAGCACCCTTCTCTGTCGATATCAACCTGCTGCTCGTTCTTGTTGTTCTGAACCGAACTCAAGAACCCTTCAAGATGATCGAACCTAGCTCTTGTTAGTCTCCAACCTGGCTCTGATACCACTTGTAGTATTTGACAACCTACAACCCAAGAACTAAAAAACAGAACCGATCGACTTCTCGAAGAATATTGACACACAACGATAGCAACAATAATGTGACAGAAAGATAGAAGCTTTGCACAAGTAAGTATCCCTAATCGAACCTTGATTAGTATTGAAAGAATGATGTACAAACCCCTTCCCCCCTCACCTCCTTTTATAGAGATGAGGGGGAAGGAAAAACCGACTCCAATATGGACTCATAGTCGGCTGTTACAAAGACACGGGTTGGGCTTGGGACACAAGCCAATCAACCGACTCATACATAGCTAATAGAGTTTAACACTAAGACCCCTAAACTTATTCATAAGCTAATATAGAGACTAATATTGTAACAACTTATTAATAGAAACTTTACATCATGATGAAATTGGTTTAAGTTGTGGACGACTTGCTGTATGCTTCCTGTGTTCTCGGTATTTTTTTTTTCAGTTTGTACTTTGTGAACTATTTTCCTTCTTGCTATTAATTTACACTTAGGTGTTACTTGCGTTCTTTTTTATATATAGGTTTTATTTGATGTAGTTCGAGACATAAGATTTCAAGACGCAGTTGAGCTATTTAGCATGCAACCGATAACATCTAATCTAGCGGCCTGGAAAAGGTAGTGTCCAATCTCTTCTATGTTTCTAAAATCGAGGCTAAGCCGTAGTATCTGTATTATTTACTACTCCATTATATTTATTATTTTCGTCCAATTACCCTTGTTTGAGTATCACAGGATGAAAGATGTTAAACTCATGCACATGCGATATCCCATGGAGTGTGTTGTTCCTGCTCTTGGAGCTATGGGGAATAGCAAGAACAATGAAGTAAAAAGCTACCAACTAGCAGTATGTTACTTGAAAGACCTCATATTATTAAGTTAAAATCGTCAATACAGTTCTTAGTATTTACCCTTTATTCTCACAGGAAGTGGCAATTTGACCCGTTATGGTTTATTCCTAACTAGCTTATAGACCCGTGGATTCACGGGAATTTTTAAAAAACTTATTCATTAAGGAGTTAGGTGCACGAATAAAATAACAAACAACAACGATCGCGAACAGGTTTCATTATTTCGTGAAGAGAATTATAAGTTTAATAGTTCGACGAACCGATAAACAATTCATGAAACAGAAGGGGTGCAACTTTGTAACGGAATACACAAGTGATGCGATGTTTACAATATTTTAAGCACAATGAACTGTCAATATTTGTGATCATCCGGGCAAGAATTAAGTGGCACTAATCATTATGACCTCATGTTACACAAAAAGAAGCAAAACATACAGTTCACCACAAGGTCCACAATATTCCCATTAAAGAAATTACCTTTAGTTTAAGAAGAAAAATGGCATCTCCTCCAATATGCTTAAACTAAGGAACTACTACGATGCCACTTTTCAGATGCTCTAGCTCCTCCTTTAATAATCAGATTTCATGTTGGTATTTCTTGATCAGGGATTTCTCATCAATAATCTGCAATATTATGAACTTACTTTAGAGCACTATCAAGAAGATTACGTTATAGCACCGAAGGTTTAATGTCCAGACCTTATTTTGTGTTGCGTGAACTTCAATGTGTTTTGCACGGTTAAAGTATATTATTCCAATAGTATGTCAAATATAATCAAAGTATGTCAAATATGATCGAAGTATATTATTCCAATAATAATCCAAATATCTAATCTTTTTGAATAAAATAAATTAATTTTAGAGGTTTAATGTGTGACAGACACACTCTTGGTGCTATCATTCCAATAATAATCCAAATATCTAATCTTTTTGAATAAAAACAAATTGATTCTAGAGGTTTAATGTGTGACAGACACACTCTTGGTGACTTCCAACCGTTCCTTTTAAGATGAATTATCCATTCGACCCGTTAGAGATATTTAATAACCGCAATTCACTCATTAAAGTTATTTGGGCGAACTTGACACCCATAGTTGAAAAGGACTGTCATGCATGGTCTTTCATCAGGTATTCATAAGATTTGGTTGAATTGAAATTAATGTGCAAAACTTACATATGCTCATCCATGACCACTCAATGCAGACTGAAGGAGCCTAGTCAATTTCGAGTCCCTGTATGGTATATGAGCAGCTCTCGCTTCTGTCAATTTTGATATAACCTGAAAAAGTTGCGAATTAGCGAACTCTGACAGCTATCTAATTAGCAAAATATTAAAGAGAGAAAACAAAAACCCACTCCTATGTGTACAAAATAATTTAGTGACGTGTCTGTTGCTGTTGGGAACTGGAGACACTTCCGAGAATCTAGGAATGAGATCCGCCACTTCTCTAATCCTTTCTACAGATGGCGTGGCTGATCTACCAAACTTGATTGGCATGTCTCATTTATTTATCTGTGCACGAAAAAAAACTAAGTGGTGTTACAGATTAACATCACATAAGCAAAATGTCAAACTAATTATAGCACGAAATTAGTGTGTCATTTTAGACTTTATATGTGCATAAGAAACATACATATAAAGTGTCAATAGCCTGATCATGTTATAGACCCGTGAATTTCTTGATCAATAGCTTATAGAATAAGAACACATTAATACAAATTGATGTAAACAAAACATTGTGATCCACCATCTTTATCCCACCCAGTAGTTGCCGGTCATGTAATGGAAGAAATCAACTCCAAGCCCCTTCCTAAGCCGACAAAAACTACAAACAACTTTTATCCAAAGCTTAAAAATCAAAAACTACATTTTCACAAACACCCTAAATTGGAACCACCAAAAAAATGCACTAATCAGTAAGCAGATAACCAACTACAGATTTGTTAAGCCAAAAATGGACATCACTGTACTAAACTGGAAACATTTAGCACGTGTGAGTTAAATTTGTTTTCTGCGAGTTGTGAGCACAGAAGTTGCATTGGGTATATTATCTTCCAAAGGTGTAAACATATCAGCATATTGTTTTTAAGTGCTTTCATAATCGCTAATAAAGTTAATTCAACACATTATAAGCTAAACATGTCCTCGACTGCAAATGATCACTTCCTATATATTCATATTAAACTAAATGGAAAATGTGACAAAATGGATATGTTGCATGTTCAGGTCCTGCATATTGAGGTACATATCAATTATACAAAAACATAGCTAACAACAACTATTCCAGCTGACATAAAATCCTCCTATTTATCAATAAAATGTTCTTAACAGGTACTTGTGTTGTATGCAGTGTATACCTAATTTACCTAAAGAAAAAATTAGGACACGATTTTACCAGCTATAAACATAGTAACATAAACAATCACCAGTTAAGGCTTTTAAAAAAGTTCCAAATTGCAAACATAAAGTTTCAAAAGGTTACTTAATTCTTTGTTGTAAGGTGCAACATGTTTGTTTCCTTAGCCAAATTCATGTCCTGAGACTTTTAAATACAGTTAAATGTTTAAAGAGACTAACTTAGAAACTCAGTCGATTAAGGCCTAATGGTGAAACTTTTGACCCATATATTTATAAATGGGTCAATTTTGGTTTTCTTTTCTTTGCGTAAACCGACATAACCTATTCAACCCGTACTATGAAATTTCCCGTTCTGGCCCATTCCCCAACCCACCCATTTTACCAAGTCCCAATATATCATATTGTGCTGCAAGAACACCTTACCAGGCTAGGTCGGTTATGGCGGTATAATGAAGTACAACTGAAACTGCAATTGGCTCAACTCCTTAGGGCAGAAACACACTGCACAACAGCTTTGCTGGCACCAGGGAGCATTAAAGTAGGCCTGTAATATCAAAGCACGTAAAAAATTAAAAAATGATATGGAACTAAAAGGGTATAGGTTAATTACATCAAAAATTGAAAAATGTCTTTACAAATATGTAAGCCTAAGTTGTTCATAAGCACAATGGTTAATCTTGTGGAATGTGAAGTGACTGAAGTTTCAGGCAACTTAAATTAGTACCAAGTACGATTAAAGCTCAACAAAGTATGCTTACACTTTTGATCGAGGCTTCCAAATGTAGGGAACTATCATCTCCTACTTCTTCATTCGCACTACAAATGCTCTCAATGATGGCATATAGTATAGTTATTAACATATAAAGCTCAACCTAAAAAACATTAACCATCATTCAATTGTAATGAATGGACTTACAAACTTGTAATAACTGAAATGGAAATCTTAATTGTCCTTATACCCGTTCTTAAAAGTTGGTCATCTTCCTTGTTGGAACTGTCATGCATCATCTGTGACTTCTTTCTTAAACTCAATAGAGATGTAGCTGCTATTTTTGACTGCATAGATATAGTAACTTCAACCCATATAGAAAGTTTAGCAATCGGAAGAAGGGAATGACACCAGGATCAAATAAAAAATCTACAGCCAGAGCATATAGTTTCGTCCTCACTAAATGATTTAGATAAATAAGTTACTTTAGCTCTTATAAGGTTTTTATATTTTGTTGAGGAATCTATAACCGTAGTCAATCGTCACTAACAAATTGGGATCTAGCGAAATTTGTTGTTGTTCTGCAATGACCAGGGTGATTCTCATTCCTATCATAATCTATATGATAATTTATTATTATGTGATAGTTGCTTCCAAATGGATCTCTGAATCCGTAGATGAGTCAAATGTGTCATGCTGATATCCATGTGTATTGTGTCATATTCACCTATAAAATCTCATGTTTCAGAGTCTTGTTCGACGGGTGTTTACGAATTGTTTTCTTTTAGCAAGCTCTATCGTCAAGTGTTCTCATAATGTGCTATTAACTAATTCTGAATACAGTTGGAAAATGAATTTTCTAGAGGTTTATGGGTCTGTTAATGCATTGGAATTGGATCTAATCTAATCCATCTATTGCTACTATATGATGTTTTAAAGTTTCTAGACATTTGGATAAACGCTTAGATGTGGGCTTATAAAATATGGATATTAAGAACATAAGAAAACTTTAAAACCCTGCTACAAAGGGGGTGTTTGTTTAAGCTTAGATGTGGGCTTATGAGCTTATTTGATTTCGGCTTATATTTCATAAGCCCCAATTTTCCGTCTTATTTGAAAACTTTTAGGCTTATATAAGTTTATCATATTATAATAAACTTATATAAGCTTGCAAGTCTCAAAATAAGGCAAAAATTGGGGCTTATGCTATATAAGTCGAAACACAAATAAGCTAATAAGCGACATATAAGCTTGAACAAACACCCCCAAACATTAATGGCCTTCTAAAATAAGCAACCCTACATTATTACTTATATCAAATCACTCGCTACCTTCTCATCCGAGGAAGTTTGTTTTGTTTCCTTTGGACTCAGTAGGACACTATCCCTCACAGAATAACATATAACCTGAAATTATTTAACATAACACAAATTGTTGAGTAAAAAAAAAAGAGTTTGGAGTAATGTAAACAAAATTAAAAGAATCAAATAAAAATCAAGTTCATTAGAATCAATACGTACCAAATTTATGGTATTGAAATGACAGCACAAAAAAGTGCTAATGTTAGCACCAAACTTTATATCCAAACTTCCGGCTCACCTTATTAGAAACTACGAATGATCCAAATCCTGTACAGACAAAAACTGTATTATCAATGGAAACGAATTGGATATGTATTGATTTTTTGTTTTGGTTCAAACATTAGATAACCAAATCAAACACAAAAAAAAAATCGAAACTTATTTTAGGATAGCTAAAATAAAATACAATTGTATGTCGTACAACAGTATCGAACCACATCGCCAAACACCCCTAATACCAGCCTAATTCAAGTAGAGAACTAACTGTAAGATCATATCACACATTTTTAACATCAGTAACACAATCTCATTACTTGTCATTCTAAAAATACGTTAATTAATAGGTAACAACATTATAACAAATACCTCAAGTATAGCAAAATATAATGTCGCTGAGCATTTCATCGAGCAGTAAATATATTGAATCCGCAAAACACACAAATTATAAAAACTACTCCTAATTTTTTTCATCGAGTAGTAATTCATGAATGTCATTCCCCCTAATTTTTTTCTAGGGTTAACCAACACATAAATTAATTGAAATAAAACACGGCCAAATACATTGTAAATTGAATCGAAACCCAAAATACTACGGGATTTCAATCGAATCCCTAAAAAAATTGAATAAATACGATAGTTACCAAATATACGGAGTGGATGGCATAGAAATCATTGGCAAATCAAGAAAATTTGTAGAACGAATTGAATTGATAACCGCCATAGATTGATTTTCAAGGGATCTTGAACGATGCTGTGATTTGAGTTGCAATTGTGTGTGTGCTTTATTAATCGGAGAGGAGGAAATGCCTTTGAAGTTGCATAGATCGACTTCTTGGGGATGTTGAATCTCTGAATAGAATATGTGTTTTCTTTTTGAATCGATGAAATCATTGGATGATTTTTTGAATAGTTGAATAAAAGATACACGGACCAAAATGTAAGTTATTTTTGGATAATTTTTAGAACGCGTTTTCATTAATTGAATACGCGAAACTGCTGATTTGAGTGAAGAAGGGTTTTGAAGAAGCGTATGCAAGAAGCTGTGGATGAATAATGAAGAAGCAGTGTTGTACTTTCCTACTTTACCAGCCAATAGTATTTGTTACACGTCAGATAATTAATTGCATTGGGTGCTTTATACACTGGTACAAAACTCTCGTTTATTATATTAGATAGATGGGTCAAATGAGTCAAGTCAAAGAAATAGTTAAAAAAGGAAAAATGTTAAATTAGTTGAAGGTTACCCAGCGTGTCTTTTTAATGTTTATATCCTTCTATGTCAACTCAAATAAAAAAATTAGATTATTCGTGTAATGACTTAGCTTTTGTGATCATATTTAATGCATTGATCACTTAACAATTAGACCTGTATTTTTCCATCTTAAATTTTCACAACTTAGGCGAACCATAACCTTTTTAATGACGCAGATAATGATGATGAACATTATCATCTCACTTTTACATATGGATGATCATTCTCGCGACAAGTCGTCATGTCCACCACCTTTGATTTCAGGACATGGGTGAAAGTCTCACTAGAAGCTGCTGCAGATAAACCGCCTCATGCACAGGCTGCAGCTACCCAAGAGGCAGAGGTGCGTCATAATCCATTTCTCTTAGATATTATGGAACTTAACATTGTCACTGTACAGTTAACTCTTATGATATGTTGTATCTTTTATAAAATACACCACTTACCATATCCTTCATATGTACTCCAAAATTGTTTTGTTCTTTGCAGGAGCAGTTAGCCAATGATATAGGGAGAGTGGATATGCTATTTCAGAAATCAATAGAAGAGGGAATAAAGATAGAGGTACAACCTTTGATTAGGAAATAGTATGTTTTTCAAATTGATATGTCGGGTAGAGCCGTAAAGCCATTTGGATTTTATTGTTCCTTACCAAAATTATAAACTTTAGGAGGTGTTTGGCATTGTGTTTATAAAAAGTATTGTGTAATTTGGGATGATAATAATCAAGTAATTAATTGTATCAAATCGGGTTGCATGATATGATGTGTGGATATGTTTCTGCTGTTTTAAGTTGTGGTATTCAGATAAATGAGTTGTTTAGATGTTTAATAAATTTGGTTCCTTTTAAGGAGTTACTTGTAAAATGGCTTATCAGTATCTGATAAAATGCATCGGTTTTTGAGTACCTAAATAATCAGAGTCATTCTCACTTGTCCTAAACTCCAGAAACTAAATGCATACTAAATGCATAAGTGTTGCAACGCGGTGTGCTGTAGCCGACCTCGTTCAACATTAAAACATACTAAATGCATAAGTGTTGCAACGCAGTGTGCTGTAGCCGACCTCGTTCAACATTAAAACATACTAAATGCATAAGTGTTGCAAAAAGATTAGTTAACTCAAATGTTTAAACGAAATACCTTCTTCAATGGATGAATATGGGTTTAGCTACCAATGTATTTCGTATGATCGATACAAAGCAAAAACTTTAACGTGTCTGTATATAGATATTAAAAAAGGAACATAAATTATCAAAGCAATGATTCAAACACATTCAATTATGTGAACAAAAAAGAAAGATATAAACCTAATTTTATATATTCAGGTACAACACTAACGATAAAAATATATACTTTTGATCAAAAATATAAAAGATAATGCGTATTAGTGATGTATTGTTACCTTCCTTACAATATAGAAGAATATTCTAAAATCTTGAATTTCTCTAGCTATTTTTTGAAGCATTTATGGTGTGTTTAAGGTTTTTTTTAAAGCATTATGAGTATGTTTGGCAAAACTAACTGTAAGTTGTTTGCTGTAAGCTGTAAACTGTAAAGTTGTTAACATGAGCTATAAGTTGTATCTTTTTTTCAATAAAAGTGTTTGATAAATTAGCTGTTAAATATAATTATAAGCTGTTAACAGTAATTTTACGTTTTAACAACTCCAAAATATTTTAAAAGCTTCATGAATCAACTTTAACTTTGGTGCTACTTGTTTAAAATAAAAGCTTGAAGTTGATGTATCCAAACGGAGCTACTTGTTTTAAAAGAGATTATTTTTGTAACAAAAAGATTACAGCTCCAAAAAAGCTGCGTACCAAACAGGCCTATATATGCCAAAAAATTGAAAGATGCAAATACGAAAATAATGGATAAATTGAGCATCTGATTCGGATATGAACATTAATCGACGCAACCGCTATGACAATATGAGAAGGAGACGAATATCACAATCATCGGGTATAGGTAAATGTTTAGATAGAAATGAATAAAATGTCAACCATGTAAATTAGCTAAAAGTCAAATTAAAGAGTAGTTTTCAAAAAAAAAAAAAAAAAAATAATAATAATAATAATAAATCAAAAAAGAAGAAGAGAGTACGGAGTAGTTGTTAAAGTATTGAATGACGAGAATAACCGCCACACGTGCGGCCAATTTAATACGAGTACAAGTTAATACTAAAACGGTATGAGTAGTTTGTCTGATTGCGTTTTGTCGGTTTGTTAAAGTAAAGATGGAATAAAAAGTCTTTGACCAAATACTTGTGTTGTGGAAAAATATTTATAAGACTGATGTCACTTTAAAAAGGCACATAGTATGAAAGATGGAATAAAAGATGGAATAAAAGATGGAATAAAATATTTTTATAGTTAATACAAGTATTTATGGAAAAATATTTATAAGACTGATGTCACTTTAAAAATAGTATGAAAGATCCAATGGCTTTTTATTCCATCTTTTATCAAATCATTGGCTCAATTAACATGTAAACCCTTTAACTTAACAAAATTTTGTTACAAAGTCAGTTGTAGGAATCTATGTGAAAATCAAAATTCTCTAGCATAATAAATAGGAAAGAAACTTGAAAGTACGTTCTATGTAGAGTAAGAAAATAACAAACCGATTTCAGTAACTCCATAAAAGGTAATTTTACGGGGTATTTGGTTGTTATAAAGTTTTATTTTCTTTATCGAAAACAACTCTTACCTAGCTACGCCAACATTCAAAAAGAAAGAGAGGAAGAACTTTCAATTCCTGTTATGTGTATCCGGTGGTAAGATCGAACATCGTAAATTAATCATTAAAATTGTTATAAATCATAATTAACCATTGTGGGAATGGGTTTCTGATGGAAAGGAGAATGGTTTTTCAAATCAGCTCTTCTACTGCTAATTTGAATGTTTTTCATACTGCATTTTTTTTGTCAAGATGAACCTTTTAGCCAAATGAATTATTAGTAATAAGTTGATAAACACCGTGGCTACTATTACAAACTTTTATAAGCTCGTATGAATTGAAATATTAAGTCGGTATATGTTCTCATAGCTAGTACATGATTTTTTTTATGTGTTTTGGGTTACATATTTGGGGATGCTTTTGTGTTATACAACATATTTGTTTTTAGAATTCACAGTAATAGTGAATTCAAGGATGATGAATTTAAAACACAATATAAAATGATAACTAAAATTGAAAACTTGTAAAAGAAATGCGATTAGTTGGGAAATATTTTTCATACCACATTAGTTTGGCAAATAAATATTAAAAACACAATAACTTGGGGAAAAACTCGACAAGTTATTTGTCTTCTTCACGTGTTTAAATATGTAAAAAAGATACTGTAACAAAAATTACTGAAATAAATAATGATTACTTAATTATGAAAAAGAAGCAAAAGACATAATGATATGAAAACTTTAAATAAATAAAAAATAAAAAATAAAATAAAATAAAATAAAAGGTTATAAAGACCCCTCAAATCTACAAGTTGTACTCCTTTTTTTTTTTAATTTTTTTTTTATTATTTTTTTATTTTTATAGTTTTGTTTATATTATAAAACTGTGAAATGGAAAGTATGGAATAAAAAGTATAAATTTTAGCAAGTCAAAAGTATTAAACTGATAAAAAGTAACGAACATAAATTGATAAAAAAAATGTGTTGTACAGTAAACAGAGGAACAATGGAATGTAAAAAGTACAAAATATTTATACTTTCTATGGACCCGGTGGTATCAATAGTAGAACCCGTCTGAAAACATCATACGTGAAAATGTCATTTATTTAATTCGACTATGATATAGATTTACCTCTTTGTTCATTAACAACCAATACCTTTTTTTTTGCACGCACATTAACAACCAATACCTGAAACATACTTTTATCAAAAGAGAAAATTCTTTATTTGCCCCAAAAGTACAAAGGTGTATACCCTATATACCTCAAAAATTTTCAATTTCCCCAAATACCCCAAGGGCGACTAGATCTCAAGAAATTTTGGGCAACTCCTCCAGAATTTTGACATGTGTACCTTAGGTTGTCCCCACCTTGTACTTCAAAAGTACAACTAACCCCACTTATTTCTTGAGCAACTGGGACCTACTCTTTTAGAAAAAAATATGGTATTTTTATATTAATTTTCTGGGTACTTGATCTTTTTAAACATATCTTTCAACTTTGGATGATCCACCATTTCTTCCAAAATTATATCATTCAGCTCAAAAGCATTCTTGTTCTTCGGTTCCTCACCCGATGAAGAAAAGACCATCTCGGCTAACCTTCCTTTCTCCACCTGTACATCATACTTCTCCTCCTCTGTCGTGCCAGCCACCATCAAATGATAAGTGTGAACTATTTTCTTTTGACCAAGCCGATAAGCTCGACTGATAGCTTGTTTTTCAACAGCCAGGTTCCAAACAACATCCAAAAGAACCACACGAGAAGCACCAACAAGATGTATCCCTTCAGAACAGCACTTCGTTGATGCCAGCAACACTTTTGATTCACTATTTGGATCATTGAAATCATTTATGATTGTTTGCCTAAGCTTCTGAGGTATCCTTCCTTTTATGAGCACGAAATCCCTTCCAAAATCCCAACTGAAAACATGGGCGATTTGGTCTTTTAATAACTCCAAAGGTTGGATATACTGACTGAAGATCAAAACTTTTTCACGTAGTGATACACTCAGGCAAATTAGCTCCATAACAATCCTTGTTTTAACACCGACATCAGCATGAAAGACCATATTTGTACCATAGTGGGACCAAGTTGCCCAAGAAATTTGTACCATAAATTAATATAAAAATACCATATTTTTTTTCTTTCTAAAAGACAAAATAGTGAAGTTGCCCAAAAAAGTAGGTCCTAGTTGTCCAAGAAATAAGTGGGGTTAGTTGTACTTTTGAAGTACAAGGTGAGGACAACCTAAGATACACATGTCAAAATTCTGGAAGAGTTGCCCAAAATTTCTTGAGATCTAGTCGCCCTTGGGGTATTTGGGAAAATTGAAAATTTTTGGGGTACATAGGGCATACAACTTTTACTTTTGGGGCAAATAAAGAATTTCCTCTTATCAAAAGGATTCAAAACTAGCTTATCAGGATGACAAGTGCTGTTTGAAAATTTTGTTCTCTGAAATGGGGCTAGGATCCATTCATACGATGTGACGGTCAACCCATGGCCTGCAAAATAGTATTGTTTAAAGGACAACATTATATTGTATACTAGCTAAGTCACACGGGCTTTTAAATACTTTTTTATAACATGTTCAATATTTCTAAGTTATAAGAGATATAATTACTGAATATAGTTTGTGGCGAAATATATAGAATTTTTATATTACGGAGTATTACTCTTTCTCGATTAAAGGCAATGAAATTAAAAGGACCATGAATCAAGGACGCAAAAAAATCGAACACATAAGGTCGACAATAAAATTATCAATTTGGACTGCGAAGTAGTTGATGGACATGAAATCCATAATTTAAGGATCGAGAAGCACTTGCAATGAAAAAGAGTGAGGCTCATTAATTACACACAAATCATTGGACAAAAAGATAAATTAAACATTTTCTTGGGCAACTTGGTCCCAGGTTGTACACATGTTCAACAAAAAAGGATTTTCAATTAAGTGTCTAAGAGCAGTCGGTGTGGTCTTTGTCGTCCCTCGCCGTGGTACCGGCCTCCATCGCCGTCCTCAAGGTGCTCGTGCAGACGGCAAGCTTGATTTTCTGACGAGTGGGCCATTTGGTTTGTATGAAATTTTTTTTTTTCTCTTGCCTTTTTTTTTTTTTTTTTTTTTTTTTTTTTTTTTTTTTAAAGTTTTGTAAATAGATATGTTTTGTAAATGCCATACCCTTCTTGGCTATTTTTCTCACACTTGTATATCAAACTTCAAATATTTTTCACACATTTGAAATGAATAATCGTTAGTCTGAAGAAGAAGAAAACTTGCTTGGTAAAGTTTGGGTTGCAGTTTCACAAGACCCAAGATTCAATAATGAAAACTCCTTTTGGAACCAGGTTGTACACATGTTCAACAATCAGTCTAACGGTGAATATCGTAACAAAGATAAGGTCACGCGTAAATGGACAAGACTTAGCAGTGAATGTCAAAAATTCAACACTATTTTATAAACATTTGCAGCGTACAAGTGGGGAAAATGACAGTGAAATACTTAAGAATGCAAAGGCCATTTTTGAACAACGATTTGAGGGGAGAAGCTTCGAATAAGTTCACGTGTAGGAGGTTTTGAGAAACCACCTCAAATGGGATGAATGAAATGTTTAACGGTGTTGTATGATTTGTTTTCTGTATCGTGTTTATCTTTTCCCGTATCGTTTTTAATATGTTGTATTGTTAGTTTACGTTTGAATTTGAATAATACTCGTACGGTTACTTTTACTTTGAATTTGAATTTTAAAATAGATTCCAACGGCTAGTTTGCCCTATAAAAGCCACTTTAACAACACTTCGTTTTCTCACACAACTTCTTATAAAACTCTCTTATAAGTATCACTAATTTTAACACAAACACTATGGCTAACGAACCAGTAGAGGTGCAAAAGGCTATCCTCATCCGATTACGCAGTGAACAAGAAAAAGAACTCAAACTGGTTAACAATTTGCTAAGTGAGATAACTCGTATTATGCTACAGATGCATAATCATGCTCTAGAGATCGAAAGGTTGCGTGAGTTGCCTCAAGACCATCCAGCTATCAGGGTCGGTCTAGAAACTCTATTAAGAAATGATGAAACAGATCTGCAACTTCATGTCACCTTGAAGATGGTTAGGGAGCAAGTGTTACAAGTGTGGGAGGAGAAGTCGGATCTCATCGACAATTACAAATCTATATAAAATTTCGTATCGTATTGTGATTTGTATTTAAAATTTCGTAGCGTGTTTATTTTTTTTTCCGTGTATTTATTTTATGTTTCGTATATGTTTTAATATGTTGTATTGTATTTTTATTTTTTTGAAATGAATTTAGTTTATTTGAGTATTTGAATAAAAATAATAAAAATAGATAGTGGTGTGGCCCAAATGAGTAAGTTGTCGTATGTTATGAGAAAAGGGGTTGTAAGTTGTGGTATGTCATGGTGATGTGACACCATGTGGAGCCCGAATGAGAAGTTTTACCTCTTCATGATACCTGCTTGTCTAAGTGCATGTCACCTAACCTGTTTTCAATAGACTATATAGATTTAATTAAATGCCAAAAGCTTTGAATTTTTTTGACAATGAAGCCTCTTCTGGATTATAGTTTAAAAAAAAGTGAGGTCGAGCATTTTGTTTATTACTCCCTCCGTCTCAATTTAATTGTCCATATTTCCTTTTATGGATGTCTCAAATTAATTGTCCGCTTTCCTTATTTAGTAAAAACTAGAGAATCTAGTGGAGGAATATTCTATTTTAGTGGTTGAAAATTAAAGTGGCCCCACTTTTATTAAACTTTGTGTTTTCTCTCTCTCCTGACAAATAAATTGAGACGGAGGGAGTACATGCCAAAATAAGTTTTTACACATAAAGCTATATGTCATTTTGTTTATTAGCAGCTCATAAAAAAAAATGGATAATTACAAAAATAGCCCAAGCAATCAAGTGATTTTCCTTATCTACCCCGAGATCGGAAAATATTTTTTTTGTCAAGGGCAACCTACACTTTTTTTGGCAACTGAAATCTGGAAGTGTATTTTTTGGGCGATTTGTATATTTTTGGGCAACTTGTGTATTTTTTTGGGCAACAATCGACATTTTTTGGGCAACTGGGGACACGTTTCATCATATGGGGCGAGTTGCCAGTTGCCCGGGGTACGGGGTAGAAAAAGAAAATCACTTCGATCCATGGTCTATTTTTGTAATTATCCAAAAAAAAAAAAACTTCTTGCTAGCATTAAACAGACACAATATAATTACTCGCTTAATACTTCTATCGTTGACGGTGCATCACTAATTAGTTAACTAGAAATGTTAGATTGAAGTGTTGTTCAATCACAACCATTGTAATCCCTCAATTAAAATTTAAAAGCTACGAGTTTGTTACCATTGATAAGGCACGTGAGTAAAGAAAAGATTTAAAACAAAAAGAGTAAACTGCAAAAAATATCCCTGAACTTTGCAAAAATTGCAAAAGATGTCATCGAAAAAAAAAAAAAACTGCAAATATTATCCCTGAACTTTCAGTTTTCTGCAAGAATGGCCTGTGAAAAGTTACTGTAGTTGCAAATTCAGTTTTCTGGCTAACGCTCGTTAGGAAATCCCGTTAGTTTCTCGTCATGTGCATTGCACGTGAGGGTAGTTTCGTCAATCCACTGTTCCCGCCTTTTACACACTCCTGCTACCACCCTAGGCACGATAATCGACGAGGACATTTTTTGCACATCAACTTAGTCGTGTATAACACTTTAACACGATTAAATCAAACACACAAACACATTTTATCTTCTTTCAACCGATCAAATCACTTACCCACAAAACAATACAATGTTAGTGGTTTCTCCACTTTGGCAGATTCGAACTCCTCAGTTTCCAACATGTTAGTGCAAGCAGTCTTGTTTGTTTTGATTGATGACAAACATGTAACTTGATACATAACGTAAAATGTACAAGTTACTTGTAATCTTATTTTGTCTCAACATACATTCATCACCTCTCGATTTCTCGAGTCCTCGTATGATACAACACAGGTTCGTACATGTTTGTTATGTGGCATTATGATCAAATCCTTAACAAACCATTTAGAATGTTTAAAATACGGTTAGTTCATTAAGTATTTTAAAAGGTTAACCGTTCTACTTAGAACATCATTTTACACTTTGCATATACAAGTACTTTTACTTGTAAATCATGTTTTCTAAGTTTAATAGGATAAGTACACTTTAGGTGTCAAACTAACATGGTACATCTTGATAAACATATATTAGTTAAGCTAGAATATACATAGGACATACTTATATACATTTACATGTTTACATTTTTATTCTAAAAATGGAAATATATACATGACATCATGGCATACATCATTTGGATATCTTTAGGATATCTTGAAGATTTAGAAAATATCTTGGAAAGATCTTCAAGCAAAGAATTGGATTTGGTAATATCTTGGCAAGATTTAGAAAGATTTTGGGAGATTTTCTGTCAGGCTCTGGCGGAACCAAATGGCATAAGGGATGGACCCCAGGATTTGGGTCCGCCATACCCGTGGCCTGTTTTATCTATTTTCCTATAAATAGCAGGCCATTCATTCATGTTAACTTATCACTCGAACACACATTCTCTCTACCCTTTGCATACATTTAGTTTAGTAGTAAACCATGTAGAAACACACATTAATCACCCTTTTCATAATGATCATAATGTTACTAACTTTCATTATGTTGTGAGCATACACTCTTAATGATCCTATGAAGCATACCAACATATGAAGATTCAAGACCACTTGACATCCTCAATGTTTGAAGACTTCTTATTCAAGAAGTTCATGTAGATTCCACATGCATACATATATGAAGATCCATCACAACAAGTTTAGGGAGCTTGTGATCTTCATCCATTGAAGGCTTCCCATCAATGGAAGTTCATTTAGATTAGCCATTCATATCCATAAGACATTTATGTCATGGATCATTGTAAACATTATTGCATCACAATCTATTCATACTAGATTAGATGGTTTATGTGTTTGTGCCATAAAACACAAGGTTTCTATGTTTAGACAAGGTGTTGGGCTTTTGGACTAGAATAGATAAGTATGCTTGTATTGTCTAAATGACTAATGTAAAGTCCATGAGCCAAAAGCCCAACCGAAAGCCCATAGAAGCATTAAGGCGTCACCCCTTTGCTATATATATCTTCCTTGTCTCAACAAGGAAGGTTGGATGTCTCATATAATAAGGAGGTGTGTGTGTTTCTCTTCTTTCTCTCTCTAGAATACACACACACTTTCCCCATTCTTTAATCTAATCTTACCATGTTTAACCTTTATTTCGAGCTTCCCCGACCTCCTGAATATGTGTTTTTGATCTTTACAGGCCATAAAACATAGCGGGAGTGGTTGTACCCTTGTTAAAGAACTCGACATCTAGCTTAGTGTCGGAAAAGGTGTAAGCGACGTTAGGTTGGTTCTACCTCGAACTAGAACCCGGTATTTAGCTTTGTACCGGAAAAAGTGTAAGCGACGATTGTAAGGTTTTCTCCGCCGAGAAGGGAGCTTGTTGATCTAGTGAAGTAACTCTCGAGTTGGGTACTCGGGGAGTGGAGTAGGGCGGAGAGGAGCTCCGTGACCGAACCACTATAAATCATTGTGTTCGGTTTGCGCTTTCTTTTACTTACAACTTTACTTTTATGTTTGCATTATATGATTTCTTGTGTTGTGTCTTGTTGATAATACTTGTGTTACAACTTGTCTTAGTATATGCTAGTCATAAACTATACTTAACATCTTTCATATTACAACAAGCTTAATCAGAAATTTGATACAACAAGTTTTAAGATTTTAAAACGGGAACGTATTCACCCCCCCCTCTACGTTTTCACAATTGGTATCAGAGCCTCGTGGCTCTCATTTTCAAAACAAATGGTTTTTAAAATGGAGTACGATCCATGTATCAAATTACCATTGAAGCGGAATATAATATGAAAAATGTTTCGCTAATTATACTTAGAAATTTTGTTGTTAAATGTTTCTTTGTATACAAGCTTGAATATGTCTTTGAAAAATAAAGGAAAAAGATTTCTTAAAAGAATTAAGTGTCAAATTGTGTGCTTAAAGCAAATTTACGAAAAACACGGTTTTTAAAGGAGCGTTTGGGATAACTATTAATTTAGTTAAAAAATTCCTTCGTAAATGATTTGATAAGTCACATAAGTAAAAATGATGATAGAATAGGTAATATTTATTTATGTAAAGAAAACTAATCAAGCTTAGTATACATCGTCATATTTAAACACAAAGTGACAAAAAGTATCTTTCTTTTTATGCTATGTGTTCTAGTTGTTTGCTTGTGATTCATAAGTATCTTGCCATGATTTTCATTTGCTCGTTTATCAATTTCTTGTTTATGCACAATAGGACATTTGGTAGATCTTGTGCACTAAGTTGGTAAACTGTTTTTGTTTTACTTATAATCTTAGATATTTTTATTTGCATGTGTTATGTAAAAGCCTTACATAATTTACTTAGGAATGAGAACCAAGTAAAACAAGTTAGGTGTCTTGAAAATTGTTGTTTTGCACATGATCTCACCTAATGGTTCAAGAGTTGAAATGTGTTACTGCCTTAAAGGTTTACCTAATAGTATCTTTGAAAAAGGTTGTTTGGTAAAATGATTTATAAGTCATTATGTGTGTTATGGGATTATAAGTTTGCTACTAATCTATCATGTGTACTAACATTATCATGCAGGACGATAACATTCAGATGTTATCAATTTTCCATGTTTAAGCCACTGTTTGGCTTAACTGCCATTATTAGTAAGTGAATTATCCTCGGTTTGATCTATATGTTAACATGTGTTAATAACTGTGTTTTTGTTTTTAATCAACCACAACTAATTAATTACATATGATTTAGGATAATTTTCGGGATTTCAACGGGTTTCAGGTACTTAGAAATGCCCTCTGTAAACTTTTTTGGATTGGCGGATAAGACGGAACCAAAAGTAGGGATCTGTGTGTTCAAAATATTGGTTCCGCCAAAAATAGCATAACGGATCAGACGGAACCAAAATCAGGGTTCCGCCTATGTTGCTATTTGGTTCCGCCAGACAAACAGCTGGATTTTTAAATTTTAGTTTAAATCCCACACTCAAGATCACTCACGTTTATCACTAGGATTCCTTTCACTGATATTCACTCTTATTAGGATCAAGACGTCACACTTACACCAATAGGATAATCATATCTAATCAAATTTCATGAAAATGCTCCAAGGTACCTTTCTCCATAAAGGAAGGAACCCTGAAATTGGTTCCTTGCAATCCGTAGGACCACTGAGTATTTGTGATCAGTACACACATTCACTGCATCTTCCCGTCCTTTACTCATTCACTAGCGTGATTTGTAAATTGACAACTTCCCAACTAATGCAGACTCACTGTTTGCAAAGATATCATAGATCACAAGTCCAACTCATGACTGTAGATATTATCGTGTATTCGAATATGTTGCCTTTCTTGGTTATTATGTCATCCGTCAGGATGATAAAGATTTACATCGAGTCATAACTCACACTTAGGTTATAGATGTATTATCAAGTCTTGCTATCCTTAGATGCTATCCAATCTCAACAAAGTAGGATTGACAACTTAAGTATTTCGTCCAAAATATTCAAGTAAATTTGAATTATGATTGTAGTCATTAAAAGTCATATTCGAAAGAATCAACACCCAAGTATTTTAACAACGTATGTTAAAACACTTATCCTATCACCTAAGTACATTTGTTCTTTCATCATCATCCCGTCACATTCACCTCTGTGATATGTCTCAGGCCCTAAGCTTCAGATCACATCACACTCTAGTTGTACCAACGTATGGACCACAAGAATTAGTCTACATCCTTGTTGTTTTCAACATCCATGAAACCTAAGCAGTTTCATAGCACAACAAACCCCTACAACACCACAATCCTTATTATCATACATTAAGTGCATTGCTCAAAAAGCTCTTTGTCCAAACACTCGTACCAAATCAAATGCATTGAACAAACTCAACCATACCTTGCCACCTATAGGATTAGAACCTTCACCATCAAATGAGCATGATGCTCACATTCATTGTTTATCAATTTCCACTAGGTTTACATAGTACCACTTTCACAAGTTATCAAAGTATTGGTAATACTTTGTTATTAAACTTCTGCGTAAGTTTCATTAAACCTTAAATCAATATTTTAACAACATATGTTAAAATGCAATGCTAATCATCATGCATCCCAAATGACAATGATTCTTGAGGAATATACATAAGAAACTCAAGTGAATTCCTCTTGTCTTCATCTAGTAAATTTAGGATAGGTCTATCCAACTTAAACACTTTGATTTCATATCTTCATTTAGGAAAACATGATGTTTCGGAAAATATTATCATGCGTTTAGTTTTCATATTGTTTAAAAGGATAATGTATATCCTATGAATCATTCTCTCCTTGCAACATGAACGGTTGTGTTACTAGAGATTTCATTACACCTACAAGTTCTATGAACTGTCTTCCTCATCTTGTCATACTTGTTTTCATAAGCATGATAATCTTACTTGTTGAAAGATACTATATGTATCTATTTCCTTTCAAGCATACATCAAACCTTGCTCAAACCTTGTGCATATCCAATACACATCTCTGGAGCATACACAAGATCTATTAAAGTTGGTAACTTTACTTAGATTCTTGTTCCAAAGAACTTTCATGAGAACGTTCTTAATTGAACATATTCCATTATCACACGCAAACACATTTCTTGGTCTTAGACGATCAAATCACTTTCATAACTCATACTCAACATAAGATGTCATCCATTAGATCATGCTATAACCTTAGATTCTAAACACAAGACTAAAATATGTTGACACATATTCTCGTGTAAAACAAGACATCTTCATCACCTTAGTTTTAATAGATATAGTTGAGTCTCATTAAGTCATGTCTTAATGAATTATCACCTTTTTATACTTCAATAGGCAAAAATAGGAATTCCTATCTTTCAGACATGAGAATGACTACTGGAGAACCTATTGCACTAGAAACTCAATTTAACCTAACGGTTAAATTGCTTCCAGGAGAGAAGTTGGGTATGTGGAATCACCCGTAAAAATGGTCATGTTTAGCCTGAATTGAGCACCGCTAGTAATAGTCTCATATTCATTCTCCAACTTGAAAAATCTTTATTCATATACTTGCCTAAAGTAAGTATTAAAAGATGATGTTTTATCTTGTCTTAGGAATATTAATCAAACAAGTAGTAGATGTGACTTCTCTTTAGAATCACTTGCATTACGCATACATGTGTTGATTACATGTTATTTGTTTGATATGATTAAGTATCTTGACATTATCATGATAACTATTTGATTGATAGTCAAATGTGTAAACCTTGGAAAGGTTTTGTCTGCATGCTTATATGCTTCATGTTAACATGATTTGTATGATATTTTCATTCTTTCGTTATATGCTATTTCGCAAGATTAACATATTACTTGTTAACTCATGATATGTCATTTTTATATGATATTTCTATATTTGAAAGCTCGTGTCTTTTGTTGACATTCATTGAGTCTTTTCATAGAATAGCCTAAATGATATATGCTCCAAATTGTTTTAATGGCTTGCATGAATCTGTCATCTTACTTCTTTTGTGACTTTGTCACACTATTTGTTTGCCATGTGTGCACCTATAATTTGTCAAAGTGCTTTTGGTATGATAAACATTTAGAAGTCTTTTTATTCTAGAGATTAGTCACATAGATCATTGTGTTAATTAATGGGTAAATATGCTTAAGTGACTAAGCCTAACATCAAAACAATTTCACAATGAAGTATCTCAAACAATGTCATGCTCTCTTGTAATATGATTATTTGTCTTGATGCTATGTGATAACTTTTTGTCTAGTAGTCGATTATTTGTTTTTGTTTATACATGATGTTATCTTACGTAATTCACATCTTTTGTTATTAAGACTTTTGTCTTGTAGGTTGATAACAAATTATTTGTTATTTCACTTTGGTATGCCTATTTTGCATAATTGTAATCCTTTTATTGCTACGTAGATTAGTAATATGTATATAGGATCCATTCTCTTGCATATAGCTTTTGAAGCTACTAGGATTAAGTTTTAGAGGCTTGAAATTTGTGTTTGCGTATATTTCAATCGACCTCTTTCCAAATCGCATTATTGCTTCCGCTTTCCTAACAACATCTCCATCATCTTTTAGTTATAACTATACACCTCCCATGAGAAAACCACATGCCTCGTCATGCGATCATCTCGCATTGATAGAGAAGAGCTACATAACTTCAAGGATGAAGTTCTTTGTATGCTAAGCAAACATCAGCAAAAACATTACCAAGCTCATCGCTTTCATTAACCTGCATTGTCATTCTTCATTCGGTACATTACACATTATGTTGAATGTCCACCAATTAAGGGGGAGAGAAATTCATTCGCATAATTGTCTTTTTGTATTTAAGAACACTTGTTCATGTCTCCTACACCAGCACATAGGTTCACATCATTCAGATAAAATCAGCTCACAAAATCACAAGTGTTTCAAACTTTATTAACCCAACATCACAGTTTTTGTACCAATACCTCGTCAAGTGAAAAACAAATCATGTGTTTGACAAACCTCTTAAACGAGAACCATTAAGTCTCCTTAGACTTTGACTAGGATTAGTGAAACAAAATCCGTAGTTATAAGTGAATAGACCTTAGCTTGAACCTTCGTTTAATCAAAAACGACAAAACGTGACCAAATCAATTCTGGTCCCACGGTACCCTTCGATAAGACGGACGAAACCAAAAATTTGGTTCCGCCCAATCCGCGGGTACTTGGTTCAGTTTTTAACCATTCAAAACAGACAACCCTCTCACAACCAACGAGTATAGGATTTTCACCTTAATGTCACAACTTCATTGTCTAGAACACCTTCATTGTCTAGAATACCATCATAGGATCTTATCCTTTTCATTCTTGATACATATCAAGCACGTCATTGTCAGTGCAAACGATATATCAAAACCATCATTCTCAACACGTTGGTCCAACCAACACTCTCATCATATGATGACATTTTCATCCTCATATAGGTATCTAGTATTTCAAATTGTTGCATATGGAATTTCTATTTCCAAGCGATCATTGTCTTCACTTTCTCTTAATTTCGTTCAAGCATATATCATGACATGACACATCATCTCTGGTAGATGATAATTTCAGTCAAAATCATGTTCACCTAGAATAGGTCATTTTGTATCAATCAATTAACAAATTATGTTCTTGTTAACATCAAATGATATCAGTCAAATCATAACCACCACATTCCATCATCTCTTTCACTAATCATCACTCCCATAAGATTAGCAAAAAACTTACTAGTAAACCAACATCAATACTAGCACCACTCACTTCAACTCCATTTCATATCCTCCTCATAGGCATTATTTTGTAGGATTTTATCATATTCTTGTGATTGTAATTCTTATTAGAAGATTACACATTATGACATGGTTTGCTAAATAATCATAGTTCTCTGTCTTGAGTTGCTTGTGATTAGATCATTGATATATTGCATCATATATATACATCTTATTTTTCTTTGAGATGAAATATATTGCACTAATCATTTCATTGTAGGTTCATCATCATATACGCTCGATCGTATATAAAGCATACTCATCTAAGGATGAAGTATGCATCGATTATTTTTCTTCTTTTATTGTAGGTGCTTCTTAACGTCCTCAAACCAGGAGGAATATCTATCAAGCACTAATATTGCATCTTGGTCGTATATGACATATATGTCTTAAGACATAGCTTCTATTGTGCTAATTTTTTGTAGGTTTATCTTGACACCCTAGAGCAAGGGGGAGCTTCCGTCAAGCACTTTTAGAATGCATCATAAACACGCATTGTTGTATATCACACACTCGTCCAAGGACAAATATTGTTCTACACTAACCTTTATTTTGTAGCATTCTTCAACCTTGCATCATATACGTTGGTACCCTACCAACGGGGAGTATTGATCAAGAGGGAGCTAATCATGCACTAACCTTTGTTTTTGTAGCTTTCATATTTCATGCATTTTATACTTGGTACTCCAATTAGGGGGAGTATTGTCCAAAGGGGAGCTATTAAGCACTCATAATCCATGCATCATATACGTTGTTACCCTAGCAACGGGGAGTATTGACCAAAGGAGAACAACAGTCAAGGGGGAGCATGCACGCATTTATGACAACCCGCTATTTTACAGGTCAATATTGTTCAATAAACTCAAATTTCTTTTCTTGACATTTACTTGAGAACAATTTACATATAACTTTTTACTTGAAGCAATGTGAAATTTAGAATATCTTTCAAGTGCACTAGGACTTAGGCTATATTTAGTCCACAACATTCCAACACCTTGCTCCTACTCCGGTTCGAAATTTTAAACCCTAAAACAAATTCCTTTTCTTTATTTACTTACGATTGTTAATTTAACAAACGCTATTCGCAATTTAAATCTAACACCCGATATACCCAATACTCTTAACGATTATTTCTAACGCATTTTTATACTTCCTAAATTATTACCAAAGTTCCAAAAATATTTCCCTACGCCTAATGTAATTTCTTTAATTATAACGTTTAATTACGTATAACTTACGTTAATCACCAAACTGATAACCAATACCTATTTTTAATACCAAATACATACAACATATATACTTTTGTACCATTAACTCTTCTACTCCAAAATTCATCCATGTGCTCCCCCCCCCCCCCCACTCTTGTTCTATAATAATTACTAGACAAGTTACACTTACCATTAATTACCAACATTTCAACCTTAAAACATGGAATTGTAAGACCAAGTTTTGGGTGGCTTGACCACCAATTTGTCCCCCCTCCTAGCCCCCAATCGGCCCAACCATAAACGCCTAGCCAATGATAATTTTTGACTAACTATTCTAAGTTTGAAAGTCTCCTAGTATATATACATACATATCTTAAGTAACTAGCTAGGAAGAGAAAAAAAATACATATCACTGCTCACTCACTTCTACCATTCGATCCACCTAAGGAAGCAAGGGAAGAAAAGAACTTGTTTGGTTAAGATCAAGTATCATTAGCATATACTAGTAAGGGTTTTGGAAGCACTAATCTTGGGTTAATCAAGTATATTGCCTTCTTATCACATTAATCTCCCTAAGTAAGTAAACTTTATATTGATAAATTTCATACTCTTTATATCTTGATACTAGTCTCAAGTGCATATGCTTGTTATCACTTTGTACATGTTAATAAAATCTTTTAACCACAATAGTCTTTTAACTAATGGCTATGTTTTAAATAATTTTTTATCATGAGTAAGCTAGTTGGTTATAAATCTTAACAAGATGTAAAAATTAGAACATGACATATAAGCTAGTAAGTTAGCTAAACTAGCCTTTGTGAATGCTTTATTTATAATGAATTGAACTTTTCATATTGCTAAGTTTATTGATAAATCACTATTGATATGTTGATAAATTGGTGGAAGAGCTAGTATTAGTTTGGGAGTTGTTGTTAAGAGGTTTTGGATAACTAGAAGGCTGGGAAAAGTGTTTTGACACTTTTGGAAAAGAAGCTGTCCCATTCGACCTCCCACAGAAAAATTAGTAACTTGGTAGCAAGATTAGGCTAGAAATATAAAAAATAAACTTTATAACGAAAACGTAGCCGCTTGAATGAGTTAAAACGGACTTATAACGAAGAAGATACGCTAGTTTTAAGTTGTGCGACGAAAATGAATTTTCTGAAAAAGTAGATGCTGTTGGGAATTTTTAAGGGGTAAGAACTGATGTTAAAAGTTAACTAGACTAGCCGAGACACTAAAATACTTAAACACGAACCCAAGGATATATAAAACTTAAGAATCGGAGCTAAGACGAGACAGTTATGGCCTAAAGAAGTTACGACGAAACATAACTTTTGACAGCTTTTATTTTGGCTATTAAAAAGCTGATGGAAAGTTATAACGTGAATTTTGGACACTTTGGAGTCGGTTTTAGCTTAAAATGACGTAGACAAAAATGGTAGAACGTTATGTATACTTGTTAAGCGCGTTAGAGGTTTTCAAAAATACTTATTAACAAGACGACTAGAGCTTAATCACGAGATTAACTAGTTACGTTTTCTAAAAAGGGTTGTTTTGCTTAATAAATGGACACATTGACGCAACTATATTTTTGACGTTAAATATTGCAACAAACATGTACAAGTGATAAAGTAGCGTATGAACTTGCATGCACGACTTTGTTTTCAAATCTAAGACATAGGAATTAATTAGGTTGCGGTTAGAGTTATCGGACCTTTGTTCACAGTTTATCAAATTACCAACCGAGATTTGCTTCACTGAGGTGAGTTTCATAGCCCCGATTTTTTTTTCATTATTTATACATGATTTCTAAACCCTCGGGGTGGGAATACATTGCTTATTTTTCAGACACAAGTATTAAAACCATTACTTTGCCTAAGTTACCGCATTGCCATTAAAGTCCCCACGAATCATGAACCGTTAATTACTTGTAAGCGCGGATGTTATGAATAGATCTATTTTGGTTGACATCCCCGTCCGAGTCGAGTGCCGCTTTTCCCCGTCCGAGAATCTCCATCTGCTCTAAGTGGGCGAGCTAGAATCCTTATGTCAGGTTGGTTGTTCAAAAGACTTTCTCTTTACCTTACCCTTTGCATATTCATCTTTTCGAAAGCCCAGACCCATTCCAACTTGTCAAACGGACGCATATCATTCGGATTATTTTCGAGTGTCTGGCAAACACTTATTTGGGGCATTGATTATTATGCTTGATTGCATACCATTAGGGCACTGTATATTATTTTTGGCTATGACGTTATATTTGTTGAGATTGTCATGCTATTGAAATCTTGTGGTCCGCACTTTACTTGTTTACTTAAACCTATGAACTCACCAACAATTATGTTGACCCTTTTAGCGTGTATTCTCAGGTAATTAGGCGATAATAAACATCTATGTATGGAGCACTCTAGAGTCACATTTTGGAAGCCTATCATGATGAAGATTTTCTTGCATTATTTAGCGTTTGATTATGTATTAAAATCTTACATTTGATGGTGAACTCTGATATTAATGTTTTGTAAAACGTTTATGTTTAAATCAAACATTTGTTTTAAAATGACTCACTTAGAGGTCATTCTTTATTGCCTTGTACTTTGTTATCTGTGTACGTTACGCCCTCGGAATACCATTCCGCTGCAATCCAAATTTTGGGGGTGTGACAGATTGGTACCAGAGCCAAGGTTATAGAGAACTAGGATGCATCATTAACCCTAGACTATAACCATTAGGTCACGACACTTCACAACATCATGATGTATATACGATTACGATACATGCTTTTATTTACTTATTTTATATGAGTTACTTATACTTATATATATTTATATTGACCTGGTTTACAGCGACATGTCTTCACCTACTCATCCCATTATCCTTGACTCGGATTCAGACATGGAGGATTCATCATCATCCACTGTTCCGATCCTACCAGCCATTCCAGTTCCTGCACCCTCTGGCGATACCTCTGAGGAGACTGAGCCATTTGAGGACGCTCAGACCGTATCTACACCACCAGTACCATCACCACCAGTTTCACCTCCAGTACGCCGTGTTAGGCGTATCCCTGTAGTGTGATCGAATCAGATACCTATTGGTCTTCGCTATCGGCTCTACGAGACTGGCCCTATCTTGATCCGTACTGCTAAGAAAAGGTTACGATCTCGACCCAGCTGTGTACCGGCACCTACTACTCCATCTCATCTCCCATCACCACCATCATCTCCACCACCACCACCACCATCGTTTACTTATCACCAGACTACCACAGTCCCACTACCACCATCACCCAGATATGTTCTCGATACTTTGCTACCACCTCGCAAGAGGACTTTTACCATAGCACCTTCACCTTCTGATCCCTATGTTATGGCCGCTGCTGAGGCCTCTGCTTGACCTAGGGCACACAGGCGAGTTGACACTCGCAGGTGGTCATTCATTCCGCCTACTCTCAGTAGATGGAGATACGATGAGGGTACTCCGAGTACCTTTGAGCTGGGAGAGAGTTCTGCGATGGCTGTTGCACGAGTTCTACCAGTTACAGGTGAGCCTGTCCATCACACCATCCCACTCTTGATCGCTAGAATGGTCCGCCATGAGGACCGCATTGATCGAGCATTTGATCGTCTCGATGAGCTTCCCTTGGAGCGCATTGAGACTATAGAGACTCAGCTAGAGCATCAGATCATTGCACACTCCCGGATTGCCATACTTGAGCATTTCGTGGAGGATGAGCAGGCGCGACGACATGACCAGGATGCATTGGTTGCTAGTCTCCTCGAGCAGATCAGGGAGCTCCAGCGCCGTCTCGATGGTGCATCAGGCAGTGCCTAGACTAGATTTGTATCGTAGATAGCTTTTGTATTTATATCCTAGCCACGGGGTGTGTGGCATTAGTAATGACGCTTGTGATCTTTTGTTAGTTGTACAACAATGTAGCAAGTTATTTTGGGATGTATTGTATGGTTACGCTATGCTATGATATCGGTCGATGTGAACTGAGACCACTACCATAACAGTAACAACAACAAGAGAAAATGGGATACTACCCAGGGAGGAAATGCTGCACAACAACCCAACAAAAGACAAGAAGTCGTTAAGGCCTATGTAGCAGGCTCGACTGAAAAGAAAGGTTATGAAGGAACCCTTCCAAAGTGTGACAAGTGCCAACGTCACCACAATCCTGGACGTTGCCCTACTCCATGTGGCAATTGTAAGAAGATTGGGCACTTAACCAAAGACTGCAGGTCTCCTACTTCTGCAATAAATCAAAGGGTTCCCGGAACATGTTTCGGATGTGGCGAAACAGGACATTTCAAGAATCAATGCCTAAAGGAGAAGAATCAGGGAATGGGAACTCAGAATAATGAAGCTCGGGGAAGAGTCTACAATCTCAGAAAAAGGGAAGCTACGGAGGACCCGAATATTGTCACGGGTACGTTTCTTCTCAATGGTTGTTATGCTTCAGTTTTATTTGATTCAGGTGCTGATAAAAGTTTTGTGTCTACTACTTTTGCTCCTTTACTTAACGTCACACCGACCACCTTAGAAACCGCCTACAACATTGAATTAGCTAATAGTAACTTAGTTGGCTCCAACACCATAATCCGCGATTGTACCTTTAACTTCCTAAACCATCCATTTAACATCGACCTTATGCCTATCGAACTTGGTAGTTTTGATGTCATAATTGGCTAGGATTGGCTATCTAAAAACGATGCCAGGATCATTTTTGACGAAAAGGTTGTTCATCTCCCTTTTAATGGTGAAACCTTGATTATCCGTGGTGAACGAAGCGGAACTCGATTAAACATCATATCGTGTGTCACGACCGAAAAGTATATAAAGAAGGGATGTCATGCTTTTCTAGCACACATAACCGAAAAGAATTCTGATGAGAAACGATTGGAAGATGTACCGATTGTTCGAAAGTTTCCAGAAGTCTTTCCCGAAGACTTGCCTGGACTACCGCCTACCCGTCAAGTAGAGTTCCAGATAGATTTAGTGCTAGGAGCGACACCAGTGGCAAGAGCACCCTACCGACTAGCACCATCAGAGTTACAAGAATTGTCTAATCAGTTACAAGAACTACTAGACAAGGGATTCATTAGACCAAGTTCCTCGCCTTGGGGAGCGCCGATCTTATTCGTAAAGAAGAAGGATGGATCGTTTCGGATGTGCATAGATTATCGTGAATTGAACAAGTTAACGGTAAAGAACCGTTACCCACTCCCAAGAATCGATGATTTGTTCGATCAGTTGCAAGGTTCCAGTTTTTACTCGAAGATTGATTTGAGATCGGGTTATCATCAACTTAAAGTCCGGGAAGAAGATATCCCGAAAACGGCCTTTAGGACTCGTTATGGTCATTACAAGTTTCAAGTGATGCCGTTTGGATTAACTAACGCACCGGCGATATTTATGGATCTCATGAATTGGGTGTGCAAACCGTACCTGGACAAATTTGTACTTGTGTTCATTAATGACATTCTAATCTACTCTAAAAGGAAAGAAGAGCACGAAGAACATCTCAAGACGATCTTAGAGTTACTCAAGAACGAGAAGTTGTACGCTAAGTTTTCTAAGTGTGATTTTTGGATTCGAAAAGATCAATTTATTGGGCACGTAATTGATAGCCATGGATTACATGTTGACCCAACTAAGATCGAGGCTATTAAAGATTGGGAAACACCTAAGACTCCCACAGAGATTCGTCAATTTCTAGGTCTTGCCGGGTACTACAGAAGATTCATCGAGGGTTTCTCTAAGATAGCGAATTTTTTGACTAAGCTAACGCAGAAGAATCAGAAGTACGAATGGGTAGAGAAACAAGAATCCGCTTTTCAGTTGTTGAAGCAAAAACTTTGCAGTGCGCCGATTTTGGCATTGCCCGAAGGAATGGAAAATTTTGTAGTTTATTGTGATGCTTCGCATAAAGGACTTGGGGCTGTGCTGATGCAGAAGGAAAAGGTCATAGCTTATGCTTCTCGACAACTCAAAGTTCATGAGAAGAATTACACCACTCATGACTTAGAGTTAGGAGCAGTTGTCTTTGCGCTAAATATTTGGAGACATTACCTCTATAGTACTAAGTGTACAGTGTACACGGACCACAAAAGTCTCCAACATATCTTAGACCAGAAAGAGCTTAATATGAGGCAACGCCGTTGGCTAGAACTACTCAGTGATTATGATTGCGAGATTCGATATCATCCTGGCAAAGCAAACGTGGTAGCAGATGCCCTTAGCAGGAAAGAGCGACTTAAACCTCTAAGAGTAAGATCATTGGGTATGACAATTAGTTACCTCTCCCATCCAAAATTCTTGAGGCTCAGGCCGAAGCACTTAAGACAGAAAATCGACCTAAGGAGAATCTTCATGGTATGCCAGAAAGTAAGAATGGTTTTACAAAAAGACCCGATGGAATGTTGTGCTTCAAAGATAGGAGTTGGATACCACATTTTGGTGGCCTACGAGAGTTGATTATGCACGAGTCACACAAGTCCAAATATTCCATACACCCAGGTTCTGATAAAATGTACCAAGACCTCAAAAAGCTGTATTGGTGACCGAATATGAAGGCCGACATTGCTACTTATGTCAGCAAATGTCTTACTTGCTTCAAAGTTAAGGCCGAATACCAGAATCCGTCTGGATTACTACAGCAAACAGAGATTCCTCAATGGGAATGGGAGCGTATCACTATGGACTTCATCACTAAACTCCCTAAAACACCGAGCGGTTACGATGCGATTTGGGTGATCGTCGATCGTCTCACCAAATCAGCTCATTTCTTTCCCATTAAAGAAACCTACAAGATGGATAAGTTAACCAGAATCTACATCCAGGAGATAGTCTCGAAAAATGGTGTACAAGTTTCAATCATTTCAGATCGAGACAGTCGATTAACTTCAAGATTTTGGGAATTACTTAATGATGCCTTTGGAACCCGTCTTGATATAAGCACGGCCTATCATCCACAGACCGATGGTCAAAGTGAGAGGACCATCCAAACACTAGAAGACATGCTCCGTGCCTGTGTGATTGATTTTGGTAATAGCTGGGATACTCATTTGCCGTTGATTGAGTTTTCCTACAACAATAGTTATCACACGAGTATAAAAGCTGCACCATTTGAAGCACTCTACGGAAGGAAGTGCCGATCACCTGTCTGTTGGTCCGAAGTCGGAGATGCTCAACTCACCGGTCCAGAAATTGTTCACGAGACAACCAAGAAGATTGTTCAAATTCGGAACAGATTAAAAGCCGCTAGAGACCGTCAAAAGAGTTACGCCGATGTGAGGCGTAAGCCCTTGGAATTCAAAGTTGGGGACATGGTAATGTTGAAGGTATCACCTTGGAAAGGTGTGATACGATTTGGGAAATGCGGGAAATTGAACCCTAGGTATATTGGACCATTTAAGATTCTAGCTAGAATCCGTCCAGTGGCATACAGACTTAAGCTTCTGCCAGAGCTCAGTAGTGTGCACAATACCTTTCATGTTTCTAATCTTAAGAAGTGTTTATCCGATGAATCCCTTATCCTTTCGTTAGAAGAGATTCAACTCGATGACAAGCTTAATTTCGTCGAAGAGCCGGTAGAAATTATGGATCGTGATGTCAAGCAATTAAAGCATAGAAGAATTCCTATCGTCAAAGTTCGCTGGAATTCTCAACGAGGTCCCGAGTTCACTTGGGAACGAGAAGACCAGATCCGCCAAAAGTATCCGCATCTCTTCACCGACAACACTCCAATGACCAACACTGACTAAATCTCGCGGACGAGATTCATTTTTATAGGTGGTAGACTATAACAACTCGCTATTTTACAGGTCAATACTGTTCAATAAACTCAAATTTCTTTTCTTGATATTTACTTGAGAACAATTTACATATAACTTTTTACTTAAAGCAACGTGAAATTTAGAATATCTTTCAAGTGCACTAGGACTTAGGCTATATTTAGTCCACAACATTCCAACACCTTGCTCCTACTCCGGTTTGAAATTTTAAAACCTAAAACAAATTCCTTTTCTTTATTTACTTACGATTGTTAATTTAACAAACGCTATTCACAATTTAAATCTAACACCCGATATACCCAATACTCTTAACGATTATTTCTAACGCATTTTTATACTTCCTAAATTATTACCAAAGTTCCAAAAATATTTCCCTACGCCTAACGTAATTTCTTTAATTATAACGTTTAATTAAGTATAACTTACGTTAATCACCAAACTGATAACCAATACCTATTTTTAATACCAAATACATACAACATATATACTTTTGTACCAAATTAACTCTTCTACTCCAAAATTCATCCATGTGCCGCCGCCCCCCCCCCCCCACTCTTGTTCTATAATAATTACTAGACAAGTTACACTTACCATTAATTACCAACATTTCAACCTTAAAACATGGATTTGTAAGACCAAGTTTTGGGTTGCTTGACCACCAATTTGTCCCCCCTCCTAGCCCCCAATCGGCCCAACCATAAACGCCTAGCCAATGATAATTTTTGACTAACTATTCTAAGTTTGAAAGTCTCCTAGAATATATACATACATATCTTAAGTAACTAGCTAGGAAGAGAAAAAAAATACATATCACTGCTCACTCACTTCTACCATTCGATCCGCCTAAGGAAGCAAGGGAAGAAAAGAACTTGTTTGGTTAAGATCAAGTATCATTAGGATATACTAGTAAGGGTTTTGGAAGCACTAATCTTGGGTTAATCAAGTATATTGCCTTCTCATCACATTAATCTCCCTAAGTAAGTAAACTTTATATTGATAAATTTCATACTCTTTATATCTTGATACTAGTCTCAAGTGCATATGCTTGTTATCACTTTGTACATGTTAATAAAATCTTTTAACCACAATAGTCTTTTAACTAATGGCTATGTTTTAAATAAATTTTTATCATGAGTAAACTAGTTGGTTATAAATCTTAACAAGATGTAAAAATTAGAACATGACATATGAGCTAGTAAGTTAGCTAAACTAGCCTTGGTGAATGCTTTATTTATAATGAATTGAACTTTTCATATTGCTAAGTTTATTGATAAATCACTATTGATATGTTGATAAATTGGTGGAAGAGCTAGTATTAGTTTGGGAGTTGTTGTTAAGCGGTTTTGGATAACTAGAAGGCTAGGAAAAGTGTTTTGACACTTTTGGAAAAGAAGCTGTCCCATTCGACCTCCCACAGAAAAATCAGTAACTTGGTAGCAAGATTAGGCTAGAAATATAAAAAATAAACTTTATAACGAAAACGTAGCCACTTGAATGAGTTAAAACGGACTTATAACGAATAAGATACGTTAGTTTTAAGTTGTGCGACGAAAATGAATTTTCTGAAAAAGTAGATGCTGTTGGGAATTTTTAAGGGGTAAAAACTGATGTTAAAAGTTAACTAGACTAGCCGAGAAACTAAAAACATGTTAGTATACTTAAACACGAACCCGGGGATATATAAAACTTAAGAATCGGAGCTAAGATGAGAAAGTTATGGCCTAAAGAAGTTATGACGAAACATAACTTTTGACAACTTTATTTTGGCTATTAGAAAGCTGATGAAAAGTTATAACGTGAATTTTGGACACTTTGGAGTCGGTTTTAGCTAAAATGACGTAAACAAAAATGGTAGAACGTTATGTATACTTATTAGGTGCGTTAGAGGTTTTCAAAAATACTTATTAACACGACGACTAGAGCTTAATCATGAGATTAACTAGTTACGTTTTCTAAAAAGGGTTGTTTTGCTTAATAAATGGACACATTGACGCAACTACATTTTTTACATTAAATATTGCAACAAACATGTACAAGTGATAAAGTAGCGTATTAACTTGCATGCACGACCTTGTTTTCAAACCTAAGACATATGAATTATTTAGGTTGCGGTTAGAGTTATCGGACCTTTATTCACAGTTTACCAAATTACCAACCGAGATTTGCTTTACTGAGGTGAATTTCATAGCCCCAATTTTTTTTCATTATTTATACATGATTTCTAATCCCTTGGGGTGGGAATACATTGCTTATTTTTCGGACACAAGTATTAAAACCGTTACTTTGCCTAAGTTACCACATTGCCACTAAAGTCCCCACGAATCATGAACTGTTAATTACTTGTAAGCGCGGATGTTATAAATAGATCTATTTGGGTTGACATCCCCGTCCGAGTTGGTCGCGCCAACTTGTCAAATGGACGCATATCATTCGGATTATTTTCGATTGTCTGACAAACACTTATTTGGGGCATTGATTATTATGCTTGATTGCATACCATTACGTTGAGCTTCGGGGTCATGAGCTTAGGACACTGTATATTATTTTTGGCTATGACGTTATATTTGTTGTGATTGTCATGCTATTGAAATCTTGTGGTCCGCACTTTACTTGTTTACTAAAACCTATGAACTCACCAACAATTATGTTGACCCTTTTAGCGTGTATTCTCATGTAATTAGGCGATAATAAACATCTATGTATGGAGCACTCTAGTGTCACATTTTGGAAGCGCATCATGATAAAGATTTTCTTGCATTATTTTGCATTTGATTATGTATTAAAATCTTACATTTGATGGTGAAATCTGATATTAATGTTTTGTAAAACCTTTATGTTTAAATCAAACGCTTGTTTTAAAATGACTCACATAGAGGTCATTCTTTATTGCCTTGTACTTTGTTATCCATGTACGTTACGCCCCCGGAATTCCATTCCGCTGCCATCCAAATTTTGGGGGTGTGACAGCATTCATCATAATTCTCATTCTTCGACATATCTTTGTGTTTTGACAAAAAGGAGGAAATAGTTCAACATAGCTTACCCCACGTGTATCGTTGGCTATATGCATTTCATTCATCATGCATTTTTCATATATTTTTTTTATGTTGCACAATACTAACCTTGATGTAGGTTAAGGATCTAAATTTGATCCATGGATCTGCTAACAACCTAGGGGACGCAACAACCATAGGAGATTGGAGTAGTCAATTTAACTTCACTAGGGATGATGCAAGCTCGCCATTTCGGGGAGAAATGAAGTTAATTCCAAGGACACACACCCTTTTTGTTTCGACAAAAGGGGGAGAAAGGTGTAAACGGAGAAAGTAATAGGGGAGAAGAGTGTAAACGAAGAAGGTAATGTTAAAGGTAGTACGGACACAAGTAACTTTTTACATTTTACTTTCTATCACGTTTACATATTTTGTCATCATCAAAAAGGGGGAGATTGTTAGTGCAAGCAGTCTCGTTTGTTTTGATTGATGACAAACATGTAACTTGATACATAACGTAAAATGTACAAGTTACTTGTAATCTTATTTTGTCTCAACATACATTCATCACCTCTCGATTTCTCGAGTCCTCGTATGATACAACACAGGTTCATACATGTTTGTTATGTGGCATTTTGATCAAATCCTTAACAAACCATTTAGAAAGTTTAAAATACGGTCAGGTCATTAAGTATTTTAAAAGGTTAACTATTCTACTTAGAACCTCATTTTACACTTTGCATATACAAGTAATTTTACTTGTAAATCATGTTTCCTAAGTTTAATAGGATAAGTACACTTTAGGTGTCAAACTAACATGGTACATCTTGATAAACATATATTAGTTAAGCTAGAATATACATAGGACATACTTATATACATTTACATGTTTACATTTTTATTCTAAAAATGAAAATATATACATGACATCATACATCATTTGGATATCTTGAGGATTTAGAAAATATCTTGGAAAGATCTTCAAGCAAAGAATTGGATTTGGTAATATCTTGGCAAGATTTGAAAATATTTTGGGAGATTTTTTGTTAGGCTCTGGCAGAACCAAATGGCATAAGGGACGGACCCCAGGATTTGGGTCTGCCATATCCGTGGCCTGTTTTATCTATTTGCCTATAAATAGCAGGCCATTCATTCATGTTAACTTATCACTCTGTTAGTGCAAATATTACGATATTTAAACTAAACGATTTCTTCGGTTTTAATAATGACAAACATGTAACTTGTAATACATAACGTTAAATGTGCAAGTTACTTGTAAACACAAATAATCAATGCATACTTACTTCAATACCTCTCGACATCTCAAGTATGCTTCAACGAAGTCGTAGATTTCCATCCCGACATAAATCACTCAAGGTATGGACAAACAAATCTACTACTTGACAAATGATCAAAGGATTATATTTCTCTAAACTTCACATTTTTATGAATGTGACAAAACATTTTTCAAAAATACATTTTACAAATTATTTTTGAATAAGAAAGAAATGTTTTATTTGGGAAAATCATTTCCAAAATAGTAACAGCTATTTCCCCCCCCCCCAAACAGCCCAAAACTTCCCCAAATAAACTTTCACCACTAAAAGACAAAATTTGGAGCGTTTGGAGCGTTTTCTTCTGCGACGGCACCAAGGTTCCACTAAATTTAGTTGAGCCGTGGTGACAATTAGTGGAGCCATCCATACGTAACGACTAGTTTTTTCTTTGCCTATAAATAGTGGACCATTTTACACTTCCAACTTGATTTTTCCAATCACTTTTCTCTGGTCTAATCCCTCCTCACTTAGATGACTTTCTTTGATCATTTGGAGAGTCTTAGTTTGTTTAAGATTGATCCAATCCTCCATTCAAGTGATCCTCTTCATTCCTCTTGATAAGCAAGAGAAGAACACAAAGTATCCAAGTAGATACAAAGTGTTGTCATCCCTCTTGATTAACAAGAGAAGAACACAAAGTATCCAAGTAGATACAAAGTGTTGTCATCCCTCTTGATTAGCAAGTGAAGAACACAAAGTATCCAAGTAGATACAAAGTGTTATCATTCCTCTTCATTTGCAAGAGAAGAACTCAAGGTATCCAAGAAGATACAAGAGTTGTAGTTGTTAGGTCTTGTAACATTTGTTACACTCTTGATTGTATCATAGCATACATCAAGATCATTTTTCTTTTGAGAGTTTGTGAGGGAAGATCATTGTGATCTTGTTGAGATCTTGGAGATCTCTTGAAGCCATTGGGCTTGTGTGTATTGATCAATTGGATCAAGGGTAGATCGGGTAGATCGTGGTAGATTGGTGCTAGCTAAGATTAGCACTCGACATCTAGCTTAGTGTCGAAAATAGGATAAGCGACGTGTACGGTGTAGATCGTGGTAGATTGGTGCTAGCTAAGATTAGCACTCAACATCTAGCTTAGTGTCGGAAAACAAGTTAAGCGACGTGTACGGTTTTCTCCACCTGAAGGGAGTTTGTTGATCAGTGAAGTAACTCTCGAGTTGGGTACTCGGGGAGTGGAGTAGGGCGAAGAGGAGCTTCGTGACCGAACCACTATAAATCATCGTGTCCGGTTTGCGCCTTCTTACTTATCTCTTTACTTTCATTTTATTCTTTATCGCTTTATGTTTATATTTGCATTGCGTTTATGCTTGTGTGGCTAGTTGCTTATGTTATGTTAATTATGTATGTGTCATGGTTGATTGTGCTTGAGTTGTAGTTTAATTCATTTATCCCTAGATGATATATGATCATAGTTGACACTATTCATATTACGTCACACTTGATCGGGAGTTTGATACAAAAGTTTTAAGTTTTTAAATGGAAACGTATTCACCCCCCTCTATGGTTTCCACAATTGGTACCAGAGCCACGTCGCTCAAATTTTTAAAACAAATGGTTTTCAAAATTGAGTACGATCCATGTATCAAGTTACTCATGAAGGTGATAAAAATATGAAAAGTATTTAGTTGCTTAATACTTACAAATTTTGTTGTTAAGTATATATTGTCATACTAGCTTGAAGGTTTTCTTAAATTAATAAAAGTTGGTTCTGTTCAAAACTGAAATAACAGGTACGTGATGAACTCAAATAAGTACATTTTATTATCATCATTTATCCTATTTATTTGACTTGTTTTATTATATTATCTATGAGAATCGATACATTAATGTTTACTTTAGTAATTCTCAGGTAAAAACAAGCATTATGTGAAACTTGGCGATTTTGGACTAATTATGGAGCAAAACAAGCAAGATGTCAAAAGCCTACTGAAATCCAGAAGATCAAGCTCGTTCTACTCCAGATACGCCGCATTATACTTCTAACATACGTCGTATCACTATCAAGATTTCACAAGTTATAATCCAAGAACATGCACCGCATACAAAGATCAAGATACGCCGCATCTGAAGACGGTGTACGAATATTCCAAAATATATTAATCTTGGACCCCACGCGAAGATAAGTCAATGCGCCGCATCTATTCACTCTATGCGCCGCATCGATCCCTCATGCAGAAACTATAAATACCCCAAGGCCAGACGAATTTCGAGAGCTTAGTCTTGGACAGTGTGTAAGGAGATAACCTTAGAGCCGAATTCAGACGACCAAGCAGCACAAGACACACCCTAAACGAAGATACAAGAGCTGTAAGAAGGTCCTGCATGTATTCAATTCATTAAGTAGTTTTGTTTTATTGTATTAGTATGCTTTAATTCATCAGGATTGATGGGCTTGTGTCATGTGACTACGGAAAATCATGCACTCCCCTTAATATTGCTTTCCCATTAATTAAAGTTTATATGTTGATGTCTTTGGTGACTTTTATTAGTGCATTGATAACCTCTGTGTCTAGCTGAGTCTTGCTTAGGTCGCCATGCCCCTTCCTCGCCTATTTATTTTAGCGTCTCTTAAATAAATAGGATAGACATAAGTAATCATTAAGGGTTTACTCGCCGATAAGATTAGAGCCAACGAGAAAGGTTTAATTATATACACTTCATATAAAACTAGCAATAAAACAAGTGACAAGCTACTTAATTATCAGGACATGTCTTCTTATTGTCTCGAGTATCTATCTGTGTACGTGTGTGCTAATCGCTGATTCGTGCTCATTAGTTTAGTTTACTATTTAATTATAACCAAACCGTGCCAGTCTCTCAGGCTGAACCCCCTTGCGTTAGATTAGGTTGTATATTTAACTTAGGATATTAAAATACTGATTAGAATAACTAGATAATACGTTCCACTCTTAGTGATCGACACTCTACTTACCATTATATTCATACTGACCAGGTACACTGCTCGTTAAGTGTGTGTGTTATTGATAAGTCGGCTAAATATAAATTTAAAACTTGAATAGGCATTAATACTGCTAAACCGCAACGACACATCGCACGCATCAAGTTTTTGGCGCCGCTGCCGGGGAGTGAATTGTTATTATCTGTTAATTTGATTAGTATTTTAATTAGGTTTTTCTTTTTAGTTTTTTTTTTAGATTCTAACCACTAACCCTGTTATATATTAGATAAATTGCATTCATTGTATAGTTTGCATATTTACTATTTTTGTGTGTTTTTGTTTCTGTAATTTTTGTTTCTTTTTGTTTTTTTTTTTTTTTATTTTTGTTTTTTGTTTTTTCTATTTTTCTGCATTCTGCTATCGTTGTATTGTGCTGATACAAACGATACGGCGCATCTGTTTTCACAGATACGGCGTATTGCGTTTAATTTTTATAAAATACAACGCGTTTAATAAATTCGAGTACGACGCATCTTTCCCCAAGATACGGCGTATTCTATTTTTAATAAGAAATTTTTCTAAACCCTAACGCCATACGACGCATCTGTTTTAACAGATACGGCGTATTTTCTATTTAAATTAAAAACAGTTTTTCGAATTATTAAACAGAAGCGACGCATCGATCTTTATCGATACGGCGCATCTACTAAATCAAAAATCTTGTATTTTGAAACGTAACGAAAATACGGCGCATTAGCTTTTGTTAATACGACGCATTTAATTCAATAAATATAGTTGATTTTTGATATTCACTTTGATCGTTCCACTACTCTCGTGCACAAGTTGGTTTATTTTCAGGATAAATGATGGCTTAAGCATTGCTATGGAAGATATGTCAATGAACGGATATCTTGCTAAGGAACTTATGAAAGATAAGCACAATGAAAAGTCCCGCACCAAAAAGCCGTTAATTCTGGAAAGTGATGACGAGTGTGATAACTATGAAGTTAGCTTGAGCAAGTTCCCAGCATTAAGCATTACTAAAAGCTCAGAATTGGAAAAGGAACTCTTGCTTTCGGATTCATTCGATAATTTCGATGCTATTACTAGCAACTTACCTACGATCGATGCTTTACTCAAATCCGTATCTCAAACCAACATGCCTGTCTACTCAGTGGAAGTTTATGAAGATGTCAACTTCAATGTACTCACGATTGATGCCGATTTATTTTCTTGGGAAACCCCTCTTGAAGCTACTTATATGGAATTCAAACGCTTATGCAATATTGAAGATGGGATATTCTCTTATGATTTACTAATGAGCTATACTGAAGGTGAATTGTTACTTTTATGGCCTATCATTGAATCTAAAGGATTAACTTGGATGACTATCGAAGAAAAATATGGGAAATTCCAAATTGAATACATGAACTCAGCAAATGTAGTCAACAAATCGAGCAACAAAAGCTATGGTAGAGGAAATATCCAACCTATACAAACTCCTTATATGCCTTATTCCAAACAGTATTGGGGATTAGATAAAAGCAATCTGGATGATGAAAGAATTTATGCTGAATCGGAGATACTATTTCATAAAAAGTTGATAAGGTTGATGGATATCTCTTTAGAAGAATGGCTTGAACTTAAATACGGTGATCCCAAATTTGCTCCTACGAATGAAGTCAAACAGATTGTGACTTCATGGTTGACACGAAGTTTTAAAGAACAATTTAATGAGTTCATGGAGATAAGGAGGAAAATGATTGGTAATACTAGCTTTGACGTTAACTACGATCCTAACAATGTTGATTTTTCAGATTGGTTAGCTAGTAAGTTCAATAACCATAAGACCATGGACCGAGCTACTAAAGATGTGTTATGGGTATATTGGATGAGAAGGGAAGATGAGGAAGTAGAAAGCAACAATGGATCATCACACGATGATTCAACGATTAAGGAAGACATTAAAGAACTGTTCAGCATAGAGATTGATGTGTTCAATTATGAGACACCCTTGTGCAAACAGTTCAAAGAATTTAATTACCTTCTCCAAATCGACACTGACGTACTAACTGGAGATCTACCAGGATTCAAAACTTATGATGAGTTCAAAAATACCTGGTACTACGAATGGAATGACCAGATACCATGGGTTTGGGATAAACCATGGGAATTTGGGCATATTAATCACACTTGTAAACCTTTCCGTTTCAAGGATGGAAGTAGTGAATGGCCAACCTGTGATTGGAAGAATGATGGAACCTGCAATGGGGGAAGTATAATTGGTATGAAACGGGTTGGAAACGATGTATACTTTGAAGACGACGATTGGTATGAAAAAGTTGAAGACTGCCCTCGTAGAGCAGAGGCTTTACAAGAAAGAGGTAGAATCAAATACTTAAAAGAACTAAAGGGAGCATCGAATACTACTTTCTGGGAATGGATGAATAGAAAATTTGATGATTACTCCAGGCTTAGTCGACGCTTGCAATGGGAATTGAAAAGAGAGTGGGATGAGATTCAAGATTATTATCAATCCATTAACGTGGTTAATTATGATCCCTATGATAATAACGATGAGTCGCGAGGAGAATTGATTAATGAACTTGATGACTATTTGAATGAGGATCCTTATTTCAAGTTTGTTGATAAAGACAAAGAAGAATTCATCGAGAGAAAATGTCGACTACTTGGGATCACTTATAATTATCCACCCATGATAATTTCTGAAAAAATTGAAGTCATCAAATACTCTTTGGGACCATATGAGGAATATGTTGCAACGAAGACCAAAGAATATATTAGATTAAGTCGAACGGAAGAAAATGTTGCGGAGCTATACGGGAACATCTTTCGGATGAAAGAAGAAGGATGGCACGTAACAAGAACAAAATAAGGAGCTGAACGTGAGTCTAACTTGAAGACTCTGGAATAAAGATAAGTGCTGACCGGGAGACAACCCGGAAGAAAAAATTTTACTTTTCTGTTCTGTGTCGAGTCTGTCAGACCTGCAGAAGATGCGGCGCATCTCCATCATAAGATGCGGCGCATCACCTGCACTGGTCATATCTTATTTCATTTTCTGCAATTTTATTTTTGACTTTAAAACTTTCTGTCAGTTTATTTAATGCGGCGCATCCCTGGTTAAGGATGCGACGCATCTTTTATTCTGATTCGTATTTATTCCAGGCTCGATACGGCGTATCTTCTTCCATAAGATACGGCATATCGACTGACCTGATGATTTACAGTTTAATTTTTTAGGTTTTATTTTTACTAACTACTAATGTATTATGCAAGTTTGAACCTTCTTAACTCAGGTGTGTTAAAGTCTAAATGGTATTATAGATTCCTGCATTTTTTGTGGATACATCATCTATGAAGCTTAAACGTTCTCATCCACAAGGAAGTTGATTTTTGCTCTTATACGAATAATGGAGGATCATACCGAGCAAATCTCAGGGGAGTTTTTCTGTTCTAATTCTTTTATTTTCCAATTTCTAACCTTTGACACAAACAACGAGGACGTTGTTTAACTTAAGTGGAGGGATGGAGAATTAGAACACTTACTTGTCCTAAACTTTTTCAAAATATGCTTAAAATGCGCTTAATATATCAAAATTTAAAATTTTTTAGCATGTTTTTGTTTAAAGTCTAAATTACATAACCGCACACATAACTCTATTCTTTCAAAAATATTAAAACTTTAGTGTGCTGGTGACTTGTAAACTTTAGAACTTGGCTTGTATACTATTCAAGACCACCATAATAAGTATTATCTGTATAATTGGAGTGACTTGTCTAACTTGGTAAATTTCTAGGTTTACACCCAAATAGCCTTTATATGTTATGTGATATTAACTAACTACACTGGTTAGTTAACCCCTGTATAAACCCTTTGTTTACTCTCACTTTTAGAGTAAGATACCCCTAGAAAAACCCTCAGAGCCATTCCTTTCGTTTCTTACACCTTTCTTATAATGTTTCGTTACACCCTTACACCTTAGCCTACCCTGTAGATTAAAATCCGTGGTTAATTGCTTTAGGCAAAGTGTGTTTCCTTACATTACCTGTGTTCGCGTACGTAATTCATTATCTTTGGTTAGGTCGGAAAATTGCACAATGCAATTGGTATGAAAGTAAATATTGTATAACTTTTAGTTTATTTTTCGTGTGTTTGCTACTTTCACTATTACAGTTATTTCTGAAAGTATGAAGAGTATGGAAAAATTATCCAGAAAAATAGTGATAGAAAAGTTGTGAAATTTTACACATATAAAGTTAAAAAAAAAAATGGAAAAAAAAATAAAAGAAAAGAAAAAGAAAAAGGAAAAGTTGGAAGTTTGTTTTAACCAACTTCTGTAAAGTTTTGTATTAAGTGGGAGATATCACCACTATTTTTTGTTGTATATTATATTTATGGATTGAATGGGAGTTGGCCGTTAAGGGAACGCCAACTAAGGTTATTCTTTGATTGAGATTTTGTTGAGTATAATTCGTGTCTACCTAAAGCGTGTGTTTCAAGTGTTAAAGCGTGAGTTATTCAATGATATGAGTCTTATTCATGGGATGGTTGGGAAAGTGATTAACCACACTTAGGATTTTAATTTATCTGTTTTGTTTATTTTTTATTTTACACCAATTTGTATCCCAAATATTATCCATACCCTATATCATTCTTCATCCAAACCTTTGATTTATTGAGATTAGGGATTTGAGCAATCTTAAGTATCGTAGTCGTGGATTCGACTATGTATTTATGATTTTGTCGCCCTTTTTGATATAATATTATTGGTGAAGATTACTTGGTCCTATCTTTAGCCTATTCGAGTTAAGGATTTGAGCAATTGCAAGTATCGTGGTCGTGGATTCGATCATGTATTTGTGATTTTGTCGCTTTTTCTGGAATATGAGATCGATAGAGATTAAAAAGGATGATCAAACCTTAACCAACAAACCCTTTTTACCGCTTTAGACTTGTTATTCCTTGGCTTTAGTGGGGGAGATGCGTATACTTGCCAAGCCTATGATAGAATATTCGTCACGACTAAGCAACTAAACGATTTAGAATTGTTTTACATTAAAAATTATTTTGGTTTCTACTTCGTTAAGTGTTTGGTTGTGTAATTATGACAAAACGAATACGTGCTTAAATATAAAAATATCCTAATATCTTTTAGGATACATTTTCATACGATTAATTCTAAGGTTTACTTGGGGACAAGTAAAGTTCAAGTGGGTGGGATATTTGATGAACTCAAATAAGTACATTTTATTATCATCATTTATCCTATTTATTTGACTTGTTTTATTATATTATCTATGAGAATCGATACGTTAATGTTTACTTTAGTAATTCTCAGGTAAAAACAAGCATTATATGAAACTTGGCGATTTTGGACTAATTATGGAGCAAAACAAGCAAGATGTCAAAAGCCTACTGAAATCCAGAAGATCAAGCTCGTTCTACTCCAGATACGCCGCATTATACTTCTAACACACGGCGTATCACTATCAAGATTTCACAAGTTATAATCCAAGAACATGCGCCGCATACAAAGATCAAGATACGCCGCATCTGAAGACAGTGTACGAATATTCCAGAATATATTAATCTTGGACCCCACGCGAAGATAAGTCAATGCGCCGCATCTATTCACTCTATGCGCCGCATCGATCCCTCATGCAGAAACTATAAATACCCCAAGGCCAGACGAATTTCGAGAGCTTAGTCTTGGACAGTGTGTGAAGAGATAACCCTAGAGCCGAATTCAGACGACCAAGCAGCACAAGACACACCCTAAACGAAGATACAAGAGCTGTAAGAAGGTCCTGCATGTATTCAATTCATTAAGTAGTTTTGTTTTATTGTATTAGTACGCTTTAATTCATCAGGATTGATGGGCTTGTGTCATGTGACTACGGAAAATCATGCACTCCCCTTAATATTGCTTTCCCATTAATTAAAGTTTATATGTTGATGTCTTTGGTGACTTTTATTAGTGCATTGATAACCTCTATGTTTAGCTGAGTCTTGCTTGGGTCGCCATGCCCCTTCCTCGCCTATTTATTTTAGCGTCTCTTAAATAAATAGGATAGACATAAGTAATCATTGTGGGTTTACTCGCCGATAAGATTAGAGCCAACGAGAAAGGTTTAATTATATACACTTCATATAAAACTAGCAATAAAACAAGTGACAAGCTACTTAATTATCAAGACAGGTCTTCTTATTGTCTCGAGTATCTATCTGTGTACGTGTGTGCTAATCGCTGATTCATGCTCATTAGTTTAGTTTACTATTTAATTATAACCAAACCGTGCCAGTCTCTCAGGCTGAACCCCCTTGCGTTAGATTAGGTTGTATAGTTAACTTAGGATATTAAAATACTGATTAGAATAACTAGATAATACATTCCACTCTTAGTGATCGACACTCTACTTACCATTATATTCATACTGACTGGGTACACTGCTCGTTAAGTGTGTGTGTTATTTATAAGTCGGCTAAATATAAATTTAAAACTTGAATAGGCATTAATACTGCTAAACCGCAACGACACATCGCACGCATCAGTACGGCACCGTTAAATATTACGTACGGTTCCACTAAATATGGACGGTACCACTAAATTTAACGGTACCGTCGTATGTTTTTCAGAATTCGGTAATTTTCAAAAATTCGTATAAAATCAACCGTAAGTCCGTAGGAGTCGTGCCACCTATCGTTTTAAACGTAATTGAGTCTACTTTCACTTAAATTTTTTGTCATGCCGATCGCACAAATTTTTTGTCAAATCACAAAGTGAACATCACACGTTGACGCATTCATGATTTCAAGGTGTTGATCAAATTTTTAAATGGGGTGGAAAATAATTCATTTTCAAATAAAGTCAAGCTAAGTGTACATTGTTATACTTAATACACAAAATGACAATAAGTATCTTTGTGTGTTATGCTAAATGACTATTTTCTTTTCTTTGTGTCTTAGTATTGTTAGTTAATACTTTTGTATGCTTATTGTTATTTTTAGTTGAGCTAATTTTATCTATAAGCATAAGTGTCTTTCATGCCTTGTTGCTATGTGTCGAATATTAACTTTTCGGCTTATGCGTCAATAGGACTTAGGCTAGACTTCTTGTACTAAGTTGCGTAATTGATTTTACATTGCATATAGGCATAGACCATTTTTCTTGCATTTGTTGCAAGTTTTTAAAATGGTTTAGTAACCTTCTTAGGAATAGAAACTAAGTTGGTAGATCATGTGTGTTGAAAGATATTGTCTTACACAATTATTTTTTCAAAGGTTTAAGTGTAAAAAGGTATATCACCCCAAAATGCTTAACACTTTCATAAAATCCGTAACATGATCTTTAAAACATTACATCATTTTGTCTTATTTGACCATGGGTTGTCTAAACAAGATAAAAGGTCATTTTAATACATTAGTATTTAAGTAAAAGAAAATGTATTAAATTTGCATTGATTTAACACACGTACAAAATGTTTTAAATATTTAGTATTTTACGTATGTTGTATAAAAATAGTTAAGATAATTATTTTTATACTAATGAGGTGTCGAAAAACTAAGAATATTATACTTAATAATATAAATAGTTTTTCTCAAATAAAAATAAATGACAATATTGAAGTAGCAACTTAATATGTCATTAACCTCACACATACAACTAGTATTAGAATAAATGGAACACACTCCTTAAATTTTTATTTTCTTTTTAAAAGGAGTGATCGTGAGGGTCAAGAAAGATTTCGAGTACATATCAATTCATTATTCAAATTATGATTGATATCATTATCGAATCCAATTGACAAGTTTTCGAGTATGGACATGAAATTGGAGTCATTATTTGTCTAGCTTCAAGATAACATCAAAATATGATGAAATATATTATCTTGAATCTACATACTCAATCACACTCGATTGTTATGAAAATAATGACGTCCTCTCAAGACGAAAATAATATGCATCGGATCATAACTCACACTTGTGTTGAAGATGCCATATTGAGTCTTGTTGTCCAATAGTTGTGTTCCAAACATTAAACTAATATGTTTAAAAGATGCATAAAATACACAACTAAGTAGGATTGACAACTTGGATGTTTCATCCGAAATATACAAGTAATTTACATTGCAATGCAATTAGTAAATGTGTCATTTCCGAAAAACCAAACACGAGCAAAAGATTGACAAAGGATAACTTATATCCTATGCATCTTATTTTCTTTGTAACATGAATGGTTATGTTACAAGAGAATACATTGCATCCTGTTAACAAATATAGGATATTAGAGTTGAATAATAACCTAATACGACATGTGTCATTGCATAAACAAGTAAAATTGGTCATACACTAAAATACTTGTTTCACAAAGCATTCGTAAGAGTGATAAGTTTCCTCTTAGAAAAGCATACTTGTTGAAATAAACAGTATGTCTCATTTTAAATAAAATACTCACAAGATCTATTGAGGTAAGTAACCTTTACTAGATTCTCCCTCAAGATATGCAAAGGAGCATTCTTGAAACACACACTATGTAGAAGATTCTACATTGTATCACACTAGAGTGTCTCTTGGTTCTAGGAAACCAAATCATGTTAAAATAACATATAACAACTCAACAAACAAATATGTTGTCCAAGAGATCATAAAATGCACCATCTTCATCAAATAACTTCTAAATCTCAAACACGAAATTAAAATATTTCGCTTGCCTTTGTTAGGAGTTGTGTAAGACATGTCATTTTCTTAACCGACTTTCAAAGTATGGTTAATTGAGTCATATTAGGCCATATATTAGCGAAACAAGCTAATATCATCTTTGCTATACTTCGATAGGAAAATATAGGAATTTGAATTTTTCTAACATGAGAATGACTACTGGAGAACCTATCGCACTAGAAATTCAATTTGACCTAACAGTTGAATTGCTTCAAGGAGAGAAGTTGGGTTCGTGTATAACCCATAAAAATGGTCTTGTTTAGCCTTAATTGAGCACCACTAGTGATAGTCTCATACTCATTCTCTAACTTGAATTTTTTTCATTCCTACATTTGACTAGAGACAGTTTACATAGGTGAACTTTATCTCCCGTTAGGATTTCATTTTGAACAAGCAATAATTTGGATCTTCCTTAGCAAACCTAGATTGCTTGCATCCCACATATGTATTTCAAAATGATAACATGTTCTCGTAATATATGATTAAATGTCTTCGTGATCTTAAATGCTAAATGATTATCATGTTTTGCATGATGTTTGCATTTATTTCTTATGTGCATTTTACCTGATTTGCTTGTAAAATTTGCACCCACACTATGTCCTTAGGAATTAGGTATGCCTATCACTATGAACCCTTAAAAGTCATAAAGTCATACACAAGTGTCAAAACCTATAAGTCAAAGTAGTCGCGAAGTTGTCCTAATTCCCTAGTCATCACTTCGCCTTCTTTCAAGTAATACACCCTTTTGTCATGGGAAGGTTAGATACAAACCTAGTAGAACTCGGAGTAGGGTTGACAACTTAAATATTTCATCCGAAATATTCAAGTAATTTTAACTTGCGATCGCAATTGTTAAATGTCATATCCGAAACATCATATTCAAGCCGTTTAACAACATATGTTAAAACGCTCGTCCAAAAGCTAAAAGCTAACATCCACCCTCGGGTGACAAAGGACTTACGAGTTACTATATAAGTAATTAGTAGTTCCTTTCATGCTCGTGTGAATATACACGTCTTAAGATCCCAAACCTTGCTGCGAATCAGCATCATAGGCCTAGCTTTACGTCTTTCAAAACCCCGTGAAACACTCGCGTGCAATGCACATCGAAATCCGTAAATTAACCAAACCTCTCAACCGAGAATCCCCTAACCATCTTCATCTAGGTCTAGGAATGATGGAACATATTCCATAAATCTTATAACTATTTAAATATTTCACTGGAAATATTGTAGTCATCTCGTGCGTCTCGTCTCATGACTCTTTAAATATTTCACTGGAAATATTGAGTCATTATTTAAATCCCTCTCATGACTATCTAAATATTTCACAGGAAATATTAAGTCATCTTTCACATCGCTCTAATGACTACTTATGTATTTCCTCGGAAATATAAAAGTCATCTCTTCTCGTCCAGTACCGTTCAAAGAATTTATTAGGTATAAATTCTCTCCTCGTGTCGAAAAATCTCCCTAAATCAGCGAGATTTATTCGTAAAATCCTCTTAAACTCCAATGACAACTTAAATATTTCATCCGAAATATTTAAAGTTTATTTAATTTGCGAAATGCAATTAAATGTCATTTCTCGTTCTCGACAAACGTTCATCGAATCCCGTTGAATTCATTCATAAAAGAATTTATTCGGTATAAATTCTTTTAATCTAAGGTCCAGAAAAATCACAACATATGTGAAATTTCTTTGTGAGAAATCTAATTCTGGGTCAAAACTGACCTCAGCAGGTCACGGTACCCTTAAATAGGGGACAGTACCACTAAATTTAACGGTACCGTCAGACCGTTGTCTGCTAAGACAGTTTATTCTCACTGTTTCAAAACCACTATCGAAACCCACTCGATGTAGTCTTGAACCAGAACCGTATCCTATCAGAACAGATTGTATATATCTTCTGATTCTTAAGCCTTCTTCACTTTCACTTTCGCTTGGTACTAAACACTACCAATGCTTCCGCATCCCACTCATCTCCAACACACTTCAAACGAAGAACCACTAGGATAAGTTGAGATAACCCTACTAGAACCTTATCACCTACCTCACAACCCTGAAGATTTTATCTTCTTAACCCTTAGGATATCTCCAAGTAATCACATGCCTCATCATATAAATATTTTATGAATATTCACAACGATTGAGAAGAGCTACATGACTTCAAAGGTGAAGTTTATTGTATTCTATCCACTACTTGTCATGACGTTACTAAGCTCATCGCTTCGGTCAACGTTTTTTTTCCTCTTTACCTTTTACATCTTGTCCGGATGGTCATATATTAAGGGGAGCGAAAACACACTCATATAGTCTTTCACTAAACACTCTCAAGAACACACAAATGTGGTTCTTATTCCCTAGGAAACTTCCTTTTAGCTGCCCAGAACTAGGCAGCACAGAAAAATTCGTGACTTCCAAGTCACGGTACCGTTAAATAGGCCACGGTACCGTTAAATTTAACGGTACCGTGTGGTATTTAGTGGTACCGTGCCTATGATTGACGAATTTTCACTGTTTTCTTTAGATCGCTGCATCCTTAACCTCAAACCTGCAAAATTTTTCAAACTCACATACACCCTAGGATTCCCTTACTACACCATAGGACTCAACCACCAACTTTTAGTTCGAATCCCACAACTCTTGCCTCTTTAAGGCATCACAATTGCAAGCTTATCTTGCATCTCATCTTCAAACCTTACATTAACATCATCCCTCATTCCCCATCAACTCCCTTTGAACTTGGCACTAATACATCATCCTCATCACTATCACCATCACCACAACCACTAATGGGTCATCCCATTTTTTATCCCCTACAACCACATACCCTAAGTTATCCTTGTTGTCACCACAACCAATACCTCATCATGTGCCTTAGAGATGAGTTGAGCCTTCAATTCTCCTACCTTGAGCACCTCCTCACACCATCACAAGAATCTCCACATCCTTACTTTCACTAAGCTCACCACAACCTTTAGCTCTCACACTAACCCCATCACACTCAACCCTTATGACTAAACTTCACTTTTAACAGTGATATTTAGTTTCAAAACCTTCAACCCTTATAACAATTCCACTCAAACCTTTTAGCTACATTTCACTCTTGACAATGATAGTTAGTCTAAGAACCTTCAACCCATCAATCATCACACTCAAACCTTACAACTAATCCTCACTTTGGATAAGTGATAGTTAGTTCACCAACCTTCAATCCTCACAATCACATGAAACCCTTCATACACCAAATTATCTCTAACACACACCTAGGATCATCCAAACTAGAAATCCAGAACCTCATTACCTCAACCCCGTTAGAGATATCCAACCCCAATCCTGTTAGGATCACATGCACATTTTTTTTCTTAGAAATATATCATGCATCTCATTGTCAGTGCAAAAGATATATTAATCTAAACCATCCCAACACCAATCATCTTAGGTAGATGATTATGTTGTTCAAAAGGTTTGTTAGAACTTGCCTTCCCAATGAAAACTTGGAAGAAGTCATTTGGTGTGTCAGTCAACGAACGAATCTCTAAGTAAATAAAATAAAAAATGTGAGAAGGAGTGCAAGGCACACACCACCTGGTCACCATAATCACATAAAATATAAAACCTAGGATGCATCCATACGCTCCCTAACATAAGTATGTATGTCAGTACTAGACTAAGCACACATATAAGGTTGGCCAATAGTGCATGCAAAATAAATCATAACATAAGGGGGAACGCCGTAGATCTATCACACCTCTATGGGAGTGTCATGCCTAAGGTGCCATCAAAGACATGGTCATGGTACCTCCACAACTAGGTAGCTTAGACACAGATCTATCATAGCATACAACAATAACAACTAGCATGGCAAGAGAAACAAGATAGTAACTCAAGTAAGCATGGCAAACATAAGCATAGCATGGCAGAGACATTTAAATAAATGTCAGAATGAATAAACAAGAATGACAATCATACAATGAAAGTCATGAATCAAATAAAGGGAATCATGTCAGGCATAGGATCAATGGAAATATCCCTACTGAGAAGGGAAAGAATATCTGTACCTTAACAAAGCACACAAGCAAAGCAATGAAATGAAAAGAAGCAGAAGATCACTCCTTCTTCACCCGATCTACAGTAATCATAAGTTTACTTATAAGTTTCATAGTCATAAAGGTTTCATTTTAGTTTTCTTTCCATTTTAGTTAACTTTTCAAAAATAGCAAGTTTCCATATTTAGTAACTTTCCAAAAATAGTAAGTTTCCATATTTAGTACATTAGTTATTAACATTCAAATTTATCATTTACTCAAGTTTAAGGTATCAAACGTGACAATACTAATAGTTCAAGGTTCACAATGATGTTTGTATAAGTTTAGGGTTCATAGTGTAGTTTTCATAAGTTTAGGGTTTATTATGCAAATATAACAAGCTTAAGGATTATAGTGTCATTATGGTAAGATCAGGGTATGAAATGTAAATATCATAAAGTTATGTGTTTTAACAAGTTAAGTCCTTTTAGTTTAAATAAAGATAAGTTCAACCCTTAATAATACACAAAATCCTTATTTAGCCACTTTTAGCTATTACTCAGATTTTAACCTTGAACAGACCAGACTTTAGCTAATTTTTACACACCTTAAACGAGCTCATAAAATTCTATAATTTTACCCAGATGTACCTATATGTCTTGAGTATTTTACATAATTTTTCCAGATTTTATTGAGTAGTGCAAGTACCAACTAAAAATCAACATTCACAACCTGTACCCGAATTGTATCTGATGGAACACCCCAAAAGTATGTAATTATTTACCAAGGTTAGACATCTCAGAAAAATCTAAAAAAATTACACAACGTACTTCAAATACCAAATTTCATCCTGTAAAAATTTCAGGTCATAACTCATTATAGTTTTTAAAATAAAAATCAAGAACCACGACTGAATTTCCAGACATCCGAATTCAGTTTTGACACTCGAATTTGTAAAATCAAAAAGTGTGTCTTCCCGACCTCTAAAAATTACAAGGCTTATATTTTCAGAAAGCTATTTCCTTAGACTTACTTTTAGACTCCAGAAACACTCAAAAACACGTTACCATCATTTAGATCCAATCGAATCAAGTTGACCAAAGTTTCCTGAACAGTATCTAGTTTCATTATTTTATGTAATCTTTTAGGGTTTTCATTCCATGTCTTATATATTGTTACAAATTGATTATGTAAAACACAAAAAACATATTAGGTCGATTCTTACAAGGTTTTATCATGAACATATCAATTCGAATTAAACCACAACAGTAGGTCGATTAGTATTAGGGTTTTCAAGTTGTTATTTCATGTAACTAGTTATCATTTTATGTGATCTTGTTTTATCATCTTATGTGTTAATGTATCGATATGAACAACAAGCAAAACATACGAGAATCAAACAAAGATGATACAATTACCCTCGTAGCGTGATGAAGAGAGCAAGAACAACAAGATCAAACACCAACACGCCTCTCCTCTTTTTGTGATACGAACGGCAGAAAAAGAAAGAAAGAATAACATGGATTGATTAGGTGTTGTTCACAATCAAATGGATTAACATGGTGTGTATATGATTACCTTATGATACGAATTGAACAAGAACAATGATCAAGCTATGGTTCCTCCTTCTTCTTCTTCTTGAATGTCGAATAGAACAAGAGAGCTTTAGGGTTTTTGTTTTTTTTGTTTTTTTTTGATCTATGAGCCGTATAATGAGATGGGAGGAGGAGGGATTTTAGGGTTTGTGGAGGATTGCAAAACACGGTTGATGTGCGTGTCTTGTGTTCAAGTTTTAAAATTTATAAACACGATTTATCCAATTCTCTAATCACACATACGAGCAAGTATACTCGTCCGTGGTAGTAAAGGTGGGTAAGTCGAGATCGTCCCAAGGGAATTGGGGTTTAGGTTTAGTAAATAAGTTTTAGCAAAATGGAGTGTCAATCCAATTTGAAGCAAATAAAAAAATAAACAAGCAAGGTTCAATCAATCAAAAACAAATATACTTGTGTGTAGGATCCATGACAATTGTTTAGAGTAACCAATCAAGTTGGGTGATACTTGTAATGATGCACAACTTAAAATGAATGATTCACAATCAATGGTTTTTATCATGAGAAATCATATCTAAGAATTCAATCTCATAGTTAACTCCTTTCGGCCATTATTAACTACTACGATAATTCTATTAAGCCCTTTGTGTTGTTTGAAAGCATGTCTTATCTCAAGAATTCCTACGAATCCTTTCGGCCTTTTTCGTGATGAAATCGTTTCCAAATCCATTTTAATGAGTAAAGGTGTTGCTTGTCACACACCACAATCCATACTAATTCGTGCACTAACTTTTTGGAATAAAAACATAAAGAAAACTCCTTTCGGCCTTTTGAATCTTTGAAAATGTTTTTACCAACCAATTAAGCAAGACTAGATTTTATCTCAACAAACTCATAAAACAAGATATGTTTTCATGCATCACAATGATAAGATTACTCCAACAATTGTCACATCATCCACACACAAGTATAACTAAATTACTCCATAACAATCATAACCAAACACACATAATTAACCAAACTTTCATTCATCATATAGTAAAAGTAAAAATAGTTCATGATATCTCAACAAGAAATACCTATCAAGGAATTACAAGAACTAGAATTGTGGAACTATAGCAATCCACACTCCTCCAATTGCCTATTATCACAAGTAAACAACTCCACACACGGACGCAACTCTTGAGACTCGAACTCAAGATCTCCTGGACGTTTTCACAGCAACTCCAAGCTTTTGGGCAATAATAATAATAGTGGTGTAGCTTTCTTAGGTTATGTCACTTCCCCAAAAGAACTCTCTTTGCAAATTAACCAAGGGTTCCTTAAATAAGTGAGGAAACCCTTCTTATCCAAGTAAAAACGTCCATATGAATTAATCAGCTGAGAAATGATAAGCCTCAATGATTATGGGGCTTAAATTCATCATTTAATGCAATTTTGTAACTTCAGTTTTGGCCAACCGATCGGTATTTGGCTCCAACCGATCGGTTGGAGCTCTCGGTGTTTTCTAACTTCACTCCATCCGAATCGGATGCGGGCGGCGTCCGATCGGATGGATGTTCCTGCCGTACACTTTTGTTTTCTTTTATTCATTTCTCGTTACTTGCTTGATCCTTCGCTGTACCATTGATTTCCTTCATAAAACTTGATCTTTTCTTGATACATTAAGCATAGAAGTCTTGGTCTCATCAATTCTTTGAAGTATCAAGTGGTTTCTTTCTCGTAATTCCCCTTATGTGCATAATCTCTTCATTTCTTCGTGTTTTCCTCCATTTTTCCTGTACTTGGCTATATTTACTTGCATACACACTTTTTCATCATTTAGCAACAAATACATGCAAATATAACCAAATATAATGCACAAAACTAGCAATAACGCACCTAAAAACATGTTAGATTTAAGCGTTATCAAATCCCCCACACTTGAGTTTTGCTCGCCCTCGAGCAAGTCTAATTTTTAGAAAAACTGAACTCAATGGCATTTTCATTATGTTCATAAAAAAAAAATCCTTGAAACGTAAGCAAATTAAATTGAGTTTAGTTAACATCACCAAGTACCTCACAAAGGAAATTTTAAATTCACACAACTCTCGATAGTAGATTTGATTGTATATCACTCAATTGCCCAGGCGCGATTCATGTCTCTTACCATAAGCTTGTACTTGTATCAAAACAACAAAATAAAACATCAAAGAGGTCTTTTCTTCGGGTTTAAGGCTTAAAGGGATATAAAAGACTAATGCGCCGCTATCTCATGCAAAACATAATAGCTTCCTAACAACGAATTCTTGCATCATCAAATAACGGATGGTCACTAGATTGTACCTTGGTTCGCTAACGACGTTACTTGCATAACGGATGGTCGCCAAAATACTCCCTAGATCGCTAACAACGTTAGTTAATTCCTCAAGAAATCGGATGGTTACTACATGTCCATACACTTAATAATTTCACAAAGTCAAAGAAAAGGTAGGATAAGGCATGGGAATTTGATTTGGTTCTAAAAAAAAACAAAAAATCAAGCCCAAATTCAATCCTAACTCTTTACATCACAAATGATTACTCACCAAACTTCTTCGATCATTATTCCGCACTTCATATAAACTTCATCTTCCATAATAACTCTTTGAATATCTTATTTCCACACATACATAGCTCATTGGCTCTCTTTTTTTTTTTTTTTTCTTTGGATGAGCACACGCTACAAAAAATATAAATAAGAGTAGCGACCTCCTTCTTCATTGGAACAACATGTACACATACAAGGTGTGGTCAATCATGCAATCATCAAAAATAAATCGTTTCGAACTTCATTTGGACTTGATTCGGGAAAGTCTAAGGTGTAAGGTGTAATAATTTTCTGGTTAAATCAAAAGAAAAGATAGGCTCAAAAGGGTGTAACTAAGGGTATCTAGCATATAATGCTAACAAATGGGTTCCAATTACTAAGGACAACTAACCGATGTGGTTAGCAAAAATGTATTGTAAACGGAAGGCCATTTGGTGAAAATCCTAATTTGCCTCTTATCATTTGAATATATTTTATTACTTGAAAGTAATTTTAACCGTAATGCATAACAAGTACAAGTTCTAGAATTGACATAATCACCGGCACACTCATACGAAATATAAGGCATGAATCCTCACAATTTAAAGTGGTGGTAAAATGTGTACTTAGCAATAGCTACCAAAAACTCTCAAAACTTGACTACATTCCAAATTTTTTTTTTTTTTTTTTTTTTTTTTTTTTTTTTTTTTTTTTTTTTTTTAAATAACCTTATATTTTACCATTGAATCAATTTTATCTATCAACTAGAAAAATCAAAGGCGAATAAATTCACAAATTCTAGTCCTTGAAATCCAAAAACAAAAATTAAAAAAAAAAAACTTTCCTATTTACTTCCCTCCCCCACACTTAAGTTTTGCATTGTCCTCAATGTAATAAAACGAACTTCAAAGTAAAGGAAATGGAAAGAAAAATAGAAAAACTACCCGGAAAAAATTAGCATTAGCCTAGTTGATCACAAGTAATCTCGTGAATTCTTCCAATTTCCAAAATTGATCAACACTAAGCTTCCGTCAATTCCTCCCCCTGCAGATACTGCATACTATGCTCGAAACAAACAAACAAAATACCAAAAAAAAAAAAAAAAACAATAAACCAGACAAACATAGAAATAAACATAATCCAAACAAACCAAAATCAAAACAAATAAATTCCTACAAGAGTTAAAGTTTTAAAATAGAAAATAATAAAAATAGTTCAACCATCATTGTTTTGAAACCATACTCATAAACCATCATTGATCACTCATAATCCATGTCTGGATCAATCCTCTCATCTTCACTTTCTTCATCTTCATAATTCTCATCACCCTCAAAAATTGTAAACCTTTGTCTCTTCTCTCCAACACCTCTTGAAGAACCTCCCACATCAAAGCTTGAACTCCCAACATTAGGAACTCTACCATACACTGGCACTGGTTCAGGAAATGGTGCGTACCCAGGATATGGGTAAGGGTATTGGCCAGGATACGGATCATACTCCAATGGGTAGGGTGGCACATTTGGTGGGTTGTAAGGAGGTACCTCATAAGCGGCTTGTTGAGCCACATGTTGAAGCATCGGCATTGAATAATCATAGTTGTAATTTTGCCTCATCATCATTGAATCTCTCCACACGTCTCTTTTCTCAATCTCATTTGGCTCACGGTTCCAATCTCCCCATCCCGAGTCAAAACTGCCCGGGGTATGAATATTCCCAACAGGAGGTGGTGGTTGATATGGTTGTCGTTGGTAAGATGGCTGTGGTGCTCCATGAGGTTCAATCCAAGCTCCCAACTCTCTTGTCTTTCTATTCAAGGCTGTGTTAAAACTTTTATCATCCCACGTCTCACAATTCAACATCTCTGAACACTTTGCTAACTCTGAGTCCACATAATAGCCCAATCTTTTAGCCAACTTGGTCACATAGTGACCTCCACAAATTGCACTATTATCCTTGATTCCTGGTGCTCTCCTTGAAAGATATTCGGCTATAATCCAAGCCGCATTCCCATTCTTCTCCTCTAACAGCTTCATAACCCAAAGATCCGGCTGATTGCATTTATCACGGCTCCCCGTCCTATGCAAAACACTCCAAGCTATTAATTTTTGTAAAATTCTCAACAACGGATTCCTTAGCTTTGATGAATTCCTTCTAGTACAAGTTGGGTCACCAACACTGTTCCAATACTCAGCCAACCCGGCATAATCATTATGCCTCCTTACCAATCTCACAAAATGTGATCCAAACAAACGATCCTTGATCTCATTTGGCTCGTACAAGCCAAGAACAACGGCAAACTCCGGCAAAGTAAACTCATGATCTCTACCACAAAGCCTAAACCAAATGCATTTGTCATTTATAAGATCCACCATCTTCCTCTCAAAGTAAAATGTAGAGAAAAACTCCAAACACCATTCACGGTTCACATTCTCGTGAATACTAAACGCATTCTCCCACGAAAAATCATCAAAACTATCACCATCTCCTTCATATACATACGTCATTCTCATCAAATTCCTTAACTCCATCTCACATCCATATTCATGAAATAAACTCCAATCAACTAACCTTGGTTTAGCGATTTTTCTACCTTGTAACTTCGATAGACGCTCACGAAAAGCGTGCCTCTCCTCGCTGCTTAAACCACTGAACTTCAAATTCTCGTTACGGTCTGTAATCAAAGTATATTTAACCTTCTCTTTGTTATTCCTATTCACAAACTTTTGCACAATTGGATTACTAACTTCACGTGATGAACTCGATCCTCCTGCAAGAAATCTCTGTAGAAATCATGATTATTTGTTAGTATAAGAGTATAAGGAACAAAGTTAGATGATTAAGAAGTCCAAAATATTCGATTTGAAAATCTTCAAAAAGTTTTACCGAGAGCTCCATCCGATCGGTATCTCTCTCCATCCGATCGGTTGGATTTGTGACCTTGTCCAGCCGATCGGTAGCAATTCGCAACCGAATCGGTTGGACTCACTGTATTCAAAACAAAATTTTTCCGACTCCAAACTCAATCCTAACTAATTCCACTCTTCCTTATCCTGCATTTCATCACTCATTATGGTCTCTACACATCCCACTTATCTCCGATTAATATCCATAACATTCTCGCATAATCAATCTTAAGAACTATGAACATATTCAAAATCGAACCTTATTGATGTTCTAATCCACAATGCATCATCCTAGGAACAATAATCAACATCCAAACAACATCTGGAAATCACTAATTTCTACCCAGAATCGATTCAAAGTTTTGACTCTTTTGATCCAAAAAATCAATTAATTCATTCTTCCTCAAAACTTAATCAATCCATCTAATTCTTTTTACTTTGATTTCCTCAATCATTTTCCCATCTATTCCAGAAAAATCATGCCTTAATTCGAACTATATCAAAAACGCCTAAATTTTGACCTAATTCAATCAACTCGAATTAAAACCTAATTGACACAAATTAATGATGTTACTTACTTGTTTTGGTGCCATTGATGATCCTTCAACTCTTCTGCAACTCTTAAAATTCTCCTAATGGTCGAATTAATGAACCCCAAGTATGGTGGAATGAGTGTGTGTGTGTTTTCTTGTGATTTTTGAAATCTTGGGTATATATACTTTAATCCATCCGATCAGTATTTCATCCAACCGATTCGGATTGAATTTTTGCAAAGCTTCACTTTTTCTTTCTCTCTTCAATACCTTGACTTTTGTAAGAACAAATGAAAAGTATTTGACTCCCTTAAGACTTCTCTTTAAGTAAAAATACCACCAACACATACTTATTCTTCCAACTTGTTATCCAAACTATCTCTACAACTTCTAAAAACAAAACTTAACTCTATAGATTAAAAACTTAATAAAACCATAAGATAACCAAAAGGTCTTAAACTTAAATCAAACTTAAATGCAAAACATTAAACTACCATAAAAATTGCATTAAAAATAAACAAAACAAACATTAGCACAAGCCTTGTGCTTTATTCTTCAACTCTTGCTCTTCAACTTTCAACCTTCAAAATACTCATGCTTCAAGATGTCTTCACTTTGAAATTTACCGGATAACTTTCGATTAGTCACTTGAGTTTTAAACTTCCTTGCAAAATTTCTTCCATCCGGACAAACTACATCAAACTTCACATGCCATTCTCCATCACCTTCTTCTTTCTTGTAAACACTAGCTCCTTCGGATACCCATTCCAAATTCTTCAATTGAACCGGTAAAGATCCAAGAAAATCTGTCAATTTATGGAACACAAAAATATTCTTGAATGGATTATAGAAAACCTCCATAGCTAATGCTCTTTCCAACTCATCTTTAATACCAAAGTAACTAGGGACAATCGGCCCATATTTAGGTCTTCCCTCTTCATCTCTACCAACTTCAAAACAACCTAAATGGTCTTCTTCTTCTTCTTCTTCATGCACTTCCTTAATAATCTTGCCTCTAGGTTTTGGATAATAGGTATGCTTCAAGATTCCATCACTAATAGTCATAGTACCTCTACCCATATCTATAATAGCTCCACAAGTTCTCAAAAACGTTCTCCCTAACAACAAAGGTAACTCCTTATCTTCCGGGATATTAAGTACAAGAAAATCGGCTAAGAAAGCTTGATATCCTACTTGCACTCTAACATTCTTCACTTCTCCCATTGCTTTTGCTCTTGAATTGTCCGCCATTGTAAGATTATATTGATTTGGTTGAGGATTACCAAGTCCTAATCTTTTGTACAACGGGTATGGCATCACATTCACACTTGCTCCTGTATCGGCCAATGCATACATTGCATCGGTTCCATTCACCTTAACTGGTAACACAAAATTTCCCGGATCACTCTCTTTCTTAGGCAATCCATTTTCAACTATCCTTTCCCTTGCAAACTCATCAAAATTCTTATCTTCTAGCCTAGCTGTTGCCATCGTAACCGCATCTAACTTCTTACGATAAACCATGTAATTGTTCAACACTTCTATAACCGGCTTCTCTTCCATAAGCTCCTTAAATTTCATTTCCAAGTTCTCCAAAACAGCTTCCTTTTGTTCTTTAGTCAATGGTTTTACTTCTTGAGGTGATTTGGGCGATGAACTAGATGAACTAGCCTCATTTTTAGGGGTGGAGGGTTGGGTAAGTTTGTTAAGTGGTGTTTTCTTGCGATTAGCCTTTCCCATTTTAACAATCTCTCCTTTTCCTTCCTTCTTCTCTACCATATCATCATCAACATCAATTCTCATCTCTCCCATAGCAAAATCAACCCTACATTTAGTTTTCACCATGAAATTTCTACCAAACATAACTTCCGGTTCATCCACATTTCCATATTCCAACACAACAAAATCAATCTTGAAAACATGACCATGAATATTAACTTTCACATCTCTCACTATCTTCCTACCATAACTTTCATAATCAAGCCTAACAAAGCCAAGCTTACCAAGCATTTCTTCCGTAATGTAATTTTCACCATATTCCATATTAAGTTGAGCATCCCAAGCTTTAACTCCTTCCACACCACATGGTGTAGCATACCTCATACATGGTACATCAAACTCTTTAGGTGGTGCTTGTGTAAACACAACTACTCTCTTCTTAGGTAAACAAACACTGCTTTCGCCAACTTCTTCTTTCCTTTCTAAACCAATCTTAGCTTCATCCAAAATGCTTTCCAATTTCTCCAACGAATTTCCTGAATTTCTCAACATCTCTTCCAAATTTCTCAAGTACTCCGAAACATTGCTCAAACTCTCCATTCTACTTAAACACTATCATAACATAACCACAAAACAAAAATTCCAAACTATTAGCGTGAGGGTTAGTTATAATCGAACCTTATCAAAATATCAATCAAACATAAGCTAACAAACAACCTCAAATCATCAAAACATGAAAACAACTAAAAATAAAAAATCATAAAAACTTTTACCGAGGCAACCATCCGATCGGTATCACCTTCCATCCGATCGGATGGGTAAACTGCAAAAGACGAAATCTCACCAACCGAATCGGATGCGGGCGGCCTCCGATCGGTTAGATCGAAAAAATTTTTTTTTTTTTTTTTTATATTAAGAAAAACTAAAAAGAAGAAATAACTAAAAACTAAAACTAATTAACATAATCCTACAATTACTTATTAAGCATTAAACTATGTGATTAACTTTTTAACTAATGAACTAATGACCATAAAAACTACTTATTACTCATTCAATAAAAACTTTAAAACTACCAAACATTAAAATTAAATAAATTAACTAACATTAAATATAAAAACTTTCTAATACCCTAATTAATTAATCTAATTACTATACTAATTAAACATAACATTAATAACTCATAAAAACTGAAAAATAACAAAAATTACTAAACAAAAAAAAATATTAATATTAACGAGACCACCAACCGATCGGATGGAAATCCATCCGATTCGGCTGGTCCGAACCAAACTTTTTTTTTTTTTTTTTTTTCTAACTGTTTTAGCTTTCTAAAAAAAAAAAAAACTTAAGACTACTAAGCCCAACTACCAAGAAAATCTTAACAATTCCCCGGCAGCGGCGCCAAAAAACTTGATGTGCGTGTCTTGTGTTCAAGTTTTAAAATTTATAAACACGATTTATCCAATTCTCTAATCACACATACGAGCAAGTATACTCGTCCGTGGTAGTAAAGGTGGGTAAGTCGAGATCGTCCCAAGGGAATTGGGGTTTAGGTTTAGTAAATAAGTTTTAGCAAAATGGAGTGTCAATCCAATTTGAAGCAAATAAAAAAATAAACAAGCAAGGTTCAATCAATCAAAAACAAATATACTTGTGTGTAGGATCCATGACAATTGTTTAGAGTAACCAATCAAGTTGGGTGATACTTGTAATGATGCACAACTTAAAATGAATGATTCACAATCAATGGTTTTTATCATGAGAAATCATATCTAAGAATTCAATCTCATAGTTAACTCCTTTCGGCCATTATTAACTACTACGATAATTCTATTAAGCCCTTTGTGTTGTTTGAAAGCATGTCTTATCTCAAGAATTCCTACGAATCCTTTCGGCCTTTTTCGTGATGAAATCGTTTCCAAATCCATTTTAATGAGTAAAGGTGTTGCTTGTCACACACCACAATCCATACTAATTCGTGCACTAACTTTTTGGAATAAAAACATAAAGAAAACTCCTTTCGGCCTTTTGAATCTTTGAAAATGTTTTTACCAACCAATTAAGCAAGACTAGATTTTATCTCAACAAACTCATAAAACAAGATATGTTTTCATGCATCACAATGATAAGATTACTCCAACAATTGTCACATCATCCACACACAAGTATAACTAAATTACTCCATAACAATCATAACCAAACACACATAATTAACCAAACTTTCATTCATCATATAGTAAAAGTAAAAATAGTTCATGATATCTCAACAAGAAATACCTATCAAGGAATTACAAGAACTAGAATTGTGGAACTATAGCAATCCACACTCCTCCAATTGCCTATTATCACAAGTAAACAACTCCACACACGGACGCAACTCTTGAGACTCGAACTCAAGATCTCCTGGACGTTTTCACAGCAACTCCAAGCTTTTGGGCAATAATAATAATAGTGGTGTAGCTTTCTTAGGTTATGTCACTTCCCCAAAAGAACTCTCTTTGCAAATTAACCAAGGGTTCCTTAAATAAGTGAGGAAACCCTTCTTATCCAAGTAAAAACGTCCATATGAATTAATCAGCTGAGAAATGATAAGCCTCAATGATTATGGGGCTTAAATTCATCATTTAATGCAATTTTGTAACTTCAGTTTTGGCCAACCGATCGGTATTTGGCTCCAACCGATCGGTTGGAGCTCTCGGTGTTTTCTAACTTCACTCCATCCGAATCGGATGCGGGCGGCGTCCGATCGGATGGATGTTCCTGCCGTACACTTTTGTTTTCTTTTATTCATTTCTCGTTACTTGCTTGATCCTTCGCTGTACCATTGATTTCCTTCATAAAACTTGATCTTTTCTTGATACATTAAGCATAGAAGTCTTGGTCTCATCAATTCTTTGAAGTATCAAGTGGTTTCTTTCTCGTAATTCCCCTTATGTGCATAATCTCTTCATTTCTTCGTGTTTTCCTCCATTTTTCCTGTACTTGGCTATATTTACTTGCATACACACTTTTTCATCATTTAGCAACAAATACATGCAAATATAACCAAATATAATGCACAAAACTAGCAATAACGCACCTAAAAACATGTTAGATTTAAGCGTTATCAAAACACGGTTTATGGAGAGAATTAGGGGAGGTTAGGCCGAAATTTAGGAGGGTGATTAGGATGATTATTACTTCCAAAATTATCAAAACTCATACTCATCTTTTATTGTTCTATTAGCCGAAAATTTGGAGGCGTGGGACACATAAAATGTCACCTATTATGGACTAGGATTTGGAACATTTATTTTGTGACAATTAAATCATAATGTAAAGTTTTTATTTGGTAGCTTAATTCATTTGTTAACTTAGGACATAATCATTTTAGGTTAAGTAAAATGATGTTACTTACAAAATTTTCATAAGTTCTTAAAATTTAAATTTGGAGGGCATTTTAGTCATTTCAGATTATAGTAATTTTGGGGTTTTACAATTCTTCTCCTCTAAAAGAAAATTTTCGTCCTCGAAAATTGAAATACGAAGTCGAAATAGAAGTACGAGAGCGAAAGCAATATCGAAATGAATACGTACCAAGTCAAAAAGAGAAATGTGGATAACTGGATCGTATTGATTCTTCGGTCTCCCAAGTTGCCTCGCTCTCAGGATGGTTCTTCCAAAGGATCTTTACGAATGGAATTGTTTTAGTTCTCATGACTCTTTCCTGACGCTCCAAAACGGCCTCAGGTTCTTCACTATACGAAAGGTCTTCCCGAATCTGATCGAACGGGCAAGACACAACATGAAGCGGATGATAATTATACCCACGAAGAAGTGACACATGAAAAACGTCATGCACATGTGATAATTGGGGAGGTAGCGCCAAGCGATAAGATACCTCACCAACACAATCAAGAATCTCAAACGGACCGATATAGCGTGGACTAAGCTTCCCTTTCATACCGAGACGCTTAACGCCTCGAAAAGGAGAAACCTTCAAGAAAACCCGATCACTAGAGTTAAACTCAACATCACGACAATGACGGTCAGCATAGCTCTTCTGCCTAGTACGTGCTTCCTTCAAATTCTCTCTGGCCACAGCCACTTTCTCATTAGACTGTTTACCATCCTCAACATTCTGTGCAATAGCCCATAACTCACCATCGTCCTTCTGAACTTCCTTAATCCTCAACATCAAATCAGACTCCACCTTCAAGCTAGCCCAAAAACCATCATGACCCCGAATACACAGCTCAACTTCCATAAGCTCTAAGTCATTAAGAATCCTCGGCTCAAAGTCAAGACTAGCAATCATTCCCGACTTACGACTCAAAGCATCAGCCACAACATTGGCTTTTCCAGGGTGATACTGAATATTAGTGTCATAGTCCTTCAACAACTCCAACCAACGTCTCTGTCGCATGTTCAATTCCTTCTGGGTAAAGATATACTTCAGGCTCTTATGGTCAGTGAATATGTCACAGCTCTCACCATAAAGATAATGCCTCCAGATTTTTAAAGCAAAGACAACGGCAACTAATTCAAGATCATGAGTAGGATAGTTCGCCTCATATGGTTTCAACTGTCTAGAAGCATATGGAATCACTTTCCCATGCTGCATTAAAACACAACCCAAACCCTTCTTCGAAGCATCACTGTAGATCTAATAACCTCCTGAACCTGATGGTAGAGTAAGAATCGGCGTAGAAACAAGCCTCTTCTTCAACTCTTCAAAACTAGCTTCTCTTTCGTCGGTCCATACAAACTTCTCTCCTTTGCGCATAAGCTGAGTCAACGGTAACGACAAACGAGAAAAACCTTCAACAAACCTCCTGTAATAACCAGCCAATCCAAGAAAACTCCTGACTTCAGTCACATTGGTCGGTCTTGGCCACTTGGTGATAGCCTCAACCTTAACCGGATCCATGGTGATACCATTTGCGGAAACGACATGACCTAAGAATGCAACTTGTTCCAACCAGAACTCGCACTTGGAAAACTTGGCGTACAACTTCTTCTGCCTCAAAGTCTCCAAAACAACACGGAGATGGCTCTCATGCTCTTCCTTAGTCTTAGAGTACACCAAGATGTCATCAATAAACACGATCACGAACTTATCTAAGTATTCGTGGAAAATCCGATTCATCAAATCCATGAAAACTGTTGGAGCATTCATCAACCCAAATGGCATGACCAAGAACTCATAGTGGCCATATCTTGTACGGAATGCGGTCTTAGGAATATCATGTTCTTTCACACGCAGCTGGTGATATCCAGACCTCAAATCGATCTTAGAAAAGAATTTCGCTCCCTGAAGCTGATCGAACAAATCATCGATGCGGGGAAGTGGATAACGATTTCGAATGGTAATGCGGTTAAGCTCACGGTAGTCAATGCATAATCTCATGCTACTGTCCTTCTTCTTAACGAATAACACCGGAGCACCCCACGGAGAAACATTGGGACGGATAAAACCAGATTCAAGCAATTCCTGCAACTGCTCTTTCAATTCTTTTAATTCAACAGGAGCCATACGATAAGGAGCTTTGGATATGGGTTCAGCACCCGAAATTAAATCAATCGAGAATTCAACCTCACGCTCAGGCGGCATGCTTGGGAGTTCATCAGGAAATACATCTGGGAATTCACGAACAACCGAAAGGCTCTCAATACTAGGAATCTCCAAAGATGAATCCTTAATCGAAGCTAGAAAACCTTCACAACCATGTGTCAGAAGAGAACGAGCTTTCATAGCAGATATGATCTTAATAGGTTTACCAGGCCGGGAACCTTGGTAGACGAATTCAGGATTACAAGGATCACCAAAAATCATACGCCTGGTATGGCAGTCAATCGTAGCTCGATGCACCGACAACCAATCCATACCCAAGATTACATCAAAGTCATACATATCTAGAGGAAGAAGATTTGCAGAGCGAACTTTATCGTCGAAACGAAGAGGACAATTGATGACATCAAATAAGTACATTTTATTAGCATCATGTATCCTATGTATATTGCTTGTTTTTGTATTATTTTATATGGGAATTGATACTTAATCGCCTACTTTTGTAATTCACAGTTACAAACAAGCATTTGGTGAAAGTTAGCTATTATGGACATAAAATGGAGCAAAATTATCAAGATTGGAAAAGTCTGCTGAATTGAAGAGATTAAAGACCATTGCCTGACTTTGAAGCATGCGCCGCATCTGATTTTATCATGCGTCGCATATGAAACTTTGGTCAACGAAGAAGAACCAACTTGTTCTACTCCAGATACGCCGCATCGGACCAATCCGATGCGCCGTATCGGCCATACACAATCCTTACCAAGAAATCAAGTGGAGATTAGAAGCTTAATGAAGAAGTCAAGATTACAAGTCGACACTTGAAGATGCTTTCGTATTTTGGCCATAAAATCTTCATCCGGACTCCGTTTTAGTTGATTCAAGTGGCCACGGAAAGAGAAAAAGGAGATCTACCTGTATCTGAAGGAGATGCGGCGCATCTGGTCTTTAGATGCGCCGTATTGGGAGATGCTCCATATCAGATTTATAGATGCGCCATATCGGGTCAGTTTCAGACTTGGAGGCTACGTTTACTTATAGATGCGGCACATCTAACTTTCTAGATGCGCCGTATCGATCCAGATTTCAGAATCTATAAATACCGAACTCATTAACGAATTAGGGCATCATTGGGGACCCTCGGGATCATTCCCAGGCGTCTGTAAACGTCCCAAAACAGCAGAAGACTATATTGAAGATCCATTCCATCCACGAAGAACATCTCAAGCCAATTTACTTTGTTTAATCATTCGGTTAGCGTGTAGTTTTCATTATGATTTCTATCTTTTATGCTATGATTCAAACATTGTGTATTGTTACTGAGATTATGGGCTAACACCCTTAGGTGTTAGCCATGTTTATGAAGTTTTATTAGTTTTTATGATTTTGTCTATGTGTTTGCTTTGTTATTGGATTGGGTGCTTGTCGATAAAAACTCGTTTATTGCTTATAACTAGTAGAAGTCTATGTAACTAGGTTATGATCCTTATAACTTTAATTGATGTGACTTAACTACCTGTAATTGTGGTTGCTTAGGTTGAGTTATATGCGTGTTAACCCGAATCTCTATTAGGAATCATTGTTTGGCATAAACGGAACGTGTCTACAACCTAATAGGACTAGTAGCGTGTAATACCGAACTAGGTTAGATGGTTTAAAGCAATAAGTTAGTATTGATGCTAGACGATTCACTATGATCATGTCCTCTTTCCCACCACGATGGTAGGTTATTTAATCGTGACAGGATTAATAATCGGATTGGCGACAAAACAATTGAATGAATTAAAACAAGTAGACATAAGCATGTATAACTATAAAATGGATTAGACGTGGCTAACCCGTTCTTCCTATCTATCTTCATCTATCTTTAATTTGCTTTTAATTAGTTTAATATTTATTTTCTCGTATTTAGTTTAATTAAACACACAAAATCGTGATAGCCTCTCAGGCTAAAACCCCAAAAATATTTACTTGCTTTCTAGGTTAGTTAGTTTAGTAATTAGAATACCTTTAGATCACTTTAGCTTCGCTCCTAGTGAACGACCCTTGCTTACCTAAAAACTATCTACATTGATCGGGTACACTGCTCGTGAGTGTTTAGAGTCTATAGGTTAGTTCGGCAATAAATAAATTTAAAACTTGGTAGTTTATTATAGACCTAAAAAAAACACATCATGTTTTTGGCGCCGTTGCCGGGGAGTGATTGTTTTAATTTGATTTATTGGTATTCTAGTTTAGTAGCTTAGAGTTGTTTTTATTTGTTTTTGTGTGTTTTAGTTATTTTAATTGTTTTTCTATCTGTTAGAGTCAATACGACGTATCCACTTTGTGAATACGCTGTATCGTATCTGTTATTTACTTATTGTTTGTGTCTGTCGTATTCTGTTTACAATCTACATACGCCGCATACACCTTTGTGAATACGAAGTATCCAGTCCGGAACCAATACGACGTATCAGTTTACTGAATACGCCGTATCGACAGTCTGTAACATAACACTTTATTCTTTTTTTTATTTTTTATTTTTCGTTTTTGTTTTAGTTCTTGTTTGAGCATATACTACTAATAATTCTACCTTTATTTTCAGTTATGATGGCTGGAAATAGATTCATGAATGCAGCATATGAATAAGAAGAATGGAGAATCAACGATATATTGGAAAAGCTAATCAAAGTTCAATTGGATGAACATGAAAATACAGAGATATTCATTAAAGATTTCCGCAATACCAACGAAGTTTTATTAAAAGAAACTTCGAACATGATTACTGGATTAGCAATAGAGGTACATGAGCTTGCAAGGAATCTGAAAAATGCTCTTTATATACAAGATGTTAAGGGTGTTACTACAAGAGGAGGAAAGAATACAATTGACCCGATTCCTAGTACTGAGGAAGCAATTCAGGATAAAGTGCAACCAGATGAGCAAGAAAAACCTGAGGAGGAGACTGTTAACATTGAACTTCCTAAAGTTCAAGGGCAACCGAAAGAACCTACATCTGTTGAACCTTACCGTCCCCCAATTCCATTCCCAAATAGGCTTAGAAAAGAGAAAGAGGAAGCTCAACAAAAGAAGTTTTTGGAACAGTTTAAGCAATTACACATTAACATTCCTTTTATTGATGCTCTTGTGCAAATGCCGACATTTGCTAAATATTTTAAGGATTTGCTATCTAATAAAGCAAAGCTGGTAGAAGCATCAACCGTCATGATGAATGAAAAATGTTCAGCAGTTCTACTCAACAAATGGCCATCAAAAGAAAAGGATCCAGGAAGTTTCACTATCCCTTGTCAAATTAACGATTTATTTATTCCTAGTGCTTTAGCTGACTTAGGTGCTAGTATTAGCTTGATGCCATTTACTATGTTTGAAAGATTAAAATTAGGTGAACCTAAACCTACTAGAATGAGTTTAGAACTTGCTGATAGATCAATACAATATCCAAGAGGAATAATAGAAAATGTACCTATTCAGATTGATAAGTTTGTTATTCCTGTGGATTTTGTTATTTTAGATATGCCTGAAGATTCTAGGATTCCTATAATTTTAGGAAGGCCCTTTTTAGCTACTACTCGTGCATTAATTGATGTATTTAATAAAAAAATTACTCTTCAGGTAGGGAATGAAAAAGTAACATTTGATATGTAAAATTCAATAAAAAAACTTTTAGATAAGAAAGACGAATGTTACAATATTGATGCATTAGATGAGATAAATACTGAAGAAGCTGTTAAGTCATTAGAAAATGATCACTTAGATTCCTTTTTAGTGCACGATTTAGAAAGAGAAATTAGAGAGACAGATGAGGCTTATGAAGAAGAACCTAATAAGGAATTTGAGTCTATACAAATTACCGAAAATTTTAATACAGCTTATTCTATTAATCAAAAAAATTTACTTAATGATGAGGAAAATTCTGTTAAAGAAAATAAAACTAAAACTGAATTAAAAGAATTGCCCTCTCATTTAGAGTATGCATATTTAAATGATGACAAGAATTTTCCGGTAGTTATCTCTTCTAAGTTAACTAAAAATGAGAAGAAAATGCTGGTACAAGTTTTAGAAAAACATAAAGGGGCATTTGCTTGGAAAATGTCTGATATTCAGGGTATAAGTCCATCATTTTGTACTCATAAAATTCTTATGGAAGATAATTTCAAACCTGTCATTCAACCACAAAGACGTTTAAATCCTAAAGTACAAGATGTGGTAAAAAATGAAATTATCAAACTACTTGACTCTGGATTAATATATCCTATTTCTGACAGTCCTTGGGTTAGCCCTATTCATGTTGTTCCAAAGAAAGGTGGGACAACCGTTGTTTTAAATGAAAATAATGAGCTTATCCCTACTAGAACTGTTACTGGATGGCGTGTTTGTATTGACTATCGTAAACTTAATGATGCTACTCGAAAGGATCATTTCCCTCTTCCATTCATTGACCAAATGTTGGAAAGATTAGCTGGAAATGAATATTACTGTTTTCTTGATGGTTTTTCAGGATATTTTCAGATTCCCATAGCACCTGAAGATCAGGAGAAGACTACGTTTACTTGTCCATATGGGACGTTTGCTTACAGAAGAATGCCATTTGGATTATGCAATGCCCCTGCAACCTTCCAACGTTGTATGACCGCAATCTTTCATGATATGGTGGAGGATTTCATGGAGGTTTTCATGGACGACTTCTCTGTATTCGGTAACTCTTTTAATAGATGCTTAGGAAATTTAGATAAAATGCTTGCTAGATGTGAAGAAACTAATCTTGCACTTAATTGGGAAAAATGTCATTTTATGGTTAAAGAAGGTATAGTTTTAGGACATAAAATTTCTAAAGCAGGAATTGAGGTAGACAGAGCTAAAATTGACGTAATTGGGAAACTACCTTATCCTACTAATGTTAAAGGAGTTAGAAGTTTTTTAGGACATACTGGATTCTATCGTAGATTTATCAAAGATTTTTCCATTATTTCTAGACCTATGACCCAGCTTTTATTAAAAGATGCTAAATTTGATTTTTCTAGCGAATGTAAAAAGGCCTTTAACATTTTAAAAGAGAAATTAACTACTGCTCCTATCTTAATCTCGCCTAATTGGGATTCATCTTTTGAACTTATGTGTGATGCTAGTGATTACGCTGTGGGAGCAGTGTTAGGGCAAAGAATAGATGGTAAATTTAAGCCTATTTACTATGCTAGTAAAACATTAAATAATGCTCAAGAGCATTACACTACTACTGAAAAAGAACTTCTTGCTGTGATTTTTGCTTTTGATAAATTTCGTTCATATCTTATTTTATAAAAAACTATTGTGTACACTGATCATTCTGCTTTGAAGTATTTATTTAATAAACAGGATTCTAAAGCTAGGCTTATACGTTGGGTCTTGTTGTTACAAGAGTTCAACATCGAAATCAAAGATAAAAAGGGAGCTGAAAATTTAGCTGCAGATCATTTGTCTAGGTTAGAGAATCCTGACACGGAAATTTTAAAAGATGAAGAGATAATTGACACATTTCCAGATGAGCACCTAAAGATGTTAGGAACAATTGATGAAGGACAACCTTGGTATGCAGATTATATTAATTTCATTGTAGGAAAAATTGTACCATCAAATATGAAGTATGCGGAAAGGAAAAGATTCTTATACCAAGCTAGAAGCTACTTGTGGGATGAACCGTACGCATTCAAACGTTGTGCCAATAATATAATCAGGAGATGTGTTGATGGACTTGAAAAGTTGGATGTTTTGAAACATTGTCATTCTGGGCCTACTGGAGGACATCATGGTGCTAATATTACAGCAAAGAAAGTTTACGAAGCTGGAATCTATTGGCCTAAAATTTTTAATGATGCTGCAGAATATGTGAAGAGATGTGATGAATGTCAAAGATCAGGAAATATTTCAGCTCGCAATGAGATGCCTCAATCGAATATTCAAGTATGTGAAGTTTTTGATATATGGGGGCTAGATTTTATGGGACCATTTCCTAATAGTAAAGGGAATAAATATATACTTGTAGCTGTTGATTATGTGTCAACGTGGGTTGAAGCCAAAGCTTTACCAACAAATGATGCTCGAGTAGTGATTAAGTTTTTAAGGGAATTGTTCTCCAGATTTGGTGTACCTAAAGCCTTGATTAGTGATAGGGGAACACATTTTTGTAATGCTTTAATGGAAAAGACTCTATTAAAATATGGAGTAACACATAGGTTAGCTACAGCATATCACCCTCAATCAAATGGAAAAACTGAGGTAACTAATAGAGCGATTAAAAGGATTCTGGAAAGGTCAGTTGGGTATAATCCTAGAGATTGGTCCGAAAAACTTACAGATGCTTTGTGGGCATTTAGAACTGCCTACAAGACACCCACGGGATGTACACCATTTCGATTGGTGTATGGTAAGGCATGCCATTTACCGGTCGAAATTGAACATAAGGTATATTGGGCTTTGAAACAATGTAACATTGATTTGATGAGAGCAGGTAAGAATCGTTTTATGCAGATGAATGAACTTTCTGAATTGAGGGATTCAGCTTATGATAATAACATCATCTATAAAGAACGGACAAAGAAATGGCATGATGCAAGAATCTGTGATAATAAAGATTTTCGCGTAGGAGATAAGGTATTATTATATAACTCAAAATTGAAATTGTATCGAGGAAAGCTTAAATCAAAATGGTATGGGCCGTATATCGTTAAAACGGTTTACCCGTATGGAGCAGTAGAAATTACAAATAAAGGTGGTGTAAGTTTCAAGGTCAATGGGCAACGTCTTAAAAAGTACTATGAACCTCACGGCAATGATGACAAGGAGGTTGTTGAATTGATTGAAGCAACGTAGAGCTGAAGGGAGTCGAACTTAAAGACTCCCCAATAAACAAAAGTGCTTGCCGGGAGACAACCCGGAAATCTATCTATTTAATTTTTCTGTCGAGTCAGTCCCAGGGCCTTGATACGGCGTATCCAACTTTAATGGATACGACGTATCGACCGTTCCTGGAATACTTTGGTCTTTATTTTTCGTATTAAAAACTTTGTCATCAAATATATCGATACAACGTATTCAGGTTTAAAGATACGGCGTATTCGATATTTTGACTCGTATTTGGAACCTGCTCTTTAAGTTTCAATACGGCGTATCCTCTGCCAATGGATACGGCGTATCGACCCTTCGGAACAGTAATCCAATTCTAGTTTGTATTTTTATTTTCCTAACCAATGATTAACGAGATGCTCTCGAGATTCTTTTTCTGTGGTCTCTATATTTTTACAGGTCTGGACAATTGAAGAGGTTGATGGACTCCCGCATTATATACGCTCGCACGTTTACATTGGAAGATCATACCGAGCAAATCTCAGGGGAGTTCTCCGTTCTAATTCTTTCTATCTCTTGATTTTAATTTCAAATACAAACAACGAGGACGTTGTTTAACTTAAGTGGGGGGATGGAGAATTAGAACGTTACTTGTCCTTAATTTTTCAAAAATATGCTTTAATCTATGCTTAATTATAAAAATTAAAATTTTTTTTTAGCATGTTTTTGTTTAATCTAAGTTGCATAGCTGCACACATAACCTTATTTTCAAAAATTATGAACCTATCAAAATTCACAAATCTATGAGTGTGCCGGTGACTTGTAAACTTTAGAACTTGGCTTGTATACTATTCGAGACCACCATAATGAGTATTATTGATATAATTGGAGTGACTTGTCTAGCTAACAAGGTAAATTTCTAGGATTACACCCAAAAAGCCTATTATATGTTTTGTGTTATTAACTAACTACACTGGTTAGTTAACCCCCGTATAAACCATTTGTTTACTCTCATTTTTAGAGTAAGATACCCCTAGAAAAACCCTCAGAGCCATTCCTTTCGTTTCTTACACCAATGTTTAAAATGTTTCGTTACACCCTTACACCTTAGCCTACCCTGTAGATTAAAGTCCGTGGTTAGTTAGGTGGTGTTTGTTTATTAAGAGGGTCTGAATCTGAATCTGAACCGCACATCTGAATCTGAATCTGAGGCATAAATGTCTGAATCTGAACGCATCTGAACGGGAAAAAAAACTCGTGTTTGAACAGGAATTTTTTTTTTTTTTTTTTTTTTTTTTTTTTTTTTTTTGGTTATTTTGTGTCAACAAGAGGCATTCAGACGCGTTAAGACACCCCTCTCAAGTCTTGACCATTAAGATCTAACTGCATCTGAACGCGTCTGAACGAAAAAAAAAAAAACAAACGGTCTGAACGGACAAAATGTCTGACCGATTCAGACACAGTGCCCGTTCAGAGGCGTTCAGACATCTTAACGAAAAAAACAAACAGCCTCTTACTTTAGGCGAAGTGTGTTTCCTTACAATTACATGTGTTCGCGTGCGTAATTCATTATCTATGGTTAAGGTCGGGAAATTGCACAATGCAATTGGAGTGAAAGTAGATATTGTATAATTTGAGTCTTGTTATTTTTCGTGTGTTTACTACTTTCACTATTACCGTTATTTCTGAAGTCATGAAAAGTATGGAAAAATTATCCAGAGTTATCGTTATAGTAATGTGGTGAAATTTTACACATCTATGTTTATGTTTCAAGTTAAAAAAAAATAAATAAATAAAATAAAATAAAATAAAATAGAAAAGAAAAAAAAAAAAGAAAAAGTTGGATGTTTGTTTTAACCAACTTATGTAAAGTTTTGTATTAAGTGGTCGATATCACCACTATTTGTTATATATTATATTTATGGATTGAAAGGGAGTTGGCCGTTATGGAACGCCAACTGAGGTTTATTCTTTGTTTGAGATCTTATTGAGTATAATTCGTGTCTACCTAAAGCGTGTGTTTCAAGTGTCAAAGCGTGAGTTATTCAATGATACGAGTCTTATTCTTGGGATGGTTGGGAAAGTAATTTACCACACTTAGGATTTTAATTTATCCGTTTTGTTTATTTTTCATTTTACACCAATTTGTATCCCATATATTATCCATACCCTATACCATTCTCTATCCAAACCTTTGATTTATTGAGATTAGGGATTTGAGCAATCTTAAGTATCGTAGTCGTGGATTCGGCTATGTATTTATGATTTTGTCGTCCTTTTTGATATAATATTATTGGTAAAGATTACTTGGTCCTATCTTTAGCCCATTCGAGTTAAGGATTTGAGCAATTGCAAGTATCGTGTTCGTGGATTCGATCATGTATTTGTGATTTTGTCGCCTTTTCTGGAATTTGAGATCGATAGAGATTAAGAAGGATGATTAACCTTTAACCAACAAACCCTTTTTACCGCTTTAGACTTGTTATTCCTTGGCTTTAGTGGGGGAGATGTGTATCATTGCCAAGCTTATGATAGAATATTCGTCACAACTGGACAGTTAAACGATTAGATTTGCTTTTATCGAAATATTTTATTTTGTTTCTAATTCGTTAAGTGTTTGGTTGTGCAATTATGATAAAACGAATAAGTGCTTAATTATAAAAATACATCCTATTTAGGATACATTTTCATATGTTTAATCTAAGGTTTACTTGAGGACAAGTAATGTTCAAGTGGGGGGATATTTGATGACATCAAATAAGTACATTTTATTAGCATCATGTATCCTATGTATATTGCTTGTTTTTGTATTATTTTATATGGGAATTGATACTTAATCGCCTACTTTTGTAATTCTCATTTATAAACAAGCATTTGGTGAAAGTTAGCTATTATGGACATAAAATGGAGCAAAATGATCAATATTGGAAAAGTCTGCTGAATTGAAGAGATTAAAGACCATTGCCTGACTTTGAAGCATGCGCCGCATCTGATTTTATCATGCGTCGCATATGAAACTTTGGTCAACGAAGAAGAACCAACTTGTTCCACTCCAGATACTCCGCATCGGACCAATCCGCTGCGCCGTATCGGCCATACACAATCCTTACCAAGAAATCAAGTGGAGATTAGAAGCTTAATGAAGAAGTCAAGATTACAAGTCGACACTTGAAGATGCTTTCGTATTTTGGCCATAAAATCTTCATCCGGACTCCGTTTTAGTTGATTCAAGCGGCCACGGAAAGAGAAAAAGGAGATCTACCTGTATCTGAAGGAGATGCGGCGCATCTGGTCTTTAGATGCACCATATTGGGAGATGCTCCATATCAGATTTATAGATGCGCCATATCGGGTCAGTTTCAGACTTGGAGGCTACGTTTACTTATAGATGCGGCGCATCTAACTCTCTAGATGCGCCGTATAGACCCAGATTTCAGAATCTATAAATACCGAACTCATTAACGAATTAGGGCATCATTGGGGACCCTCGGGATCATTCCCAGGCTTCTGTAAACGTCCCAAAACAGCAGAAGACTATATTGAAGATCCATTCCATCCACGAAGAACATCTCAAGCCAATTTACTTTGTTTAATCATTCGGTTAGCGTGTAGTTTTCATTATTATTTCTATCTTTTATGCTATGATTCAAACATTGTGTATTGTTACTGAGATTATGGGCTAACACCCTTAGGTGTTAGCCATGTTTATAAAGTTTTATTAGTTTTTATGATTTTGTCTATGTGTTTGCTTTGTTATTGGATTGGGTGCTTGTCGATAAAAACTCGTTTATTGCTTATAACTAGTAGAAGTCTATGTAACTAGGTTATGATCCTTATAACTTTAATTGATGTAACTTAACTACCTGTAATTGTGGTTGCTTAGGTTGAGTTATATGCGTGTTAACCCGAATCTCTATTAGGAATCATTGTTTGGCATAAACGGAACGTGTCTACAACCTAATAGGACTAGTAGCGTGTAATACCGAACTAGGTTAGATGGTTTATAGCAATAAGTTAGTATTGATGCTAGACGAGTCACTATGATCATGTCCTCTTTCCCACCACGATGGTAGGTTATTTAATCGTGACAGGATTAATAATCGGATTGGCGACAAAACAATTGAATGAATTAAAACAAGTAGACATAAGCATGTATAACTATAAAATGGATTAGACGTGGCTAACCCGTTCTTCCTATCTATCTTCATCTATCTTTAATTTGCTTTTAATTAGTTTAATATTTATTTTCTCGTATTTAGTTTAATTAAACACACAAAATCGTGATAGCCTCTCAGGCTAAAACCCCAAAAATATTTACTTGCTTTCTAGGTTAGTTAGTTTAGTAATTAGAATACCTTTAGATCACTTTAGCTTCGCTCCTAGTGAACGACCCTTGCTTACCTAAAAACTATCTACATTGATCGGGTACACTGCTCGTGAGTGTTTAGAGTCTATAGGTTAGTTCGGCAATAATTAAATTTAAAACTTGGTAGTTTATTATAGACCTAAAAAAAACACATCAACAATTCACGTATTCATGAGTAATGGTCACGAAATTTTTCATTGGTTTTGATATAGATAAAGCATAGTTTAGTGGTATTGCGGTCGTATTAATGTGTTTAGCAGATGTAGTAGTTATTACAGAATGTGTAGCGCCAGTATCAAATAAAACAAAAATGGGACGATCAAATAAATAGAGCATACCCAAGACAGTTCCAGAAGTACCCGCAGCCTGATCCCTGGTTAGTGCAAAAACTCGGCCCTTAGAAGCCTGCTGCCCACCATTTCCATTCCCACGGTTGGTGCCAGTCGCCTTCGGACAATCCCTAACCCGATGTCCAAGTTCACCACAACTAAAACAGGCACCAGTAGCCTTATAACAAGTACGACCAGGATGATTTTTCCCACACTCAACACAAATAGGAGGAGGTGGAAGCTGTTCCCCCACATTCCTCTGCCCTGCTGAAGAAGTAGCACCACGATTACCCTGCTGAATACCACGACTCTGCTGACCCCTGAACTGTTGGTTACGACCTGACCGCTGATTCTGCCCACTGTTGATGATCACTCTCATGAGTCCTCTTCACCCCACGTCTAGACCTCTCTTGCATCAACTCCTTATTACGGACCGCATTGGCAACTTGTGCCACATCAGTAAAATCAGTATTCAGAATACCATCCAGCAACTCATCACGTAACCCCCACTTAAAATGCAGAGCCTGCTCCTCCGGAGTCCCAGCCTTCTTACCCAAGAAACCCGCAAGTCTCACAAACCTCTTCATATACTCCGCACTCGACTCCCTATCCAACTGGAAAATATGATGATAGTCACGCTCAAACTTCTGTTTCTCTGATTGAGGGAAATACTGAAGAAAGAATATCTCCCGAAACTCAGCCCATGATAACCCAGCAACAAACTCATCACCTCCCTTAGCCAACCGATATGCCTTCCACCAACTGAGGGCATCTCCCTCAAATTTGTAACTAGCCAAACGCGCCTTAAACCCATCGTCACAACCAAATACCTCAAATATCTTCTGAATGTGAGATATCCAATTCTCCGCCTCCACAGGAGAAGTAGCAGCACTAAACGAACGCGGTTTCTGCTTAACGAAATGCTCCAACCACACATGGATCGACACTGGTGGAGCATCACCACCACCACTACCATTACCACTATTACCACCATTACCACTACTACTAGCGGTGTTCCTCCTAATCTCCTCCGTGATGCGCGCAGCCAAATCTGGGAGTAACGCATCAATAGCTCGCTGAACTGCTGCATCAAAAGCAGCACCAGAGGGTTCCTCAAACTCATTCCGACGAGTATTCACCATCTGAAAGGTCATAAACGAGACAAAAAAAACCAAACAAGCGTAAGGGTCAAAATGAGAAATAAGAGATCGCGTTAAACAGAAAGCCTAGTGTCTACCCAATATCCTCACAGGTCATTTCTAAGGTTCTACAGGTCAAACCCAGTGCTCTGATACCATAACTGTAACACCCCGACCCGACAAGGTCAAGATATCACATTATGGTGTCATACAGAGCATACATAACGCAAGCGAAAGTCTTTCAAATAAATAACTAAGTCTCGAACATCAAGACTAATATCCAAAAGATAATCCCAAATGCATAGTGGGTTAACCAAAACAAACCAAAGTAAAGAAATAATATTCAAGTACTGAAATAAATGAAAGTCCGAAACAATGGACAACGAAATGATAATTAAATAGGTCTTTAGGTGTAACACCCCAACCCGACAAGGTTAAAGATATCACAATAATGGATTCATATCAGATCAAAACAGAGCATACATCTACAGTAATACAAAAATCTCAAAGGATTACAAATGAAATACTGAATCTACAAGGTTACAACGAAAACTTTCAAAACTAATTCTAAAACATAATATCTTCTATCCAATTTTAATCCAGAATAGCTACCAAGCCTTCTAAGTCCAGAGGTACACTCTCACTCATTCCCAGCTTCCTACTAAAACCTGCCGCAGGAAAAGAAATGCGGCTGAGCTTCAAAAGCTCAGTGAACAGATATATAGATAACAGAAACGATAACGGATAGCAGTACAAAGGAAATCAGAAAATACAGATCATACAGAAACAAAGTCAAATGAAAGAATAGGAATAAGAAATGGAATAAGTGAAACGAAATAAGAATAAGAAATAAATAAGGTGTAAGAATAAAGGGAACAGAAATCTATCACGAGCCCAGATAACAGATAATATCATAACAGTGTAGTCACATAAGTAATCTAGAGGGGATACCTCTCAAGTAACCAGATATATGTGAAAGACGTGTATCGCACACACCATCAGTCACCAGAGATATATATAACAGATAACATAATAACAGATAACAGAAATCAGATCAGATCTAGGATGCATCCATACGCCCCAGTAGGCCCGAATCTTCTCCTACATAACAGATAAAATCAGGGACGGGACAGGTCATCACTCTCCTGCCCTAGAGTCATGCCATCGGTGCATCAATGACATGGACATGAAACCCTCATGCCTAGTGATTGGCTCGGATATCAGACTGTAGGTCAAAGGTCAGATGTACTATCAAAATCAGAAGGTCATATCTTAAGGGTACATGGCAAAAGGTTCATGTCAAACAGTTCAGAAATAAATATCGAAGGTTCAAATCAGGGTTTATCAGATTAAGTTTTATATCAAAGTTTAAGTTCAGATTAAAAGGTTTATTTCCAATAGTCCAAAAGAGTATATCAAGGGTTAACAATTACAAGTTTATAGCAATAATCCATTTCAGAAGTTCCTATCACAAGTTCATTTAAATCAATCCTTTAATAATGGTTTTCATTGAAATGATCTTACAAAATAGTTTTCATAAAAATGGTCCTCCAAAACTTTTAGTAACTTCCATTTCAAGTGGTATCGCTTCTTTTTTTAAAATAGCTTTTCTTAAACAGTTTCATATGTAGTTTAATAAAGGTTCAAAATCAATTAGGTTCAGATAAGGATTTAACAGGTTAAGGTTTATACCAAAAATCAAATCAAAGTTTACAACAGATATATCAGGTTAAGGTTCAGAACAAGGTTCACAGATCAGATTCAATCAAGATTCACAAATTCAGGGTTCAGAACAAGAGATCAAAACACAAAGGTTCAAGAAAGGTTCAGAACAGAAGAAACACATCAAAGGTTTACAAACAAGTTTACAATCAGAGTTCAGGAAAAAGGTTCAGAATAAAAGAATCATAGCAGAGGTTCAAACAAAAGGTTCAAGACAAACAGATTACAACAAAGATTCACAAACAGAAGGGAACATAGCAATGGTATAGGGGATCCTAATAAGGAAATGAAAAACTGAAAGAAAAGGGGATGAAAAACCCTTACTGAAAAAGGGCAGAATATCTGTACCTTATTAGCAAAGCAGAATAAGCAAAACAGACACAGAACAGAAATCAGGACTTCTCCTTCTTCACACCTAAAGAAGTAGAAGACGGAATTACTACGGATTCTAATTCAGATTATTACTTTTAGTTTATCTTAACAGATTTCCATATTTAACCAGATATTGATATTACAGATTTTGTTAAGTCCTTAATTACAGAATATTATGGTATTAAGGTATCTTTTATCAAGTTACAAAACTTTAGGGTTAATTATGACAGATTTTCATAGTTCAGGGTTTAAACTGTAATTATTCTAAATTCAAAGGTATCACAATGAAAATACTTTAACTACTGACTTAAATACTCCTTTTATTCAGAATGACATCTTAATCCTTTTAGTTTCACAATTTACAGATTATACCCCTCTAGTTACCATATTTACAAAACAAACCCTAGATTTACAATATTCACAATTTAATCCCTACAATATTCATATTTATCAAACAAGCAACTTATTTTACATAATTACAGAATGTATCATCAGAATTAGGTATATTACAGATCAGATCCCTCATAATTCAGAATTTACATAAATGGTCCTTTAAGTTTACAAAACTTATAAATTAAATCATAATTTCATAACAATTACTCCCTCCGTCCCTAAATAAATGTCCACAATGGTATCTTTGCTTGTCCCATATTAAGTGTCCAGGGAATATTTTCAACCAATGAGAAGAGAGTTTAGTGGGTAATAGTGATATTTAATTGGTGGAGAGTGTAGTTGGCCCCACTTTCCTAAAAGACTGTGAAAATAGAAAGTGGACATTTATTTAGGGACGGAGGGAGTACATATTAAGCCCATAAATCCTCAAAATTTCACATTACACTTTTAATATCAGTATTTACTCAGAAAAATATCAAGATTCCAGAATTTATACTTTTAGTCCCTCTATTTTAATTAATTTCAAAACAACCCTTATAAATACAATTAATTCATTATCTTGCAATATTTACACTTAGGACCCCAAAGTAATATTTTTCCCACATTCCTACAGATGTATAAAACATTATAAAAATACCCTACAAGTTTCAGAAATTACAAAACAGCCCCTATACTTTTATTTTTCAAATCATTAATTAACAAAACTATTACAAACCCTAATATTAAATTCCAATCATTACCCCATAATAATGACAAACCTTAAACATCATTAAATGACCAGAATCATACACCAAAAACCCTAACCCTAATTTCTTTCTCTTTTATTTTATTTCTTTTCTTTATTTTCTAAATTAGCGATTAGAACATAAATTCACAAAACATGATCCAAGCCTCAAAAATTCGAATTAGTATTTTTCTGAGATAATATGTACTGTATAGAGTCCAAATAAAATAGATTTCATGCCAAGAAAATTCGTATAGAATTAGTTAGAGTTTTATTACGTTTTTAAGGTTTAATTCACAAATAAATTATAGATCATGCATGGTTCATGTTTATCATTTTATTCAGACCCTATGTGATGTAGAGGTCATGGGAAAAATACCAGAGTGATCTCAGAATGATCGAATGGAAGATGGAAAATTATACCACATGATTTACTTAAATCGAACAAAAATTCCCCACGAGCACAAACCCGACCAAAAAACCTTGTAATCATTTTTCACAGATCATATATGATATAAGGAACTCAGGAAAAATGGAAAACGAATTTATAAAGGGTCGTATGAATTAATAGGGAATTATACCTTACGTATGAACAAAATTCGACAACAATGAATTCAGGCCTCTATAATTCGAATGGCTATTTTTCTTGGATTCCTAGCAATATAATGAACTCAGAAAAATTACTCTTGGACCTCCAGAAATCGTATGGAATGAATGGTGAATTATTTGGTATTTGTGTTTTCTCGGCTTGATGAAAAAGAAAGAAATAAATGGGATAAAATTATATAGAATAGGAAATCCGGTCTTAGGGGGGGGGGAGATACATAGAAATCGGCCTATATTAGTTAAGGGGATTAGAATTTTGATTAGTTTGATCCTTATCTTAATTTAGTTGTATTTATCTAACTTTTAAATCACTTTTAATTATACCGAAATTAATAAAAGTAATGTATTTTCGGTTTTTAATTTTTGTAAGGTGCAAGATAATTATTTTGGACATATAAAAATTAGTACAAGACTTGTCTTAATTTTATTTTACCTTATATGTAATTTATTTAACATAATTCGGATTAATTCGGTACTTATAATAGCTTGTAATTAAATTCTTAAGTAGTGAGGACATTTTGGTCATTTTACATGTTATCTGAATTTCAGGTATTACATTAGGTCCTACTCTCTCTCATTCCCAAGCCCGTCGCCCCGCTTATTACCTTCCGCAAATGAAAAGAAAACATGCAGCTGAGCTTAAAAAGCCCAGTGAACAGATATATATACGAAACATAAACATAAAGGTAAATAAGCATAAGCAACGAAGGAAATAAGAATACAAAACGAAAAGCATAATCATGAAGGAGAACTAAGAATCAAGAATGCATGAGAACTGAATAGAAAATGAATCAACGAATGAAATGAAAACAAAGAAAGGTTCATATAAGGATGTGCCATAAGAACTCCATACATAATCTATCAAATCACACTAAAACAATACAAGTATACGAAGAGGGGAGACCTCTAAGTAAATAAAATAAAAATGTGAGAAGGAGTGCAAGGCACACACCACCTGGTCACCATAATCACATAAAATATAAAACCTAGGCTGCATCCATACGCTCCCTAACATAAGTATGTATGTCAGTACTAGACTAAGCACACATATAAGGTTGGCCAATAGTGCATGCAAAATAAATCATAACATAAGGGGGAACGTCGTAGATCTATCACACCTCTACGGGAGTGTCATGCCTAAGGTGCCATCAAAGACATGGTCATGGTACCTCCACAACTAGGTAAGCTCAGACACAGATCTATCATAGCATACAACAATAACAACTAGCATGGCAAGAGAAACAAGATAGTAACTCAAGTAAGCATGGCAAACATAAGCATAGCATGGCAGAGACATTTAAATAAATGTCAGAATGAATAAACAAGAATGACAATCATACAATGAAAGTCATGAATCAAATAAAGGGAATCATGTCAGGCATAGGATTAATGGAAATATCCCTACTGAGAAGGGAAAGAATATCTGTACCTTAACAAAGCACACAAGCAAAGCAATGAAATGAAAAGAAGCAGAAGATCACTCCTTCTTCACCCGATCTACAGTAATCATAAGTTTACTTATAAGTTTCATAGTCATAAAGGTTTCATTTTAGTTTTCTTTCCATTTTAGTTAACTTTTCAAAAATAGCAAGTTTCCATATTTAGTAACTTTCCAAAAATAGTAAGTTTCCATATTTAGTACATTAGTTATTAACATTCAAATTTATCATTTACTCAAGTTTAAGGTATCAAACGTGACAATACTAATAGTTCAAGGTTCACAATGATGTTTGTATAAGTTTAGGGTTCATAGTGTAGTTTTCATAAGTTTAGGGTTTATTATGAAAATATAACAAGTTTAAGGATTATAGTGTCATTATGGTAAGATCAGGGTATGAAATGTAAATATCATAAAGTTATGTGTTTTAAAAAGTTAAGTCCTTTTAGTTTAAATAAAGATAAGTTCAACCCTTAATAATACACAAAATCCTTATTTAGCCACTTTTAACTATTACTCAGATTTTAACCTTGAATAGACCAGATTTTAGCTAATTTTTACATACCTTAAACGAGCTCATAAAATTCTATAATTTTACCCAGATGTACCTATATGTCTTGAGTATTTTAAATAATTTTTCCAGATTTTATTGAGTAGTGCAAGTACTAACTAAAAATCATCATTCACAACCTGTACCCGAATTGTATCTGATGGAACACACCGAAAGTATGTAATTATTTACCCAGGTTAGACATCTCAGAAAAATCTAACAAAATTACAAAACGTACTTCAAATACCAAATTTCATCCTGTAAAAATTTCAGATCATAAATAGTTATAGTTTTTAAATTAAAAATCAAGAACCACGACTGAATTTTCAGACATCCGAATTCAGTTTTGACACTCGAATTTGTAAAATCAAAGAGTGTGTCTTCCCGACCTCTAAAAATTACAAGGCTTATATTTCCAGAAAGCTATTTCCTTAAACTTACTTTTAGACTCCAGAGACACTCAAAAACACGTTACGATCATTTAGATCCAATCGAATCAAGTTGACCAAAGTTTCCTGAACAGTATCTAGTTTCATTATTTTATGTAATCTTTTAGGGTTTACATTCCATGTCTTATATATTGTTACAAATTGATTATGTAAAACACAAAACACATATTAGGTCGATTCTTACAAGGTTTTAACATGAACATATCAATTCGAATTAAACCATAACAGTTGGTCGATTAGTATTAGGGTTTTCAAGTTGTTATTTCATGTAACTAGTTATCGTTTTATGTGATCTTGTTTTATCATCTTATGTGTTAATGTATCGATATGAACATCAAACAAAACATACGAGAATCAAACAAAGATGATACAATTACCCTCGTAGCGTGATGAAGAGAGCAAGAACAACAAGATCAAACACCAACACGCCTCTCCTCTTTTTGTGATACGAACGGCAGAAAAAGAAAGAAAGAATAACATGGATTGATTAGGTGTTGTTCACAATCAAATGGATTAACATGGTGTGTATATGATTACCTTATGATACGAATTGAACAAGAACAATGATCAAGCTATGGTTCCTCCTTCTTCTTCTTCTTGAATGTCGAATAGAACAAGAGAGCTTTAGGGTTTTTGTTTTTTTTTTTTTTTTTGATCTATGAGCCGTATAATGAGATGGGAGGAGGAGGGATTTTAGGGTTTGTGGAGGATTGCAAAACACGGTTTATGGAGAGAATTAGGGGAGGTTAGGCCGAAATTTAGGAGGGTGATTAGGATGATTATTACTTCCAAAATTATCAAAACTCATACTCATCTTTTATTGTTCTATTAGCCGAAAATTTGGAGGCGTGGGACACATAAAATGTCACCTATTATGGACTAGGATTTGGAACATTTATTTTGTGACAATTAAATCATAATGTAAAGTTTTTATTTGGTAGCTTAATTCATTTGTTAACTTAGGACATAATCATTTTAGGTTAAGTACAATGATGTTACTTACAAAATTTTCATAAGTTCTTAAAATTTAAATTTGGAGGGCATTTTAGTCATTTCAGATTATAGTAATTTTGGGGTTTTACACACTAACTTTACAGTACTAAAAATATTGCAATACAGTGGATCATAAAAAATGAAATTAGATATTCGGTGCTGGTAAGTTATGGTGCTTCTAGAACAGTAAAGCTATGTTTCCATATACATTATGGTCCCAAAATTTTACCATAATTTTTTGTGACAAATCTTTCACTATCTGACCTTTCATTTTAGGTTACAAAAAGGAGCAAATAGCTATGTTTCCATATACATTATGGTCCCAAAATTTTACCATAATTTTTTGTGACAAACAAAAGGAGACTACCCAAATTGGACGAGATGTCGTGTCATTTTTAGTTTGGGACGACACTCTTTGGAATTTTGGGAAGAGAATATCGTCCCTAAGTGCAGCTTTTTTTGTAGTGATGTACTATACTGTTTTTTCCCTTTTTGTAATTATACGAGAAATTGACATGAGACTGTATTGTTTATTGTTTCTATACGAGAATCATTATTAACATCACATTGATTTTAGGCACATTAAGCTTGTAATTATATTGTGTCTGTGTAATGCTAACAAGAAGTTTTTCTTTTATGAACTGCTAATAATGATAAATAAAAAGTTAATCTTTCTACCATTTCTATAGATGATGCATATATAGCTATATGTGTAATAACTGTAGGTCCGTATAAGTACAAACACACACACGTATAAAAGGTAAAACACGTACTACTACTTAATATGAATAAGCTACGAGAGATGATAAGCTAATAAGCTAAATAAGAGAAGAAGAGAGTAAGAGAGAAATGGACGATTAACATTCATAAGACATAGTAGCAATGGTTCGACACTAGAATGAATAACCAACCACAAATGAGAGCACCCTTGCCTTCTATTTATAGGCAACAATTAGGGCGCCTCTTTCATGATTGTTTCTAGAAGGTTTTCACATGGATGGCCGGCCCATGGGCTACCAATGGACCGGTCATGAATTACAAACAATATAACCCATAATAAGCAACATTCTATCGCAAATGGTCAAGACTTGAAATATTACAAAACGTGTTCCTAACAATCTCCCCCTGAGTCTTGATCATCAATGTTGCATGACGTCATCTTTGCTTCTTTGGCTTCCGAGGTCTTCATAATCTTTGTTCTTTTGTTCTTGTTTTGAAATGTTATGATGTTGTCTCAATCTGCCAATCTCCAATGGTCTTTGGTAATGGTGTCTTCACGTCATTTCCATCATGCTCATATGATCTTTGACTTTTGCTCTTCATACATTACGTAGTTCTCCCTTCATAAGCTTGAACATAGACTTGTGAAAGATTAACATACTTGATCTTTGACTTTTCTTTAATAACTTTGAACTTTTGCTGTCATGAGTCTTTGTGAGAACTAATCTTTAGGATATGAGCATGATGGAGTCTTGATGGAGGTAGAACTCCAGGTCTTCATGATCCTCCGCAGCAGCAGCAGCAGCAACACGAACCAACTGGTACTTACAGGCTCAGACTTGAGATTGTCAACAGCATAGTGTGAAGACTTTCTCAAGTCCTGACCCAGGCCGTTCTGAACCGAATTCCCCCGAAAGGGATAACACGGACACACCGAAGTGCACCCACGATTCAGTGAGTCGCTGGAGATCACCCCACGACTGTAGACCGTTTGGAGCAAGCACTAAGCGTAATCCACAAGGAGTTACCGAAGTGACCTGCTGTCAGGGCTGTTTGATGTTGACCCTGGCAGGATTTCTATTCAATCATTGATAATCACAATTGTGACTTCTCTCATGAATGTTCTTGGCAGATTGCTAAGATCTGCGAATGACACTTTCCTAATTTACAACTGATGCCCATGATGTAGAACACCAGTGTAATTCTAAGTGTACCTAAGAGATCTTTGATGAATCTCATGGCTCTAGACTCAATTAGTGCACATTTGTTTGGTCGTCGGAGGCGTGGAGCAGATTGCCTCCTTTTCAATATCAACACTCTCGTAATGAGAGGTCGATAGATTATGAAGGGTTCTCCGTGTGAATGAAACAAATGTTTTTTGAGAGACACTTGAGTGGCTTAGAAGGTTTAGTGTAGTGCCTTAAGGTTGAACAAATGGAGGGCTATTTCTTTTCACCATTTTCTTTGCTTTTTCTTTTTAATTCTTCAACCCCTTCTTTCTCCTTTCATTCATTTTCTCCATTTTTTCCTTTTTTTTTTTTTTTTTTTTTTTTTTTTTTTTTTTTTTTTGGTATCATACCTAGGACTTTCTAGTTCTAAACTATGGGAATTGTCCTTGGGTAGATCCCTCCGGCTCTGGCGGATCATAGGACGGTTTTCCTAAACCTTAGTCACCTTATTACTCCATGACTATCCTATGTTGATGCCATTTACCAAAACCTTTGAAAAAATCTCTCAAAGTGTCGATGATTGTAAAAACATTTTATTGACACCTTGAGAGTTTTGTGTTCTTCAGAAGGACTCCCCCTTAACATGTGCTCATAATTAATTAATTTTGAAATTTGCACATGTCGGGAAGAGTGGGCAAATTGATTGATTTTCAATGAATATGATCATCGCGAGACACGCTTACATCACTAGTAAACTAGCTTGAAATTATTACCCGTCCAGATCACATTCAAGGAAAATCGCTCGAAATAGGTACATTCTACTCAGACACGTCCGTTGCGAGACACGTTCACATCACCAGATGAACTGGCTTGAAATTATTACCCGTCCGGGACATGTCCTTTCGACTACTGACTTTTCCTACCGTCAATTCGAGGGTCAATTATGAGTTTGAGCACATGTGAGATTCCAGCAATTGAGACACCATATTTTAATCATCTTATACTTCTCCCCCTCAAAAATAGCATACTCATGATGTTTTTGAAAAACTTTATGATTAAAATATGCTGTTTTTGAGTTTTAGGGAAGAATTTCAAGAACATTTGTTATTATTAACAAAGATTATTTTTTCAAATACTCCCCCTTGATGAGGGAATACTTGTTCTTATGAACAGAATGTTTGAAAAAACATAAAATTCACTCCGGATTAATTCTACTCATAAGAAAGAAGCTTTCGCTCCTTGGATCAGGATTGAGGCACTGAAGCGTACCTCAGGGTCCTTTCTTTGGGGTCCGGGTTGTGCACTGTTGATGAACTCAAATAAGTACATTTTATTATCATCATTTATCCTATTTATTTGACTTGTTTTATTATATTATCTATGAGAATCGATACATTAATGTTTACTTTAGTAATTCTCAGGTAAAAACAAGCATTATGTGAAACTTGGCGATTTTGGACTAATTATGGAGCAAAACAAGCAAGATGTCAAAAGCCTACTGAAATCCAGAAGATCAAGCTCGTTCTACTCCAGATACGCCGCAATATACTTCTAACATACGGCGTATCACTATCAAGATTTCACAAGTTACAATCCAAGTACATGCGCCGCATACAAAGATCAAGATACGCCGCATCTGAAGACGGTGTACGAATATTCCAGAATATATTAATCTTGGACCCCACGCGAAGTTAAGTCAATGTGCCGCATCTATTCACTCTATGCGCCGCATCGATCCCGAAGGCCAGAAGAATTTTAGAGACTCTTAGCGCTCGAAGACCGAAGCCGAATTCAGACGACCAAGCAGCACAAGACACACCTTAAACGAAGATACAAGAGCTGTAAGAAGGTCCTGCATGTATTCAATTCATTAAGTAGTTTTGTTTTATTGTATTAGTACACTTTAATTCATCAGGATTGATGGGCTTGTGTCATGTGACTACGGAAGATCATGCACTCCCCTTAATATTGCTTTCCCATTAATTAAAGTTTATATGTTGATGTCTTTGGTGACTTTTATTAGTGCATTGATAACCTCTGTGTCTAGCTGAGTCTTGCTTGGGTCGCCATGCCCCTTCCTCGCCTATCTATTCTAGCGTATACGAGACGTGGGCATCACAAATGCCCAATACTCTAGAAAAGTAGGATAGACATAAGTAATCATTAAGGGTTTACTCGCCGATAAGATTAGAGCCAACGAGAAAGGTTTAATTATATACACTTCATATAAAACTAGCAATAAAACAAGTGACAAGCTACTTAATTATCAGGACAGGTCTTCTTATTGTCTCGAGTATCTATCTGTGTACGTGTGTGCTAATCGCTGATTCGTGCTCATTAGTTTAGTTTTCTATTTAATCATAACCAAATCGTGCCAGTCTCTCAGGCTGAACCCCCTTGCGTTAGATTAGGTTGTATAGCTAACTTAGGATATTAAAATACTGATTAGAATAACTAGATAATACGTTCCACTCTTAGTGATCGACACTCTACTTACCATTATATTCATACTGACCGGATACACTGCTCGTTAAGTGTGTGTGTTATTGATAAGTCGGCTAAATATAAATTTAAAACTTGAGTAGGCATTAATACTGCTAAACCGCAACGACACGCACGCGCATCAAGTTTTTGGCGCCGTTGCCGGGGAGTGAATTGTTATTATCTGTTAATTTGATTAGTATTTTAATTAGGTTTTTCTTTTTTATTTTTTATTTTTTAGATTCTAACCACTAACCCTGTTATATATTAGATAGATTGCATTCATTATATAATTTGCATATTTTCTATTTTTTGTGTGTTTTTGTTTTCTGTAATTTTTGTTTCTTTTTGTTTGTTTTTATTTTTGTTTTTCTTTTCTGTATTTTTCTGCATTCTGCTGTCGTTGTATTGTGCTGATACAAACGATACGGCGCATCAATTTTCTCAGATACGGCGTATTGTGTTTAATTTTTATAAAATACAACGCGTTTAATAAATTCGAGTACGACGCATCTTTCCCCAAGATACGGCGTATTCTGTTTTTAATAAGAAATTTTTCTAAACCCTAACGCCATACGACGCATCTGTTTTAACAGATACGGCGTATTTTCTATTTAAATTAAAAACAGTTTTTTGAATTATTAAACAGAAGCGACGCATCGATCTTTATCGATACGGCGCATCTACTAAATCAAATATCTTGTATTTTGAAACATAACGAAAATACGGCGCATTAGCTTTTGTTAATACGACACATTTAATTTTAATAAATATAATCGATTTTTGATAATTTTAACTTGATACGGCGCATTCTTATTCGTAAGCGGCGTATCTGTTTTCTGAATAAAAGTCTGATTAAACTTTAACGTAATAAGATACGGCGTATCCAACTTTCTGGATACGGCGCATCGTTTGCAGATATCAGCCATTTTTATTCTTTATATTCGTTTCTAAATTCATTAATTTCTCTTCTAATACTCTTTGGGACCATATGAGGAATATGTTGCGACGAAGACCAAAGAATATATTAGATTAAGTCGAACGGAAGAAAATGTTGCGGAGCTATACGGTAACATCTTTCGGATAAAAGAAGAAGGATGGCACATAACAAGAACAAAATAAGGAGCTGAACGTGAGTCTAACTTGAAGACTCTTGAATAAAGACAAGTGCTGACCGGCAGACAACCCGATGGAAAAATTTTTACTTTTCTGTTCTGTGTCGAGTCTGTCAGACCTGCAGAAAATGCGGCGCATCTCCATCATAAGATGCGACGCATCACCTGTACTGGTCATATCTTATTTCATTTTCTGCATTTTTATTTTTGACTTTAAAACTTTCTGTCAGTTTATTTAATGCGGCGCATCCCTGGTTAAGGATGCGACGCATCTTTTATTCTGATTTGTATTTATTCCAGGCTCGATACGGCGTATCTTCTCCCATAAGATACGGCGTATCGACTTACCTGATGATTTACAGTTTAATTCTTTTGCTTTTATTTTTACTAACTACTAATGTATTATGCAAGTTTGAACCTTCTTAACTCAGGTGTGTTAAAGTCTAAATGGTATTATAGATTCCTGCATACTTTTTTTATGGATACATCATCTATGAAGCTTATACGTTCTCATCCACAAGAAAGTTGATTTTTGCTCTTATACGAATAATGGAGGATCATACCGAGCAAATCTCAGGGGAGTTTTTCTGTTCTAATTCTTTTATTTTCCAGTTTTTAACCTTTCACACAAACAACGAGGACGTTGTTTAACTTAAGTGGGGGGATTGGAGAATTAGAACACTTACTTGTCCTAAACTTTTTCAAAATATGCTAAAAATGCGCTTAATATATCAAAATTTAAAATTTTTTAGCATGTTTTTGTTTAAAGTCTAAATTACATAACCGCACACATAACTCTATTCTTTCAAAAATATTAAAACTTTAGTGTGCTGGTGACTTGTAAACTTTAGAACTTGGCTTGTATGCTATTCGAGACCACCATAATGAGTATTATTAATATAATTGGAGTGACTTGTCTAAATTGGTAAATTTCTAGGATTACACCCAAATAGCCTTTACATGTTATGTGATATTAACTAACTACACTGGTTAGTTAGCCCCCGTATAAACCCTTTGTTACTCTCACTTTTAGAGTAAGATACCCCTAGAAAAACCCTCAGAGCCATTCCTTTCGTTTCGTACACCTTTGTTATAATGTTTTGATACACCCTTACACCTTAGCTTACCCTGTAGATTAAAATCCATGGTTAATTGCTTTAGGCAAAGTGTGTTTCCTTACATTACCTGTGTTCGCATGCGTAATTCATTATCTTTGGTTAGGTCGGGAAATTGCACAATGCAATTGGTATGAAAGTAAATATTGTATAACTTTTAGTTTATTTTTCGTGTGTTTGCTACTTTCGCTATTACAGTTATTTCTGAAAGTATGAAGAGTATGAAAAAATTATCTGGAAAAATAGTGATAGAAAAGTTGTGAAATTTTACACATATATGTTGATGTTCAAAAAAAAAAAAAAAAAAAAAAAAAAAAAAAAAAAAAAAAAAAATAATCGAAAAAATAGAAAAAATAGAAAAGAAAAATAAAAAGGAAAAGTTGGAAATTTGTTTTAACCAACTTATGTAAAGTTTTGTATTAAGTGGGAGATATCACCACTATTTGTTGTATATTATATTTATGGATTGAATGGGAGTTGGCCGTTATGGGAACACCAACTAAGGTTATTCTTTGATTGAGATTTTGTTGAGTATAATTCGTGTCTACCTAAAGCGTGTGTTTCAAGTGTTAAAGCGTGAGTTATTCAATGATATGAGTCTTATTCATGGGATGGTTGGGAAAGTGATTAACCACACTTAGGATTTTAATTTATCTGTTTTGTTTATTTTTCATTTTACACCAATTTGTATCCCAAATATTATCCATACCCTATATCATTCTTCATCCAAACCTTTGATTTATTGAGATTAGGGATTTGAGCAATCTTAATTATCGAAGTCGTGGATTCGGCTATGTATTTATGACTTTGTCGCCCTTTTTGATATAATATTATTGGTGAAGATTACTTGGTCCTATCTTTAGCCTATTCGAGTTAAGGATTTGAGCAATTGCAAGTATCGTGGTCGTGGATTCGATCATGTATTTGTAGTTTTGTCGCCTTTTCTGGAATATGAGATCGATAGAGATTAAAAAGGATGATCAACCCTTAACCAACAAACCCTTTTTACCGCTTTAGACTTGTTTCTCCTTGGCTTTAGTGGGGGAGATGCGTATACTGCCAAGCCTATGATAGAATATTCGTCACGACTAAGCAACTAAACGATTTAGAATTGTTTTACATTAAAAATTATTTTGGTTTCTACTTCGTTAAGTGTTTGGTTGTGTGATTATGACAAAACGAATACATGCTTAAATATAAAAATAAATCCTAATATCTTTTAGGATACATTTTCATATGATTAATTCTAAGGTTTACTTGGGGACAAGTAAAGTTCAAGTGGGGGGATATTTGATGAACTCAAATAAGTACATTTTATTATCATCATTTATCCTATTTATTTGACTTGTTTTATTATATTATCTATGAGAATCGATGCATTAATGTTTACTTTAGTAATTCTCAGGTAAAAACAAGCATTATGTGAAACTTGGCGATTTTGGACTAATTATGGAGCAAAACAAGCAAGATGTCAAAAGCCTACTGAAATCCAGAAGATCAAGCTCGTTCTACTCCAGATACGCCGCATTATACTTCTAACATACGGCGTATCACTATCAAGATTTCACAAGTTACAATCCAAGTACATGCGCCGCATACAAAGATCAAGATACGCCGCATCTGAAGACGGTGTACGAATATTCCAGAATATATTAATCTTGGACCCCACGCGAAGTTAAGTCAATGCACCGCATCTATTCACTCTATGCGCCGCATCGATCCCTCAGTCAGAAACTATAAATACCCCAAGGCCAGACGAATTTTAGAGACTCTTAGCGCTCGAAGACCGAAGCCAAATTCAGACGACCAAGCAGCACAAGACATACCTCAAACAAAGATACAAGAACTGTAAGAAGGTCCTGCATGTATTCAATTCATTAAGTAGTTTTGTTTTATTGTATTAGTACACTTTAATTCATCAGGATTGATGGGCTTGTGTCATGTGACTACGGAAGATCGTGCACTCCCCTTAATATTGCTTTCCCATTAATTAAAGTTTATATGTTGATGTCTTTGGTGACTTTTATTAGTGCATTGATAACCTCTGTGTCTAGCTGAGTCTTGCTTGGGTCGCCATGCCCCTTCCTCGCCTATTTATTAGAGACGCTTAACTAAATAGGATAGACATAAGTAATCATTAAGGGTTTACTCGCCGATAAGATTAGAGCCAACGAGAAAGGTTTAATTATATACACTTCATATAAAACTAGCAATAAAACAAGTGACAAGCTACTTAATTATCAGGACAGGTCTTTCTTATTGTCTCGAGTATCTATCTGTGTACGTGTGTGCTAATCGCTGATTCGTGCTCATTAGTTTAGTTTTCTATTTAATCTTAACCAAATCGTGCTAGTCTCTCAGGCTGAACCCCCTTGCGTTAGATTAGGTTGTATAGCTAATTAGGATATTAAAATACTGATTAGAATATCTAGATAATACGTTCCACTCTTAGTGATCGACACTCTACTTACCATTATATTCATACTGACCGGGTACACTGCTCGTTAATTGTGTGTGTTATTGATAAGTCGGCTAAATATAAATTTAAAACTTGAGTAGGCATTAATACTGCTAAACCGCAACGATACGCACGCGCATCAACTGTTATGTGTGCACAAGCCGTAATGTCACAGGCCAATGATAAGAATAATGATATAAGAATTATGAAATATGAATTCAAATGCTCACATCAAGCCCTGTTGCCAAACGTTGAGAATTCCGGGTCTATCCTTTGAAATAGTCTGATGGCAAAGGATGGACGACCCCCAATGTAACTCTCTAGTCTCCTCATCTGGTCCCGATGATACAATCTCCTCTCAAGCTTCCATATGAACTCTTTTACTTGTCTGACCTCATAAGAATTCCATCTTCTTGATTTCCCTAACTCTTTATCTCGAACTCGATTAACCAACCCATCACGAACATTATTCAAGGTATCGTCACAGAACTTATGGATCTCATTGAAAGACATGAAGCGGTTGAAGTTCGTTGTGCTTCTGTAGACGAACTCGAAGGTCGGATGTCGTTTCATAGTGTATTGAGGGTCACGGTTGTTGTCAAGAAGAAATACCGGTTCAACAAGGTTCAACTTCGTCTGATAACTCTCCACTCCCAGCTGAAGATCCTCTACCCGTTCTCTTATGATTGTTCTCCTGATGAAGTGACAGAGTGCGGTACTGAATGCATATCGAAGTTTGTTGGACAAATGTTGTAATTTGCCTTGTACTTTCTTCAAGTACATATCTTCAATATCATTCAGGTTCAGATCTGGAAAGTCTGCCTCAGAGAACGTGTAGATGTTGTTGTCATGTCTTCTGACTGTGATTTCTTCAAGAAAGGTGTAATCACACTTCCTGGATCCACTGACACTAACTACTGCCAAGATTCGGAGGTCACTGTAGACTGATTCCCGAGACTTTAGGCAAAGTTTGTATTTGTACCAGGTCTTTCGTTTGTCATACAAGTGGTGGATTCCCAACTCGGCATCACGATCATATACCACGAATTCCTTAACAAAGAGATGTCGGTGAAAGGCTTCTTCCTCAATGGCTGATTGTGTGTAGTGAGCGGCTGGAGTGAAGGTGATAGAAGTTGCATACTTTGTTTTCCCTGATGCTCCATGCTTGAGAAGTTTCGGATCTTTGTTGAAGAAGAATTGAAACGGAATTTCTGAGTGGTGATGTTTGCGTATCACGAGAAGTGGCTTGGTCCAATCGGTGATGTAAGGACGGTTTTGGCTATCTTGGCCATTTCCCCTGGCTACGTCTGGGTTAGCCCAGTCGAAGGCACTTGACATTGCTCTTGCAATGTTCTCAAGGTGATACTCAAGTTCAGCAGCACTGTTGGATTTGTCTTTAAGGAGATTGAAAGCATCATTCTTAATCTGACGAAGTTCCCGTTTTGTCATCCTTTTGATGTTGAGACTACTTTAGATCTGCTGAGCAACAGCAAATGTGCTGTCTTCAACCTTGGAATCTTTATCATTTTGGATTTGAGCACTTACAAGCTGATCGAACCAATCGTTTCCTTGCTCATCTTTGTCTTCATCAAGCCATGTAACGACAGCTGGTTCTTGAGATGATTTCTTGCTGCTAGACGGCTTTGATTTGTAAGCCTTAGATTTTAGTGGAGATGGTGGTGGTGATTGTGGTTGATCGTCTTGTGTTTGAAATTCCACATTTTCTTCATGAATGTGCTCAAAATGATTTTCAGTTGCTGTAGGACCAGATTCCGGATTCGGTTGAGGTGGAGAAGAAGTTGTGGTTCCTGTGGGCTCTGCAATATGAATTCCAGATCTGCTACCAGTCTTTTGTTTTTTTGTAGTGGTGTCTGGATCTTGGTCATCATCATCATGTTGACGCTTGCCTTTATTAGCTGCAGTCTTACATGATTCCATGTTGGCTCAAATAGCATCCAGGATGGGCATTTCAGTGTAGTTGAGGGTGGTTTTTGCAAGCAATTTGGTGAAGAGGGCGTCTTGAAGTTCTTCAACAGAGTATTCAAGAAGATGTTTCTTTTGGAGTGCTATATCTTTGACCTTCTCATCTACTTTTGTGTTGATGTAGGCTTCAATATTTTCTTGAATATCTGGCAGAAACTGTTAGGATTCGACACACGGTTAAGGTGGTTAAACCTTTTGTTCTTTGTGTGTATGATATATTGAGTTAATATGATTAAGTATGCGGAATCTACTTAATCACACTTAGAAGGTTATTTGTGTTTTGGAAATGGAACGGTTGTGTTAGTTATATGATAATGAACAATGAAAGATTATCACCAAACGATTCAATATTATTAATGATAATAATACGAGTGATCTTGAGATATCACTAGGGTTACAACCTTGAATCTTAAGTTTTTATAACTTGTGATATTTTTGTGTTTGTTCTTATCTAACAGTTATGAAAGTTCTAAGTATTCAACAATCACTTTTTACTTTTTGGACACACATATCACTTTACTAAGACCTTCTTTTATAGTCCAAGAAGATCTTTACAATATTGCTTAAAGTCTAGTCGAAACTACTTGCTAACTTATCTTGAGAGTGTCAGTACATAAGATACAACATGTATCTGTGTACACAACTTGTTAACTAAGCACATGGGGTAAGATATTATCTACCATATATTATTGACTTTAGTTCAAATATCTTTTCAATACTTATCGAACCAGCAGTCTCAACTAGCAGTCCCTTCTTTGTACTACCAGTTGGAACGGTTAGTTATAGCTTGAACAGTCCTAAGATATATACCAGCAGTTGGAACTGTTAGAGTATTCTTCACAGCAGTTGGAACTGTTAATACTTGTAGTTCTTGATACTTAATCTTCAGAACATTTAATTCCCAACAATCCTCCCCTAAACATGTGAATCCATTTCAACATGTTTCTGAATTAAATTATGGATTGTGAAGATCTTTCAAACACTTCATAGTCAGACCCTTTGATCTGAACTTTCTTCTATTATGAGAGATTGAATATCTTTCTCAATAGCTCATCTGCTTTCTGATCTTTGACTTCAACAATATCAATACACTAATCTTTAGTATTCAAACATTGACCTAAAGATGGTGCAATTTCCTTGGATGGAGGAATTATAAGAGGCAATGATGCTGTGTATCTTGGATGCTTGTTTCAACAAGTGAAATCATCTATCAGCATGTCTTTGCAAGTGATGAACAAACGTGATCAACTGAAATTGAAACTTTTCTTCGTTTGACCTAGACAGAACTTTCTCCTTTGGAATGTTCTTGTCATTTTCAACCTTCATGTCATCATCTTGTATGCTCTTGTCTTTTCCTCTATTACATTGGTTAATCTTCCTTTCCTGGGCTTTTATTTCCTCCCCTGAAGCAAATAAAATTTTATCCTCCCTTGTTTGAAAGATCTCTCACTACCAGCCCATCATTATCTGATCTATCAATGTGAACTTGTTTTCAGACAATGTTGTACATGAAGCCATCAATTCCTTAAGAGTTTAAGATACTGCCCTCATCACTTCTAGGTGTGTTAACTCCTATGAGAGGCGATTCATTGGACATTTGGCTCATGGTCCATCAATGGATGGTTTTTGTGAGTCTCTTTGAAAATCCTTTTAAGAAACTTTTGCCTTAGCAGTATGCATATGGTTTTATTATGAAAAATCATACTGCTTTCAACTATTTTGAAGGGATTAAGTGTATAACAGACACTTAATCAAAATTTCGGTTTAAAGCAACCTCTGGTTGTGTGAGAACCAATGTTTTCAGTTATAAATAACTGCCTGTGTAAAGATAAACCTATTCAAAAGGCTTTCTTGACAGGGTTTCCAGCTCATAGTAAGTGTTACCTCTAACACAAGTGTTAGATTCACTTTTACTAGCTGTTCTTTCTATCAGATGTCCTTAGACTTGCTCATTATACTTTGAAAGTATAAAATGATAGAAAGTGAGTTGAGTCAGTTACTATCTGACCAACTAAGTCATCAATTCAATGTGAAATATGATAACCAGGTTTCAAGAAAGAAGTTTTAAAGAATTTATCAACTTAGGTGTAAACCTTTGTTAATGAGTTCCCAAACTCAGTCCATCATAAACCTGTTATGAAAGCAACTGGAATCACTTTTCTTTCGCTTCCATTTCACTTGAAATTTCCTTATTGCTCAAAGTTCATACCTGAAATTGTTAGTCGAAAACCAAGAAACAAAATGCATAGCATTTGTCTTATAGCAGTATCAATATATGACCAACAGTATGAACTGTTTAACAAAATATGAACTAGCAGTACAAACTGTTCTATTGAACAGTCTCAATTTACAAAGATATCAGTACAACCTTAACATATATAAAAACCACATAGATTAGAAATTTTAAGGATTAAGCATTCCAATACTTGCTACCAAGTACTGAAACCTTCCAACATCAAAAGCTTTTGTTAGCAGATCTGCAAAGTTAAATTCTGAAGCAATTTTAAGAACTTGAATTAATCTTTTCTCATTGCAGTCTCTTATAAAGTGATGTCTAATTTCAATGTGTTTTGTTTTAGAATGATGTACTGGATTTTTAATAATGCAAATTGTACTACTATTATCAATATGAATAACAGTGTTTAAGAAATTGTACCCATAGTCAAGGAGTTGGTTTTGAAGCCATAGAACCTGACCACAGCAACTTGCAGCAGCTACATATTCAGCTTCAGTTGTTGAATTAGCCACAGTTGTTTGCTTCTTACACTGCCATGAGACAAGTCTACACCCAAGGAATTGACATCCTCCAGTTGTTGACTTTCTGTCCAAGCTAGCACCAGCATAATCACTATCCAAAAATGCTACCAAGTCAAAAGGTGATTCCCTTGAATACCATAGACCCAACCTTGACTGCAGTTAAATGAGAAAACTTTGGAGTAACTTGAAATCTTGCACAAGCACAAACAGAGAACATGATGTCAGGTCTAGATGATGTAAGATACATCAAAGAGCCTATCATAGATCTGTATGTGTGTACATCTACATTTTCTCCATCTAAGTCTTTAAGAAGTGGCTTCTCAGAGTCCATTGGTGTGCTTGCCATTTTTGAATCAGCAAAGTTGAACTTCCTTAGTATCTCAGCAACATATTTATCTTGACTAATAAATATGCCTTCATATGACTGTTTAACTTGAAAACCCAAAAAGAATGTAAGTTCTCCCATAGAACTCATCTGAAACTTATCATGCATAAGCTTCTCAAACTCTAAACACATCTCCTTCCTTGTAGACCCAAAGATAATGTCATCCACATACACCTGTACTAACAGAAGATCCTTCTTGTGCTGTTTGATGAAAAGTGTCTGATCAATCTTTCCTCTTTGAAATCCATTTTCTAATAAGTAGGAAGCTAGTGTTGCATACCAAGCTCTTGGTGCCTGATGAAGGCCATAGAGAGCTTTAACTACTCTGTACACTTTGTCTGGATGTTGTGGGTCAATGAAGCCTGGAGGTTGTGAAACATACACCTCTTCTTCAATTGTTCCATATAAAAATGCACTCTTGACATCCATTTGATAAACTATGAAGCCTAAAAATGAAGCATAAGCTAAGAAAAGTCTAATTGCCTCAATCCTTGCTACTGGAGCATAAACCTCATCATACTCTCTATTCCTTCTTGTTGTGTGTACCCTTGGGCTACCAATCTAGCCTTATTCCTAATCACTATTCCCCTTTCATCTCTTTTATTCTTGAAAACCCATCTAGTGCCAATTACCTTTGCATCCTTTGGTAAATCAACTAGCACCCATACTTTCTGAATCTTGAACTGAAGAAGCTCCTCTTGCATAGCTTCTACCCAGCTTGAATTATCTAAGGCTTTCAGAATGTTCTTTGGTTCATCTTGTGAGAGAAAACATACAAACAAGCAAGAGTTTGAAAACTCATGTTTCTTTGAAGCATAAAGGGCATCAAGAAGCCCTTGATGGTCTGAAGACATCAGTTGTTGTCTTGTCTTCACACCTGATTGTACATCTCCAATCACATTATCTAGGGAGTGGACTTTGTGAATTCTTGTTTGTGGAGTAGAAGGAACTTGATAATTTGATGGAAGATTGTTGAAATCCACCTCATAGTCTGAGAATTCTGCTTCTTTCGTTTTTGAAGGGCTAGCAGCAGAATCATTTGGCCTAGCAGCAGAATCACCAGCAGAAACAATTTTTTGTTCCTGAGTTCGATCTTCTTTCCTTTCATCTTCAACACCTTCTTTAGCTTTGCCAGAAGAAGATTCATCAGTTGTTGAAGTTGATTCCACACTTGTACTTGACCATATTGGCATCCAAACATGATCTTGGTTTGTCTCCTTTTCTAACCTTGCCTCATCTATTGCTTGTGAACCTGAAAATTCATTAGTTTCAACAACAACAGGCACATAATTCATTGATTTGGTTAGAGATTCAAGATCAAATAGCCATTTTGGTCCTTGACCTTCTACATTGGATTTATCTTCTAAAAACTCCACATGTAGGTTTTCTTCTACAATCATAGTTCTTGTGTTGTATACTCTGAATGCTTTGCTATTAAGAGAATATCCAACAAAGAATCCTTCATCTGCTTTACCATCGAATTTTCCTAAATGGTCTAAGGTATTGAGAATTGTCACATGACATCCAAAAGGTCTAAGAAATCCTATTGCAGGAGTTCTACCTCTAAAAAGTTCATATGATGTCTTATTGTGAGGTTGTACAACTAAAACTCTATTTTGGACATAACAAGCAGTGCTAACTGCTTCAGCCCAAAAAGTTATAGTGTAACACCCCAACCCGGCTAGGGTAGAAGTATCACACTAATGGTTTCACATTAGATCAAAACAAAGCATACATTTCAAGTAATACAAAAATTCTCAAAGGTTACAAATGAAATTCTGAAATTTACATGGTTGCAATGGAAACAAAACTAAACACTAAGTCTGCAAAAGCAACTCCTTCTAATGGTCTCTACTTCAGAACACTATCAAAGTCTTCTAAGTTCAAAAGTCTCTTCACTCATACCCAAACCCGTCGTCCTGCTTATTACCTGCCGCACACGAAAAGAAAACGTGCGGCTGAGCTTAAAAAGCTCAGTGAACAGATATATATACAAAGCAAAGAATAACGCAACAGAAATATAATATAGGCAAAGGGAATGTCATAAGGTATAAACGAAATACATGGATAATAAGAGAAGAATAGGATAGTCATCCACCACGAGCCCAGAAACTCAAAGTCATAATCTCAACATCATAATCTCAAAGTCATAATCTCACAATCAGAGGGGATACCTCTTAGGCAACCAGATAATATGAGGGGTGTCCTCATGTATCATAATAGTGGAGTGATCAGCTCCCAGAAAATGTGAAAGGCATGTATTGCACACAGTACCAGTCACCTCAAAGTCATAACTCAAAGTCATAGTTAAATCCACTAAACATACAAATCTAGGATTGCAATCCATACGCCCCCAAACTCAAAGTCATCTCAAAATCATAATCTCAAAGTCATAATGGCCATATCATAATATAAGAGGGACGGTGTGAGAAATCACTCACCCACACATGAGTCATGCCAGTGGTGCATCACAGACATGGCCAGGTTACCTTCCTGGCTAGGTAACATAAAATGGCTCGGGTATCAAACTAAGAGTCAGGTCTCAATGTCATATCAAGGTGCATCTCAAGGTCATAATCAGAAGGTATATCTCAAGGTCATATCAAAAGGTTCATGTCAAAAGGATCATGGCAAAGGTTTAAATCATAGCTCAACATCAATGCATAGGTGAAAAGACACCCTTACTAAAAAGGGTAGAGTATCCGTACCTTATGACGAAAGCAAAACAGAAACGAGCACAGAATATGGAAAACGGTTCAAGGTCTCTCCTTCTTCACACCTAAAGGAGTAGAAGGGAATTACAATTCATTCTTAATTAATTGCCTTTCCATTTTAGTAACTTTCTATTTTTAGCAGGTTTCCATATTTAGCAATATTCAAAATATAACTTAAGTTAAGTCATTAATTAGGTTATTATGGAAATAACATTCATTTTAATAAGTTATACAAGTTCAAGGTTAAATATGACAAGTTTCATAAGTTAGGGTTTTAATTGCAAACATCTCAAAGTTAAGGGTCTTGAATGAAAATATTGTAAACTACTAATTCAAGTACATCATTCATTCAGAATCACATCTCCCGTCCTTTAAGTTTCATAATTTTTCACTTCACACCCTTTAATTGTCAAAATTACAAAACAAACCTTATAATTATATAAATTACATTTTAACCCATATAATATCCATAATTTCACAACTAACCCTCAAATCCACTAAATTACAGAATATACATCCCAAATTAAGTATTGTACGAATTACAACCCTAAGTTTCACATAATTACATTTTTAGTCCCTATAGTTTACAAAACTTATAAATTAAATCATAATTCCATATTAATTACAAATCAACTCCATAAATTCCCAAATTTACACATTACCTCCCTACTAACCTTATTTTCACAGAAAAGTCATAAGTTTCCTGAATTTACACTTTTAACCCCTCTATTTAAATAATTTCCAAATCGAAACCCTAATTTCATTTTAAACCCAAATCTTGATAATCTTACACATAGGACCCTTATGTTAAAATTTTTACCCTTTAGCACTGGTCTAACCAATATTCTAAAAATGGCCCACAAGTTTATTAAATTACAAAACACCCCCTTAATATTTTAAAACCAATTCGTATAACATATCATCTCACAAATTCAAACTCTAATCAATACAAATCATCACTCAAAATTTACACATCATAATAACATCATTTAAAAGTCAAATCCAGGTTTACAAACCCTAATCCCATCGAAAACCCTAATTCCACATTTTTCTCTATTTTAGTTCCAAAAATCTGATTTTGAATTAATTCCCAAATCGACATTTTGAGCTTCTAAAAATCAAAATATTATTTTTACTGGATCATATACTTTCTATAAAGCCTAAGAAAAATAATTTCCATGCCTCAAAAATTTGTTTTCGATATATTAGAATTTACACTCATTTTAATGATTTAATTCCAAAACAACTAACACAAGTATCCATAATCCGAATTAACATTTTTCCCAGCTTATACCATGATCAAGTAATTCATAAAAATTATCAAGGCCACCCAGAAAAATCGTTTTGAATGTTTTCCATAATTAATCCATTTTACATATTTTAAATCCATTCGACCACTTCAAGCTTGCATGATTTAGTTACAACATTTTTCACAGATCATATATGATATAATAAGTGTAAGAAAAATACTAGATCAATTATTTAACCTATGGAAATCATTTTTAGAATTATACCTCACGGATTGAGTTTTCGACAAGAATTAAAGGTAGCGACCAAACGAAAGCTTCCCACAACCCATACCAATTTTTCTTAGCTTCCTTAGAACGTGTACAACACCAGAAAAATGAGCTTCGAACTCCAGAAATTCGGATGAACAAGGAGAGGAATTGTTTGTGTGTTTTTGTTTTGTCGGCTAGGTTTTTTTGAAGAATAAAATGGATTTAGCTGTAATATGGGGAGGAAAACGTGTCTAGGGGGAGGGATGAGGCCAAAAATTCGGCCTATACATGGACAAAATCAAAATATTAATTTTGAATACCATTTTCCATATTTACCTATCCTTAATAATTTTTAAAATGATTTTTATAAACACTTAATTACTTATTTAAGGATTTCGGTATACAAAGGGTATTTTGGTCATTTTGTACCTTGTAAAATGTTAATTGTAATAGCCAAAATTATTTGGTAGCATAACTTGTCCATTTCCAGAAGTTCGGGATTGATTTGGTACTTTATAACCTTTTATTAAAATTTTAAATTCATAGGGGCATTTTTGTCTTTTACCATGCTTTCAAAGTTTTGGGTTTTACAACTCTTCCCCTCTAACAGAAAAATTTCGTCCTTGAAATTTGAAGTCGCAAAGTTAAACGAAGTCGTAGCAAGTTGCAAACGGTCAACAAAACATTCTCACGCTCGAGCGGGTTCTTCCAAACCAAGTATTTTCTCATGACTAAATCTTGCCGATCAAATAATTTCGTTTTTCTCAAAAAGACATAACGCTCAGGATTTACATCAAAAGAATGATATACTAAACGTAATGGATGATAAACGTATCTCATCAGAAGGGGTTCAGGGAAGACGTAGGATCGACGGATTTTCGTCTGTGGAATAGAAATAGTCAACTCAGATGAAAACGTATCGAATTGTAGCGAACATGGGAGTAGTATATGAGTTCAAAACTCTTCAGATTCTCAAATAGTCTCAGCTTCAGTATAACCTTTCATAGGTGTTCTCATAAACAAACAGGTCTTGCTCCTCAAAATCAAAAGCCTCAATCAACTCATAGCACGTCATAATGAAACATAATCAACGGATGCGAACGTACATATAGCAAAATGTAGGTGTACTTTTCAATAGTAACAGATCAGATCCATACTGACAGAAAACAGACGGTAGAAAGTTCTACAACAGAACCTAAGATTCTTATCGGGAGTACAAAGGTCAACAAACGCGTGTCGAGTACCCAAACGCATCCAGTCGTATAACGATGAAAGCAGATTAAACGCATAGGTAGAATGAACCTAAAGTCTCACTAATCATGGATAATCCAACAGAGATCAACTTCTAAACTTCTTAGGTATCTTCCAAGATATCCTATGCCCACAACAAGTGCACGTTATATGATGTAAGTATTATCACGTTGGCCAGACGTCAAAATACTGGCATCATATAAATATGCCCTCATGATGGTCATACTTTATCTCAAATCGTAATCAAAACCACCTATCTTAATCCACCTAGTTCTTCTACAGTCTCAGAGGTCAATAAAAACAATTGCCACAGTCAAGAGAGAAACCAAAACTATTCGCAAGAGTATCAAAATCCCAGATTGCCTAGCAGAAGTGAGGTACGCCGTCACCAGTATCATATCTTCCACAACTCGCCAAAATCTCTCAAACAAAACTATCACCGATCATACGAAAAATAAACACGAACTGAAATGCTTCTAGGAAACTTAAATCATCAAGGATCTTATTAATCTTCAAGAACTTCGGCCTTCATAAAATCTAATCTTCCAAACATGAAGGGTCTGTTTCCCGATTCCGCTCATTCAACACCTCCAATCTCTTCAGGTCCTGCTAGTCTGTCTTCGTCTGTCCCTCAATCGGGAAATGAAACCAAGGTCGGAAACTTGTGTCTGGGTCGTCGAGCCTCCTGCAGTTCTTCTTGGGATGTGGTGGAGCAACGTGGATTTCTGGCACGGTCTTTAAATCTCTCCATCATCCAGTCTGCTTCCGCTCTCAATTCATCTCAGTACAACTAAGATGAATAGGAAAGTGGGACTGCATGTCTTCATCAGCTCTAGGTTCGCCATCTTGACTAGAATTTCTTCTTCTGCATCGCCAACACTTCTGTCTTGTAAGAAATGTCTCCACTCTTCAGGGTAGTCTCCATTGTCGTCAACTCCAGGTCAGGCAAGGAACACCGTTGTCTCAAACAACATCAATCTCTCATAATACACAAATGATCCTCAAATCTCTAACAAGGTGCAAAATGATTTTCATGTTCTTCCTCGTCTCCGAATGTACCATTAAGTCATACAATGACCATATGCCCAGTACTCATGAGAAAATATCATCTATCAAATTCACCAAGATCGTCAGAGCTTTAGCTAATACTATTAGCGTCATTAACCGTCATGGCAGTCGTTTACGAATACGGAAGGCGATTTCAAGAATAGTATCAATTCATCAGAAAGGAAACTTCGCGCTCTGAATTTAAACAAAACACATAATCGTTCCAGGGTGGAGGAATATTGGCTCCTACAGCAATACGGTTCAGCTTTCATACATATCTCCAGTCATCAATCATCTTTATCGCGAACAAAACTAAAACATGCCCAGAAGATACACTTAAGTAAACTCACTTCCTAGTCTTCGGTTGCTGCTCTTCCCGGTTGCTCCAGTCAATTAGTATGATCCGAAAGACATCTTCGTTCAGTGACTAGGATCTCTCGGTATCATGTCAAATCTTACTTCATACTCCGGTGGAAAAAACTTGACGGTCCAACAGGGATTATGTTCAAGAAGTTCAGGGTGCCAAATAACGTTCAATACAAGGTTCATGTTCAGAAAACTCAAGGTGCCAAAAGGCTTCTACGATGAGGTTCATTTATTGGTGTACGAAATGGTTTCTAAGAAAACTTTATAACCGCAAACGTAACACACGAGTCTCCAGAGTAATAGTGATAGCAAAGGGTTTAACAATCAGAAATCGTAGTAGGGAGTTCAAAATTGTTGCAAACGTTAAAGGTGAGACATAGAAGGGTAGTTGTCAATATTTGACTGATCATTCCACAATTTCCTTGTCAGAATAAAATCGAAGTTAACTATTCAAAGAAAGACGGTTCGCAAATCAAAGCTATATCCTTAGAAGTGAAGAAGAAAACATTCTTATACTCATGGTTACACACCACAAGACTTCTCATAAGGACAGAGATGGGTAAAATGGAATCAATAGTTTCGGAAACTTCATAGATACTTATCAAATAGCAAAACATATCCAGTACGTCATCGCCATAGAGGTTCTCGGAATGCCTGAAGAGGCGTCAAAGTGATTAACAAAAGAATCAGAGTGAAATGCGGGTCATTATCAAAATGATTAACAAAAGGGATTTGAAGATAAGGATCAAATAGTGTCAGGCCATTATTATGAAATTCTCAATGCCTTCAAGATTTAATCAGGTTCAAAACTTAGGTGGTGCAAAGCATAAGTTTTCACTTTCCAGAAGTGGTATCAACAGGATCTAACCAAAAGCAAGGCACGAATCAGAGTGATACGGAAGCAATGATGCTTAAACAAATGCCTTATAGTCTACCCATTCCTCACCGGTCAAAACTTAGGTTCCTATGGGAAATCCTAAAGCAATTTTCAAAGGTTGACTTACGAGTGCCTACAGGGAAAGCTTAGTGGTCCTAACTTACACAGGTCAAGGGTAAATGTATTACGAAATCGCAGCCTGTCGCTCTGATACCATAATTGTAACACCCCAACCCGGCTAGGGTAGAAGTATCACACTAATGGTTTCACATCAGATCAAAACAAAGCATACATTTCAAGTAATACAAAAATTCTCAAAGGTTACAAATGAAATTTTGAAATTTACATGGTTGCAATGGAAACAAAACTAAACACTAAGTCTGCAAAAGCAACTCCTTCTAATGGTCTCTACTTCAGAACACTATCAAAGTCTTCTAAGTTCAAAAGTCTCTTCACTCATACCCAAACCCGTCGTCCTGCTTATTACCTGCCGCACACGAAAAGAAAACGTGCGGCTGAGCTTAAAAAGCTCAGTGAACAGATATATATACAAAGCAAAGAATAACGCAACAGAAATATAATATAGGCAAAGGGAATGTCATAAGGTATAAACGAAATACATGGATAATAAGAGAAGAATAGGATAGTCATCCACCACGAGCCCAAAAACTTAAAGTCATAATCTCAACATCATAATCTCAAAGTCATAATCTCACAATCAGAGGGGATACCTCTTAGGCAACCAGATAATATGAGGGGTGTCCTCATGTATCATAATAGTGGAGTGATCAGCTCCCAGAAAATGTGAAAGGCATGTATTGCACACAGTACCAGTCACCTCAAAGTCATAACTCAAAGTCATAGTTAAATCCACTAAACATACAAATCTAGGATTGCAATCCATACACCCCCAAACTCAAAGTCATCTCAAAATCATAATCTCAAAGTCATAATGGCCATATCATAATATAAGAGGGACGGTGTGAGAAATCACTCACCCACACATGAGTCATGCCAGTGGTGCATCACAGACATGGCCAGGTTACCTTCCTGGCTAGGTAACATAAAATGGCTCGGGTATCAAACTAAGAGTCAGGTCTCAATGTCATATCAAGGTGCATCTCAAGGTCATAATCAGAAGGTATATCTCAAGGTCATATCAAAAGGTTCATGTCAAAAGGATCATGGCAAAGGTTTAAATCATAGCTCAACATCAATGCATAGGTGAAAAGACACCCTTACTAAAAAGGGTAGAGTATCCGTACCTTATGACGAAAGCAAAACAGAAACGAGCACAGAATATGGAAAACGGTTCAAGGTCTCTCCTTCTTCACACCTAAAGGAGTAGAAGGGAATTACAATTCATTCTTAATTAATTGCCTTTCCATTTTAGTAACTTTCTATTTTTAGCAGGTTTCCATAATTAGCAATATTCAAAATATAACTTAAGTTAAGTCATTAATTAGGTTATTATGGAAATAACATTCATTTTAATAAGTTATACAAGTTCAAGGTTAAATATGACAAGTTTCATAAGTTAGGGTTTTAATTGCAAACATCTCAAAGTTAAGGGTCTTGAATGAAAATATTGTAAACTACTAATTCAAGTACATCATTCATTCAGAATCACATCTCCCGTCCTTTAAGTTTCATAATTTTTCACTTCACACCCTTTAATTGTCAAAATTACAAAACAAACCTTATAATTATATAAATTACATTTTAACCCATATAATATCCATAATTTCACAACTAACCCTCAAATCCACTAAATTACAGAATATACATCCCAAATTAAGTATTGTACGAATTACAACCCTAAGTTTCACATAATTACATTTTTAGTCCCTATAGTTTACAAAACTTATAAATTAAATCATAATTCTATATTAATTACAAATCAACTCCATAAATTCCCAAATTTACACATTACCTCCCTACTAACCTTATTTTCACAGAAAAGTCATAAGTTTCCTGAATTTACACTTTTAACCCCTCCATTTAAATAATTTCCAAATCGAAACCCTAATTTCATTTTAAACCCAAATCTTGATAATCTTACACATAGGACCCTCATGTTAAAAATTTTACCCTTTAGCACTGGTCTAACCAATATTCTAAAAATGGCCCACAAGTTTATTAAATTACAAAACACCCCCTTAATATTTTAAAACCAATTCGTATAACATATTATCTCACAAATTCAAACTCTAATCAATACAAATCATCACTCAAAATTTACACATCATAATAACATCATTTAAAAGTCAAATCCAGGTTTACAAACCCTAATCCCATCGAAAACCCTAATTCCACATTTTTCTCTATTTTAGTTCCAAAAATCCGATTTTGAATTAATTCCCAAATCGACATTTTGAGCTTCTAAAAATCAAAATATTATTTTTCCTGGATCATATACTTTCTATAGAGCCTAAGAAAAATAATTTCCATGCCTCAAAAATTCGTTTTCGATATATTAGAATTTACACTCATTTTAATGATTTAATTCCAAAACAACTAACACAAGTATCTATAATCTGAATTAACATTTTTCCCAGCTTATACCATGATCAAGTAATTCATAAAAATTATCAAGGCCACCCAGAAAAATCGTTTTGAATGTTTTCCATAATTAATCCATTTTACATATTTTAAATCCATTCGACCACTTAAAGCTTGCATGATTTAATTCCAACATTTTTCACAGATCATATTTGATATAATAAGTGTAAGAAAAATACTAGATCAATTATTTAACCTATGGAAATTGTTTTTAGAATTATACCTCACGGATTGAGTTTTCGACAAGAATTAAAGGTAGCGACCAAACGAAAGCTTCCCACAACCCATACCAATTTTTCTTAGCTTCCTTAGAACGTGTACAACACCAAAAAAATGAGCTTGGAACTCCAGAAATTCGGATGAACAAGGAGAGGAATTGTTTGTGTGTTTTTGTTTTGTCGGCTAGGTTTTTTTGAAGAATAAAATGGATTTAGCTGTAATACGGGGAGGAAAATGTGTCTAGGGGGAGGGATGAGGCCAAAAATTCGGCCTATACATGGACAAAATCAAAATATTAATTTTGAATACCATTTTCCATATTTACCTATCCTTAATAATTTTTAAAATGATTTTTATAAACACTTAATTACTTATTTAAGGATTTCGGTATACAAAGGGTATTTTGGTCATTTTGTACCTTGTAAAATGTTAATTGTAATAGCCAAAATTATTTGGTAGCATAACTTGTCCATTTCCAGAAGTTCGGGATTGATTTGGTACTTTATAACCTTTTATTAAATTTTTAAATTCATAGGGGCATTTTTGTCTTTTACCATGCTTTCAAATTTTTGGGTTTTACATATAGGTAGCCTAGAATCAGCCAACATAGTTCTAGCAGCTTCAATTAGTGTTCTATTCTTCCTCTCAACTACACCATTCTGTTGTGGTGTTCTAGCAACACTAAATTCTCTCCTAATACCCTTTTCTTTGCAGAAATCATCCATAACTCTATTCTTAAATTCTGTCCCATTATCACATCTAATGACTTTCACTTTCTTGTCTACTTGGTTTTCTATCTGTGTAATGAATGTCTTAAGGATGCTTGTAGTCTCATCCTTAGTAGATAGAAAGAAAACCCATGTAAATCTAGTATAGTCATCAATTACAACAAGACAATATCTCTTATGCATTATACTACTTACTGAAACAGGTCCAAATAAGTCCATATGCAGCATAAACAATGATTGATTGATAGAGTTAAAAATCTTGGGCTTATAAGTGGCTTTGTGTTGTTTGCCTTTTAGACAAGCAATGCATGTTTGATCATTTTCAAATCGTTTTTGAGGTAAACCTCTTACCAAACCATTCTTCACAATTTTATTTATGGTTTTGAAGTTAATATGACCAAGCCTTCTATGCCATATCATTGATTCATCCAATGTGGCCTTTGCAACAAGACAAGTAAAATCCTTTTTAGAAACAATGTTCTTCATGTCTACACTGTACATATTGCCCTTTCTAGAATTCTAAGAAGTACTTGACTTTCATCAGGCATCTTAAAATCAGGAGAAAGTACAAGACATTCAGTCTCACAGAAAAGAACATTGTTCTTTTTGTCACACATTTGTGAGACACTAAAAAGATTATAATTTAGCTCTTTTACATAGAACACATCTTCAAAATCTAAATTTCCAGTATTAATGGTACCTTTACCAGAAATTTTGCCACCAACACCTCCTCCAAAGGTAACATAGCCTCCATCTATTGATTGAAAATCTGAGAGATAAGACTTGTTGCCTGTCATGTGCCTTGAACATCCACTATCTGAGTATCCTTGATCCTCTTGTTGATCAATTGAATGTTCCTTCACATAAATGAGAAGTATTAGTTTCTTTTGGGGTCCCAAGCCATTACTGACTTGGATCTGCCTCTTGCATCAATGTAATTTAATCTTTTAAGGACAATTGATGCAACATTGGATTTAAGAATCCAACATGCTGAGGCCTTAACAGCATTTGCACTGTTTTTCCAAGCAGCAGTACTAACTGCTTTCCTAGCAGTTTTAACTGCTGGCTTTGCAGTTTTACTCTTTGGTTTCCAAACTTGTTTTTGGACCACTGCTTTTAATTGAATGGGCCTTGTAACAGTTTTTAGTGCATGATTTGAAGTTATTTTTGCACTTTTAACTGTTGGTCTTGAGTTAACAGTCTTAAATGGTCTAGCAGTTGAAACTGCTTGCCTAGCAGTAGAGACTGCTATCAAAACTGCTCTGGGTTTTATACTTTTGGACTTAGAGTGAAAGTGAGTTTGAGGAGTTTGCCTTTTGAAATTCACCCTATTGATTTCATAACCAGATACCCAATGGTTGCAGAAAGCTGCAAGATGGTCAAAACTACCACATGTGTAACAAGCTTTGTTACAAAAAGCAAAGTCATCACCTAATTGGTTAGACTTGAGGTTGTTCCAATTCCTTTGGTTACCTCTGGGCTTGTTGGTGGTTCTATATTGCTCACAATATTTAACTGGTTGTCTAACATGCTTAATGTTTGATTTAGGCTTATCAGTATTGTGTTTGACTATCTTAGGAACACTTGTTCCCACTTTCTTAACCACTTCAGGTTTAGACATAACCTGTTCATCTTCATCACTATCAGTTGTGCAATCCTCAACAACTATAGCATCTAATTTCTTAATAAAGGACACCTTGTACTGATAATGTAAAATTTTATCTAAACTTTTACTTACTTTTTCTACCTTAAGACTCTCAGTAGTCTTAGAACCATATTCCATTATTGGTTCTTGAAACTCAGGTAAACCTGAATTTCCTAGGTTAATCCCTGGGGGTTTTGGGATGCCTCTATAAGGAGGTGGGACACTCTTATATCCTACTCCTGACTTAGCTCTATTAATCACCTGACATTCTACTATGTTGTGCACACCTCTAGAAGCATGTTCTAGTGCCTGTGTAGTTAAGTGAATGTTCTCATTTTCCTTTTTGACCCTATCAAGAGCTTCTCTCAAAAGCTTAATTTCAGCATCTCTAAAGAATATGTCCTGTCTTAGGAGAGCTTTGTCATCAGAAAATGCTAATTCATTTTCTTTATAATGTGCGATTTATTTCTCTAAAGTCTCTAATCCACACTTATAGTTTATAAAGTTTTGAAAAGTGCTGCTTAGCTCTTTCTTTAGATCATCATATTGTTTGATTAAAACCTGTAGAGCATTAAGAGCAGTGCAAGTATTAGAACAAGCTTTATGATTTTGTACCTCAGTAGCAGAAAAAGCCATAAGTGCCATCTGAGCAGGAGTTTCTTTTTCATCTGCCATGAAGCTCCAATCAAAACCTAAGCCATCAATAGCTACCATAGCTTTTGGCTCAATAACCTCCTCTGTTTTGGATTTGCTTCCAAAACCTCTATTCTTGCTATCTTGCTGCCTTGGTCTTCTGCACTCTCTTGAGAAATGACCCATCATGTGGCAGTTATAGCACTCTATCTTTGACTTATCAAAACTAGTAGCATCAGAGTTGCTGATTATGAGCTACTTCCCCGTCTTGTGATAGAACTTCTTGGCTCTCATGCTAAGAAGAGAAATTTTCCATTTTAGATCCATTTCCTCCAGATCATCTTCATGAATCTCTTGGAGGTCTTCATAGGAGAGCATGGACCCATTATTCTGACTTGTAAGAAAGGCACAACAAGTCTTTTCATCCAAAATACTAATGGTACTGCTTGATGAACTAGCAGCACTAACATCATCAACAACTTTCACCTCTTCACTTGATTTTGAGGTATTAGGAGTTGACATAAATGCCTTGTTCCCAGTATTAGAACTAGTACCTCCATTCTTCTTCAAATCTTGCTCCACAATCTTGAAGTTGCTATACAAATCCATCAGTTCCATGGTGTCTAAGTCTGGCTTGTTCTTCCAGACAACAACATGCATAGCCCATTCTTCTGGTAAGCTTCTCAGAAATTTTGAGTTCAAATCTTCTTGAGGCATTTCAATCCCAAGAATAGCAAGTTGGCTCACAATATTCTGAAGCCTATTAAACATGTGGTCAAGAGATTCATTGTATGTAGAGGAGAAGTTTTCAAACTGCTGCTTGAGCAGTGTCTTGTGGGTTTTCTTGGTGGCTTCATTTCCACCATATCTGGCAATAATAGCTTCAAATAATGACTTGGCATCTTTGAACTTGCTGAAGTTTAAAAGTTGATCATTAGGAATGGTCATCATCAGCATGCTTCTTGCCTTCAAGTCATTTTTCTTCTTTATTATGTCTTCTGCAGATGTTGGCTTTGTCTGCAGGGTTAACACCACTTTGCCTTCCACTGTTGATGTAGTGGTGGTAGGCTGGTAAGAGTCTCCATCTTCAATGATTTCCCAAAGTGCATAATCTTGCACTTGGAAGTATTGCTCTATCCTCAGCCTCCACATCTCAAACTCATTCTGTTTGAGCATGGGAATCTTTGCAGCAAGATTTGTCTGAATAGACTCAACGTCCATTTCTTCAGCTTCTTCTTCTAAATCAATAATATCAGCCTGAGCTCTGATACCACTTGTTAGGATTCGACACACGGATAAGGTGGTTAAACCTTTTGTTCTTTGTGTGTATGATATATTGAGTTAATATGATTAAGTATGCGGAATCTACTTAATCACACTTAGAAGGTTATTTGTGTTTTGGAAATTGTTAGTGCAAATATTACGATATTTAAACTAAACGGTTTCTTCGGTTTTAATAATGACAAACATGTAACTTGTAATACATAATGTAAAATGTGCAAGTTACTTGTAAATACAAATCATCAATGCATACTTACATCAACACCTCCCGACGTCTCAAGTATGCTTCAACGAAGTCGTAGATTTCCATCCCGACATAAATCACTCAAGGTATGGACAAACAAATCAACTACTTGACAAATGATCAAAGGGTTATATTTTTCTAAACTTCACATTTTTAATGTGACAAAACATTTTTTCAAAAATATATTTTACAAATTATTTTTGAATTAAAAAGAAATGTTTTATTTTGAAAAATAAATTTGAAAACTCCCAACAGCCATTTTTCCCCCCAAAACAGCTCCAACTTCCCCAAATAAACCTTCCCCACTAAAGACAAAAAAGGGAGCGTCCAACGGCACCTTTAAGTATGGACGGCTCCACTAAATTTAGTGGAGCCGTCGGGTATTTAGTGGAGCCGTGGGTCTGTAACGGCCAGATTTTCCCTTGCCTATAAATATTGGACCATTCCACACTTCCAGCTTGATTTTTCCAGTCCTTTTTCTCTGGTCTTATCCCTCTTCACTTAAATGACTTTCTTTGATCATTTGGAGAGTCTTAGGTTGTTTAAGAGTGATCCAATCATCCACTCAAGTGATCCTCTTCATTCCTCTTGATTAGCAAGAGAAGAACACAAAGTATCCTAGATACAAAGTGTTGTCATCCCTCTTGATTAGCAAGAGAAGAACACAAAGTATCCTAGATACAAAGTGTTGTCATCCCTCTTGATTAGCAAGAGAAGAACACAAAGTATCCAAGTAGATACAAAGTGTTGTCATCCCTCTTGATTAGCAAGAGAAGAACACAAAGTATGCAAGTAGATACAAAGTGTTGGAGTTGTTAGGTCTTGTAACATTTGTTACACTCTTGATTGTATCCTAGAATACATCAAGATTACTTTTCTTTTGTGAGAGAGTGAGTCAAGATCATTGTGATCTTAAGAGTTAGTGAAGATCTCTTGAAGCCATTGGGCTTGTGTGATTGATCATGTGGATCAAGGGTAGATCGGGTAGATCGTGGTAGATTGGTGCTAGCTAAGATTAGCACTCGACATCTAGCTTAGTGTCGGAAATAGGATAAGCGACGTGTAAGGTGTAGATCGGGTAGATCGTGGTAGATTGGTGCTAGCTAAGATTAGCACTCGACATCTAGCTTAGTGTCAGAAATAGGATAAGCGACGTGTAAGGTGTAGATCGGGTAGATCGTGGTAGATTGGTGTTAGCTAAGATTAGCACTCGACATCTAGCTTAGTGTCGGAAAACAAGTTAAGCGACGTGTAACGGTTTTCTCCGCCTGAAGGGAGTTTGTTGATTAGTGAAGTAACTCTCGAGTTGGGTACTCGGGGAGTGGAGTAGGGCGAAGAGGAGCTTCGTGACCGAACCACTATAAATCACCGTGTCTGGTTTGTGCCTTCTAACTTATCTCTTTACTTTCATTTTATTCCGTATCGCTTTATGTTTATATTTGCATTGTGTTTATGCTTGTGTAGCTAGTTGCTTATGTTATGTATGTGTCATGGTTGATTGTGCTTGTGTTGTAGTTTAATTTATTCATCCCTAGATGATACATAACCATTGTTGACACTTTTCATATTACGTCACACTTGATCGGTTATTTGATACAAAAAGTTTTAAGTTTTTAAAGGGAAACGTATTCACCCCCCCTCTACGGTTTCCACAGAAATGAAACGGTTGTGTTAGTTATATGATAATCAACAATGAAAGATTATCACCAAACGATTCAATATTATTAATGATAATAATACGAGTGAGCTTGAGATATCACTAGGGTTACAACCTTGAATCTTAAGTTTTTATGACTTGTGATATTTTTGTGTTTGTTCTTATCTAACAGTTATGAAACTTCTAAGTATTCAACAATCACTTTTTACTTTTTGGACACAGATATCACTTTACTAAGATCTTCTTTTATAGTCCAAGAAGATCTTTACAATATTGCTTAAAGTCTAGTCGAAACTACTTGCTAACTTATCTTGAGAGTGTCAGTACATAAGATACAACATTTATCTGTGTACACAACTTGTTAACTAAGCACATGGGGTAAGATATTATCTACCGTATATTCTTGACTTTAGTACAAATATCTTTTCAATACTTATCCAACCAGCAGTCTCAACTAGCAGTCCCTTCTTTGTACTACCAGTTGGAACGGTTAGTTATAGCTTGAACAGTCCTAAGATATATACCAGCAGTTGGAACTGTTAGAGTATTCTTCACAGCAGTTGGAACTGTTAATACTTGTAGTTCTTGATACTTAATCTTCAGGACATTTTATTCCCAACAGAAACTTCTTGACATAATGTCTCATGTTGGCTTTGACTTTATCGCCTACATCATAAGCTAGAAACTCATCCATTTTCATCTTTGTCTCCTGCATCTCTCCCATTTGTTGAGACAAATTCTGGACTAAGGTTTGCATCTCAGCTAGTTGTGCACTCGTTTGGTTAACTTTCTTAGCTTGGGCGAGTTTAACTGCTTTCTTGAGTTTCTTTCCAGCAGGTGAGACAACCTCCACTCTAGTTACTCGAGCTATTCTTCTTACATTCTTACCTTTTATGGCTGATTTGATTTGTTCCGAAAGAGTTGCTTTGGCTTTTGGTGATGGAGATCTTGTAGGTGATGGAGTAAGTGAAGGGATTGATGATTGTGAATTGGGAGGAGCAGAGTCCTTAGGAGATGAGGGTGGTGGTGTAGGATTCTTAGGAGGTGACCCAGGAGGTTTGTTTGGTTTAGGTGATGATGATACAGGTGAAGGTTGAACTGGTGGTGATTTCTGCTCCTGTTGAGGGTTATGAACAACCATAGCAAGTTCGGGTGGAGGAACTGATGGAGAACGGATGTAGCTATCGGCTTCCAAGTTAGCTTGAGTATCCTCCTTTAGTTTCCTTTCTGTTTTCGCTTGTCTGGCCATTGCTTCCTCAAGTTCATTTGCAGCTTCAGTTGTCTTATTACCAAGAATTTCCTTTTCAACTTCAGGATTCCAGTCCATATTGTCATGATGGCTTTGTTCCTCCCCCTGATCATTATCAAACATGGAGTCTGAAATTTCTTTATCTGTTAAGACGATAGTGCTCTCCTGATCATTCTCCTTCTCATTCTGAGCTTGTAGTTCCAAGTCGGGTTGATTAACCGAACTTGGTTCCTAAGGAATGACAGATTCAGCCTTATCGGGTTGAATAACCGTATCAGGCTGAATCGTGGATGTAGCTACTCCAGACCCTCCGGGTTGATTAACCGGATTAGTGTAGGTTGAAGCAGCTTCTTGCACGGTTCCTGATCCTCCTGCTCCTTTCTTCATTTCATACTCCCTTTATTTCTCAAGTGTCAATTTTGCTCTTCTGTCTTCATCCTCTTTAACTGACATCAAACTGACTTTTTGTGCATATTCCAAGTTGAGCTGAGTTTGAAATTCAGCCTCTGCTTCAGTCATTCTAACAGGGATCTCTAGTTCTGATTCTGTTGCCTCAGAATCAGAATTTTCATCAATTATTCCAACTGGTTAAGCTTTTGGCTTAGGTTTACTAGGAACTTTTCTCTTGAGAGTTGGTTGTTTCTGTGGGTATTTTGATGCACTAGACGTACTTCCAGTCTTACTCCTGCTTCTAGAACGGGTCTTGGTTGATCCTGACCCTTCTTTAAGTTTAGAACGTCCCACACTACCTTCTTTGAATGCCTCATCATATTCAAGATATGCTTGTGTTTCTTTTACTTCTTCAGTCATCAAAAATTCAGGCATTTTAGCTCCTTGTTTATGCGTGCTCCCTGTGGGAAACTAGACATTGTGGAAAGTTTTATCCATCATGTACAGATGCATTTCTCGATCGGTAGGACGTCGATCAATGTCCACATATACGTCTAGCAGATAACTGATGAGAACTTTGGTGTAACGTACGAAAGGGATTTGTCTGAAAGCTTTCCGCATTTGGAATTCCATATCTTCCCAAATAAGAGCAGCAAAGTCAATCTTTTCCTGATGTACGAACCCCCAGAAGACTTGAAGATGAGGCAGTCTTGGGTGTTCAAAGCCACTATCTCTACCGGATATTGAACGTGTTACAATGTAGAAGATAGTTCTCCATGGCTGTGGAATGTATTTAGCATTGACTTTAGAGATTTTGGTTAACGGTGTATCGGGTTGAACATCATAACCAATATCTTCAAGGAACTGCATAGCTTCAGATTCTAATGGAGTCGGGTGGTATTGGTTGGCAGGTTCAGGTGCACTTGGAAGGCCTAAGGATTTGCGGAGGTGACTTGGTGTAACTCTAACCTTCTTACGATCCAGGGTGCATGTGAAAAACTTGTCATCACTGCTCAGCTTGAAGGTGTCCCAGAGTTGATGTATGTAGAGTTTTGGAATGCTATCTGAGCTGTCAAGAAGATTTCTGCACTCATGTTGTTTGAGAATTTCCACAGCAATTTGGCAGCTTGGTTCAGAGCACTTAATCTTGTCAAGTTCTACCCGCGCATTGTTTTTCCCAATCTCAAAAGAATACCCATGAGGAAAAACTTCTTCTTTAGTGAGTGTTGGAAGAGTTTGTTGTTGAGGTGCAGCCATTGATGTTTTTCTGAAATAACAATCAAGTACAAATATGCAGGATACATGATTGTTAGTTGATGTTTAAAACTTGTATTCCACACATGTGATCCTTTTTGCAGTTATGATTGGTATTTACATGCTTGAGCACAAAATTTATCAAGATATGACCAATTTCTACAAAATTTGATCCATTTCGATAAATATTGAAGAGTTATTTGAGGAAATTGATCAAAGTCTATAAAAATCACATTTTCGATAATTGTGGCATTTGCGATAATTACGGCATTTGCGATAATTACGACATTTGCGATAATTATGGCATTTGCGATAATTATGGCATTCGCGATAATTAGGCAATAGCGATAATTATGCATTCGCGATAATTAGGCATTTGCGATAATTATGCGTTCGCGATAATTATGCATTCGCCATAATTATGCATTTGCGATAATTTTGGCAATCTCGATAAACTCTTATACAAGAGTTTCCGATAACTTTTGAAGATGAACCGCCTCACAGATTTTTATCGAAATTCATTATAACTTAGATATTGCAACCACAGATTATCTCAAACAGTTTATAAGACTAATTTAAATAATTTGACCAAGTTATAACAATTTTCATCCACGAAAACTCAATAATCAATCTGCTAGTGTTCTTCGTTCTTCATAAACCCTCAAACTCAATTAAATCACTTATGATGTTTCTGGGTTTAATCTAAGCATGCAAACATTCAATTCAACTCACAATAACAACATCCCAACACATAGATTACACAATAACACTCATATATAGTTTTCCCCAAATTTGACGCTTAAACCCTAAAACGAGATTATAACAATTTGATGTTTCTGGGAACAATTAAGCATGAAATCTTGGTTCATTAACGATATCTAAGCATAAGCGTACAATCATTCACAACTAAAACACTCTCAATCGAATATCCCTAATTATGCGCAAACCCTAGAACTATAAAGCACAATTGCGATAATTCTAGCCGTTGGATCATGATATGATTCAAAACCATCTGTTATATTGACATGTTAAACACAAAAGTACTCACAAAATTTGATGATCGTTAGCGGATATGCAGATTGAATGATGGCCGTTGATGATGGTGGGTGGTGGTATTTAATATGGTTGGTGAATGTGTCAGTTAACTTGCAGCGTATTAACTGCGGTGAAATTTTGATTTTTATATCTATTAACTTTGCATGATTGACACATATAGTTCCCAAACCTTGAAACATTTTTATCTTAGTCCTAACCCACCATTTCACAACCTATAAGTCTCAATCTTAGCAAGCTAGACACACTACTTTTCCATCTTTTGATCTTATCACCAAAAACTATGTGAAGCAACAAGTTTTTGAAATCATGCAAGTACAAGTTTTGGAAAATGTGAGAAAGATTTATGTCTCCCCCTCAACACTTGTTCAAAAATAATTTGAGGCATTTTAAAAATGAACAAAGTGTTGTAAAAGGGGTTTGTACTTGCAATTTTTTTTTTTTATATATATATTTACAAAGATAGTTTGTAGATGTTTGACTTGGTTAATTGTTTTTAAGAAATTTTTCCAAATCATTTGGCGTCAAATATCTCATACCAATCCGGTGAACCAGATCCACAAATCTTGCATGAGGCAAGGCTTTTGTGAACAGATCCGCCAATTGGTGTTCAGTTCCCACAAAATACAATTCAACAGTACCCTTCTCCACGTGTTCCTTGATGAAATGGTATTGGAGATCAATATGCTTGGACTTGGAATGCTGCACGGTGTTGCATGAAATAGCGATGGCACTCTTGGAATCACAGTACATAGGAATCTTGTTGAATACGTACCCGTAGTCCATCAGTTGTGATCGCATCCAGATGACTTGAGCACAGCAGGCAGACATGGCCACATATTCAGATTCTGTAGACGATAGTGAGGTGCAGTCTTGTTTCTTTGATTGCCAAGAGACGAGCTTGTCACCCAAGAATTGTACTCCCCCTGATGTACTTTTGCGTGTGTCTAAGCACCCTGCATGGTCAGCGTCTGAAAGTGCAACAAGTTCAAACCCAGAATCCTTTGGATACCAGATCCCCAAATTAATGGTTCCCTTTATGTATCTAAGGATTCTTTTAACGGCTGACAAATGCCGTTCAGTCGGTCTAGACTGATATCGAGAGAAAATGTATGTGGCAAATACAACATCCGGTCTGCTAGCTGTGAGATACATGATCGACCCAATCATACTACGATACTTCGTAGGATCAATGGGTGTCCCATGTATGTCAGCATCTAACTTCGGGGATGAGGAGGACATTGGGGTGTTATAGGTGTCACAGCTGGTCATACCATGCTTTTTCAGGATTTCCTGAGCATACTTTGACTGACTTAGAAATATACCACGGGGCGACTGATGAACTTGCAATCCTAGAAAGAATTTAAGTTCACCCATCATAGACATCTCAAAGTTTTGTTTCATCAGTTTAGAAAAAGCGTTTGAATATTTTTTATTGGTTGAACCAAAAATAATATCATCCACATAAATTTGAACAATGAGAATGTCTTCCCCGTGTGTCTGTAAATCGGGGCTTGTTTAAGGCCGTATAGGGCTTTCTTAAGCCGATATACATGGTTTGGATGATCTGGGTCCACGAAGCCTTCTGGTTGTGATACGTACACCTCTTCTCGGAGTTGTCCATTGAGAAATGCCGTCTTCACATCCATCTGATAGACTGTGATGTTCTTGTGGGCTGCGTATGCCAGAAACATTCGAACTGCCTCAATCCGAGCCACTGGAGCAAACGATTCCTCGAAGTCAATACCCTCTTCTTGGCTATACCCTTTTGCTACCAGTCGGGACTTGTTACGGATGACGGTACCATCTGCATCTAGCTTGTTCTTCCAAATCCATTTCAATCTAACAACATAAACTCCATCTGGTCGTTCCACTAATTCCCAAACTTCCAAACGTTTGAATTGTTCCAGCTCTTCTTGCATGGATTCAATCCAGTTGTCATATGTAAGGGCTTCTTTGATGTTTTTAGGTTCAGATTGACAGACAGTGAGTGTATACATGCAGTGTTCACCATCTGAGTAAAGTTTTTGTCTTGTCATGACTGGATTGTCAGGATTTCCAATTATATTTACCAAGGGATGATCTCTTGTCCATTTGTGGGTGGATGGAAAATGTTGAATGTTGTTATGGTGATATGACGAGTCCATATTGCTCAAGGATGATTCTCCTATTTCTGGAATGGTTGGTGGTGGATCAAATAGATTAAAAAATGCATTTCCGTCATACCCTGAAGGTGTGGGAACTTGGTTAGAAGTGGGGGAAGAATCTTCAACTGCAGGTGAAGGTGTTTGATCCATAAGTGATGAGGGTTCAGGTTGAGGCGCATTGTTATCAACTGCTGTAGAGGTAGTTGCAGATTGATCAGGTGCTTGATTTGGTACATGTTGAGCAGCGGAACTTGTGGAAGCATCTGATGCACTACTAACACAAACTTCATCAAACATTGGTGCAAACAAATCTTCCAGATCCTTCCTGTTAAAGGGTAGGGGTGCAGCCGAAGATTCAGGGAAATTTAGACGGTTATGTTCGGGTTCTAAGCGGTCTTGCTCAGAAGCCATTTCCGTGAGTTCATCAAAATTGGCGTGTATAGTTTCTTGAATTTCCCCGGTCCGACGATTCCAAATTCTATATCCCTTAGAATTCTCACAGTAGCCAACAAATATCCCAATGTCTGCGTTAGCCTTTAATTTACCAAGATCATCTCTATCATTTTTCGGGTAACACAGTGCTCCAAAAACATGAAAGTAGTTGATGTTTGGTTTTCTGCCTTGAATAAGCTCATATGGAGTTTTGTTGTGTCGTCTGTTGATCATGCCACGGTTCTGGGTATAACATGCAGTATTAACAGCTTCAGCCCAAAGGTAGTCTGGTAATTGGGCATTGATCAACATTGTTCTAGCTGCTTCCACAAGCGTACAGTTTCGTCTTTCAACTACACCATTCTGTTCAGGAGTGCGAGCAATTGAATATCGATGAACAATCCCATGCTTCTCAGTGTATTCCCGAAGGGTTTGATTCTTAAATTCAGTGCCGTTGTCTGTTCGAATAATCCTGACGGTGTTACGGACTTGAACATGAATCTTTGTGAGAAACGTGATGACCATTGAAGGAACTTGATCTTTTGTCCGAAGAAAGTAGACCCATGTCCATCATGAGTAATCATCTACTATTACCAAAATATACCTTTTCCCGTTTATAGTTTGAACCCGCATTGGACCACACAAATCCACATGTAGCAGCTGTAGGACATGATCTGTGCTGTGTTCTGTTTTGGGAGGAAAGTGAGCACGATGACTTTTCCCTTGTTCACATGCAGAACACAAATGATCTTTAGCATATCTGAATTTGGGTAATCCGTCAACCAATTTATTCCTTGCAAGGTCAGTCATGGTTTTGAAATTGAGATGAGACAATCTTTTATGCCATAACCAAGCCTTTGTGGGATTAGCCTTGGAGAGTAAACAGATAGGAGATGAAGCTGTCATGCCTTCAAAGGATATAGTGTATAGACTGGTTCCCCATTTTCCTTTCATCAAATCATTTCCTTAAAGATCACGAATGAAGCAAGTTTTCTCCCGAAATGCTACTTCTAATTCTCCGTCACAGAATTGTCCCACTGAGAATAGATTGTGACCAAGGCCTTCAACATAGTATACACGACTGATCTCGATGTTCCCATTAACATAATCTCCATAGCCCATTATTGCTGCGAAGTGATCATTCCCGAACCTGACCGTTCCAATGAACTTTGCGATAAAGTTTGTGAGAAGCTTGAGGTTGCCGGTCATGTGTCGGGAACACCCGCTATCAACAATCCAGAGGACAATTTGTATCACCTGCATCACAAATATTGGAAACAGGTGGAGAATTGGTAACGGTTGGACCCGTTGGGTTAGTAACACAAGAGTTAAGTATCTTTGGGACCCATTTAAAGCTTGTTGTGTTTTGTAACCAACGTTGCCATGTCCAACTAGTCGCAGCCTTTTTCCTAATAAATGCACTAGGTGATTTGGTTGTCTTAGGTGTGGCTATGGGAGCATCTATGGTTTGCTTAGAAACTACTAGTGGTGGTTTTCCTAAAATGGACTTGGCAACAATTTTGAGCTTAGAGGAAGAGCCACTAGTTCGTTTCTTTTTGCGTTTCAACAGAGTTTTAGCAATGCAGTTTTGATGATCACCAGATAATATACTAGTACGACACACAATACAACTAGCATCAAGCATAACATCATCATTAACATTCATAGATTTAACGTCTGTTACATCATTACTAAAATTAGACTTAGATAAGTTTGATTCTATTCCTGATATTACATGCGTTTTATTCGAACTACTTGCTTTAACTTTAGCTTCTGCAGACTTAGATGATCCATTCCTAGGTTTTCGGACTCTACGCTTTTGTTGTTTCTTGTAGGTCTTGGAGTTGCTAGCCTTAGACATGGTATCTAATCATGTGGAAATTGAAGTAGTTGCATTAGTGGTTAAGTCTGATGCTTGGGTAAGTGCCTTGTCTACTACATACATCCCTGGGGCAATCTCATAAACTTTTGCTTTGCCTTTGTCTAAAACTCTGAGTTTCTTTTTCAGATCAACAATGATGTGTTGGTATTCTTGATTTTTTGAATCTAAAATTCTGTTGAGGCGGACTGTGTCATTTCTGTTTTGAATAATTTCATCCAGTTCCTTTTCATATTCAAACAGTTTATGTCTTAAGACATCATTTTCATTTTAATTCTCACTTTCAGAAGTATGACTGTTTTGAAATGACAAAGATGTTTTTAGATGTTGGTAATTTAACTCAAATATGACACTTTGATGTTGACACCAGTCAAGCCTCTTTTGAAGGTTGAAAACTTTGTTTTCCACATCATGGTTGATTTGACGAAGATCCTCATTTTCTTTTACCAAATTATCTATCTCCATTTGCAACATCTCAACATTTACAGCATGATCATTCACAAGTAACTCATTGCATAATCATAAAGCGAATTCATTATCACAGAAACAACGTCATAACACAGAACTTTTTCTAAGAGTCGATCATGTTCTTTTGCTAAAGTTTTCTTTTGAAGTTTTTGTCTTTGAACTTTGTCGTCTTTAGCTTTGAAAATGCTCTTCATAGATGCTACTTCCGTGTGTAATTCTTGTTCCCATTGTGTTGCACATTTCTTCAGATGTTTGACATGAGGCAGAATTTTCTTTTGAAGAATATCTCGCTTTTCTTTCGCGACTGGGGAAAGAAAAATAGAGACTTCGATTTGAGAACTAAACTCAATTTCATTCTCCAAAAGAAATATGTCTTCCATAAATGTCTTAAAATATCGAAGAATTCGACATTCTTGAGGCATTTGTGGATCAACTTCATCCTCTGTCAAAGCATCCTTGAGATGTGTAGCAGTTTTGGACACATGAATTACTGAAGAAGAAGCATGTATGTAGGTGTTTAACAACGTTTGTTCTGGTTTGTCCTTTGGAGGGACAAATGATTTACTGATATGAGGTCTTGCGTTATAATCATAATGAACTCTGGAAAAATCTTTGTCTGTTTTTAGTCGACTCTCAAGTTCTTTTTGACGTTCAAGACTTTCAAGTTCTTCATCATTACTAAGCACAACAACTCTTTGAAAGGTATCATCAAATAATAATTCTGCATTGTATAACTTGGGATTTTTGCTGAGTGCTTTAGAAAGAAAACGTGGTTGCTCACAGCCAATAGCAAATCCAAATCCTTTCGGAACTAGTTTTACCGTTAGCCTTTGAATTTGAGTTATTGATTCACCATTTTTGTATACAATAGTTTGAAGCTCTTTAAGTTTGGATTCCAAGGTGACAATTTCTTCAAGATATGAGTTGACGCGTTTACTTGTGGCTTGCTTTTCTTCAATAAGATTATTTTGAGATGTTGAAAGCTCGGATTGAGTTTTTAACAGCTCAGAATTTAAAGTATCAATTTGTTTTTTGAATTCAAATTTATCCTTTTCTTTTTGAGAGAGGAGCTCAGCCTTGGAAACGGTTAGCTCACGAACTTGACTTTCTAAATCTTGAACTTTTACGTACTCTTTTTGGAAAGCAATCTCAAAACCTTTTTCACGTTTTTCTTGTTTCTGATATCCTGAAAGTTGTAGTTTATAGCACTCATTGTCCTTCGTTAACAATGCAATTTTTGCTTTTAGATTTTGATTGATTTCATTGCATTTCTCAATTTGTGATTGGGTGGTCATTAACAAGGCCTGAAGATCTGAATCTTGATCAGGCAAAGGATCATTTTGTTCAAGATGATCATAATTTTCATCGTCAATAAGATTATCAAATGAAACGACGGTTTTATCATCATCAAATGATACAACAGTGTTTATTTGATCATCTGCTGAAGATGTGAATGATGAATTATGTTGAACAGAATTTTCATTTGTAGATGAAGATGCAGATGGTGAAGCAATTTCATGTATAAGACATTCTGGATCAGGTACCTGAGAAAGACCATCGGTATCATAAACCGGGCCTGTCTCGGACATGTTCAGTTCCTGCATGTTTGCCATGAGCATCACTGCAGCATTTGCTTCGAGATCTTCCATCTCATCATCAGAATCAGCACTTGCCATGAAACTTTGTTCTTTCACATTCATTGTGCTCCTTGCTTCATCTTTCATTGCCATCAAAAGAGCTTCCTTGTGATGTGCACTGCCCATAGTACGAGGCTTTGGACACGCATTTGCCATATGACCACTCCCACCACAGTTGTAGCACGTGATTGAAGTATTTGCAATGCCTTTCTGTGCATTCCCAGCCATTTGATTTCTTCTCTGAGTAGTTCCCATACTGTTCCTGTTACCCCCTGCAGAATTGAACCTGTTCCCTCCTGACTGAAACCTCTGAGACCCATAGTTTCCAGTGTTTCCTGAACCATATCTGCCCGAAGACCGATTCTGAATTTCCACTCTACCATCGTTAATAACAACTTGATTCCTGGTATTGGATGATGAACGAAGACGGTTGTTGGATTTGTTGGTGAACTTTCCAAATGCCTTAGCAATTAATCCAAATGCTTCATTGAGAGAGTTGAATGCATCCTCTTCTTCATCGTAATCAACATTTGAGTACATCATGGAATCTGAGTTGTTATAAGGGACCATTTGGTTGTCAGAGTATTGTGATGGTGCTTCATATGGAACGATTTGGTTAGGAGGTTGTGGTTGAAAACTTGGTTGGAAAGATGATTGACCAAATTCCTGGTTTAGTAGTGAAAAGTTGGATTGAGCAACTAGAGCAAGCGAGTTAGGTGTTGGTGCTGATATGAGACCGCCTCGTACTGCAACTTCCTTATCTACCTCAGATTGATGTTTTCTCAGATAGTCATACATTAGTCCATACTTGACTTCACCAATCTTCTTTGTTTGCCTGACAAATGTTGCATATTTCTGCCATTCTGGTCCAAGGCATCCTAGGAATTTGGAATTGATAGCAATCCTTGGTAACTTGATACCATGACGATCGAGGTCATTGAAAATGTTTGTGAAACGGTGGTAGTATGATTCAATAGTTTCCCCTGGTTCCATGATAAAGTGAGTGTACTCCATGTACAACTTTGACTCAAGATCTTCTTGATTTAACTCTGTCCCTTCCATTAGAAGATGCACATGTTCCCACATGTCTTTGGCAGTCTTTTGAGCATCAATACTTCGGTAAATAAGATTGGGAATTCCCTGAAGTATGTAAGACATTGCCAATTGATTTGCCTCTTGCTGCAGTGTTTGTTCAGTTGTGTAGTTAGCGACAGCAATGGGAGTTGATGTCTCTTCTCTTTTTGAAGTTCCTGGAACAACAGTTACTGGAAGTGGAAAGAGTCCTTCTTCAGGCTTGCTTAAGATATTTCCCATGGGGTTTTCGGAGTTCAATGAATCAGAGGAATCTACTAGCCCATTGCACATAGTTACCAGGTGTCAGCATAGGTGGAGTTTCCTGATTCCCAGCCTCATGACGGGATTGCTGACTGCTGATTGCCTCACACATCTTATTAAACCAATGTGGTTCTCTGGAGTAGGATGGATAGTTCTGCATTTGATTCTGTTGCATGATTTGTTGTGGAGATACTTGTGGTGGAGAGAGAAATTGAGGCTGTTGCACGAATGCTTGTTGTTGTTGATACTGAGGATGAAATTGTTGTTGTTGTGGATATTGCTGTAGCTGATAGTAGTAATTGAAGTGTGGTGGTTGAGACATGTCTGGATCTTGAAGATAATTAAGATTTGTGTGATGAGTTATGTTAAGTTGGTTTTGGTTAACTGAAGATTTTTGTCCAATTGCGATAATTACTGTTCAACCAATTGCGATAAGTACTGTTCACCCAATTGCGATAAGGAAATAGAAATTTCGATAAAAACGTAAAATTGCGATAAAAGATGAAAATTTGAATAAGTTATCTTAAATTGCGATAGAAAAGGCAATTTGCGATAATTTATCAGAATTGCGATATTTTATGGCAATTTCGATAATTTTATCTAAATTCCAATTTCAATAATTCTCAACTCTTATACAAGAGAAGAGAAGCAACCAAGTCGAAGTATTTTCACTTTCTTATACAAGGAAGTAAAATACTGAGTCCCAATGCCGATAATTTGAAGATTTGCCAATTGCGATAAACCCTAACTTGTCGGAATTGAATCGGGATAAACCCTAACTTGTCGGAATTCACCCAGATGCCAAAAACTCACTTTTCACCAGCTTTCCCAACACGCTAATTATCCGGATTTCACTAAATCATCTAGAAAATCAATGAAAACGGATTGTTTTTGATTTCTAACGATTAGTAATCACAAAATATGAAGAAATTTAAGATCTATAACGTAAGAAATGGAAATTTGATGAGATTTTTGAGCTTTTACACTAGATGAAAGATACGATCCAACAAAAGAGATTAATGATCGAACGAGAACAAAAAACTTACGTAATCTATAAAACCAACCTAGAAAACTATTAGATCTACTCAAAACACGATCCTAACTATCCCTTAGGCGAATGATACCAATTGTAGGTCCGTATAAGTACAAACACACACACGTATAAAAGGTAAAACAAGTACTACTACTTAATATGAATAAGCTACGAGAGATGATAAGCTAATAAGCTAAATAAGAGAAGAAGAGAGTAAGAAAGAAATGGATGATTAACATTCATAAGACATAGTAGTGATGAAGCGAAAAGTGTACCGCTTTTAGGGGGTCATTTAAGCCCTAAATCGTATTTATTTGATCAAATATTGCCCTAAATCGTTCCTTTTGTCATTTTAGGTACTTTTGAGAAGAAATCTGGAAAAGGAAGCATTTTGGACGTTTTTGGAGCATAAAAGTGAAGAAAATGACAAAGTCTTAAAATTATGCTGGAAGTTACCTTTGACGGCGTCAAGATTATCCCCAGACGGCGTCATGGCTTGGCAAAAGTGGTGGATATGAAAATTAGTCATGATAAGCCAGAGAAATTTGCATGGGAATTCTGACGGCGTCACCCTTTAATATGATCAAGGTCGTCACGGTATAAGTTAAAGCGGGACGGCGTCACGCCTAATTTTGACGGCGTCAAGCCTTGATAAGCCAGAACGGATTTTGGAGAGCTAAAGAGGGACGGCGTCAAGAAGGCCATCCGGGAACCCTAAAAGCGGCGAGGTGACGGCGTCACACTCCATAACGTGACGCCGTCAGATCTGAAAGTCTATATATAGTTTTGCAATTTTTTGTCATTAGTGTGGAACTTATTTGGAACTTTGTGTGTAAGAACCCTAAGACGATTTTAGCAGCTTTCTCAATGTTTTTTGCCTTGAGATCTTCCATGTTACATTGAAGATAAGTTATCAATTAATCATTCAATATGTCTATGTGTTGTTTGATTCTATCTTGTTCTTGTCTTTTGTTTAACATGCTAGGCTAGATTTATCTTGTGTTTGCTTAGATCTAATGAAACCTAGCTATTGATTATTGGTTATTAGTGTGTTATTAGTTGTATTGGACGATTGTTCATCTATGTTAGGCTTAAGAAAACTGGCTAACCTCCTATTCGGTAACTTGCTTGAACGTCTTAAGAAACATGAACCAATGCGTACTAAGGTTTTTATGGTTGTATTTAATGCACAAGCGAATTCTAGTGATCCCATGTTAGGAGCTTCCTAGCCGGCTCGACATAGGAGTGAAGTAGGAGCTTGTAGAGTTGGGGAAGTACGTACGCCACCCCACGATTGGTATTAAGGAATACACCCGTCATCCACGCAATTAGTACACACTAATCAACCGGTAAAAGATAGTTAGGGAGTAAGGAAATCTAAGTAAACACATTTCTCTCCACATAAGTTTTACCACCCTTTCATTTTCTGTTATTTATTTTATTTGCATTCGTAGTAAATTGGGTTAGTTGACTAGCAACTAATTCCGCCCACTCTTTCAAACCCGAGATTTTACTTGCTTTCATAAAAAATATAAAAACATAAAAAAGAATCTTCTCTCACCCCTAGACCTATTAGAGTAGTCTTTCAATCCTAACGACACTATTCCCTGTGAAGAACGATCAATCCCCCGTACTTACCACTACACTATACTACATCGGTCAGGTACACTGCCTGGTGGGGTTGTAAGCCTCTTGAGATCCCTCGAGAGGTAAAACCTGTTGTAAGGTCGCAAAACCACGCATCAAGTTTTTGGCGCCGCTGCCGGGGAATAGTTATTGTTTAGGTTGAATTTTTATTTTATAGGTCTACTCACTAGATTCCTTTCTAGTGAGATTTTTATTTTATTTTTCTAGGTTTTCTTTAGTCTATCTTTTTTCTTCGTTTCTTTGTTCGTAACCATTACCATCCGACATCATGGAAGGTGGTAATATCCTTGATCCCAACAACCCACCACAACAACCACCACCTCCTAGAGCCCGTACTTTAGGAGAGTACTCCCGTCCTAGCCACCATGGCTATCGAAACACCATTGAGCTCACTCAAGGAGCCAATGTCACACCCTTGCGATCCGACACCATCCGGTTGGTGCAAAGCGGATGCGCATTCCATGGACTTTGTTCCGAAGATCCTAACTAACATCTCAAGGACTTTCTCAAAATTGTTGATTCCATAGACCTTGATGTTGCCACTCGAGAGACGACCCGACTACGTCTCTTTCAATTCTCTTTGCGGGACCAAGCTAGTCAATGGCTAGAGCGTCAACCCGCAGGTTCCATCACCTCTTGGGATGATCTCACCACTCGTTTCCTTGCTCAGTTTTTCCCACCGGGAAGAACTACCAAGCTAAGGAATGATATCTTGATGTTCCAACAACGTCAAGGCGAAACCCTCTACGAGGCATGGACTCGATTCAAGGACTTACTCCAAAAAGTCCCTCACCATGGCATAGAACTTTGGCTCCAAGTCCAAATCTTCTATGACCATATCAATCTCTCCACGAGGCAAACCATTGACCAATCCGCCGGTGGTAAGCTACGTGATCTAAGTGCGGAACAATCATGGGCTCTCCTAGAAGATCTTGCTCTTTATGACAACGAAAGTTGGAGTGACCCCCGTGATTTGAATAAAACGGTCAAGGCAATATCTTTGCCTTCGAACAATTCAAGCACTTCCGACCGTAGGATCATAGAACTTGAAGACCAAGTCAAGTTTCTCATGAAATCCTACGAGGCTCCTAAACCTTCAAACCAAGTGAACAAAATCACTTCTTCATGTGAATTATGTAGTGGTCCCCACGACGTTCGTGATTGCATGGAACTCCCCGAACAAGCTTTTGCGGACTACGCATCCTCGCATACCAACGGAGCGGGAGACAAGTGGTACACTTTCAAACCCGAGCCAAACCCCTACGGTGATTCATACAACCCCTCATGGAAAAATCACCCAAACCTTAGGTGGAAGCAAAACCAAAACGCACAACAAACCAATCCTTCCAACCCACCTAATCGTTTCCAATCAAGCGGTTCCAACTCGAACCGTACTTTCAATAACAATCCTTCCAACAATTATGGTAGTACCAATAACTTTGAAGGATTGATGTCCCAATTTATGGCATCTCAAGAAGCTCGGATAGCTAAGTTTGAATCCGAATTCAATCAACAACAAACGGAGATGACCAATAAAATTGACAACTTATTGAAAGCCCTCAATAACCAAGTGCTATCACCTCCACATAAGGACGCTAGGAACACAAATAGCGGACCCCAAGTAAAAGACCCCTCTTCATCCAAACACGTCCACTTCGTCAACGTTGTCACTATCAAACCAATTGATAGGAATGAGGATAATAGTGAACCTGAGGATGAGGTTGAGAAAGTCGAGGTTGATAAGGAAGTAGGGAAAAGTGAGATTGAAGAAGTAGATAATGATGAGGACTACTTCAATAGGCTACCCACTAAGGAAGAGCACGCATATCATACAGACTTATTCGATGACCCCGAGACACCATACTTCCTAGGTAGACCAATTATAAAAATAGGTGACCCTTCTAATCTCAACATACCATGCAACATCGGACATTTGCATGTGTGGAAAGCCTACATCGACCTTAGATCACCCATAAACATCATGACTAGAGCCCACTACAACTTGATAATGAAAAATCAACTTGGGTATAGGATGTTCCCTGACAAGGGTTGGATGAGTAACTTCACGGGAAGAGTTAAGGGATTACCGGTTTATGTAGGAAACTTCACTTATGTCACCGACTTTGTAATTATAGAAGATATCCGCCCAATAGTCGATGCATCCTTAACTCAAGTGGTTTTTGGAAAACCATTTGTTGAGGTCTCTAGAATGACTTATGAACCTTCCTTAGGGATAGTTAGATTTAAGGATGAGACCGATGAGGTAAACTACCAAATGCCATATAAGATAGAACAATTCCAACACTTGTCAAATGTTGAGAAGGAGCTTAAGCAAGCGGTCTACTATAGGAATGATGAGGATAGAAATAAAGGAGTAGACTATGTTATGGGAACACTACAAGAAAAATGGCTTTTTAGGACCCCCATAAGCGTCATAAAATGGTACTTTTTAGGACCTTTCATTTAATAGGACCAAGGATGAAAGCGTTTCATCTCGAGCGGTTGTAATAGGTCCAAAGCGTCCTAACCCTTATGAAACCAATTTTATGGTCGTAATATATGTCTATGAACAACACAAATAGCGTCCTAATAAAACCATATTAGGACACTTTTACATTGTTTTAACATGTGATTACCTACTTTTAATCTTTTGAAACACATAAAAACATCCTAAAAGTATTGTTAGGACGCTTACGATGTAACATCATAGCTATTTTAGCAACCAAGAAAAGGGTCCTAATAACTCAAATAAGATTATGATACCAATTTTATGGTCGCATTTTACGTCTATAAACAACACAAATAACGTCCTAATAAAAACATATTAGGACACTTTTCCAATGTTCTAACATGTGGTAACCTACTTTTAATCTTTTGATACACATACAAGCGTCCTTTAATGTTAATTCTTAGGACGGTTATCATATACCATTATAGTTACTTTAACACCAAGAAAAGGGTCCTAATATCCCAAATACGATTATGAAACCAAATTTATGGTCGCATAATATGTATATGAACAAGCAAATAACGTCCTAATAACAACATATTAGGACACTTTTACAATGTTGTAAAACGTTGTTACCTAATTTTAATCTTTTGATACACATACAAGCGTACTTAAAAGATAATTGTTAGGACGCTTATCATATAACATTATAGCTAATTTAGGACCAAGAAAAGGGTTCTAACATCTCAAAGAAGATTATGAAACCAATTTTTTGGTCGTATAAAATGTCTATTAACAACCTAAATAACGTCCTAATAACAACATATTAGGACACTTTTTCAATGTTAAGTTAATTGTTAGGACGGTTAATAAGTTTAATAGGACAATTTAAAAGTCCTGACAAGTCATATGATAGTACGCTATTTTCACCATGCACACTATATTATTACGATATGAATAAAACATCAACTAAATATTAAATGAATAAAAGGAAATTGTATTTCAAATTACCAATTGTCATAACAAAAGCACTAAACATAAATAAGGTAGACAGAATCTAACATAAAGTCTGTTAACATTAAACAATACATTAACGCAACAAGAAGCTTAGTCCATGGTCATCATGCATCATCTCTCTCAATCCTCACGGGCCACCTACAAATGAACACCCATGTATAAGCATTAAGGTCCATGTTAGTAAAATTATTGGTATCACAAGATTAACAAAGACATACCGAGATAAAGGGACAAGGCCATGCTATGGTTGCACCAACACAGTCTTCAATTGTGGTAAATAACCCATAGGGTCTCACCAAAATTTCATCTCTTTTTGTTGGTACTTGAACGTTTACCTCACACCATCCTCGTCCAAGCTCTGCACCACCAACAATATCATTTGGGTTCAAGCTCCTCAGCCATCCTTTTGCTACAGTCTCGGTTGAGTTTAGAATGCTTTTAAGGACAACTTCATCCCCGACCTAGATTTCAGTTTTCAACAAACATTTATCAATTTATAGTTAACACACATGTATTAGGTTAAACAGATGTAATACTGCAGGTATGGAGTTTCTGACTAACATACCATTTTGACTTTTTGATTTTGAACTTAAACTTTGACTTTAATGAAACTTGTTTGATCCGTATGCACTAATTATGATTATTTAAGCTATGATAACACTAATTTAAGATACATGAACAAGATTTAGACCAAGTGGGTGAGATTTGATCCTCACAGGTCCCAACAGTGGACTGTGAGAGTGAAGGTAATTTGATTTTGACTTTCTGTAGTTCAAACATTGGTTTTATAGTTTTACTGGTTCTAATATCACCTAAGAGGTCAGAGTGTGCAGATAAACAAGTGAAAAGGCAACTACCACAGTTGAAACAACACAGAACCAAACACCCCTTAATAACTGAGTTAACAAATTTAAAAGGCAAATGAGCATTCTAAATCATAATACTGATACATAAGCTTGTAGCCTAGGTTCATTAGTCCAAGCAGCATGACAGTGAAAAATGTACCAGTGGCAGCTGGATGTCGTGAAAATCTCCATGGAAATTTTGTAGTCCCTTGCAACATTCTGCCAAGAAGCAAGAGTTGCTCCACACTATTGTGTCGCACTACCTGTAAAAACAGTACTAGTCAGAGAAATTAGTTAACTTTTTAGTCCTTGGCCAATAGCAGCATGCTTTTTATTTATTATTAAGGACCATAGTCCACAGTGTTTCCACTGAGTAAATAATATCCAAAAGGTAGTTATAGAAAGTCATAGGAACAAGACCATGTATACTTTTTCCCTATTTCCTCTAGACTTGATTATCTCTGAGAAAATCTACCTAAGGACAAAAGGCTAATCACAAGCTTAACCAATTATGTTGTATTTACAACTATTGAGTTATCTTTATGTCAACGACTTGCAAAGATAAATTCGTAGTAACAAAGCATGCTACAGATCTTTTAAAATCGATAAAAAGAAGCAGTTCCGTGCTCTCATGAGTTATCTTTATGTCAAACATGAAGTTTGATTATCCAACTCTAACTAAATTATTTCTTCTACCAATCCCAGTGCCCTTCTACAAATAAAGATCTCCAATTTTAACGACCCTAGGTATAAACAATATTTTTTCAGATATTCCCATTTCTACCCATACATCATTGTGTTTGACGTCCAACCGTCCATTTCAACATGCACATCTTTTTCCCTACCTGCCTATTACTTCCAGTTTGACTCCTGGAGGCCAATATTAAGACATGAATTATATAACATGTTTTGCTTTCATCCTATAGATGATATAATGCGGTCTATTTCAATAAGTAAAGACTCTAAAACTTGAGCAACGAGTTTGGCAATTCCACATAACCTTTTCTAGATAGAAAGAAATAAGGACCAAGCTATATGCATATAAGCATGCATTTAAGAGCTAAACTTTCTAATTAGCAAGTCGTCTTTCTCAAAAACCCTTTTCACTTCTAATTCTAACTTTTCCTAGGACGAGCTACAATGATGAGCATAGATAAATGCCAACGAACATAATCAAAATTAGAAGGAGCACATGAGCAAAAAGAAATGTACCCCACATTCCTACTACAGTGTATTTAACATCAAAGTTGTGTAGATAAACTCACCTCAAAACGATCAATGAAAAATCCAAGCCATAGCCTATGTGCTAGAATCTCCTGAACCGGGTCCTTCTCGGGTGGTGTTTCTGGCTCACCAGGTGCGAGCTGGGGCCTTAACTTAGCTGCTGGTCCAAAGAACCTCACTTCAGATGCAAACAGTCCGCGTTTGGTATCAATGGTCCATAACCATGCATCAACAAGCTCTGCAAGGACTACAGAGCCCAATTGAGGAGCAGCCGAAACTAACCATGTCCAGATAAATATACCCGTCTCCATCGCATCAGGTGTAGAAATATAAGCTGGGCACCAGCAAAGAAGTCTGAGGAGCTGTGAAAAGCACTCCACGCTGGGTTTTTTATCTGAAGCCTGAAAATATTATCCAATGACTATTAGTGGATATTACAAAGAAAACAAGAATGTCAGTACCAAAACATATTAGATATGACCATTCTACAACAAGATTTACTTACATTAGTCAACAATATTAGATATTCAAATTTATGTATTTAGACTGAATTTTACCAGATTTGAGAGGAGCAGTGCAGTTGCCTGAGAACAAGTTTCACGGAATGATGACTTGTCCACATTCCCACCTTTCTCTGCAGTAGAAACAAACTTTTGAAGAAGACGCACAAACTTGCTAAGTAATATCTCACTAAACGATTGCTTTTTGGGCCGGGTTGGTTTGTGGAAAAGATCCAGATATCAGTCTTGAAAGACCACCAGGACCAGGAGCTGAAGGCACCACTTCGGAATCATCTTCTGCACTCTCCATATTCTCATACAACCTTGTCATGCCAGCAAATTTAGGAATTTACATCATACATGAGAGTATAAGACCCAAGTATTATTCTATAATATTGAATTAGACAGAAGCCTAGACTGGTAAGTGAAGAACATGAGATGTAAAAGAATTCAGATGCACAATCCTTGAATTTGAGTAGCATTAACTTGTGTCACATGGCATTCTATAGGGCACAAAGAACTTAAATGTTGTGTCGTTGGTGTTAAACCGAGAGCAACAAACACCCCTGTGGTGTCGTTGGTGCGAGCTGAAACCAAAACCAATCCCAAACCCTCTTGGGGTGGGCTGTTAGCAACTGAGCACCAAACTAAACACAAGCGCACCCTTAGCAGGGCTGTTGCGCGGTACAAACTCAAACCAAATAAGCACCCTCTTTGGGTTGGTGGCTGTACCGAGCGGAGACACAAGCCAGACGCACCCCTTGGGTGGTTAGAGCCGAGAACAGACATACACTCTCTTTGTTGTTTATACCGTGAACCAAAAAAAAAAAAGAATAAACAACAAACACTCTCTCCACTTCTCTTGTAAACCGAAACCAAACACAATCCCAAAATCAGACTCAACTACAGCTTATTAAGAACCAAATGAGCCATATGCATAGACAATAAGCAAATCCAATCCAAAACCGGTTCCAAAAGAGCTCGACCCAAACCCATACGGGTTCCTTGACCCAACACGTTCGCAAAATAATTATATCAAACAACATAAACGATTACCACCACACGAATTTACAATCATAAACATGTTTTAGGCTAGTTTTAATCCACGAAGATCAATATAAATCGTTTTATATTCGATTATAGATTTAAGAAAAATATAAATTAAATATGTGTTTGAGCATACCCATGATGAGAGTAGGATAGGTGAGATGAGGGTGATGGTGGCTCGACTGTGATGGTGGTGGATGTGGTGGTTATCTCGAACCAAACAACCGAAGCTAACAAACTCACCCTTTGCCTCCCTTGTCTTGATGATGGTGATGGCGCGGAGGAGCGATGGTTGGTGTAGCGACGGCGAGATAAGGCGGTGAAGTGTGGCGTTGGTGTGAGTCGGTTCTAGAGAGAAGGAGAAGAGATGAATAGAGAGAAGATAGATCTGACTAGTGTTAGGGTTTTGATTTTGGGGAAAAGAGGGGCGGGATCATGAGCGGGAGATTGAAATTTTGGGGAAAAGATAAGAGTTTTTTTTTTTTTTTTTTTTAAGTAAAATAGGTAAGGATTAGACGTAAATGATTTAGAGCTTTTGTCGAGTAACTAGAGTTCGTTCGATCTGATTTTTATCGAGCTTTGAGCTCAAACTCAAGCCTATCAAATGAACTCGAAATGTTTAATGAGTTGAAATCGAACCGAATTCGATTCTTAGTTATGAATGTATCAAGCTTTTCGAGCTGAAATCGAACCGAATTCGATTCTTAGGCTATATTTCAATTTTAATATGTCTAAGAAAACACATCTTTACAAATAAATTGAGCTTTTTAATTTTAATTTGTGTAAGAAAACACATCTTAGGCTATATTTCAATTTTAATGGGTGGTTTCTTGATTTTGAAATAAAGGGGGCGGTTTTTAGGTTAAAAGAATATAGTAGATGGGAAGGAGGGATAATTTGACTTTTGGGAAAACTTAGAGGGACAACTGAAAATGAGATAGAGAAATTCTATTTTTTAAGAGGGATAATGTAAGAATGTGAAAGTTGAAAAGTGGAAAAGTGAAATGTTGAACTTTTGGTCAATGCCGAACAATGCCCCTGTCTAATTAAGGAATGAAGCAAATCTTCTTTAACATCTCGTGTAAAACCATATAATCTCGGCTCATTCGTTAAACATCTCATGTATAACCATATCATCTCGGCTCATTCGTTTAACATCTCGTGTACAACCATATCACCTCGGCTCATTCGTTTAACATCTCATGTACATTTGTATTATCTCGGCTCATTCGTTTAACATCTCGTGTAAAACCATATAATATCGGCTCATTCGTTAAACATCTCGTGTACAACCATATCATCTCGGCTCATTCGTTTAACATCTCGTGTACAACCATATCATCTCGGCTCATTCGTTTAACATCTCGTGTACAACCATATCATCTCGGCTCATTCGTTTAACATCTCATGTACATTTGTATCATCTCGGGTCATTCGTTTAACATCTCGTGTACAACCATATCATCTCGGCTCATTTGTTTAACATCTCGTGTAAAACCATATACTCTCGGCTCATTCGTTTAACATCTCGTGTACAACCATATCATCTCGGCTCATTCGTTTAACATCTCGTGTACAACCATATCATCTTGGCTCATTCGTTTAACATCTCATGTACATTTGTATCATCTCGGGTCATTCGTTTAACATCTCGTGTACAACCATATCATCTCGGCTCATTTGTTTAACATCTCGTGTAAAACCATATAATCTCGGCTCATTCGTTTAACATCTCGTGTAAAACCATATAATCTCGGCTCATTCGTTAAACATCTCGTGTACAACCATATCATCTCGGCTCATTCGTTTAACATCTCGTGTACAACCGTATCATCTCGGCTCATTCGTTTAACATCTCGGCTAATTTCATAAAGACTCAAACGAAACAACTTGACAAGCAAACGAAACAGATCAAACGAAACAACTAGACAAGCAAACGAAACAACTCGGCTCATTCATCAAACGAAACAGGCGAGTTAATAAATTGCTTTACACTTGGCCCATAGTTAGAAATTGCATCTTTCAAACTATAACAAGATAAGCTGGAACTTTGTTGTTGACCACGAGTTCCATGATTGCTCGGCTCATTCGTTTAACATCTCATGTGCAACCATATCATCTCGTCCATTTTTACACGTTTTCGTCCGTTTTTACACGTTTTCGTCAGTATTTACACGTTTTTGTCCGTTTTTACACGTTTTTGTCCGTTTTTACACGCTTTCTTCGGTTTTTTACACATTTTCGTCCATTTTACACGTTTTCATCCGTTTTTACACGTTTTCGTCCGTTTCTACACGTTTTCATCCGTTTTTACACGTTTTCGTCCGTTTTTACACGTTTCGTCCGTATTTACACGTTTTTATCCGTATTTACACGTTTTCGTTTGTATTTACACGTTTTCGTCCGTTTTTACACATTTTCGTCCGTTTTTACATATTTTCGTCCGGTTTTACATGTTTTCATCCGTTTTACACGTTTTTGTCCGTTTCTACACGTTTTCATCTGTTTTTACACGTTTTCGTCTGTTTTTACACGTTTTTGTCAGTATTCACATGTTTTAGTCCGTTTTTACACATTTTTTCGTCCGTTTTTACACGTTTTCATCCGTATTTACATGTTTTTGTCCGTATTTACAAGTTTTCGTCTGTATTTACACTTTTTCGTTCGTTTTTAAACGTTTTCGGCCGTTTTTACACATTTTCGTCCGATTTTACATGTTATCATCCGTATTTACACGTTTTCGTTCGTTTTACACCTTTTCATCTGTTTTTACACGTTTTCGTCCGTTTTTACACGTTTTCGTCCGTTTTTATACGTTTTTGTTAGTATTTACACGTTTTCGTCCGTTTTTTACACCTTTTCATCCGTTTTTACAAGTTTTCGTTAGTATTTACACGTTTTAGTCCGTTTTTACATGTTTTTGTCTGTTTTTACTAACTGATGTCTTAGGACTCAAAACTCAGGTGTATCAATCTATGGTACCCAAGTATCAATCTATGGTACCCAAGTATCAAACTGTCGTATTAACTTATGTTTTAATAATACATTTGCGAATAAGCGTTCTAAATAATTAATGTTTTATGACTTATGTATCAAGTGTCCTATTATGGTGTATTGTAATAAAGCCATAATGAATATGCATCCTTTAAGGGTCCTATTAAGTTTTGTTATAATAAAACTTTTGCAAATAATCGTTTTAAAAAAATGATGTTATATGACTCAAAAATGAAATGTCCTATTATGGTGTACAATAATAAAACCATTGTACATAAGCGTCCTATAAAGGTTAACGTTATAATACCCACGTGTCAAAGGTCCTATTAAATTTTGCTATAATAAAACTTTTTGTGAATAAGCGTTTTAACTAACTGATGTCTTATGACTCAAAACTCAAGTGTCCTATTATGTCTTATTAGGTTATGTCATAATAGGACATCTAGTGATCAAGTGTCGTATTACACTATCACATAATGGGACACAAACAACTAAATGTCTTATAAAGTAATTTATTAGGATCCATATTTTAAGCGTCCTATTAAGGTTATGTCATAATAGGACATCTAGTGATCAAGTGTCGTATTACACTATCACATAATGGGACACCAACAACTAAATGTCTTATAAAGTAATTTATTAGGATCCATATTTTAAGCGTCCTATTAAGGTATATGATAATAGGACATCTAGTGATCAAGTGTCGTATTACACTATCACATAATGGGACACCAACAACTAAATGTCTTATAAAGTAATTTATTAGGATCCATATTTTAAGCGTCCTATTAAGGTATATGATAATAGGACCCCAAATCATCGACCATCCTATTATATAACTTTTTAGGACATTGCCTAAGTAGCAAATATTTAAAAAGGACCCTAAATGCTCATATGTCCTATTAAACAGTTTTTTAGGACTCCATTATCATAGCGTCCCACACAAAGGGTCCTAAAAAGCCACTTTTGTTGTAGTGGAAGGATATCCGGTTTCTATAAGGATTGTTTGAAATTAGGACCGGAGTATAAAACCAGAAATGAGAATGGCTTAGGAACCGTGACCAATGATGGAGTCACGAAATGTACGGTGACTTTGAGTCTAGCTACAAGACTCGTTAATAAAGAAAAGCGCTTCTTGGGAGGCAACCCAAGCTTTATTTGCTTTGTGTGTTTATTTGTTTGTTTGTTTGTTTTTATTTGCTTCCGTATGTATGTTTAAATTTTATTATTATTGATTCATGTTCAAAGGTAATTTGTGAAAATGCTTTATCTTGTTTTTAACTTATTCTTAACTACATATAAAGGTATTTTGCAAAAGATAAGTGTAAGGGAAATCTAAATCGGTTTATTAGAACAAATGAACTTGAATCGTAATAATAATAAATTAACATACATATTAGTATTTGTTTGAGTCAAATGCTTGTATCGAGTCACAATGATGTTTTGCAGGATTTCCAGGAAGTAAGGTATAGGTTTTTCCAAAAATTTTCCGAAAACGTAACATGAGAATTCTGTCAGATCATTTCTGACGGCGTCAGGAGATACAACCTGACGGCGTCAGGTTTAATTTTCTGAAAATTTTTGAAAGTTTTGTTTTCATAAAAAGTTTTTATTAAATCTATAACTTATAATCTCCAGGAATCTGCAAAATTATCATTCCACAAGCATTATATCCTTATATATAGAGTTTATCCCGCCGATGTTATGCAGGTTTTCGTGTTTGTTTTCTCAGGTTTAACAGGTTATTTTGGACAAGGAAATGTTTGTTGGATCAAGCTTATGGCGATGCATTTAGTCATGGAGCTTCAACATTACTTTGGAAGAAGATCTAACCATGTTATTTCTTTATCCACCGAGCGAATCAGGGGAGTATTTGATTTCATTCTTATACCTTATTGCTTTTACATCTTGTTATTTGAACATTGGGGACAATGTTCATCTTAAGTGTAAGGGGGGGTAAAAGTACGATTAGAGAATGCTATTACGCTTGATTTTTGTTTGTTTAATAGTAGATGTGTAATAAAACTAAGAGAAATACCTGTTAGGGTAATTTTAGTGCCAAATTTAAATTTTTTTACAACATTTAGGAGTGAAACTTTGATCTTAATGAGCATCTCATGGATAGGAAATTATATGACTAGCACAAAAACCGTACCACTAAAAAAAATTTTCACCCCCAAATATGTGAGGTTCGCCCCTAGAATTGGTAGGAAAAGCATTTATGCTATGATGTGTGTACCGGTAGCACTTAGATTCTAGAACTTGCGTTAGGACCATTCCGAGGCCACAAGTGAGACTACATTCGTGTAGTTAGATTTACTACATGATAAGAGGCATTAGGATTAACCCATTGTTTTACACCTGTGTTTTTGTTATAATTACTTTGGCTACATTGGTCAAGTAATTCTCCCACACCCTTTGCGTTGTACCCATTTTTGGTACACGATACCCCTAGTACACCCCTCAGAGCCTATCTTTTCGTTTCGACCTTTAAGCATTTTACTTAAAGGAAGAATTTGTTACACCCCACTAAAATGTACACCCAAATCGCCTTAGCCTACCTTGTATGCACTCATTTTTAGTGCATTATTGTGACAACATTTGTTTAAACCCAAGTTAATTATCTAGTTGATTACATGGTTGCTAAGTCGAGTCATATCCTTGTACATATTGTTTTGGGACGATTGGGACTCATGGGTAAAGTACTAGTGTAATGGAGTAATGGGGAAGAACATCGTTTATTACCCCCATATGTGCTAAATATTTTAAAAGTACTCCAAGTGTTTTGATTATCTTAATTCGAGTCATTAGAATAGCATTTGTAAAGTTATGTAAAAGTTCAAGTGTAAGGGGGATGCAATGCCCCTATGATGTATTATTTTGGATGGTAGGGCAAGAGTGTATGTCAAAAAAAAAAAAAAAAAAAAAAAAAAAAAAAAAAAAAAAAATCGAAAAATCAAGAAAAATACAAAAAAATGAGAAAAAGAAAAATAGAAAAACATACGGACTACCATCCCGTTTCATTTTATGTTTATCTTATGTTTTTGTTATTTTGTTTTTAGCTTAAGATTGAGTCGAGTCTTGGCTTAGCAACATTGTATAGTACATGTAATTAATCAAGATCTTTAACTCGCCACCAGTAAAATATCCCTTATCCAACAAAACCGTGTTTATCATATCCCTACACCTAACGTTATAACCCATGTAAAAGCCCTATTTGATAGTTTATCTTAGGTGCTTACGCCTAGTGGAGGAGGTTTTTGATCCTTTCCCAAGCCTATGGTAATCTATTTGCTATGACAGGTAGTGAGAGATATTATCCGTTTTCATTTATGAGATTTATTTTGATGACACTTGAGAGATGTGAGTATCTAAACACTACTTGTGAGATGCTAGTTTGTAATCTCCGTGCTTATTATGATTAAAGTGGAACGAATATTTGTTGCAATTACTTTTATGTTAGCATTAAATGACCCCTAACTTGTATTTTGATTAGAATAAAAGCGCATTTGCTTGAGGACAATCAAATCTCAAGTGTAAGGGTATTTGATGAAGCGAAAAGTGTACCGCTTTTAGGGGGTCATTTAAGCCCTAAATCGTATTTATTTGATCAAATATTGCCCTAAATCGTTCCTTTTGTCATTTTAGGTACTTTTGAGAAGAAATCTGGAAAAGGAAGCATTTTGGACGTTTTTGGAGCATAAAAGTGAAGAAAACGACAATGTCTTAAAATTATGCTGGAAGTTACCTTTGACGGCGTCAGGATTATCCCCAGACGGCGTCATGGCTTGGCAAAAGTGGTGGATATGAAAATTAGTCATGATAAGCCAGAGAAATTTGCATGGGAATTCTGACGGCGTCACCCTTTAATATGATCAAGGTCGTCATGGTATAAGTTAAAGCGGGACGGCGTCACGCCTAATTCTGACGGCGTCAAGCCTTGATAAGCCAGAACAGATTTTAGAGAGCTAAAGATGGACGGCGTCAAGAAGGCCATCCGGGAACCCTAAAAGCGGCGAGGTGACGGCGTCACACTCCATAACGTGACGCCGTCAGATCTGAAAGTCTATATATAGTTTTGCAATTTTTTGTCATTAGTGTGGAACTTATTGTGGAACTTTGTGTGTAAGAGCCCTAAGACGATTTTAGCAGCTTTCTCAAGGCTTTTTGCCTTGAGATCTTCCATGTTACATTGAAGATAAGTTATCAATTAATCATTCAATATGTCTATGTGTTGTTTGATTCTATCTTGTTCTTGTCTTTTGTTTAACATGCTAGGCTAGATTTATCTTGTGTTTGCTTAGATCTAATGAAACCTAGCTATTGATTATTGGTTATTAGTGTGTTATTAGTTGTATTGGACGATTGTTCATCTATGTTAGGCTTAAGAAAACTGGCTAACCTCCTATTCGGTAACTTTCTTGAACGTCTTAAGAAACATGAACCAATGCGTACTAAGGTTTTTATGGTTGTATTTAATGCACAAGCGAATTCTAGTGATCCCATGTTAGGAGCTTCCTAGCCGGCTCGACATAGGAGTGAAGTAGGAGCTTGTAGAGTTGGGGAAGTAAGTACGCCACCCCACGAATGGTATTAAGGAATACACCCGTCATCCACGCGACTAGTACACACTAATCAACCGGTAAAAGATAGTTAGGGAGTAAGGAAATCTAAGTAAACACATTTCTCTCCACATAAGTTTTACCACCTTTTCATTTTCTGTTATTTATTTTATTTGCATTCGTAGTAAATTGGGTTAGTTGACTAGCAACTAATTCCGCCCACTCTTTCAAACCCGAGATTTTACTTGCTTTCATAAAAAATATAAAAACATAAAAAAGAATCTTCTCTCACCCCTAGACCTATTAGAGTAGTCTTTCAATCCTAACGACACTATTCCCTGTGGAGAACGATCAATCCCCTGTACTTACCACTACACTATACTACATCGGTCAGGTACACTGCCTGGTGGGGTTGTAAGCCTCTTGAGATCCCTCGAGAGGTAAAACCTGTTGTAAGGTCGCAAAACCACGCATCAAGTAGCAAAGGTGTTTGGATTTATTTTAAAGTGATGGTCATTTGTCATAGTAATAGTTTAATTAAGTGTGTCGTTGTTTGAGTTAGTTAGTTTAATAAACAGGCTTGGGCTTAAGCTTGTTAGTTAAATGTTATGTTCATGTTATCCATGTATAAGCCCATCTCAAGCCCAAGCCCACCTAAGTCTAGAAAACTATAAATACCCATCCCCTCCTCACTTGGAGGGTGTTGCTTCTAGGGGTATTCTCACATCTTGTATCTCATTTCCTCTTCTTAATCTAATCTCTAGAAGTTACCATCTCCATCTTTCTCTTTCTTCCAATCTTCTCTTATTCTCATATTGTTGTTGTATGATAAAGTAATATTAAGCTTTAACAAGTGGTATCAAGAGCAAAATATAAAGATCTAGGATTTTTTTTACGTTACTGTTGCATTAGAGTTATTAGGTATTTGTTTTTGTCAAGTACTGTTTCATCAAGAATTGTTTTTCACGCTACTGTTCATCAGAGGGCATTGATCGAGCATTTTTTCATTTGGTCGACCTAGGTAATCGAACAACTTAGGATTTAGTCGAGCAACTAGTTGAGCTAGACTAGTTGATCGAACAAGAGTGTAATCGATCTACAACATAGTCGAGTTAGACTATTGTTGTTCACCTGTGATCGAACTTCCCATAATCGATCTTCTTGTTTAGTCGAGCAACTCATTTGATCGAATAACTCTTCTTTAGTCGAACTTGGTCATTAGTCGAGTTAGACTACATGATCGAATAACTTCATCGAACAACTTTCACCGAACAAATTCTTTCATCGAAATTGTTTTTTCATCGAATAATTTTTTTCACCGAAGAATTCTTGATCGAACAACTTCATTTCATCGAAAAAGTCTAGTGATCGAACAACTTTTGATCGAACTTTCATCGAGTTTCTTTGGCAGTTGATCGAGAAACTATTTAACCGAACAACTAGCGAGTTGGCTAAGTTGATCGAACATCCTTTCTTGATCGAACAACTTCATTTCATCGAACTGTATTATTTTGTCGAGTATTGTACTACGTGTGTTGCATGAGTGGTTTAACGTGTATTATTTTGACAAGAGTTTGCATGTGATGAAACGTGGGTAGTTGATGTGTTTTTGCATGTGGTAGTTTGCTTTTAACGTGTTAGTTTTCTTTGTTTTTTGAGTTTGGTTCTTGACGTGTCATCCATATTACATGCATTCACGTGTATCTTTTGACATAAGTCAACTTTGTGTCTAATATACTTATTGTTTGTGTCTAATATACTTTGTGAGTAATTTTTTTAAGTTTGGGATTTATCAAGTTTAAAGTTTATCTACTTTGTGGACTTATCAAGTTTCTAAATCTCAAGCATCACAAGGATTATCAAGTTTTTCACAAGTTATCAACTTTCTCAATATCAAGTTTCTCAACGACTACTCGAGGACAACGACAAAGGACTTAAACCAAACATATCTCGTGAACAGTAACCAACCGTATCCTAGTTCTTTAACCGATCCAATACCATCTTAACCATTCAACAACAACAATGACTACTCAACAAGACATCCACGCAGCCGATGCTGAAAACCGTCCTCCAATGCTAGAAAAAGGCAGTTATCTTCCATGGACAAGCCGTATGCTTCGTTACTTGAAAACAAAACCTAATGGACAAGGCAAACTCCTGATCAACTCCATCAAGAATGGCCCATTCAAACCTCGTCAGATTCAAGAAGCTGGTGATCCCAATCAAACACCTCCTGTTCAACCATCCTTTCGTACTCAAAAAGAAGAAGAGTACACAGAAGAGGATTGGAAACAGATTGAAGCAGATGACTTAGCCATGCACCTAATTCAACTTGGTTTACCACAAGAGATCTTTTGTGCTGTTGACAGCTGTGAAACTGCTTATGATATGTGGGAACGAGTTAGGAGGCTATGTCATGGAACTGAAATTGGTCAACAAGACATTGAAAACAAGCTTCTAACTGAATGGGAGAAATTTTCATCAACTCCAGCTGAACCAATTGAAATCTACTACACAAGGTTTTGCACTCTCATGAATGAGCTCATCAGGACTAATTTAACACCAAAACAGATTGTCCAGAACATCAAGTTTCTTAACAACCTTCCAGAGGAATGGGGACGATATGTTACGATTGTTAATCAGACAAAGAACCTTCATGTAGTGAACTATGATCAACTGTATGATTTCTTGAAACAAAACCAGAAAGAGGCAGATGAGGTTAGGAAAGAGAAGCTTGCCAAACAACATGATCCTTTAGCATTGATTGCTCAGTCACCATCTCCTACAGTGAACACATTACCTTCATCATCCACTCCTACTCAGAACTACTTGCCACATGAATACTCAGTACCACCATCATCAACTCTCACTCAGAAATACATGCCACATGAATACTCTTTTCCACAACAACAACTCTATCCTCATGAACAACAAGTCATTCCACAACAACCATACAATCCTAATGATGACATGACTGCTTTGTCTCAAGCATTTACCCTTCTCTCAAGAGTAGTACAAGGATGCTATTCCACACCTACCAACAACAATCAAAGGATCTCATCAAACACTCGCTATAAGCAGTTTGCTCAACCGAGTTTCAACATGGGTCAACAAGGTCAAATGGTTGGAGGTTATGGGAATATGAATCAACAGGGATATGCTCCTCAGATGGGTAATCAGAACACATGACAGTATATGGGTAATCAAATGGGTCAGTATGCAGGGAATCAGATGGGTCAGAGGGTTCAGAATGTTGGAAATCAGAGGGTTCAGAATGTTGGGAATCAGAATATGGGAAATCAGATTGGAAATGTTGCTGCTGCTGGAAATGCTGGGAATATGAATCAAGGGAATGGAATAACGTGTTTCAATTGTCAAGGAATTGGTCATATGGCAAGAAACTGTCCCTCCAAGCCAAAAAAGAAAGATCCCGAGTATCTTCAGAAAGCTTTGCTCTTAGCTCAGAAGGACAAGGCAGGGTTTCAGTTAAGTGCTGAGGAAAATGATTTCATGGCACTAATGGATGATGCAGAGGATTTGGAGGATATCGATGCCAACTGCATCTTCATGGCAAATCTTCAAGAGGTTAAATATGACACGGATTCTGAAGCACCTCCTGCTTATGATGCTAATGTGATATCTGAGGTACCTACATATACTACATGTCACAATAATGAAATGTTTGATATGTCACCTCAGAATGAACAGCATCCTGCGACTCCTAATCCCATTTACGATACATATATGGACTCCCCAAGTTATAGTAATACTAATTTGGCTACTCCGGATATGGATCCTAATGGAGGCTTCGAGTCACAGCATACTGAGAATGAAGAGGAAACACATGCTTTATTTGAATCATTATTTCAAAATTGTGGTATTGAAATTGAAAAGGTCAAAAAGATCAATAGCGATGTTAAGGCCGCTAATGAAAAATTGACCACTGAGCTTGAGAGATACAAGGTGAACGAAAAAGCTTTTGAATTTCACACACAAACGACTGTCAGAACTTGAAAATGGTTACAGTGATTCTGTTTCAAGGGAGAAACATTTGCAAATCAAATACGACACTCTTGATGTTAAATTGAACATGCAAATTAAATCCTTAAAAGCAGAAATTTCTGAATTAACCAACCAACTTTCTAAACAAAAATCAACTTGTTCTGATCTTGAAAAAGAGAAGAAAGAGTTGAATACAAAGTTTTCAAAACGAGAAGATGAACTTCTTGATGAAGTTCTTGACAAACAGGAAACTATTAAAAAGTTGGAAGAATTGCTTGTAAAAACGGGTCATTCAACTCAAACGATTAATATGTTAATTAACGACAAAAACCCGATTTTATATACAAGAAAGAAAATGGCTCTCGGTTGTGAAAACCCTTGTTATTTCAAGAAAGCTCAGCAAAAACAGAATGTGCTATTTAATGGTAATCTTATAAATGATGTGCATGATCCACCTGTTTGTTATGATTCGCATGAAACGATTGAGCTTACGAAAGAGAGTCGAAACAAAATGAGGCAATTGAATAGAGAAATCAAACCAATTGATTATAATGAAGCTAACAAAATTGCTGGTGTTCATCTTGTTAAAAAGGAGTCACCTTTGTTTTTCAAAAAACCAGTGGCTGCCTCAAAATTCAAAGTTGTTTCAAAACACCTTTCTAACATCGAACAAATGTACTCTAACGACACTTCCAAAAGTGAAGCTAATATTTTTAGCCGATCTTAAAAGGAGAGTTGAAATGCTTCAAGATGTTGTGGCAACCAAAACTAATGCTAAAATAAACGATTGGTTTTCAAGTTTTCAAACTGAACAGAAAAAGATGTTCGAAACAGAGATTAATCCCATTCTATCTGGCATACATGCAAGAGCAATTCATGTTGAGAACACAATTATCAAAGAAGTAACTGAATTTGTCAAGGACCACACATCCTTGGTACTTGAAGCCAATGAAAACATTGAAAAAATCAAAGTTTTGGAAAAACAAAATGACTCACTCTCTGAAGAAGCTCTTTCAACTGATATTATGTCCATTATTTATCAAATGTATTCTGTTGAAGATGATGAAAGACTTCGAGCTGAGACTTCCGAAATTGTTTCAAAATATGAAAAGGCGCTTATTAAGCTTGAAAAACAAAATGTAACATATTTTAAACAACTTGATCAGAAAAAAGAAGAATGCAAGTATGACAAATTGTCGTATGAGCGTTCTTACAAAAAAATGCAAGATCAAATTGATCTTTTGAAGTCTCAGCTTGAAAGTCAAAAAGGGAAGGGTGAGGAAACTAAGTTTGCAAAACCATCAACTTCGGACAAACCGGTTGTAAAACCAAAAATATCAATTTCTCAAAATGTTCCGAAAGCTGATGTGATAATTGATTTGACAAAACCAGTCACTCCAACACCCTTGCCCAAGTTTACTGCGAAAGGAAAAGGAAAAGCTGTTGTCGAAAACTCAAATGTGATAGCACCTGACCTTAATAGGATTAGTCCCACTACTGTGTCTGCCTCTACATCTCATACACATAGGGCGATAGACAAAGGTGCAAAAGATAATCCAAAAGAGTCTAGGAATGCTACTACAAATTCAAAGGACAACAAGTTGAATTCTAATGTGTGTGCCTCCAGAAATAGCTCACCAAATGTGACCACAAATACTGTTAAAGAATCTGTTGGTTCAAACAACATGGTCCACAATTCCTATCTAGAAAAAGCTAGGAAAAAGGCACAGATTCGAAAAGATAGAATTTTAGGAACACCGTCTATGGTGATGAATTCTGCAACATTACAAGGCACTGCTAGTAGTTGTACACCACTACCTAGGAACTCTCAACAAAAGACTAGGGATTGGCTTGCATCTAAGAGTAGTTGCGAAAAAGAAAATGTTAAACAAGTAGAATGCAACACTAAGAATTCCTCTTCGAACAGAAAACAAGCTTCAAATGACTGTAGTGACAAAGTTAAGGTTGCTGTTTTGAACAAGAATGTTGAATTTGTCTGTCCTACATGTCAAAAATGTGTCTTTTCAGCTAATCATGATGCATGTGTGGCACAGTATATCAAGAAAGCAAATTTGCGTGCTAAGGCACAATCCTCTAAGACACCAAATAGAAACACACCCGTTGATAAGAAGCAAAAAGCTAAGAATTCTACCAAGTGGATCCCTACAGGACGTAGTTTTTCTCAAAATGAGACTTCTGCTGTATCTGAAAAGAAAACAACTCCTAGATCCTGCCTTAGGTGGATTCCCACGGGAAAAGTTTTTAAAACAGTCGGTCTTAGATGGATTCCCACAGGAAAGATTCTTGATAGTCGCACCACAACAAGTAGTAGTGAAAATCATCAGGATAAGGATGAAGAAACCACTACAACCATTGATAGTGAACACCCTCAGAGTGATGATTCATGTGCTGCTAACACTACTATTTGTGCATATTCTTCTTTTGTGGATTTTGTGAATGCAGGAACTTGTGAAAGTGCAGATGGTTCATACAACCAATGTGGAAAAGAAGAACTCTATGCCAACATCGCATTTGGAAATCCTGGTCTTATTCCTCTCTTAACTCCACTTCTACTTGTTCATACTTAATTCTTCTTTGTGAATACATTTTTTTAGAAAAAATCAAAAACAAAATACAAAATTTGAAAAACCAACAAAAGCAAAATATAAAAATAGAAAATTTCCAAAAAGACAAAAACAATATAAAATATAAAATTCAAAAATATTCTTCTCCGGCATGTCTCTCGTATAATCGATATTCTGTACGTACCTAGAAATGTCATTCAACAATGATACGGGCATGTACAGATGCTTGAGCGAGAGTTCATTTAAATGTTTTCAAAACATGTCGTTTCTCAAAATTTCTTCTCAAAATGGCTTCTAATCATATCGGATTAGGACCCGCGCCTCAAAGAAAGGAAAGTGCTTATTCAAAATCTTTCAAAGCACTTATCCTAAAAATCTCAATGGCTTGTAAGTATTTCAGCTTACAACCCGAACTTCAAATAAAGGAAAGTGTTGTGCAAAACCAATTTCTTTTTCAAACACTTATCCTAAAACAAATGAAGATATTTCTCCTACCATATCTTCAAAGATTTTCAAAATCATCTCTATCTTGAGCACATTTCCTTCAAGATTTTTCAATAAGATTTTTCAAAATCTTTCATAAAGTGCTCAAGATAACTCCCTCCAATCTTATAGAAACATGCTTTATTTAAGGGGGAGTATAAAATTAAAAAGAAAAAATGTTCCAATTTCATGCTCAAATCCGTCTTTCTCTCCAAAAAATTTTCATTTTAATCAGTTGATATCAAAAATATCACTGCATGCTATTTTTGAGGGGGAGAAGACGTGATTAAAATGTGATCAAAAGGTTTAAAGTCCGTGGAATCTCAAAGTATGCTCTCCAGACAGACTCAGTTCTAACCCTCGAATTGAAGAAACTAAATGTCCGTTCTCGAAAAGACTTGTCCGGGACGGGTAATAATTTCAAGATGGTTATCCATTGATGTAAACGTGTCTCGCAAAGGACTTGTCTGAGTAGAATGTACCAATTCGAGAGATGATCCTTTGATATGACCGGGACGAGTAATAATTTCAAGCTAGTCTAACTAGTGATGTAATCGTGTCTCGCAAAGGTCATGTTCATTGAAAATCGATCAATTCAAAATGTGCGAACTCTACCCAACATGTGCAATTTTAGTTAAAAATGCATGAGCACATGTGAAGGGGGAGTATTTCAAAAATATAAAACTCTCAAAGTGCTAACTAAATGTGTTTATTCATAAACACTTTGAGAGATTTTCAAAAGGTTTTATGGAAAATCTAGGATAGTCATGGAGTTATAAGGTGACTAAGGTTAGGAAAACCGTCCTATGATCCGCCAGAGCAGGAGGGATCTACTCAAGGACAATTCCAATAGATTAGAATTAGAAGTCCTTAGGTAAGATTGAAAAAAGGAGTAAATGAGAAAGGGACAGAAGGGGTTGAAGAATTAAAAAGAAAAGTTGAATGAAAGGGTGAAAAGAAATAGCCCTCCATGAAAACTTAGGACAGAAACCGGGTCAATACATCTGCTATCGGTACTCACTAAGGTGATACTGATATTGAAGACAAGACGTCATGGACCCAGTGACGCGCTGCACCACCCCTCCTAGCCACTCAGATATCTCTTAAAAGATATTTGTTTCATTTCTCACGGAGAACACCGCATAATCTATCGGCCTCTCACTCCGAGATGAGTTGATATTGAAAAGGTGGCACTCTGCTCCATGCCTCCGATGACTAAAACCAAAACGCACAATAGAGTCTAGAGCCATGAGATTCATCAAAATATCTCGTTAGGAACACTTCCAAAATGATACACTTGTGTTCGCCAAAAAGGACACAAGTTGTAAGAGTTTTAATGAGATCCAAGGATCTTGCCATTTACATCATGATGGTTACGTGCTTCAAACGGTCTACAGTCTTGGGGTGATCTCCAGCGACTCACTGAATTGTGGGTGCACTTCGGTGTGTCCGTGTAAGCCCTCTTGGGGGTATCCGGTTCAGAACGGCCTGGGGAAGGATTTTGAGAAAGTTCTCACACTATGCTAATGACGATTTCAAAGTCACAACCTGTAAGCACTGGATGATTATTACTAACGGTTTTATGCAGCTACCTATAAACATCCATTAACCATCACCACATACATCATTCATCTTCACCTCAGCATACTCATACTTATGAAGAACATCTCCAACAAAGCTCAAGTGTAAAAGTTCAAGACAAGAAGATCAAGTTAAAGACAAAGTGAAAAGACAAAGTCAAGAAGCTAATCAAGATGTCGAGAACAAGTTCATATGATGAAAGATTATGGGGAGATTGTTAGCATAAGTATAATGTCCAAGATGTATGAGTATGTTGAAGGTCACGACGCATCATTAAATGAAGATGTTGATTGAAGGCAAGAACATCCACAAAGACGATTCTTTGAAGATCACATAGCATGAAGGAACAAGAACAAAGACTATTATACAACGACACACGAAGCACATGGAAATGAAGACAAAAGACCAACTCACTCCGAGCAACATTTGAATGACCATCCCTTAGGGGGAGATTGTTAGGATTTATAAAAAGCGATGGTCATTGTCGTTATTTATTGTATTTATCATGTCGTTGTGTAATTAGTATATTTAGTCAATAGGGCTTGGACTTAAGCTTATATGTTATGTATTGTATTAAAGAAGCCCATGTAATAGCCCACCCAAGTCCAAGCCCATCCATCACAAAAACTATAAATAGAACCTCCCATCCTCACTTGAGAGGTTGGTGTTCTGAAAGTGCTCTCAAGGTATTGTAGTCATTAGGGTTTGTATCATTGTTTTAAGAGTGTGATTTATATGAAGCTTATATTACAAGTTCCACTCTTATTTCTTTGATCATTCCTAGTAGTTGTTGTATTGGTTAGGATAATTATTAGTATTAACAAAAGGTTCGACACTAGAATGAATAACCAACCACAAATGGGAACACCCTTGCCTTCTATTTATAGGCAACAATTAGGGCGCCTCTTTCATGATTGTTTCTAGAAGGTTTTTGAGAGGATTCGACACACGGTTAAGGTGGTTAAACCTTGTATACTTTGTGTGTAATGATATATTGAGTTTATATGATTAAGTACGCGGAATTTACTTAATCACACTTAGAAGGTTATGTATGTTATGGAAATGGAAGAATTATGTTTGTTACTTAACAATGAACAAAGAAAGTTTATCACCAAAACGATTCAATATTATTCAAGATAATACGAGTGATCTTGAATTTATCACTAGGGTTACAAAGACCTTGAATCTTATGTTTCTAGATTTGTGATATATGTTTTTGTTTGTTCTATGTCTTAACAGATATGAGTTCTTATTTAAGCGTATATCCACACACATAATCACTAGTCTAAGATCTCTTTTATATTCCAAGAGATCTCTTACAATATTGCTTTATGTCTAATCAACACTTGTCTTACAAAAGATCAAGTCGAGCTAGCGTATGGAAGTTTATATCTCTCAAGTTGTTCAAATGAATTAATGCAAGCACATGCATCAACTTGTTGACTGAGAACATATCTAGATATTATTTTTGCATAAGAGTGACTCATACAAATAATATCTTCTTCGATCTTATCCTTGTAGCAGCTCTATGACTCACTGATCAGCAGTACCATTTTCTACTAGCAGTACCTTCTTGTTCTAGCAGTACCTTCTTCTTAAAGTATTTTATGATACTCTAACTTCAGAATATTTAATTCCCAACAATCCTCCCCTAAACATGTGAATCATTTCAAACATGTTTTCTGAATTAAATGAGGACTTGAGAAGATCTTTCAAACACTTCATGAATCTGAACTATTCTTCTTATTCTGAACTGATCTGCTTTGTTCTTCTTTGACTTCAGCAATATCAAAACATTGAACCAAAAGATGGTGCAATTTCCTTGGATGGAGGAATTGTAAGAGGCAATGATTTCAACAAGTGAAATCATCTATCAGCATGCCTTTGCAAGTGATGACCAAACATAATGAACTGAATTGAAACTTTCCTTCGTTTGATCTAGATAGAACTTTTTCCTTTAGGAATGCTTCATCCCTTCTGAATATATGATCTATTCTTGTCATTTTCAACCTCTATGTCATCATCTTGTATGCTCTTATCTTCTCCTTCTTTCTATTGGATTTTTCTTCCTTTTCTGGGCAATTATTTCCTTCCTTGAGATTGTAACCTCCCCTGAAGCAAATAACTTTTGTTTCCTCCCCTTGTTTGGAAGATCTCACTATGTACCTTTGACTGATCTATCAATGTGAACTTGTTGTCAGACAATATTGTACATGAAGCCATCAATTCCTTAAAAGTTTAAGTTGCTGCCCTCATCACTTCTAGGTGTGTTAACTCCTATGAGAGGTGAATCAGTGGACATTTTGATTCATGATCCATCAATGGATGGTTTTTGTGAAACCTTAAAAATCCTTGTTTAAGAAATCATTTGACTTAGCAGTATGTTCATGATTTTAGAATTGAAAAATCATACTACTTTCAACCATTTTGAAGGGATCAAGTGTATAACAGACACTTAATCAAAATTTCGGTTTAAAGCAACCTCTGGTTGTGTGAGAACCAATGTTTTTCAGTTATAAATAACTGCCTGTGTAAAGATAAACCTATTCAAAAGGCTTTCTTGACAGGGTTTCCAGCTCATAGCAATTGTTGCCTCTAACACAAGTGTTAGATTCACTTTTACTAGCTGTTCTTTCTATCAGATGTCCTTAGACTTGCTCATTATACTTGAAAGTATAAAATGATAGAAAGTGAGTTGCATCAGTTACTATCTGATCAACTAAGTCATCAATTCAATGTGAAATATCATAACTAGGTTTCAAGAAAGAAGTTTTAAGGAGTTTAAATTCCTAAACTCAGTCCATCATAAACCTACTATGTTAGCAACTGGATAAGCATTCTGCTGCTCTCATTTCACTTGAAATCTCCTTTGTGTTCACATATTCATACCTGAAATAGTTAGTCTAAAATCAAAAGAACAAAATACAAAGTACTTGTCTTGCATTAGAATAATCATAAGACCAACTATATGAATAACACAATGTAAATTTGTACTAGCAGCACCTTGTGTGCTTAGTAGTACCTTATGATATAGTAGCAGTACTTTATAAATCCAGTAGTACCAACAAAAATTTATGTACATAAACACATCATTTGAAAATTTTAAAGATTAAGCATTCCAATACTTGCTACCAAGTACTCAAATCTTCCAACATCAAAAGCTTTTGTAAGTAGATCTGCAAAATTGTATTCTGAAGCAATTTTCATTACTTGAATTAATCTTTTCTCATTGCAATCTCTAATAAAGTGATGTCTAATTTCAATGTGTTTTGTTTTAGAATGTTGCACTGGATTTCTAATAAGACAAATTGTACTAATATTATCAATATGAATAACAGTGTTTAAGAAATTGTACCCATAGTCAAGAAGTTGGTTTTGAAGCCATAAGACTTGAGCAAAGCAACTTGCAGCAGCTATATATTCAGCTTTAGTTGTTGAATTTGCCACACTTGTTTGCTACTTACACTGCCATGAGACAAGTCTACATCCAAGGAATTGACATCCTCCAGTTGTTGACTTTTTGTCCAAGCTAGCACCAGCATAATCACTATCTGAAAATGCTACTAAGTCAAAAGGAGAGTCTCTAGAATACCATATACCCAACCTTGGTTGTCCTTTGAGATATCTAAAAATTCTCTTGACTGCAGTTAAATGAGAAACCTTTGGAGTTACTTGAAATCTTGCACAAACACAAACAGGGAACATGATGTCAGGTCTAGATGATGTAAGATACATCAAAGAGCCTATCATAGATCTGTAAGTGTGTACATCTACATCCTCTCCATCTTCATCTTTCAAAAGGTGCTTCTCTGAGTCCATTGGTGTGCTTGCCATTTTTGAATCAGCAAATTGAAACTTTCTAAGAATTTCTGCAACATTTTATCTTGGGAGATAAAAATGCCTTCAAATGATTGTTTAATTTGCAAACCCAAAAAGAATGTGAGTTCTCCCATAGAACTCATCTGAAACTTATCATGCATAAGCTTCTCGAACTCTAAACACATTTCCTTCCTTGTAGATCCAAAGATAATGTCATCCACATACACCTGCACTAACAGAAGATCCTTCTTGTGCTGTTTGATGAAAAGTGTCTGATCAATCTTTCCTCTTTGAAATCCATTTTCTAATAAATAGGAAGCAAGTGTTGCATACCAAGCTCTTGGTGCCCGATGTAGGCCATATAGAGCTTTCATTACTCTGTACACTTTGTTTGGATGGTCAGGGTCAATGAAGCCTGGAGGTTGTGAAACATACACCTCTTCTCCAATTGTACCATATAAAAATGCACTCTTGACATCCATTTGTGATTGCGTGGTTTTGTAACCTTACAACAGGTTTTACCTCTCGAGGGATCTCAAGAGGCTTACAACCCCACCAGGCAGTGTACCTGACCGATGTAGTATAGTGTAGTGGTAAGTACGGGGGATTGATCGTTCTCCACAGGGAATAGTGTTCGTTAGGTATGAAAGGCTACTCTAATTAGGTCTAAGGGTTGAGGAAGATTCTTTTTTATGTTTTTATAATTTTATGAAAGCAAGTAAAATCTCGGGTTTGAAGGAGTGGGCGGAATTAGTTGCTAGTCAACAAACCCAAAATTACTACGGATGCAAATAAAATAAAATAACAAAAATGAAATGTGGTGAGAAACTTATGTGTAGAGAAATGTGTTTACTTAGATTTCCTTACTCCCTAACTATCTTTTACCGGTTAATTAGTGTGTATTAGTCGCGTGGATGACGGGTGTATTCCTTAATACCATTCGTGGGGTGGCGTACTTACTTCCCCAACTCTACAAGCTCCTACTTCACTCCTATGTCGAGCCGGCTAGGAAGCTCCTAACATGGGATCACTAGAATTCGCTTGTGCATTAAATACAACCATAAAAACCTTTAGTACGCATTTGGTTCATGTTTCTTAAGACGTTCAAGCAAGTTACCGAATAGGAAGTTAGCCAGTTTTCTTAAGCCTAACATAGATAAACAATCATCCAATACAACTAATAACACATTAACAACCAATAATCAATAGCTAGGTTTCATTAGATCTAAGCAAACACAAGATAAATTTAGCCTAACATGTTAAACAAAAGACAAGAATAAGATAGAATCAAACAACACATAGACATATTGAATGATTAATTGATAACTTATCTTTCAATGAAACATGGAAGATCTCAAGGCAAAAAGCCCTGAAAAAGTAGCTAAAATCGTCTTAGGGTTTTATCCCAAAATTCCACACACTAAGCTCTCCTTAATGACAAAAAATTAGAAAACTATATATAGACTTTTACATCTGACGGCGTCACCTTATGGATTGTGATGCCGTCACCTCGCCGCTTCTAGGGTTCCCGGATGACCTTCTTGACGCCGTCCCTCTTTAGCTCTTCAAAAATCCATTCTGGCTTATCAAGGCTTGACGCCGTCGAACCTAGAACGTGACGCCGTCCCCTTATGATTTAAGCCGTGACGCCCTTGATCAAGTTAAAGCGTGACGCCGTCAGAATTCACATGCTATTTTCACTGGCTTATCATGAGTAAATTTCACGTCCAACTTTTCTTGCCAAAGCATGACGCCGTCCAGAGTAAATTGTGACGCCGTCAAGAGTAACTTTTAGCCGATTTTTGAGACTTTGTCGTTTTCTTCACTTAATGCTCCAAAAACGTCCAAAATGCCTCCTTTTCCAGATTTCTCCTCAAAAGTACCTAAAATGACAAAAGGAACGATTTAGGGCAATATTTGATCAAATAAATACGATTTAAGGCTTAAATGACCCCTTAAAAGCGGTACACTTTTCGCCTCATCAAATACCCTTACACTTGAGATTTGCTTGTCCTCAAGCAAATGCGCTTTTATTCTAATCAAAATACAAGTTAGGGGTCATTTAATGCTAACATAAAAGTAATTACAACAAATAATCGTTCCATTTTAATCATAATAAGCACGGAGATTATAAACTAGCACCTCACAAGTAGTGTTTAGATACTCACATCTCTCAAGTGTCATCAAAATAAATCTCATAAATGAAAACGGATAATATCTCTCACTACCTGTCATAGCAAATAGATTACCATAGGCTTGGGAAAGGATCGAAAACCTCCTCCACTAGGCGTAAGCACCTAAGATAAACTATCAAAGAGGGATTTTAAATGGGTTATAACGTTAGGTGTAGGGAAAAGGAAAACACGGTTTTGTTGGATAAAGGATATTTTACTGGTGGCGAGTTAAAGATCTTGATCAATTACATGTACTATACAATGTTGCTAAGCCAAGACTAGACTCGATCTTAAGCTAGAAACGAAATAACAAAATAACAAAACATAAAATAAACATAAAATGAAACGGGATGGTAGTCCGTATGTTTTTTCTATTTTTCATTTTCTCATATTTTTGTGTTTTTCTTGATTTTATTTTATTTTTTTTTTTTTTTTTTTTATTTTATTTTTTTTTATTTTTTTTTTTTTGCATACACTTTTACCCTACCATCCAAAATAATACATCATAGGGGCGTTGCATCCCCCTTACACTTGAATTTTTACATAACTTTACAAATACTAATCTAATGACTCGAATTAAGATAATTGAAAAACTTGGAGTACTTTTAAAACATTTAGCACATATGGGGGTAATAAATGATGTTCTTCCCCGTTACTCCATTATACTAGTACTTTACCCATGAGTCCCAATCGTCCCAAAACAATATGTACAAGGATATGACTCGACTTAGCAACCATGTAATCAATTAGATAATTAACTTGGGTTTAAACAAATGTTGTAACAATAATGCACTAAAGATGAGTGCATACAAGGTAGGCTAAGGCGATTTGGGTGTACATTTTAGTGGGGTGTAACAAACTCTTCCTTTAAGTAAAATGCTTAAAGGTCGAAACGAAAAGATAGGCTCTGAGGGGTGTACTAGGGGTATCGTGTACTAAAAATGAGTACAACGCAAAGGGTGTGGGAGAATTACTTGACCAATGTTGCCAATGTAATTATAACAAAAACACAGGTGTAAAACAATGGGTTAATCCTAATGCCTCTTATCATGTAGTAAATCTAACTACACGAATGTAGTCTCACTTGTGGCCTTGGAATGGTCCTAACGCAAGTTCTAGAATCTAAGTGCTACCGGTACACACATCATAGCATAAATGCTTTTCCTACCAATTCTAGGGGAGAACCTCACATATTTGGGGGTGGAAAATTTTTTAGTGGTACAGTTTTTGTGCTAGTTATATAACTCCTATCCGTGAGACGCTCATTAAGACCAAAGTTTCACTCCTATATGTTGTAAAAAATTTTAAATTTGGCACTAAAATTACCTTAACAAGTATTTCTCTCAGTTTTATTACACATCTACTATTAAACAAACAAAAATCAAGCGTAATTGTATTCTCTAAAATCGTACTTTTACCCTCCCCTTACACTTAAGATGAACATTGTCCCCAATGTTCAAATAATAAGATGTAAAAGCAAAAAGTAAAAGAATGAAATCAAATACTCCCCTGATTCGCTCGGTGGATAATGAAATTACACGGTTAGATCTTCCTCCAAAGAGAATGTTGAAGCTCCATGACTAATGCATCGCCATAAGCTTGATTCCAAAAACATCTCCTTGTCCAAAATAACCTGTTAAACCTGAGAAAACAAACACGAAAACCTGCATAACATCGGCGGGAAAAATCTATATATAAGGATATAATGCTTGTAGAATGATAATTTTGCAGATTCCTGGAGATTATAAGTTGGAGATTTAATAAAAACTTTTTATGAAAACAAAACTTTCAAAAATTTCTGGAAATTAAATCTGACGCCGTCAGGTTATAACCCCTGACGCCGTCAGAAATGACCTGACAAAAATTTTTATTTTAAGTTTCCGGAAAATTTCTGGAAAAACCTTTACCTTACTTCCTGGAAATCCTGCAAAACATCATTATGACTCGATACAAGCATTTGACTCAAACAAATACTAATATGTATGCTAATTTATTATTATTACGATTCATGTTAATTTGTGTTCTAATAAACCGATTTAGATTTCCCTTACACTTATCTTTTGCAAAATACCTTTATATGTAGTTAAGACGAAGTTAAAAACAAAATAAAGCATTTTCACACATTACTTTTGAACATGAATCAATAATGATAAAAATTAAACACACATACGGAAAATAAAATCAAACAAACAAATAAATAAACACACAAAGCAAATAAAACAAATAAAGCTTGGGTTGCCTCCCAAGAAGCGCTTTTCTTTATTAACGAGTCTTGTAGCTAGACTCAAAGTCACGTACATTACGTGACTCCATCATTCATAATGACGTATCCCTGATAGATATGATCCTTGTTATCATGGTGGTGGTGTCTCAATCGCTCGACATTTGCGGTCACTTCACCTCCTCCTTTGCTGGTCAAGCTTACTATCCCATCTTGTTGTAAACCTTTAATTGTGAATGGTCCGTACCACCAGGGACTTAGTTCATTAGTAGGTGCTTCTGTTTCTGAATGCCTTAGGAGCACTGAGTCTCCTTTTGTAAATTCAACGGGGTCATTGATTTGCTCATCAGCCTCAATATAATTGTTATTTCTACCCTTACATTCTCTAATCTCATTTTCCATATAACTCTTAATCCTTGCCTCCCATGCAAGAATTTTCTCTCGAACATTACCACGGACTACATTAGTGTTAGCCTCCATCTTCTTCTGCAGAGCAATATCTCGTATATGTCGTGGGATAGTCGGGAAGTTTATTGTTTTCTTCCCCTTCTTCATTTGGATGGTGCTATTTTCGTAATTGATTTGTGCTCTAGTGGTAGCGAGAAAGGGTGCCCCAAGGATTATTGGCATATTCATATCATTTCTCTCAATGATCATGAAGTCGACCGGATACAGGAATCCGGCAACGTTGACCAACACATCTTCTGCAATTCCTAGCGGATACTCATAAGAATGCTTTGCAAAGGAGAGTTTAGTATGGGTGATGGATGGCAACTCATCGGTTAACTGAACATAAACGGATAAGGGCATCAAATTTACGTCGGAACCTTGGTCAGCTATCGCATCCAGATACTTGTGTTTTCCAATGCTGCATGGTATTTCAAAGACCCCGTAGAATTTCTGCTTTTCCACTAACTTTTGTCCTATGAGGCATTCATACAATTGCCCACCGGGTAATGTGTCAGATTTATCATCCGGTTCCACCTTCTCGGACTTCTTGTTGGGTAGATGAATACGTCGATAGTTTCTCACCCAATCGTTTATGGTCTCCTTGTTTATTTCGTGCTTCAAGTAATGCTTCACTTGTTGTGACACTGGCGGTTCAACCAATTGGCGCTCCTCAGAGGGCGCCTCCTCTCCTTTGTCGGAATCGCATTTGTACGCATTGGTGTTTCCATTATTAAGTGGGATGAGGTCAATTTTGTTAATTTCCATAGTTATGGATTTCCCTCTTCCATCATTTCCGCCCTCTTGGACGACGGAGGTGGCCTTGACAAATTTAGTGTTAGGAACATCAACGTCATTCCTCACCAACACTTTTGCAGGGGCTTTTGTATTTGTGTATTCTTTCAAAAGATTCATCATCTCCGCCATCTTCTCCTCCATTTCCTCCTTCTGCTTGTAGACGGCTTCCTCAAATTTTGCCAACCGTTCGGAGTGTTTTGACATGTACTCTCTCATTCGAGCTTCGAATGCTGGACTAAGTTCCTGAGGTGGTGAGTTGGGTGGGGCGTGCTTATGGAAGGGTTTAGTATTTTCCCTACGGGGTGATTCGGACAATGGTATTTGCTTAACGCTTGAGACTGAGTTAATTGTTGCTTTTTGTGGACTTAAGGGTCTCTTTTGCTTTTCCATAAGATATGCAACCCTTTTCTCAAGTTCACTAACGCTTTCCTCAGTGATTTGATTGGCGGTATCGGGCGATGAATATGTCTTGACTGCCGAGCGCACGTCGTGGGAGATTTGCCACAATTCATCATCGTCGGATGCAAGCTCATCAATGATCTCCCATGATTCCTCGGCGCTTTTGTCGCGCAATCTGCCCCCGGCGGCTCGGTCGATGGCACGCTTGGTGTGGTAATCAACATGGTCATAGAAGATTTGGATTTGAAGCCATAGATTTATGCCATGGTGAGGGACTTTTTGAAGTAAGTCCTTGAATCGAATCCATGCCCCGTAGAGGGTTTCGCCTCGACGTTGTTCAAACATCAAGATATCCTTCCTTAGCTTGGTAGTTCTCCCCGGTGGGAAAAACTGAGCAAGGAAACGAGTGGTGAGATCATCCCAAGAGGTAATGGATCCTGCGGGTTGACGTTCTAGCCACTGACTAGCTTGGTCCCGCAAAGAGAATTGGAAGAGACGCAATCGGGTCGTCTCTCGAGTGGCAACATCAAGGTCTATAGAATCAACGATTTTAAGAAAGTCCTTGAGATGTTGATTAGGATCTTCAGAACGAAGTCCATGGAATGCGCATCCGCTTTGCACCAACCGGATGGTGTCGGATCGCAAGGGTGTGATATTGGCTCCTTGAGTGAGCTCAATGGTGTTTCGATAGCCATGGTGGCTAGGACGGGAATACTCTCCTAAAGTACGGGCTCTAGGAGGTGGTTGTGGCTGTTGTGGTGGTGGGTTGTGGGGGTTAAGGATATTACCATCTTCCATGATGTCGGATGGTATGGTTACGAACAAAGACACGAAGAAAATAGATAGACTAAAGAAAACCTAGAAAAATAAAATAAAAATCTCACTAGAAAGGAATCTAGTAAGTAGACCTAATAGAAATAAAAATTCAACCTAAACAATAACTATTCCCCGGCAGCGGCGCCAAAAACTTGATTGCGTGGTTTTGTAACCTTACAACAGGTTTTACCTCTCGAGGGATCTCAAGAGGCTTACAACCCCACCAGGCAGTGTACCTGACCGATGTAGTATAGTGTAGTGGTAAGTACGGGGGATTGATCGTTCTCCACAGGGAATAGTGTTCGTTAGGTATGAAAGGCTACTCTAATTAGGTCTAAGGGTTGAGGAAGATTCTTTTTTATGTTTTTATAATTTTATGAAAGCAAGTAAAATCTCGGGTTTGAAGGAGTGGGCGGAATTAGTTGCTAGTCAACTAACCCAAAATTACTACGGATGCAAATAAAATAAAATAACAAAAATGAAATGTGGTGAGAAACTTATGTGTAGAGAAATGTGTTTACTTAGATTTCCTTACTCCCTAACTATCTTTTACCGGTTAATTAGTGTGTATTAGTCGCGTGGATGACGGGTGTATTCCTTAATACCATTCGTGGGGTGGCGTACTTACTTCCCCAACTCTACAAGCTCCTACTTCACTCCTATGTCGAGCCGGCTAGGAAGCTCCTAACATGGGATCACTAGAATTCGCTTGTGCATTAAATACAACCATAAAAACCTTTAGTACGCATTTGGTTCATGTTTCTTAAGACGTTCAAGCAAGTTACCGAATAGGAAGTTAGCCAGTTTTCTTAAGCCTAACATAGATAAACAATCATCCAATACAACTAATAACACATTAACAACCAATAATCAATAGCTAGGTTTCATTAGATCTAAGCAAACACAAGATAAATTTAGCCTAACATGTTAAACAAAAGACAAGAATAAGATAGAATCAAACAACACATAGACATATTGAATGATTAATTGATAACTTATCTTTCAATGAAACATGGAAGATCTCAAGGCAAAAAGCCCTGAAAAAGTAGCTAAAATCGTCTTAGGGTTTTATCCCAAAATTCCACACACTAAGCTCTCCTTAATGACAAAAAATTAGAAAACTATATATAGACTTTTACATCTGACGGCGTCACCTTATGGATTGTGACGCCGTCACCTCGCCGCTTCTAGGGTTCCCGGATGACCTTCTTGACGCCGTCCCTCTTTAGCTCTTCAAAAATCCATTATGGCTTATCAAGGCTTGACGCCGTCGAACCTAGAACGTGACGCCGTCCCCTTATGATTTAAGCCGTGACGCCCTTGATCAAGTTAAAGCGTGACGCCGTCAGAATTCACATGCTATTTTCACTGGCTTATCATGAGTAAATTTCACGTCCAACTTTTCTTGCCAAAGCATGACGCCGTCCAGAGTAAATTGTGACGCCGTCAAGAGTAACTTTTAGCCGATTTTTGAGACTTTGTCGTTTTCTTCACTTAATGCTCCAAAAACGTCCAAAATGCCTCCTTTTCCAGATTTCTCCTCAAAAGTACCTAAAATGACAAAAGGAACGATTTAGGGCAATATTTGATCAAATAAATACGATTTAAGGCTTAAATGACCCCTTAAAAGCGGTACACTTTTCGCCTCATCAATTTGGTAGACTGTGAAGCCTAAAAATGAAGCATAAGCTAGAAACAGCCTAATTGCTTCAATCCTTGCTACTGGAGCATAAACTTCATCATAATCTATCCCTTCTTCTTGTGTGTACCCTTAGGCTACTAATCTAGCCTTATTTCTAATAACTATCCCTCTTTCATCCCTTTTGTTCTTAAAAACCCATCTAGTGCCAATTACCTTTTCATTCCTAGGTAAATCAACTAGCACCCAAACCTTTTGAATCTTGAACTGAAGAAGCTCTTCTTGCATAGCTTCTACCCAGCTTGAATCATCTAGGGCTGTAAGAATGTTCTTTGGTTCCTTTTGTGAGAGAAAACATACAAACAAGCAAGAGTTTGAAACCTCATGCTGTTTTGAAGCATAAAGGGCATCAAGAATCCCTTGTTGGTCTGAAGACATCAATTGTTTCCTTGTCTTCACACCTGATTGTACATCTCCAATCACATTATCCAGGGAGTGGACTTTGTGAATCCTTGTGTGTGGTGTAGAAGGAACTTGATAAGATGGTGGAAGATTACCCAAATCCACTTCATCTTCTTGGAACTCTGCTTCTCTTGAATTTGAAGGACCAGCAGTATCTTCAAATGAACTAGCCGTACCTCCAAATGTACTAACAGTACCTTTATAGATACTAACAGTACCTTGCTCTGTCTCAGCATAGTACCATCAATATTTGAAATATTGAGTTGTTCCTTTGTTCCATCATCCTTGTTGTCATCTTCAACATCTCCTTTAGCTTTACTAGAAGAAGATACATCATTTGTTGAAGTTGATTCCACACTTGCATTTGACCATATTGGCATTGTGCCATCATGATGATCCTTTTCTAACTCTGCCTCATTTGTTGCTTGTGAACCTGAAAAATCATTAGTTTCTGCAACAATAGGTATATAATTCATAGAATTTGTTAGATACTCAAGATCAAATATCCATTTTGGTCCTTGGCCTACTACATTGGATTTGTTTTCCAGAAACTCCACATGTAGTTCTTCTTGTACTTTCTCAGTTCTTAAGTTGTAAACTCTAAAAGCTTTGCTAACAAGAGAATATCCAACTAAGAAACCTTCATCTGCTTTACCATCAAATTTTCCTAAATGGTCTAAGGTATTGAGAATTGTCACATGACATCCAAAAGGTCTAAGAAATCCTATTGCAGGAGTTCTACCATTAAAGAGTTCATATGATGTCTTATTGTGAGGCTGCACAACTAAAACTCTATTTTGAACATAGCAAGCAGTGTTGATTGCCTCTGCCCAAAAGATTATAGGTAGCTTAGAATCAGCTAACATTGTTCTAGCAGCTTCAATTAGTGTTCTATTCTTTCTTTCAGCCACTCCATTCTGTTGTGGAGTTCTAGCAACACTATATTCTCTCCTAATACCTTTTTCTTTGCAGAAATCATCCATAACTCTATTTTTGAATTCTGTCCCATTATCACACCTAATGACTTTTACTTTCTTGCTTACTAGGTTTTTTATTTCTGTTATGAAAGTCTTAAGAGTGCTTGATGTTTCATCCTTAGACACTAAAAAGAAATCCCATGTAAATCTGCTATAGTCATCAGTTATAACAAGACAATATTTCTTATGTTGCATACTCCTTACTGAAACAGGTCCAAATAAGTCCATATGAAGCATAAACAATGGTTGATTAATAGAGTTAAAAATCTTGGTCTTACAAGTGGCTTTGTGTTGTTTGCCTTTTATACAAGCAATGCATGTTTGATCATTTTCAAATCTTTTGTGAGGTAAACCTCTTACCAAACCATTCTTAACAATTTTATTTATGGTTTTGAAATTAATATGACCAAGCCTTCTATGCCATAACATTGATTCATCCAATGTGGCTTTTGCAACAAGACAAGTTAAATCCTTTTTAGGAATAATGTTCTTCATATCAACACTATACATATTGGCCTTTCTAGGAATTCTAAGAAGCACTTGACTTTCATCAGGCATCTTAAAATCCTTAGAGAGAACAAGACATTCAGTGTCAGTAAAGAGAACATTGTTCTTTTTTTCACACATTTGTGAGACACTAAAAATATTATACTTTAGCTCTTGTACATAGTACACATCTTCAAAATCTAAATTTTCAGTTTTGATTGTACCTTTACCAGAAATTTTGCCACGAAAACCACCTCCAAAGGTAACATATCCTCCATTGAAAGATTGAAAATCTGAAAGATAAGACATGTTGCCTGTCATGTGCGTTGAACATCCACTATCTGAGTATCCTTGATCTTCTTGTTTATCAGTTGAATGTTCCTGCACACAAATAAGAGTGTTAGTTTTCTTTGGGGATCCAAGCCATTACAGACTTGGATCTGCCTCTTGCATCAATGTAATTTAATCTTTTAAGGACAGTTGATGCAACATTGGATTTAAGAATCCAACATGCTGAGGCCTTAACAGCATTTGCCCTATTTCCCTTAGCAGCAGAGTGAACCACATGCTTAGCAGCATCGTCTGCTAACTTTGTAGTTGAACTCTTTGGTCTCCAAATGAGTTTGTGGACCACTGCCTTTGTTTGAATGGGCCTTAGAACAGTCGTAGATGCATGTTTGAAAGTTGTTTTTGCATCCTTAGCTGTTGATTTTGGGTTGACAGTCATCAAAGGTCTAACCGTACCTTTTGTTCTACCCGTACCTTTTATTTGTACTGGCAGTACCTTTTTGTCTGTATTAGCAGGACCTTTTTGTCTATCAGGACCTTTTGGTCCAGACTTGTTTGAGACTGTTCTGGGTTTTGTTCTATGAGTATTAGAGTGAAAGTGAGTGTGAGGAGTTTGCCTTTTGTAGTTCACCCTATTGTTTTCATACCCAGTTACCCATTGGTTGCAGAAAGCTGCAAGATGGTCAAAACTACCACATATATAACAAGCTTTGTTGTAAGAATCAAAATCATTACCTAGTTGGTGAGACTTGAGGTCATTCCAATTTCTTTGGTTACCTCTGGGCTTGTTTGTAGTTCTATATTGTTCACAATATCTAACTGGTTGCCTAACATTTTTAACATTGTTCTTAGCCCTGTTAGTGTTGTGATTGACTATCTTAGGAACACTTGTTCCTACTTTCTTAACCAAGACAGGTTTAGACATAACCTGTTCATCATCATCATCACTATTAGTTGTACTATCCTTAACAACTATAGCATCTCCTTTCTTAACAAAGGACACCTTGTCCTGATAAGATAAAGTTTTATCTAAACTTTTACTTACCTTTTCTATCTTAGGACTCTTAGTGGCCTTAGAACCATATTCCATTATTGGTTCTTGAAACTCAGCTAATCCTGTGTGTGCTAAATCAATACCTGGAGGTGAATGAACACCTCTGTATGGTGGGGGGACAGACTTAAATCCAACACCAGAATTAACCTTATCAATTACTTGAGCTTCCCAAAGCTTATTGAATCCATCTGAGGCATGAGCCAAAACATCTACAGATACTTTAACATTTTCTCTTTCATTTTTGTGTTTAGCTAATGAATCATTCAACTCAACAATACACTCATCTCTGATCTTAATGTCATTTTTTAGTATATTGATGTCATTAGTAAAATTTGATTCATTACTTTTAAAATGTAAGACTTGTTTTTCTACAACACCTAGACCTCTTTTGTGATTAGCTAAATTAAAAAGAGCATCAATTAGCTCTTCTCTATGAGCATCAAATCTCTTACTATGGTCTTCATAAGATTTAAGATTAGGACATGATTCAGTACAATTTTGAATAGAATTTACCCCTGAATCAGAAAAGGCCATTAGAGCAAATTCATTGGCCACAAGAGCAGCATTTGGTGGTGCTTCCTCTTCAATAGCCATAGAGCTCCAATCATAACCAATACCATCAATAGCCAACATAGCTTTTGGCTCTTCAACAGTAACTTCTTTTCTCCTATCTTGCTTATACCATGTGTTTCTATTTTCCTGCTTCCTTGGGCTTCTACACTCCTTAGCAAAGTGTCCCAACCTATGACAGTTGAAACATTCCACTTTCTTCTTGTCAAACCCAGCAGTGTCATTACCATTTATGGTAATTTGCTTCCCAGTTCTCTGCCAATGCTTCTTGGCCCTCATGCTAAGCAAAGCAACCTGCCATTTGATGTCCATCTCTTCCAAATCATCACCATCAACCTGCTCAAGGTCTTCATGATTTAGAGAAGAACCACTAGATTGACTAGACATGAATACATAGAATGCTGGATCACCAAGTCCTGCAACAGTCTTTTGTGAACTAGTAGAAGGACCACCATAAGTAGCATTAGAAACACCTTGAACTTCTTCTACCTCTTCAGACTTACCAATACTTGGAGATGACAAAAGTGCCACATTCCCAGAACTAGTACCATAAATTCCAGACTTTCTAAGACTTTGTTCAACAATTTTGAAGTTGTTGTACAAATCATTGAGCTTCATTGTTTCAATGTCTGGTTTGTTCATCCAGACAATAACATGAGTATGGAACTCATCAGGTAGACTTCTCAAAAACTTCATGTTGAGATCTTCCTTCTCTGTCTCAACACCCAACACAGTCAACTAACTGACAAGCTTGTGTAACCTTGAGAATAGCTTATCAAGAGACTCATTACTAAAAGCAGTAAAGTTTTCAAATTGTTTCTTTAGTAATGTCTTTTGTGTCTTTTTGGTAGTTTCATTACCACCAAAATATGCACAAATCTCTTCAAAAAGAGTTTTTGCATCAAGATACTTGTTAAAAGATAACATATGTTCACTAGGAATGGTCATAAGCAACAAATTTCTTGTTTTCTGATCATTTCTCTTCAGTATCTTCTCTTCATTTGAAACTGGTCCAGTATTTCTTTTCCTAATTGTTTTACCTTCTAGGACAACATCTGAATAGCTTGGTGAAAAGGAATCACCATATATAATGATAACCCAAAGAGTGCAATCTTGGACCATGAAATATTGCTCAATTCTCATCCTCCATAATTCAAACTCATTTGGTTTGATCATTGGCAACTTTGCAGCAACATTTGTTTGAGCATCATGTGCATCCATTTCTGTTTCTTCTAATTCAATTATATCAACCTGTCTCTGATACCAACTGATAGGATTCGACACACGGTTAAGGTGGTTAAACCTTGTATACTTTGTGTGTAATGATATATTGAGTTTATATGATTAAGTACGCGGAATTTACTTAATCACACTTAGAAAATTATGTATGTTATGGAAATGGAAGAATTATGTTTGTTACTTAACAATGAACAAAGAAAGTTTATCACCAAAACGATTCAATATTATTCAAAATAATACGAGTGATCTTGAATTTATCACTAGGGTTACAAAGACCTTGAATCTTATGTTTCTAGATTTTTGATATATGTTTTTGTTTGTTCTATGTATTAACAGATATGAGTTCTTATTTAAGCGTATATCTACACACATAATCACTAGTCTAAGATCTCTTTTATAGTCCAAGAGATCTCTTACAATATTGCTTTATGTCTAATCAACACTTGTCTTACAAAAGATCAAGTCGAGCTAGCGTATGAAAGATTATATCTCTCAAGTTGTCCAAATGAATTAATGAAAGCACATGCATCAACTTGTTGACTGAGAACATATCTAGATATTATTTTTTGCATAAGAGTGACTCATACAAATAATATCTTCTTCGATCTTATCCTTGTAGCAGCTCTATGACTCATTGATCAGCAGTACCATTTTCTACTAGCAGTACCTTCTACTTGAACTAGCAGTACCTTCTTGTTCTAGCAGTACCTTGATCATGAACTAGCAGTACCTTCTTCTTAAAGTATTTTCCGATACTCTAACTTCAGAATATTTAATTCCCAACAGTTTTCACATGGATGGCCGGCCCATGGGCTACTAATGGACCGGTCATGAATTAAAAACAATATAACCCATAATAAGCAACATTCTATCGCAAATGGTCAAGACTTGAAATATTACAAAACTTGTTCCTAACAATAACTTATTTTGACATGTAATTAATTAGGGAATTAGCATAACATAATGCTCGACCTCATTTACCTTTCACATCAATTATACTATATATTTATCTAGAAAACTAGAAGGTAGGTACGAGCTGAGTATGATTAGACGACGTGTAATACCTGATAATTAATTTCAAATTTTTGAAAAAAAAAAAGAAAGATTTCTCAAGCGATGATTTAGGACTCTTGAAAGATGGTTATCGGAGTCTAAACATTACATGTATTATGAAAAAACTTTTTTGTGCATCCTTTTGAATTTGCGGGCATTATAATGCTTGATTTGTTTCCGTGTTCCAAAGGTGTGCCTAAATTCAAATTAAATAATTATAAAATCTACTTTATTATATAACAAATATAATCGCATTCTTTCTTGAGTTCCTTAGAAATTAACAAAATAAAAACAAATTTACATCTAATATAACGTGTGACTCCTGACCTTTTACCCAAAAAAAATAATGTGTGACTCCTACATAGGGATGAACATTTGGACCTGAATCCCGGTACCGAATCGGAACCGTACTAGTACCGTACCAAAATGGTACTGACTCCTAATACACGGTACAGTACCGGTACCATGAATCGAGCAAAAAAAATTTGGTACCACTATTACGGTACCGGTACCAAAGCGAGAAGTACCGAATTAAACCCGCAATTTGAGTAGTCGTGTTTTTGAATTATATAACTCATCCAAACACCCATTTGGCTCATTCCATGTCAAACAATAGTCGTGTAAAACATATGGAAAGAAACCAAACTTTCGAAAAACTTATTGTGGCAACTATAGATCCTTCATAAACCCTCCCAAAAATTAAACACAGACATATTTTAAAAGTTTTGGAACGTTTGTATGTTCGACTATCTTGGTGATGTATTTATTTAATTGTTAGTTGCGTTTTGTGGCATGTCGTGGTTTGAAATAACTTGAAAATGTTTATTTTTTCCTATTTTTTGTTGCATTTTCTTGGAATCCTTTTTGGTTTAACAAAAAACAGGAAGAAAAGTATAGGTACCAATTTTCCGGTACCGAGTACCGGTACCGGTTCCGGTTCCCGAATCCCGTACGGAATGGTACCGGTACCCACTTTTATGCTCGGGAAAAGATCGGTACCACCAATTCGGTACGGGTTCGGTACCATTCTGGTATCGTGCTCATCCCTACTCCTACAAATAGTCGGCCATGAAAGCTCATAATTAGACAACCCATCGTTTAGAACTTGTATATGTTATGTCACTAGAATAATTAAGGGGAAAACTTTATAAAAAGTACGCAACTTTACTTGATAATCGGTTTGACGTACCCAACTAAAATTTTTCCCAAAATTTCACCTAAACTCCTGAAAACACCCTTAAAAACGCAGTATGTCACTTACCCAGCCGGTTACCAGTTTTTTTTTTTTTTTTTTTTTTTTTTTTTTTTTTTTTTTTTTTTTTTAAATCAAATATGAGCCATGTGTACCACTTTACCCTTTTCCCTACAAACCCAACAACCCACCTCACAAATCAAAACAACACTTTCACCATCCAGTCAAGATCAAGAACAATCCGGTCAAAACAAAAAGGATTAGGTTGAATCAATACCATGACTCTCAATCCAGCACACACAAAAATCCCTCTCAATCACAAATCGAAAACAATCGATCCAAAGACCATCTCCATCAATAGATCTTCATACAATCATAAAGGGATGCATATTGACGGTGCCGACTAGTAATGGATATCAAAGAAGCTACCTGAAGAAGTTTAGAATCACATGTCAAAAACCTTGTTCACTTCTTTTGATGAAGCGAAAAGTGTACCGCTTTTAAGGGGTCATTTAAGCCCTAAATCGTATTTATTTGATCAAATATTGCCCTAAATCGTTCCTTTTGTCATTTTAGGTACTTTTGAGAAGAAATCTGGAAAAGGAGGCATTTTGGACGTTTTTGGAGCATAAAAGTGAAGAAAACGGCAAAGTCTCAAAAATCGGCTGAAAGTTACCTTTGACGGCGTCATATTTAACCCTGGACGGCGTCATGCCTTGGCAAAAGTGGTGGATGTGAAATTTACTCATGATAAGCCAGAGAAATTGCATGGAAATTCTGACGGCGTCACGCTTTAATCTGATCAAGGTCGTCACGTTATAATTCAAAGAGGGACGGCGTCACGTTCATAGTCTGACGGCGTCAAGCCTTGATAAGCCAGAACGGATTTTGGAGAGCTAAAGGGGGACGGCGTCAAGAAGGTCATCCGAGAACCCTAAAAGCGGCGAGGTGACGGCGTCACACTCCATAACGTGACGCCGTCAGATCCAAAAGTCTATATATAGTTTTCTAATTTTTTGTCATTAGTGTGGAACTTAGTGTGGAATTTTTGGGAGAAAACCCTAAGACGATTTTAGCATCTTTTTCAAGGCTTTTTGCCTTGAGATCTTCCATGTTACATTGAAGATAAGTTATCAATTAATCATTCAATATGTCTATGTGTTGTTTGATTCTATCTTGTTCTTGTCTTTTGGTTAATATGTTAGGCTAGATTTATCTTGTGTTTGCTTAGATCTAATGAAACCTAGCTATTGATTATTGGTTATTAGTGTGTTATTAGTTGTATTGGATGATTGTTTATCTATGTTAGGCTTAAGAAAACTGGCTAACTTCCTATTCGGTAACTTGCTTGAACGTCTTAAGAAACATGAACCAAATGCGTACTAAAGGTTTTTATGGTTGTATTTAATGCATGAGCGAATTCTAGTGATCCCATGTTAGGAGCTTCCTAGCCGGCTCGACATAGGAGTGAAGTAGGAGTTCATAGAGTTGGGGAAGTACGTACGCCACCCCACGATTGGTATTAAGGAATACACCCGTCATCCACGCAACTAATACACACTAATCAACCGGTAAAAGATAGTTAGGGAGTAAGGAAATCTAAGTGAACACATTTCTCTACACATAAGTTTCCACCACTTTTCATTTTCAGTTATTTTATTTTATTTGCATTCGTAGTAATTTGGGTTAGTTGACTAGCAACTAATTCCGCCCACTCTTTCAAACCCGAGATTTTACTTGCTTTCATAAAATTATAAAAACATAAAAAAGAATCTTCTCTCATCCTTAGACCTATTAGAGTAACTTTTCATACCTAACGAACACTATTCCCTGTGGAGAACGATCAATCCCCCGTACTTACCACTACACTATACTACATCGGTCAGGTACACTGCCTGGTGGGGTTGTAAGCCTCTTGAGATCCCTCGAGAGGTAAAACCTGTTGTAAGGTTGCAAAACCACGCATCAAGTTTTTGGCGCCGCTGCCGGGGAATAGTTATTGTTTAGGTTGAATTTTTATTTTATAGGTCTACTCACTAGATTCCTTTCTAGTGAGATTTTTATTTTCTTTTTCTAGGTTTTCTTTAGTCTATCTATTTTCTTCGTTTCTTTGTTCGTAACCATTACCATTCGACATCATGGAAGATGGTAATATCCTTGATCCCAACATCCCACCACCACAACAACAACCACCACCTCCTAGAGCCCGTACTTTAGGAGAGTACTCCCGTCCTAGCCACCATGGCTATCGAAACACCATTGAGCTCACTCAAGGAGCCAATGTCACACCCTTGCGATCCGACACCATCCGGTTGGTGCAAAGCGGATGCGCATTCCATGGACTTCGTTCCGAAGATCCTAATCAACATCTCAAGGACTTTCTCAAAATTGTTGATTCTATAGACCTTGATGTTGCCACTCGAGAGACGACCCGATTGCGTCTCTTTCAATTCTCTCTGCGGGACCAAGCTAGTCAATGGCTAGAGCGTCAACCCGCAGGATCCATCACCTCTTGGGATGATCTCACCACTCGTTTCCTTGCTCAGTTTTTCCCACCGGGAAGAACTACCAAGCTAAGGAATGATATCTTGATGTTCCAACAACGTCAAGGCGAAACTCTCTACGAGGCATGGACTCGATTCAAGGACTTACTCCAAAAAGTCCCTCATCATGGCATAGAACTTTGGCTCCAAGTCCAAATCTTCTATGACCATATCAATCTCTCCACGAGGCAAACCATTGACCAATCGGCCGGTGGTAAGCTACGTGATCTAAGTGCGGAACAATCATGGGCTCTCCTAGAGGATCTTGCTCTTTATGACAACGAAAGTTGGAGTGATCCCCGTGATTTGAATAAAACGGTCAAGGCAATATCTTTGCCTTTGAACAATTCAAGCTCTTCCGACCGTAGGATCATAGAACTTGAAGACCAAGTCAAGTTTCTCATGAAATCCTACGAGGCTCCTAAACCTTCAAGCCAAGTGAACAAAATCACTTCTTCATGTGAATTATGTAGTGGTCCCCACGACACTCGTGATTGCATGGAACTCCCCGAACAAGCTTTTGTGGACTACGCATCCTCGCGTACCGACGGAGCGGGAGACAAGTGGTACACTTTCAAACCCGAGCCAAACCATTACGGTGATACATACAACCCCTCATGGAAAAATCACCCGAACCTTAGGTGGAAACAAAACCAAAACACACAACAAACCAATTCTTCCAACCCACCTAATCGTTTTCAATCAAGCGGTTCCAACTCGAACCGTACTTTCAACAACAATCCTTCCGGAAATGGTAGTACCAATAACTTTGAAGGATTGATGTCCCAATTTATGGCATCTCAAGAAGCTCGTTTAGCCAAGTTTGAAGCCGATTTCAAACAAAAACAAAGCGAGATGACCAATAAGATTGACACCTTGTTGAGAGCCCTCAATGACCGAGAAATGGGAGCACTCCCTAGCAACACGGTCAAGAACCCGAAACTAAACGTCAACGCTATTTCATCGGTTTCGTCCCCTAGTTCTTGCCAACAATATTATTCGGTTAATTCCATGAGCACGTGTTTCAAACAAACCCAAGTCGTTCCAAATGACCAAGAAGTTATGACATCCAAATTGGTCAACAACATAGTTGAAACACCTCCCACTCAAAACCTTGACGAAGAATTCAAGGAGCTCCACCTTGAAAGTCCGGTTGTTGATGTGTTGGATGAGAAGAAGCTCAAGTTAGGCGAAAAAGGGACCGCCTTTGTTCAAAACAAGGTACCTAAGAAGTTAGATGATCCGGGCTTATTTGTTCTACCTTGCAAGATCGGTAATTCGGAGGCTTATGACACATTAGCCGATCTTGGATCAAGCCTTAACTTACTTCCGTTACCTCTCTACACCTCTCTAAAACTAGGAAAACTTGAAGAAACCGAGGTGATAATAGGTTTAGCGGATGGGAGTGTTGCTTACCCGGTTGGAGTAGTTAAGGACGTGTTAGTGCACATTGGAAAACTAACCATTTTAGCCGATTTCCATGTCCTTGATATGGTTAGCGACCCTACATGCCCCTTGTTGATAGGTAGAGGATTTTTAGCGACCGCTAGTGCTATGATTGATTGTAAGGAATCTAAGATAGCGGTAGGAGAAGGAGATACTTGGTCAGTCTATGATGTTAAGAAACACGCCTATGATACTAGTGAGGAACCAACACCACATTGGTTAGAATCAAATAGGAGACCATCTAGATATGGACCTTGGATTGATAGAGACTTCATAGGACCCCAACGCCCATTTTACCTAGAAGAGGACTTTGTGAACCGAACACATACGGTAGAGCAACTCTTAGCTAGGGACACCGAATTGGATCCATTTGAAGACCCTCTAGTTTTTAGGAAAATGATTGATATCCTAGGAGTTTTGCCAATTAACCTAGGAATGAATAAGTGGACGTGTGAGGAAGATGATCATAAGTGGAATTGGGACAAACCACCCAAAGATGGAGATGGGTCATGGCATATTAAGATGACATTGTATGACCCGGATGGAGAGAAGTTTGAAAAGATATATCGTACTAAGCAGACCAATAGGAAACTTCAAACCAAGCTTAACCCTAAAGACGTCCTCGATGACGAGCTCACTTATATAGGGTAGAGTTACTTTGAGTCTAGCTACAAGACTCGTTAATAAAGGAAAGCGCTTCTTGGGAGGCAACCCAAGCTTTATTTGCTTTGTGTGTTCATTTATTTGTTTGTTTGATTTTATTTGTCTCCGTATGTGTGTTTAAATTTTATTATTATTGATTCATGTTCAAAAGTAATTTGTGAAAATGCTTTATGTTGTTTTTAACTTCGTCTTAACTACATATAAAGGTATTTTGCAAAAGTTAAGTGTAAGGGAAATCTAAATCGGTTTATTAGAACACAAATGAACATGAATCATAATAATAATAAATTAACATACATATTAGTATTTGTTTGAGTCAAATGCTTGTATCGAGTCATAATGATGTTTTGCAGGATTTCCAGGAAGTAAGGTATAGGTTTTTACAAAATTTTTCCGGAAACGTAACATGAGAATTCTGTCAGATCATATCTGACGGCGTCAGGAGTTACAACCTGACGGCGTCAGGTTTAATTTTCAGAAAATTTTTGAAGGTTTTGTTTTCATAAAAAGTTTTTATTAAATCTATAACTTATAATCTCCAGGAATCTGCAAAATTATCATTCCACAAGCATTATATCCTTATATATATAGATTTATCCCGCCGATGTTATGCAGGTTTTCGTGTTTGTTTTCTCAGGTTTAACAGGTTATTTTGGACAAGGAAATGTTTTGGATCAAGCTTATGGCGATGCATTAGTCATGGAGCTTCAACATTCTCTTTGGAAGAAGATTTAACCATGTTACTTCATTATCCACCGAACGAATCAGGGGAGTATTTGATTTCATTCTTTTACTTTATACTTTTACATCTTGTTATTTGAACATTGGGGACAATGTTCATCTTAAGTGTAAGGGGGGGGGGGGGGGTAAAAGTACGATTAGAGAATACAAGTGCGCTTAATTTTTGTTTGTTTAATAGTGGATGTGTAATAAAACTGAGATAAATACCTGTTAGGGTAATTTTAGTGCCAAATTAAATTTTTTTTACAACATATAGGAGTGAAACTTTGATCTTAATGAGCGTCTCACGGATAGGAGTTATATGACTAGCACAAAAAACCGTACCACTAAAAAAATTTTCCACCCCCAAATATGTGAGGTTCGCCCATAGAATTGGTAGAAAAAGCATTTATGCTATGATGTGTGTACCGGTAGCACTTAGATTCTAGAACTTGCGTTAGGACCATTCCGAGGCCACAAGTGAGACTACATTCGTGTAGTTAGATTTACTACATGATAAGAGGCATTAGGATTAACCCATTGTTTTACACCTGTGTTTTTGTTATAATTACTTTGGCTACATTGGTCAAGTAATTCTCCCACACCCTTTGCGTTGTACTCATTTTTAGTACACGATACCCCTAGTACACCCCTCAGAGCCTATCTTTTCGTTTCGACCTTTAAGCATTTTACTTAAAGGAAGAATTTGTTACACCCCACTTAAATGTACACCCAAATCGCCTTAGCCTACCTTGTATGCACTCATTTTTAGTGCATTATTGTGTCAACATTTGTTTAAACCCCAAGTTAATTATCTAATTGATTACATGGTTGCTAAGTCGAGTCATATCCTTGTACATATTGTTTTGGGACGATTGGGACTCATGGGTAAAGTACTAGTGTAATGGAGTAATGGGGAAGAACATCATTTATTACCCCCATATGTGCTAAATATTTTAAAAGTACTCCAAGTTTTTTAATTATCTTAATTCGAGTCATTAGAATAGTTATTTGTAAAGTTATGTAAAAGTTCAAGTGTAAGGGGAATGCAACGCCCCTATGATGTATTATTTTGGATGGTAGGGCAAGAGTGTATGTCAAAAAAAAAAAAAAAAAAAAATCGAAAAATCAAGAAAAATACAAAAAAAATGAGAAAAAGAAAAATAGAAAAAATATACGGACTACCATCCCGTTTATTTTATGTTTTTGTTATTTTCTTTCATTAGCTTAAGATTGAGTCGAGTCTTGGCTTAGCAACATTGTATAGTACATGTAATTGATCAAGATCTTTAACTCGCCACCAGTAAAATATCCTTTATCCAACAAAACCGTGTTTTCCTTTTCCCTACACCTAACATTATAACCCATTTAAAAGCCCTCTTTGATAGTTTATCTTAGGTGCTTACGCCTAGTGGATGAGGTTTTCGATCCTTTCCCAAGCCTATGGTAATCTATTTGCTATGACAGGTAGTGAGAGATATTATCCGTTTTCATTTATGAGATTTATTTTGATGACACTTGAGAGATGCGAGTATCTAAACACTACTTGTGAGGTGCTAGTTTGTAATCTCCGTGCTTATTATGATTAAAGTGGAACGAATATTTGTTGTAATTACTTTTATGTTAGCATTAAATGACCCCTAACTTGTATTTTGATTTGAATAAAAGCGCATTTGCTTGAGGACAAGCAAATCTCAAGTGTAAGGGTATTTGATGAAGCGAAAAGTGTACCGCTTTTAAGGGGTCATTTAAGCCCTAAATCGTATTTATTTGATCAAATATCGCCCTAAATCGTTCCTTTTGTCATTTTAGGTACTTTTGAGAAGAAATCTGGAAAAGGAGGCATTTTGGACGTTTTTGGAGCATAAAAGTGAAGAAAACGGCAAAGTCTCAAAAATCGGCTGAAAGTTACCTTTGACGGCGTCATATTTAACCCTGGACGGCGTCATGCCTTGGCAAAAGTGGTGGATGTGAAATTTACTCATGATAAGCCAGAGAAATTGCATGGAAATTCTGACGGCGTCACGCTTTAATCTGATCAAGGTCGTCACGTTATAATTCAAAGAGGGACGGCGTCACGTTCATAGTCTGACGGCGTCAAGCCTTGATAAGCCAGAACGGATTTTGGAGAGCTAAAGGGGGACGGCGTCAAGAAGGTCATCCGAGAACCCTAAAAGCGGCGAGGTGACGGCGTCACACTCCATAACGTGACGCCGTCAGATCCAAAAGTCTATATATAGTTTTGCAATTTTTTGTCATTAGTGTGGAACTTAGTGTGGAATTTTTGGGAGAAAACCCTAAGACGATTTTAGCATCTTTTTCAAGGCTTTTTGCCTTGAGATCTTCCATGTTACATTGAAGATAAGTTATCAATTAATCATTCAATATGTCTATGTGTTGTTTGATTCTATCTTGTTCTTTGGTTATTATGTGTTATATGTTAGGTTGTTTATCTTGATTTCTTAGATTATGTTAATCTATATGTTATTTTATGTGTTATTAGTTTATTTGATGATTGTTACTATGTTAGGCTTAAGAAAACTGGCTAACTTCCTATTCGGTAACTTGCTTGAACGTCTTAAGAAACATGAACCAAATGCGTACTAAAGGTTTTTATGGTTGTATTTAATGCACAAGCGAATTCTAGTGATCCCATGTTAGGAGCTTCCTAGCCGGCTCGACATAGGAGTGAAGTAGGAGTTCATAGAGTTGGGGAAGTACGTACGCCACCCCACGATTGGTATTAAGGAATACACCCGTCATCCACGCAACTAATACACACTAATCAACCGGTAAAAGATAGTTAGGGAGTAAGGAAATCTAAGTGAACACATTTCTCTACACATAAGTTTCCACCACTTTTCATTTTCAGTTATTTTATTTTATTTGCATTCGTAGTAATTTGGGTTAGTTGACTAGCAACTAATTCCACCCACTCTTTCAAACCCGAGATTTTACTTGCTTTCATAAAATTATAAAAACATAAAAAAGAATCTTCTCTCATCCTTAGACCTATTAGAGTAACTTTTCATACCTAACGAACACTATTCCCTGTGGAGAACGATCAATCCCCCGTACTTACCACTACACTATACTACATCGGTCAGGTACACTGCCTGGTGGGGTTGTAAGCCTCTTGAGATCCCTCGAGAGGTAAAACCTGTTGTAAGGTTGCAAAACCACGCATCATCTTTCCCAAAAATCATCTCCGCTGCGACCACTGATCCACTATCTCCACCTTCATCTCCGTCATCCGCCGCCGTCACCCGCCGCCGTCACTTCCTCAGGTAGCTTTTATATTGTGCAGGTTATAGACGGTGCCGACTATTGGGTTTTGTGGAAACTAAAACGGGAATGTTGCAAGAGATATAAGAGGTGACTGATAAATTTATCAGGGAGTTGTGATGAAAATTAGTGTCAGTTGGAATCAGTGGTTATGAGCAGTATAGCTTGAACCCGAAAAGCTTTCATCAAGTAAGCTTCAATGTAGAATGTAACTTGTTTGGTCCTAGTTATGAACTGGTACGTTTTGACTTGTGTAAGTCAATAGGTTGGTTTGGAATTTTGGATAGTATTGGAATGAAAATACTGTCGATTTTACAGTGATTAATGGAATGAAGCTAAGTTTAAACTCCAAAGAAAGGTAGAAACTAAAATGGTAAACAAAAGAATGTAATTAAAAGAGAAGGAGGTTACAACATAATGCCTTTTACAGTGATTAATGCATTTCAAAGAAAAGAATGTGATTAAAAAAGAAGATGGAAAAGGGTAAATTGGGGGTAGGGAAAAGGGTAAATGTGGAAAGTAAAAAAAAAAAAAAAAAAAAAAAAAAAAAAGCCTGCTGAGGGTGACGAAACCGGCTGCCAAGGTCAAATAATGCGTTTTAGATGGTGTTTTGTGGAGTTTAGGTGAAATTTTGAGAAAATTTTTTTGTTGACTACGTAAAACCGGTTTTCACGTAAAGTTGCGTACTTTTTTTAAAGTTTTCCCCAATAATTAAACATGTGCCATATCTAGAAAGTGTTATTTCTAATTTACTTTGAACGATAAATTTAAATTTAAATTCTGCCACCCTATTTTTTCATCATGTTGTGTGTTTAAGTTGATGTTGTGTGTACCTTTTTACGCTATGTTCTTCAGGTAACAATCACATTATCAGATTGAAATCGAACCTACTAAACATGCGTAATTTATGATTTACATACTACTTAAAAGTATGTTTTTTTATCTTGTGTTTTGTTTTTGATATATATCAAGGTTTAAAAGAAAGAATAACATAATAGTTCTTATAGAATAAACATCAAGTTACTTTGTCATGGATTTAAAGATGTTTTGTGGAAGATGAGGGATTATGAAGAGTGAGATTAAAAACGAAGAAGAGATGAGAGATGTGCTTGATTGAAGTCAGAAAATGGGATCTAAAAAAACCTAGCCTTTGCATGGTCCCTTTCTAAAGTGTACAGGAGATCGAGAAAAGACAAGGGGATGTTTCCCAGATTATTTTAAAGTGTTTTTTCTTGGGGGGGCGGGGATGACGTTGTCATTATTGCATGAGCCCTAAAATTCTCCATGTATATATTTCATTTTATTTTAAAGTGTTTTTTCTTAATGCTTGATAAATTAATACATAAATATTATGTACGTTAATAACAAGAGAAATTACATAACCATTCCCCTCTATATAAACCACGTACCAAAGTGTGGCATTCTACCTCCACAGAAAACCTTCATCTCTCTTAAATTTTCTTTAGAACTAAGTGCGCAGTGGGAGATAGCAAGCAATCAATGGAGTATGTACATTTACTCACTAATTTTACAGTACTACTCGTCTTGCTATATAAAACCAGTTGTTAAATTTTATGTATTTTTTGGTTTCAGTAACACCGTCACCAATCAACAAGAGATGGTAGCTGTGACAGTAGATCCAATGAGGTATGTTTTATCATCCCTTCCTAACATAAAGTTTGTTTATATTCTTACTTACCTGTTTGATGAGAAGCTTTTTTTAGAGATTTTAAGGGTCTTAAACTTTTTGTTTTAAATTTAAAAGTTCCTACTAAAAACTAGCCTTGTTTGGATATCTAGGTTGTAGCTATATAGAAAGCAAAAAAAGCTTGAAAAAAAAGCTTCAATATTTTGTCATTTTACAGTTTATACTTGTCTTACCAAACATTTTTTATAAAACAGATCGAAAACACTCTTGCTACTTACTAATAGCTATGAGCTTACAGCCTATAGTTATAAGCTTGCAGCTAGATCATATATAGTTACATTTGATGATCCCTATATTATTCTGTTATTTATTTATAATCTGACTTGAATGAAACATGTGGGTGAGTTTAAATAATTAGATATCATTTAAAAAAAAATCAAGAGCCCTAATTAGAAGAAACCCTAATTATGAGCCATTTTTTCTCCAAACCATACTATTTTTATTATTTAGTTTCGGGTTTGTTGCAGAACCAACAGGCAAATGGCAGAACAAGTAGCGGCCGCGATTCCACCACCGGTGCCTAATTTCCTCGAGAGGTAATCATTATATTCTTTTTAAATATTATGTAAATCTATTTGTTCCTCACACATTTTCTCTTATTCAACGGCATAAGATATCTAAAAAAAGAACATACAAACTCTAAAAGCACCTTAAAAGACCGCACAACAAGAGACCTTGAACCAGTGCTGGCCCAGACATCATAATGTTGGGGTGCATCATATATATATGTTGGTCGCAGGTAGTTCTTGGGAACCATCTTAGACACCGGAAACCTTTAGAAGCGATATGCATGTAGAGAAAATTTAGGACCCACTTCAAAAATATATCGGTAACCACCTTGGACCCTAAATAGCTTTGGCTTGTTGCAGTTAGAGGTGGTTGGTCGTTGGTTTTAAAAACAGTTGGTTCATGGAAAAGCCAAAATCAACTGATGGCCTGATGGGAGTCACAAATACGTAGAAGTGAAAAAGGCATAGTTGTGGGAGAAACAAACAAGTCGGAATAGTGAAACGTAAGTAAGTGGGTGTTGGGGGATATAATTGAAAGAACTGGGGTAACTAAGTTTTGGGGACATAATTGTAATTTTGCATTAAAATTCTGTGGATGCATCAAAACATATAATCTGACTTGAATGAAACATGTGGGTGAGTTTAAACAATTAGATATCATTTAAAAAAAAATCAAGAGCCCTAATTAGAAGAAACCCTAATTATGAGCCATTTTTCTCCAAACCATACTATTTTTATTATTTAGTATCGGGTTTGTTGCAGAACCAACGGGCTACTGGAAGAACAAGTAGCGAGGTAATCATACTATTTTTATTATTTTTATTATTTAGTTTCGAGAGGTAATCATTATATTCTTTTTAAATATTATGTAAATCTTTTTTTTTTTTTTGTAACTGTAAAAATAAACTTTTAACTACTGCACTTTTACTAGGGGTGGCAATTCTCGACACGACACGATAAACGACACGAAGTTAAACAGGTTTGGGTTGAGGATAAATAGGTTTGGGTAAAAAACAGGTCAACCCGTCTAACCCGTTTAATAAATGGGTCGTGTTTGGGTTGAGTAAATATTAAACAGGTTAACCCGTGAACCCGTTTAAGTATATAAGATTCTAAAAATATAAAATATAACATGCCTTTTTATGTTGGATGTGGATTAAATGTGTTGTGTTATGTACTTACTACGATTAAATTACGATTGTATCTCATATATCATAGAAATTGACGCTTATAACTAAGAATTGTCGTATAGTTATTTGTCTGTTATTTTTAATCATATTTTAATTCCTTATATAATTTTTGCATTTAAACTAGTTAAATCAACAAACCACCTACCTTATTCACTACTTGACTTATTTATATAAATAGGTTAAACAGGTCAAAAATGGGTTACACGTATTATGCAGGTGTGTGTTAGAGTTGAGTTTCTTGACACGATTAATAAATGGGTTGTGTTTGGGTAGAGGTTATACTAACCCGCAAACACGCGAACCCGAATAGGTCAACACGAACACGACTCAATTGACACCCCTAACTTTTACATAGACTTTTTTTAAGTGTGGGAGAAGCAAATAAATTTTTTAGTAACATCTTTTTTATACTTTTGATGACAATTTTTTACTTTTAGCGGAATGTTGATAGGAGAAGCAAATAAATTTTTTAGTAACATTCTTTTTATGCTTTCTTAGATAGTTTGGCAAATGTTTGAAAGGATACGTGAGGTTTTAAAAAAAAAAGTTTCGTCAAGTATATATTTGTATATATTTAATTAATACATTTACTTCAATTCATACCTTAATACACCTTTCTTGTTTGGTTGTTTATATATGTAGTGCACGAACCGACATGTATCAACTTTTGACTTGGGTGGGAGGAATTGCTGCTGTACTATGGGCAGGGTTGATGGTTGCTATGTATGAAGTTTCTAAGGCTGATGACTCACCTCAACAGCTTCACATGGAAACCGTCATTGTGTCCATCTCATCTGCTGTAATTTTTGCATGCTGCTTATCTGGCGTTGGTCTTTTGGTGGTTTACAAAAGGATTACTACTTACCACCCAAGCGAATTGCTGTCTGTTCGACTCCTGCTAATGTTCTTTTTCTTAACTGCCTTTTTGTCCCCTTTTCTTCTTTTGACCGGGTTGTTCGTACCACCTACACAGCTCTGGGCACTTATCATCGTCACACTATGTGGAGGCAGTTGCGCACTCATAGCCTATGCCTTTTTTGAGATCCTCAACGACCATGCTTAGGCTGGACAAGAATTGAAGTGTCGAGTCTATTTTATAATAAAAATCTAGCCTGTTTGAGCTGTAATAATTAGTAAACGTACTCTAGTCTTTGTTGATGTTTGTTTTCATTTCAACTTCGTTTTCATAATCGAACATTTCATATCTATTGCAATTCCTTTATTGGCTTGTACTAAAATAGTAAAATGCGGTTGATCCTATTAAAATGTTGCCTTTTTTACTTGCGTACACACCATTATTATTGTTATGACCTTTATGTCATGTGGTCCCTGCTTTGTCATTGCTAAACGCCTTTGACTGTCTTCGGCAAAACCTTTTTTGTGACCGGGCTTTGGACTTTGGAGACGACCAGTTGTCACCCAAACCCTTTAGCGACAACATAAGTGGCTTTTGCCGTGCGTTGTCGCTAACCCTCCTATTCTTGTAGTGTTTGTGTCGATTAAACATGAACAATTAGTAATGTGACGCAGTTGTCCCTGACACCAATCCCAAGTTTGGTAGCTACTGGTATTTAAGAAAAAGGTTGAAGAGGGAGGTGGGCTTTATCAAGTTGGCGGTCAAGTCTAATTAATTCAATCAAAGTAAAAGTCCTTCATATATGTCACGAAACTTTATACAAAATTGAACCTTACATTGCGGAATGTTGAATCTGGTGAAATTGAACTTGATTTGCATTGGATTGACCTTCCTGGCGTCCATAACGTTTAGATAGTTGTCGTGTCTTAGAAAACTCTATATGTTGGTTGGATTAACCATCAGCAGCTGCAGATGTAGAAGATTTTTTTTTTTTTTTTTTTTCTTTTTGTAATATTATGAAGTGTTTAGATAAATAAAAAATATTTCTAACGATATTACATGTTTGGATATGCTAATTACTATATATACTAAAAGGCGGTTTTTGATGTGCTTCAAATTATTGTTCGAAACAGTGTTTCTACAGTGGTTCGCACAGTAAACTGCTTCAAACGATTGTACGCAGCACATATACTAACACATATATTAAAACTCATTCCCTTTACTATATATACTAGAAGGCAGTTTTTGATGTGCTTCAAATTATTGTTCGAAACAGTGTTTCTACAGTGGTTCGCACAGTAAACTGCTTCAAAGGATTGTACGCAGCACATATACTAACACATATATTAAAACTCATTCTCTCATTCATATGCACACATTCCAGAACCATTGAATAATATATCTGGGATTCAGTCTCTCTAACCTTAAAAAAAAAAAAAAAAAAAAAAAAAAAAAAAAAAAAAAAAACACATACAAATCACAATCAAAATTGCACAAACATCTTCAAAAAAAATTTGCCGACATCCATGGAGAATCGATGAGTTCCGTTCATATGATTTTTCTTTCCATTTATCAAATTTACTTCTTCAATTTCAACACGATAATGCTTTGGATCGAATCAATGGAGTTCGATTCGCTATTATTTTTTTCTTTTTTCAGTTGATCAATTGATTTAATTCGGTAATTCAATGTGCTTACTGTTAGTTTTACTATGTAGCTAATTCGTATTTAATTTTGTATATTGGTTTGTTGTTTTGCAGTTAATTAATAATTTATTCATTGTTGTGTTCATGCGAGTTGGAGGTTTGTGTTTCTATTTTTGTTACTATCATTATCATAGCACAATAACACTTTTTAGTTAGAAAGATTCGTGGGTTTTGTTAAAGATGCAAAAATAGGTACTAAAAGCCCAAAATTTGAATCTTTTTATAAAAAAGCTCGAATCTTGGATACTTATTAGTTAAAATCCTTTCTGGGTTTTGAATAATTTTCAAGATTAAGTACTAAAAGCCCAAAATTTGAACTTTTTTAAACAGAATCTTCAATCATGATTGATTCTTGATTTGGGTTTTTTTCTTGGTGATAAAATGGCTAGAAAAAATAGTTCTCTATTGAAGTGGCATAATGAGATACGTGAATCGAAATTGATGATACTATTGAAGGTAATTTAACATTGTGTATTATGGGGTTTTGGATGTTTTAATTGGGTGTTAGGGGCTGCTGTCAAACAAGCAGTAAAGGGGTGTTTGCACTCAATATATTAAGGTTTGGTTTTTAGCTCAAATAATTAATCTGTGCAGATTTTCGTGTTTGGATTCGAGTTTATAGTGGCGTGCCTCCAATTAAGCTCACTTATGAAGGTAAATCTTTTACATTCTTTTTTAAAAGAATGGTTGTTTTTAATGTGTATTCTTGGTGATAAAATGGCTAGAAAAAATAGTTCTCTATTGAAGTGGCATAATGAGATACGTGAATCGAAATTGATGATACTATTGAAGGTAATTTAACATTGTGTATTATGGGGTTTTGGATGTTTTAATTGGGTGTTCGGGGCTGCTGTGAAACAAGCAGTAAAGGGGTGAATAAGGTCGGTTTTAACGGGTGCTTGGATTGCTGTTAGGGGTGTTGTGGTTGACAAATAAAATTTCTATACACTTTTGTGCAAGAATGTTTTTTTATTATGAAGCCAAAAGAGGTTGTAATCCAGTAATAAAGATTGTACCTAACAAATGATCAGGCTGCAAATATGTGTCATGGTTTGTGACAATGATCGTATATTAGTTTTATTAAAAAATGTTATTAACTTAATGGATGTATCAACATGTCATTGTAGCTATGTTGATAGATTATGAGTTTCATGAAATTGATAAAGCGGAACGCCAATTTACAACAGCAGCCACAGTTCTGGACAATGAAACATAAGTATGGCAAACACTTGATGGCTTTTCTTTTCCAGTTATAGTTATTTATCATAGTTATTATAGGTTATTGAATTAAATTGTATATATAACTTTTTCTCGCAGACGACATGTGAACCAGCAAAGGATGGTGTCACAAAGGCTTATTTGAATTGACTGACGAATGGTTGCATACATTTTGGGAGGGTATAGTGGAGTTCATTACTAGAAAAAGTTGCAGGTTATCATCTCATATGTCCATCTGTCAATGTTCCACATTCAGTAAATGGCTTCGTTTGAATTTCCTAGAAAAAGAGCTAATATGAAAATATGGTTACAAGATCAAATCACGTGTTTCAATCCGCAAGTGCAATGGAAACTGGGTAGCATACTACACTTAAAGAGAAACTGGGTAGCAAAGGAAGCTCATACGATCCACATCTTCAACATCAAGATGACGGGGTAAGACTAACTGAAAATACAAAAACATGATATAATGGCTATAGTTTTTTTTTTATTTTTAGGAGATTGAATACATATTAGAGACATTGAAAAGGAAATTTTTGAAATTGAGTAGGTATTAGAGACATTAAAAAGAAATTGTTTGACCAGATTGCGGCTCAGGGACATTATACATAACATGATGCAACTGCAACTATGCAGACAATAGTGGAAGTTCTTCAGGCCTATTGATGTGAATGATCGTGAGTTCCATAATTGCTTCTTTTTATTTATCATTCATATTCATGTCTTCTCTTATAAGAATTCCCTTTTAACTTAAGGTTGGAACCAATTTGTTTGATTAATAACAGAAACAACTGATTAAATGTCTTTTATTTCAATTATTCCTTTTTGGTCATCTTTATCATTAAATGAAATGCTTGAATTGCTTCCACTGTCAAGTAAAGAAAAATTGATATCAAATACTGTTTTCTATACAAATTGTGTTGATGAATGATGGTATGGTTTTGATCTGCATTTAGTTTTGGGCCAGGTGCGAGAGTAGGAAGAAAATATTGTATAGGATCATTGCGGCATATTGCGACAAGTAGGCGAAATTTTATGGGATCATTGCGTCTGTTGAAAGCACAGACCAGGAAGAAAATATTGTTGAACAAGAGTGGCACGACCACCATATTATGGTATGATTAAGGAGGTGTTTGGATTAGCTTATTTTACAGCCATATTAGCTAATTTGTATTGGGAAAAGCTCATGACCAATACACAGACATTTAAACATTAGAGCAGTTATAAGTTATCAGTACCGTAGTTGTTTTTATGGCATATCTTATGATGGTTGTTTCGTTTATCTTATTGATAATCTTATGTGGTTACAGATTATCCGCAAGTTCAGTGCTAAAATGTCTCCAAGTGTTTTTTATGTACTGATGTTCTGAAGGTGAGCCTACCATAGTTCGCGTTCATCAAGCAATTGAAAAAATGTCTTTTTGATTGAATATTGCTTTCTTTCACATTTGTGTAATGTAGGTCACTTAACGCAAAGTTCTTGCCACCATCTTCCCAAGACGGCTATCCCGATGCTGGTGGAATTTGAGAAAAATGATTTGGGAGTGCCAATTTTTTTTCAGGTTCCTTTCTAACCTTTCTCATCTTTCGAGGGTTAAGGTAAATGTTTTATAAACCACCCTAATGTTTTTCTTTTCTATTACAACCCAACTACGAACGATTTTGCAGCTGATCCAACTCTTCCGCGTACAAAAGCAGTTCGTTGTGCCCAGCGTGGTCATGGAGAAGCTGTTTTCTTCCAGGTAACTGCTTTCCTCTTATTTACCAAATATAAACCATTTACAGATAATCACGCGACACCCTTTTATTCTTATTGTATGAATGCTAACATTGAAGATCATAAATATTATCATCTGTATACTGGATGACACTCTTTTCTGCTACTTTGACGTAGTGGTGGCCAATTTTAACCCATTTATATAAGAGTGATTCAACTCATTTTGTATTATTTGATAACTGAAATGGGCAATATCTGAAAAAGTAGCTAAGAATGTAATGGGTAAATGTGTGAAAATTCAAAAATCGCCTCACATGTGGTCTATGTTTAGAATGTCCTAAATCTTATAATTTAAAGGAATTTATACCATTATATTAATAATTAACTTTATAATCAGATTTGACATGATAATTTATTCTCAAATTCGACCCCAAAAAAAATGTTGCCGGATCAGCTCTCCAACCTGGCCCGTTTGACCTCGACAAAAAGTTAATTGCACTAAACCCAAATGTTGTGATCTTTATAAAATGGAGTAATATTCAATCATTAGATCTTAGAGTTGGCAGGTTATATGGTTAGTTCAAACTCATAATGAAACATTTAGTATATAACATCCTTATGTAATGAAGTCTTTTTTGTGAATCTGGAACTGATACTGTTTTTATTTGTTAGGCAACTGCTAGAGGGGAAGAAGGTATGGCATTGTTTTTTGTTTGCTACAACCCGAACTGTGGTCATCAATGGAGGGACTGAAACTTTTGCTTATAGAATCCGAGACTCCCGCCACTGAAATATGCGCAAGTATGCTAGATGCAATCAACGATGTGCTCAGGTGTGCAACATATATTTTTCCAATTATATACATGTACTTATCGAAAGGTATTCTTAGTTTTTAATCTATTGTTATTTTTGAAGGCGATTAAAGAATAAATAATGGAATTTTAAGATGAGTCTTTAGACATATGGGAAAACACATGCATCATGGCTCTAATGATCCTGATGTTGTTGTGGAACTATTGATAATCAGCTCAGATTCGCAATTGAACATTCTCTACTCTTTGCCTCAGTTTCTGGTATGTATCTAATCTAATTTCACTAGATTAAAATTGCATGAATATGTAACGAACTATTATATTTTGGTAATTTTTATGTTAGCTTAAATGTTGAATTGTAATATTGGCAACAGATTCTCAAGAATTACAGGTAATGTTCAATTTCGAGCCGTCTATACATGATGTAGTTGTTCTGGATTGTGTCCTTTATCTCAAACAGGCCAAATCGATAAAGTTAGCTAATAATCAGAATGGGTCAAAGTTAGCTAAGCTGATTCTTTTTATATTTACAGGAAAAATTTGTCGAATGAAGGCGACCCAATTCGTCTACTTTAAAGGCACATGTTCCATTATTATTTCTTTTTTGAATTGACCCATTCACATGAGTGGTGCAAATCTTCATTCATTTGTTCATGTCCAGGTAAAAGCACAAGAACGGAGGCCGCACCATAAAAATTGAGATCCATGATGGGCCTTATAATGTCAACGAGAACCAGAACTACATGTCAGCTTGAATGAATACTTTATTGTTCAATAGTTACAGTTTTTTAGTGACATCAGGTCGTTACTTACACTACACATTCAGATTTACATGTATTATGTATCGAGTTGTGTCAGTTTACTTTAACATGAATATATCCAACTTATTTTTTTATGAGCAACTACGTTTTAGTTCTAACCGATGGTATATATACTAACAATTACTTGAATAATTTGTAACAACAAACGATAACAAGAAAACAAAAAAGTCGACACTATCCACAGGGCAACCCCGCGGCAACGCGTGGGTTTCCCTGCTCGTGTTTACTCATAGTAAGTACATATGACATAGTAAGCACACTATTCTATTAATGATGGGTGGTCAAACTAAAGACATGTTGCCCTTGAGGGTCAATACATATCACTGAACTTTTTTTCGTGTAGACTATCAGCATCTCGAGCTACAAATATGTATATGTACACACAATGATACAAAAGAAAGCTTGTGAAACAAAGCGAGTATTCTTATCAGCTATCAGATGGTAGCATGTATGTTCGTGAGATTCTGATCTGAAGGACAAAATAAGTGACAGGGTAGCATCAAAATCGACCATTATGCTAATAAGATGTAACATCATATAGAGTAAAATAAAACCATATATACATTTCATGTCCTATTATAGTTCACAGTAATCAAACCATATATTTTTGCATTTAACACACCTATAGGACCTTAAACCATTTAGAAAGTTGGATTTGTTTAAATAAAATAACATAAACTAAAATTTGTGTTTTCTTTTTCTAGTTACAAGATAGTTGTTATAACACAAGGTCACTACTTTATCACACCACAATATGTATAGATCGAATGGTACTAGAGAGAGATGGAGAGAATATATATGTAACTCGTATGATATTCGATTAGAGAGAAGAAGAAAGAAAACAATACAAGACAATACACACTCACACCCACCTATTACACATCTTGAAGCACACATGAATATGAGGTGGTGAGTGTGTATATATATTGAGATACAAGTGATGCCCTAAGGCTTTTCTATAGGCTTTGGTTGGGCTTTACATGGGTTGGACTATTTTACATAATTCATTGGACTAGTATACCTAGACTTATAGTCACTTAGCTTAGACCAACTTCACGAATCCTTAATATATTTTACATACGACACAAAGTTCTAAATATACAAAATGACCATCACTTTTAAATGCTAACAATCTCCCCCTAATGGATGGTCATTCAAATTATGCTCCTAGTTATTTGGTCTTTCGTCTTTGTCATCTTGAACTTTGTGTGTCGTTGTAGAATAGTCTTGGTTCTTCGTTCCTTCATGCTATGTGATCTTCAAAGTATCATCTTTTGGTCATTCTTGCCTTGATCAACATCTTCATGTGTTTACAGCGTCGTATCCTCCAACATACTCATACATTTTGAACTTCATACTTGTGTCATCCTTACTTGATACATGAACTTGTTCTTGACGTCTTGATTAGCTTCTTGACTTTGTTTTAACACTTTGCCTTTAAATTGATCATTTTATCTTGAACTTTTTTACTTCGAGCTTTGTAGAGGATGATCTTCATAAGTATGAGCATGTGGAGGTGAAGATTTTTGATATATCAAATGATGGTGTTCGGACTTTTTCCAGGGGACTTTCTTCAGTAACTGCTACGTGTTAAATGAACTCACCAATCGATCACGGTGGACTTTTCTTAGAGAATTGACCACTACGATTGCTTTACTGATGAATGTCTTGATTTCATTCACCTTGGTCGGGCACATCAGCCGTCCTAATCCCGTTAGGGACAGTTCTCATTACATTGGATAAATCCAAGTAACGACCCACATCATAAGGACTCAATTCATGAAAGGAATCTCCCTGGCAGGATTTCTAGCACTTACAGGCTCAGATTTCAAGAGAATCAACAGCATAGTGTGAAAACCCTCTCTAATCATTACAAAGGTTGTTCCTGAATTGGATGCCCTCAAAAAGGCTTGCAACAGATATACCGAAGTATATCCACAATCCAGGTGAGCCGCTGAAGTATACATAAGTATCACTCCACGACTGTAGACAGTTTTGAAACAAATAACCATCATGATATGTATGGCATGATCTAAGGATCTCATTTCGACTCTTGTACACCTTGTGTCCTTTTTGGCGAACACAGGTGTATTTTAATGGATGTGTTCCTAAGAGATCTTTTAATTAATCTCATGGCTCTAGACTCGATAATGTGCGTTTTGGTTTTAGTAGTCGGAGGCATGGAGCAGAGTGCCACCTTTTCAATATCTACACATCTCAGAGTGAGAGGCCGATAGATTATTCAATGTTCTCCGTGAGAAATGAAACAAATATCTTTTAAGAGATATCTGAGTGGCTAGGAGGGGTAGTGCAGCGCGTCACTGGGTCCATGACGTCTTGTCATCAATATCAGTATCAACTTTGTGAATACCGATAGCAGATGTATTGACCCGGTTTCTGCCCTAAGTTTTCATGGAGGGTTATTTCTTTTCACCCTTTCATTAAAATTTTCTTTTTCATTCTTCAACCCCTTCTTTCCCTTTCTCATTTTATTCCTTTTTTAAATCTTACCTAAGGACTTCTAGTTCTATTATATTGGAATTGTCCTTGGGTAGATCCCTCCGGCTCTGGCGGATCATAGGACATAACCTAACCATAATCACCTTATTACTCCATGATTATCCTAGATTTATTGATCACTTGCCATAAAACCTTTTGTGAAAATCTCTCAAAGTATTTATGATAAAACACATTTTGGTTAACACTTCGAGAGTTTTGAATTTTCTGAAATACTCCCCCTACACATGTGCTTATGCATTTTAAGATAAGATTGCACATGTTGGGTAGAATTCACACATTTGAAATGATTGATTTTCAGTTAATATGACCATCGTGAGACACATTTACATCACTAGTTAGACTAGCTTGAAATTATTACCCGTCCCGGTCATATCAAAAGAGAATCTCTCGAATTGGTACATTCTACTCAGACAAGTCCTTTGCGAGACAAGTTTACATCACTGGATAACCAGCTTGAAATTATTACCCGTCACGGACAAGTCTTTTCGATTACGGACATTTATTTTTCATCAATTCGAGGGTTCAGATCTGAGTCGAGCTCTTTTTGAGATTCAATCGACGATCTTTAAATATTTTGATCACATTTTAATCACGTCTTCTCCCCCCTCAAAAATAGCATGTAGTGATATTTTTTATATCAACTGATTAAAATAAGGCTTTTGAAGAGATAGACGGAGCATTTTTAGCATGATTTGGAACATTTTGTTTTTTATTTTTATACTCCCCCTTAAAAAAAGCATGTTTCTATGGGTTTTTAGGGAGTTGTCTTGAGCACAGAACTTGAGAAAGATTCTTAAAAATATCATTGAAAAATCTTGATCATGTGCTTAAGGATTGTTTGTTTTAACATTGAAATTACGAGTCCTGATCTGAAATAATCAGAAGTCAACATTGCAGCTCGGGTTTCGTACTGAAGTATACGAAAGCCATAGAGATTTTTAGGATAAGTGCTCAAAAAATATTTAAAACCTTTGTTTTGATTATGCACTTTTCTTTCTTTGAAGCGCGGGTCCTGAACTGATGTGTCCAGAAGCCATTACATTAAACTCGGGTCCGAAATTGAGTTGTTCCGAAGCCATTACGAAGAAAATTTTGAGAAACGACATGTTTTGAAAACATTTAAAAGAACTCTCGCTCAAGCATCTGTACATGTCCATATCATTGTTGAATGACATTTCTAGATACGTACAGAATATCGATTATACGAGAGACATGTCATGGGAAGAATATTTTTGGTTTTTTGATTTTATAATGTTTTTGGATTTTTGAAATTTTATAATTTTGAATTTTGCTTTTGTTTGATTTTCAAATTTTGTATTTTGTTTTTTTTCAAAAAATATTCACAAAGAAGAATTAAGTTTGGACAAGTGAAAGTGGAGTTAAGAGTGGAATTAGATAAGGATTTCCATATGTGATGTTGGCATAAAGTTCTTCTTTTCCACATCGGGTGTAGGAAACCTCAACACTTTCATAAGTACCTGCATCCACAGAATCCAAAAAAGAAGAATTTGCACAAATAATAGTGTTAGAAGTACATGTTTCCTCACATTGAGGGTGTTCACTATCAACTGTTGTTGTGGTGTCTACTTCCTTATCCTGAGGATTTTCAATATTATTTGTCTTGGTGCAGCTATCAAGAATCTTCCCTGTGGGAATCCATCTAAGACCAACTATTTTAAAAACTTTTCCCGTGGGGATCCACCTAAGGCAAGATGGAGTTGTTTTCTTTTCAGATGCAGCGGAAGTCTCTTTTTGAGAAAAACTACGTCTTGTAGAGATCCACCTATTAGGTTTCTTAGCCTTTTGCTTCTTATCAATGGGTTTGTTTCTATTTGGTGTCTTAGTGGATTGTGCCTTAGAACGTAACTTTTCTTTCTTGATATACAGTGCAACACATGCATCATGATTAGCGGAAAAGACACATTTTTTACATGTAGGACAGACAAATTCAACATTTTTGTTTAAAACAACAACGTTAATTTTGTCACTACTGTCATTTGGAAATTGTTTCTTGTTTGAAGAGGAATTTGAATTCTTAGTGTTGCATTCTACGTGCATCACATTTTCTTTTGAGCAACTACTCTTAGATGCAAGTCAATCCCTAGTCTTTTGTTGAGTGTTCCTAGTTAATGGTTTACTACTAGTAGAAGTGCCTTGTAATGTTGTAGAATTCATCACTCTAGGTTTTGTACCTAAAATTCTGTCTTTTCGAATCTGTGCCTTTTGCCTAGCTCCTTCTAGATAGTGATTGTGGACCATGTCATTAGAACCAATAGATTCTTTAATAGTTTTTGTGGTCACATTCGGTGTACTATTCCTAGAAAGGCGAGGTGCTATCACTTCTGGTGTTTCGACAACTGCTTTCCCTTTTTCTTTTGCATTTGACTTGGGCAAGGGTGTTGGAGTGACTGTTTTTGTCAAATCAATTATCGCATCAACTTTTGGAACAGATTGTGAAATAGACATTTTTGTCTTAACAACTGGTTTGTCCGAAGTCGATGGTTTTACAAACTTAGTTTCCTCACCCTTCCCTTTTAGACTTTGCAGCTGAATCCTCAAAATATCATTTTGCTCTTGCATGTCCTTGTAGGCACGCTCATACGATAGTTTGTCATACTTGCATTCCTTAGATTTTCGATCAAGTTGTTTGAAATATGACACATTTTCTTGTTCCAGTTTAATAAGAGCATTTTCATATTTTGAAACAATTGCAGAGGTCTCAGCTCGCAGCCTTTCATCGTCTTCAATAGAATATGTTTGATAAATAATGGACATAATATCAGTCGACAAAGCTATTTCGAAGAGAGAATCATTGTGTTTTTCCAAAACTTTGATGTGTTCAATGTTTTCATTAGCTTCCTTTACCAGAGATTTGTGGTCCTCGACAAAGTAGGCTGTTTCTTTTAAAAGTGCATTTTCAACATTAAGTACTCTCGCATGAATTGCAGTTAGTGGAGTAGTAATTTCTGTTTCAAACACCTTTTTCATTTCAATATGAAAACTTGAATTCCAGTTGTTGATACTAATATTTGTTTTGGATGTAACAATCATTTGAAGCGTTTCAACTCTCTTTTTAAGATCATCCAAATATCTTCTAGCTTCACTTGTGTTAAAAGGGTTGCTAGAGGACATTTGTTCTATGTTTGAAAAATTTTGAGAAACAACTTTTTGTTTTGTTAAAACAACTGGTTTTTTGAAAACCATTGGTGTTTGATTTTGAGCAAGATGCACTCCAGAAAGTATGTTAAGTTTGTCATAATCAATTAGTTTAATTTATGGGTTCATTAGTCTCATTTTGATTCTACTCTCTTCGGCAAGCTCAATCGTTTCATAAGAATCCCGAACCTCGGGAGGATCATGTTTAGCAAATATCACATTACCATTATACAAAACATTCTGTTCTTTCTGAGCTTTCTTGAGATGATAAGGGTTTTCACAACCGATAGCCATTTTTTTTATTGTATGTAAAAGCGGGTTTGAATCTTTGATTAGCATATGAATTGTTTGAGCAGAGTGACCTGTTTTTACAAGCAAATCTTCCAACTTTTTAATCGTTTCTTGTTTCTCAATGATTTCATCAAGAAGATCATTTTCACGTTTTGAAAATCTTGCTTTCAACTCTTTCTTTTCTTTTTCAAGATCAGAACAAGTTGATTTTTGTTTAGAAAGTTGGTTGGTTAAGTCTGAAATTTCCGTGTTTAAGGCTTTTATTTTCATGTTCAAATTAACATCGAGTGTGTCAAATTTGATTTGCAATTGTTTTTCTCTTAAAACAGAATTTTGATAACCAGTTTCTAATTCTGACTATTGCGTTTTATGAAATACAAAAGCTTTTTCATTTACCTTATATCTCTCAAGCTCAGCGGTCAATTTTTCATTCGCGGCCTTAACATTGCGATTGACCTTTTTGACTTTTTCAATTTCAATACTACAGTTGTTCAATAATGATTTAAATAACGCACGTGTTTCCTCATCATTCTCAGTATGCTGTGATTCGAAGCCTCCATTAGGATCCATATTTGGAGTTGCCAAATTAATATTGCTACAACTTGGCGTGTCTATATATGTATCATAAGTGGGTGTTGGAGTAGCAGGATGCTGTTCATCATGAGGCGACATATCAAATATTTCATTATTGTGACCTGTATTGAATGATGGTACCTCAGAGACTGCATTGTTGTCATAAACAGGAGGTGTCTCAGAATCCGTGTCATACTTAGCCTCCTGAAGATTTGCCATGAAAATGCAGTTTGCATCAATATCTTTAATGTCTTCCATATCATCCATGAGGGCCATAAAATCATTCTCTTCTGCATTCAACTGAAACCCTGCCTTTTCCTTTTATGCCAACAGCACTGCTTTCTGTAGATAGTCGAGATCTTTCTTTTTTGGCCTGGTGGGACAGTTCCTTGCCATGTGACCGACTCCCTGACAGTTGAAACACTTTACCAAATTACCCTGATCTACATTTCCGTAATTCCCAGCAACTGGAGCAGCAACATTCCCAAACTGATTACCAACATTCTGATTCCCAACATTCTAGCCGCTCTGATTTTTGACAACTTGAACCATCTGATTGTAACACCCCATGCCCGCTTTGACCAAAAACTTAAAACTTTACGCCAAAAAACGTGGATTAAAACTGACTTCTTGTTACTCTTTTGCTCATTTACAAAAATCTATAAACTTTCAGACCTTGAACCATTTTTAAATGAAACTAGACTCAATTACCTTCAAAACACCGGGTGGCACGACCTCTAACGAATTACGGATCAAAATATACGATTTTTCAAAATTTACAAAAAAACTTACCGAGCCGCCCATCCGATCGGATGACCCCTACATATTATTCGGATGGAGCCTTCCATCGTTTACCGAGACGCCCATCCGATCGGATGGAACCTTCTGTCCACCCGACAACTTTTTGAAATCTTTTCCTGAAAGCCCGACCTCCCGTACTCGATACTTAACCAAACTCTCCAGATTTACTTAGTATATCAATGGGCTCATTTTCATACAAAAACATTTACCGTTTGACTCTCGGAATAGTACTTTACAATTTGACGGGTTATGCATAAAACCCATTTTGACCCATTTACACAACAAGACCACTTATACCACTTCAATTTCATATCAAATGTGTTCCATACACACTTGACCCATGTACAACCCAAAATGGGTATATTCACTCTTAACCCAAACGCCCCTTTAACTTTGACTATAAACACATAAAACATACTTTGACACAATGGTTGACCACCAAATCGTTCGGACAACCTTAACATACATTTTGCCACAAGGCTACACCTTACCAACCAATAAAAACTGTTAGCATTGATTTAAAAGTGATGATCATTTGTATTAATTAAACTTTGTGTCATGTGTATGTCTAGTCTAGCAAAGTGGGCTTTTGATAGTTAATATGTAAGATTTAATGTAAAAAGTCTAGTCCAACTCAAAAGCCCACTCAAAGCCCATCAAAGCCCTTTAGGGCATCACATTTGTAGCATAAATAACACACTCCCACCTCATTTCCAGTGTGCCTCTTAAGACAGCCAAGGTGGGAGTGTGTATGCTTTAGGTTTGTATTTGTTATCTTTTTCTTTAAGCTAATCGATACACAATTATATTTCATACGATCCACTCTTCTCATCTTGTTCTTGTTTGAGTACCATTTGATCTATAGTTAGTTTGTGTGTGATAAAGTAGTGATCTTTGTTCATAACAAGTGGTATCAACACGCCAAACATCAGAATAGGATTAAGTTGTGTTTGGTTTGTGTTCAAAAGTAACCAAAAGTTGCGTTTTTTCTTAATAAAAACGTGAGCTTTTGTGTTTTATCTTTGATTTTTGCGCAAATTTTAAGGTTAAAGGTTGTGTTTTTATAGATTTTAAGGGTTGGTTAGTGAGCTTTGGTAGTTCTTTAGTCGCATCTTAGCTTCATAAACGAGTTCCTTGCGTTAACAGTGACTTGATCGTGAAAAAGTCTACAAAGATTGTGTTTGAATCGCTTTCGGGATCTTCATCAGTTGCTTCTTGATCGAAATTCTTGTATAAGAATATTAGGTAAGAGTGGGTGGATCTCATCTGTTGCTCAAATTATTGGTGAAGTGTCAAAAAAGTCAAGGGTCTATCGCAGTTGTCTACTCTATCGTAATTGTCTGGTCTATCGCAATTGTCATAGTCTATCGCAATTGTGCCACTTATCGAAATTGTGGAGTTATCGCAATTGTGACTTCTATCGCAATTCTGGGATTATCGCAAATCTGAGAAATCTATCGCAATTGTTGGTCTATCGCAATTGTCTGGAATCTATCGCAATTCTTGGATCTATCGCAATTCTGGAAATTATCGCAATTGTGTGATTTATCGCAATTCTTGGATCTATCGCAATTTTGGGTTCTATCGCAATTGTCTGGGTTATCGCAATTTTGGTTACTTATCGCAATTGTTGGATTTTTATCGCAATTCGACTTGGATTCTTATCGCAATTGTGGAACTTGGACCTCTATCGTAATCTTAAATACTCTATTGCAATTGTGAAGAATTAAAAAATAATAATAATAATAATTTTTACAGGTGAGTAAACGTTTAATTTTTACGCAAAATTCAAATTTTGGTACAACAGTGAAAATTTTGGCCCAAAATTCAAATTTTTTCGGTAAAATTTGGCGTCAAAATTGTTAAAACTCAAAATTTTTGGGTAAAAGGGTTTAAACCCTGGTAAATATATTACGCCAAAAACAATGAAGTACAATTGACATGGGTGAATCCCATGCCCTCAGCCCGTTACATAGGCACTTACATGAAGAAACATAACAGTCCCACAGGACACTAACCAATAACCACTATATAAGAGTGACACACCACTCTTATAACTAAAAAATGAACAAAAACTACAACGACTATGAGAATACAAATTAAAAACTCGTTAAACCACATGATTCTTCAAAAGTCGTCCTAGATGTCCATAACGTACAGCGATGCAGCCTTATCCATGGTAGTACACGAACATCACCAATCCACACCAAATAGCTACAACGAACTCCCATTGATCCAAAAGGACCAAATCAATACTATGATTAGATCAATACCTCATCTGCTTCAGCTTTAACGGAGTAAAACCGTAGCTAAGAATGGAACCCAGTGTAACATGAATAATCATAGACAAAAAATAGGGTTAAGAACCCCAACTTACACACGCAACGAAGGTTTTTGAACAAGCATACCCCCAAACTTGACTTCCATCACCAAGTTGAAGCTTCAAGAAATCACAACGACTTCCAAGTCAGCCCCAACACGCATCGATCCAGTGCAACTGCTGTTATTGTTTCGTGAGCAATAACAGCCTAGATAAGATTGAAAAATGATGCAATACGGATCAAGATGAATACAATGGTTATTGCAACAACAAACCAGGTCTGCTAAACAACAAACCAGGTCTGGTAACGCGCATTAATAACCAACCTAAAACATCCAACCATCGAACAAATATCAATCCCAACAGAATTATAGCCTCATAATACAACCACCAGGTCAACCATCAATGAGGAGGTCTCACGATCAAGACATAACCACCAGGAGGTCTAGCATGCGCATCACAACAGGCCATAGAAACCATGAACAACCATCAGGTCTGATATACAATCGATGTCAGCTTAATAGGGTACAAACCCTAACGTCCAGATCAGATCGCAACACCATAGGGAATTACAAAAACGATGACTAAGGATTCAAAAAACCCTATTCTACCACCACCATCACGCTTCCAACAGCAACGAACAGTAGCAGCAGCACACAAGCCATCGAGATAACCAAACAATAATAGGGTTTCAAAAAACCCTACCTTCCAATTTATTCGTATATAGCAGCCCAAAAAAGAATGAAAACAGAAAATCTCCAATACTGGTATACGAAAAATACGAACAGATAATGAAACACCTCTCTCCACAACCCACTAACCACGACAGACCTCTGATAGAACATGCAAGCAGCGAACAAAACCCTAAAAAGGGGTAACTTGTATTCACCAAAGCCAAACCCTAACGGGTTATTAATCGTAAAGCACATCATCAACACCCCAGGACATATTATAATATAGATCGAATTAAAGGAATCGACCTAATAAATCATGCAGCAAGAATACATCCAGGGTAAAACCCACCAATATTTGCATGGACTACACGTGAATAATGATGATATAATAATAGAACTTGGACAGTTGTATTATATAATATGCTAGGAACCACGAATCACAATAATATATAAGTAATAGAATAGATCACATGCAAGGAACCAAGGATGGATGGCAACCGACCTACAAGAATTAAATCCCACCGTCCCACGATGGATTAAACAATCATAGGATGGGGATTAAACAATCATAGGAAAAGTAGATCGTAGAATAAAGTGATTCACAAAGAAAACGAATATGATTTGCAGGTGAATCGCTTTTTCTTTTTTTTTTTTCGCCAGAGAGAGTATCGCTTAGGGTTTTCCATCTAATACTTTCTATAACCTTAGAATTGCATTTTATGGTGTATTTCAAATTCTGGTAGAGAAATTTTTCAAATTCAATTTTTGGAGGGAAATCAGAAATCACCATTAAGAAATCCTTCAAACGATCTTCAGCTAAAGACCAAGACTTCACCACACTAACTGAACTTAACCTTTACCAACCACAACTCCTATTTCGTTGCAACGATCCTGCATCAACTTTATCATACAAATCATCAACAATGACTACTCAACAAGATATTCATGCAGCTGGTGCCGAAAACAGTCCTCCTATGCTAGAAAAAGGTGGATATCTTCAATGGACGAGCCGTATGCTTCGCTATATCAAAACCAAACCTGAAGGACAAGGTAAACTCCTGATCAACTCCATCCAGAATGGACCATTCAAGCCTCGTCAGATTCAAGACCCTGGAAACCAAATGATACACCTCCTACTCTTCCATTCCTTCGTACACAAAGAGAAGATGATTACACAGTAGAGGATTGGAAGCAAATTGCAGCTGATGACTTGGCAATGCACTTAATACAACTTGGTTTTACCACGAGAGATCTTTGCTGCTGTTGACAGTTGTGAAACAACTTATGATATGTGGGAACGAGTTAGAAGACTTTGTCATGGCACAGAAATTGGACAACAAGATGTTGAAAACAAGCTTCTAACAGAATGGGAGAAGTTCACATCCACTCCAGCGGAACCCTTTGAATCTTACTATACCAGGTTTTGCACCTTAATGAACGAGCTCATCAGAAACAAATTGTCACCAAGGCAAATTGTTCAAAACATCAAGTTCATCAACAATCTACCAGAAGAATGGGGACAATTTGTCACGATTGTTAACCAAAGAAAGGACCTTCATCAGGTGAACTATGATCAGCTCTATGATTTCCTAAAGCAAAACCAGGCAGAGGCGAATGAAGTCAGGAAAGAGAAGTTAGCAAAGCAACATGATCCTCTGGCACTCATTGCTCAAACATCTACACCTGCAACAGTGAATACACAACCCTCTTCATCTTCTACCCAGAACTTCATGCAACAATAATATATTCCACAACCACCATTCTACCCACAACAACAACAAGTCATCCCACAACAACAATACCCGCAATACCCAGAACTAGAATTTAATGACAATGATGAGTCCACTGCTGCTTTGACTCAAGCATTTGCTTACCTAACAAAGGCATTCCAAGGACGCTACTCAACACCTACCAACAACAACCAAAGAATCTCATTGAACACTCGCAACAAGCAGATTGCACAGCCGAGTTTCAACATGGGTCAACAAGGACAAAAGGTTAGAGGTTATGGGAATCAGCAGGGATATGTTCCTCGATATCAGATGGGTAATCAGAATGCAGGGCAGTATGTTGGAAATCAGATGGGTTAGTATGCAGGGAATCAAATGGGTCCAGTTGTTGGAAATCAGAGGGGTCAGAATGCTGGAAATCAGTTTGGGAATGTTGCTACTCCAGTTGCTGGGAATATGACTTATGGTAATTTGATAAAGTGTTTCAACTGTCAGGGAGTCGGTCACATGGCAAGGAACTGTCCCAACAAGCCGAAAAAGAGAGATCTGCAGAAAGCATTAATGTTGGCACAGAAGGAAATGGCTGGGTTACAGTTGAGTGCAGAAGAGAATGACTTTATGGCTCTTATGGATGATATGGAAGACCTTGAGGACATCGATGCCAAATGAATTTTCATGGCCAATCTTCAGGAGGCTAAGTATGACACGGATTCTGAAACACCTCCTGTGTATGACACCAATGCAGTCTCTGAGGTACCACCATTCACTACATGTCACAATAACGAAATATTTGATATGTCGACTCATGATGAACAACATCCTGCGACTCCAGCATCCACTTATGATACATATATGGACACGCCAAGTTGTAGCAATATTAATTTGGCAACTCCATATATGGATCCTAATGGAGGCTTCGAGTCACAGGATGCCGAGAATGATGAGGAATCACGCGCATTTTTTGAATCCTTATTGAACAATTATAGTGTTGAAATTGAAAAAGTCAAAAAGGTCAATCGCGATGTTAAGGCCGCGAATGAAAAACTGACCGCTGAGCTTGAGAGATATAAGGTGAATGAAAAAGTTTTTGAAATCAATACAACCCGACAGTCCGAATTAGAAGATGGTTACAAAGACTCCGTTTCAAGGGAAAAACAATTACAAATTATGTTTGACACACTCGATGTTAACTTAAACAAGAAAATAAGATCCTTAAACACGGAAGTTTCAGATTTGCAAAACCAACTTTCTAAACAAAAATCAACTTGTTCTACTCTTGAAAAAGAAAAGAAACAGTTGAAAGCAGATTTTTCAAAACGCGAAAATGAACTTCTTGATGAAATCATTGAGAAACAAGACACAATTAAAAAGTTGGAAGATTTGCTTGTCAAAACGGGTCATTCTGCTCAAACAATTCATATGTTAATCAAAGATCCAAACCCGCTTTAGCACACGATGAAGAAAATGGCTATCGGTTGGGAAAACCCTTATACACTCAAGAAAGCTCAGAAAGAACAGAATGTGTTGTATAATGGTAATTTGATATATGCTAAACATGATCCTGCCGAGGTTTGGGATTCTGAGGAAACGATTGAGCTAGCCAAGGAGAGTAGAATCAAAATGAGACAAATGAACCCAGAAATCAAACCAATTGATTACAACAAGCTTAACATACTTTCTGGGGTAAATTTTGTTAAACAACAACAACTAACAAAGTCTTTCAAAAGACCAGTTGCTTCAACAATACCTAAAGTTGTTTCCAAGCATCTTTCAAATCTGGTACAAATGTCCTCTAGCAACCCTTTTAACACAAGTGAAGCTAGACGATACTTGGATGATCTGAAAGATAAAGTAAAAAAACTTCAAAGTATTGTTGACTCTAAAACGAATCTTAGCATCAGCAACTGGCATTCAAGTTTTCATAATGAAATGAAAAAGGTGTTTCAAACAGAAATTACTACTCCACTTTATAACATTAGTGCGAGGGTAATTCATATTGAAAATGCTGTTTTAAAAGAAACAGCCGACTTCGTCAAGGACCACCAATCCCTAGTGAAGGAAGCTAATGAAAACATTGAACACATCAAAGTTTTGGAAAACCACAATGATACTCTCTTCGAGGCAGTTCTATCGACCGAAATTATGTCCATTATTTATCAAACATATTCTGTAGAAGATGATGAAAGACTCTGAGCTGAGACTTCTGCAATTGTTACAAAATATGAAAATTGTCTTGTTAAGCTTGAAAAAGAAAATGTCACATATTTTAAACAACTGGATCAGAAAAAGGAAGAATGCAAGTATGACAAATTGTCGTATGAGCGTGCTTACAAGAATATGAAAGAACAAAATGATCTTTTGAAGTCTCAGCTGGCTAGTCAAAAAAGGAAGGGTGAGGAAACTAATTTTGCAAAACCATCGACTTCGGATAAACAAAAAATGTCAATTTCTCAAACGGTTCCACAAGTCGATGTGAGAATTGATTTGACAAAACCAGTCACTCCAACACCCTTACCAAAACAATATGAAAAAGCACACTGTTCTGATAAAGGGAAAGCTGTTGTCAAAACAACGAATGTGATAGCGCCTGGCCTTTATAGGATTGGTCCCACTACTGCGTCTGCCTCTACATCTAACACATATAGGCGGATAGACAAAAGTAAAAAAGATAATCCAAACGAGTCTAGGAATGCTACAACAACCTCTTAGGACAACAACATAAATTCTAATGAGTGTGCCTTACCTTCTACAGGATTAGAAAGCACCTCTAGGAGCAGCAGACTAAAGCCTAGGAGCAATACCAGGAACAATACCGTCTCGCCTGCCTCTAAGAGTGAATGCAAGAATAAAAATGGAGAAGTAGAAGAGCACCCTAGGAATTTATCACTTTCGAATAAGAAACATATGTCATCAGGATGTAATGTTAAAAGTACTGTTTCAAGTGCATGTAATGACCCTGTTTGTTTAATGTGCAAGAAATCGTTATCTGAAAATGTTTGTGATGATATTGTTTCTCATAATGAGAATGAGAATGCTATGCCTGAACAGAAAGATGTTCCTCCAGGAACTAGTGCTAGGACAAGATAAGTTCCAAGACTTATTGCAGCATCTAGGACAATCACTAGTAGTCTATTGCCTAGGGACTATCTTAAGCTTTGTGCATGGAAACCAACGGGTAGAAAGTTTACACTTAAGAATGGCAAATTAAAAGCTGTTCCAAAAGAACAAATAGAAACCTTCTCTGAGTGTGATTCATTTCTTACCCCTAACCACATGGAACCAAATGATATACGGTTTCCAAATGCAAACTCTTCTGTTCTTGGCAGGTTATCAAAATCTGTCTTTGGATCATCGATTCGGGTTGCTCCAAGCATATGACCGGGAATTTGAAGCTGCTAATCAACTTTGTATGGCAGTTCATGGGAACTGTACGGTTTGGAAATGATCATGTAGCAGCTATTCTGGGTTATGGAGATCTTCAGTTTGGGAACTACTTAATCACTCGGGTTTACTATGTCGAAGGGTTGGGACACAATCTGTTTTCAGTCGGGCAGTTTTGTGATGCAGATTTAGAGGTTGCATTTAGGAGAAACACTTGCTTCGTTAGGAATTTGGTTGGGGACGATCTCTTAACTGGGAATCGTGGCACCAATTTCTATGCTATCGACATAAAGCAAATGGCCTCTTCATCACCAATTTGTCTCATGACCAGAGCATGCGAAACAAAGTCCTGGTTATGGCATTGACGTTTGTCCCATCTTAACTTTGACACCATCAACAAGCTTGCCAAAGACAACATCGTCAACGGTCTCCCAAAGTTCAAATACACCAAAGAACACTTATGTCCATCCTGTGAGCAAGGAAAAAGCAAAAGGGCAACTTATAAACCTAAAACCGTACTAAGTTACATTTGTTGCATATGGACTTATGTGGCCCAATGAGAGTTGCAAGCATAAATGGGAAGAAGTATATTCTTGTAATCGTCGATGACTATTCAAGATATACATGGGTAAAGTTTCTGAGGTCAAAAGATGAAGCACCAAGCATCATCATCACCTTTCTGAAGCGAATTCAAGTCCTACTTCAAGCTCCAGCAAGGATCGTAAGAACAGACAATGGCATAGAATTCACTAATCAGGAGTTAAGAACCTACTTTGAAGATGTTGGAATCACACATCAGACATCAGCAGTAAGAACTCCACAGCAGAATGGGGTAGTTGAAAGAAGAAATCGAACTCTTGTGGAAGCTGCTCGCACAATGCTGATTTACTTTAGTGCACCGTTATTCTTATGGGCTGATGCTGTTGCCACTGCTTGTTTCACTCAGAACCAATCCCTAGTCCATCCAAGATTCAATAAAACCCCATATGAACTAGTGAACAACAGAAAACCCGATATCTCTTACCTTCATGTATTTGGCGCTTTGTGCTATCCAACGAACGACAGAGAAGATCTAGGGAAGTTGAAAGCTAAGGGTGATATTGGAATCTTCATCGGTTATTCAGAAAACTCGAGGGCATTCAGGGTGTATAATAGAAGAACTAAGAGGATAATAGAGATGATGAATGTGAAATTTGATGAGATTTCACAAATGGCTTCTGAGAGACTCGCTCTAGAACCCGCGCTTAACCCAATGGCTTCTAATCATACCAGATCAGGACCCGCACCAAACGTTCAGACTTCTGGACATATCAGTTCATGACTCGTACCCCAAGGAGCTCAATCAACTAACACCGAAAAACCAACAAATCAAGAACTGGAAAATTTCTTCGTGTTTATATATGATGAGTACTATGGTGGCGCTTCGATAAATGCATCTCAACAATGTTCCGCTACACCCGTTCAAAATCATCAACCACCACCACCACCGCAAGAGGCATCAACAACTTTCGAAGCTGACGCACCAACTCCCTCCACGTCATCAACATCTACTCCACTAACTCTAGTAGTTGAGATTGTCTTACCAATAGTTGATGAGCAAAATCCAAACATACCACTTCAAGAAGAACAACAACAAAATGATGATGTGTTAGAAGAAGAAGTATTCGAAACCCATTTGCAACGGATTCTGCTGAATCATCTTCAAGGTTACATGAACCATCTAACACGCATTCGTCAAATCCAAGGTACCCTTTTAAGTTACAGTGGACTAAAGACCATCCAATAGAACAAGTTATTGGTGAACCTTTACGGCCAGTTCAGACGAGAAAACAACTCGCCACCGATTGCGACATGTGCATCTACGTCTGCTCAGTCAGTCTAAAAGAGCCAAAGAACATTCGGGAAGCGATGGCAGACAATGCTTGGATTGAAGCGATGCAGGAAGAACTTCTCCAATATCAATTACATGACACTTGGGATTTAGTGCCAAGACCAATCGACAAACTTGTCATTGATCTTAAGTGGTTATGGAAAAACAAAAAGGATGAAGAGATGACTATAACTCGCAACAAAGCTTGTCTCGTGGCCAAGGGATTTCGACAGGAAGAGGGGATAGATTTTGAAGAGTCATTCGCGCCAGTAGCAAGACTTGAGGCAGTCAGGATTTTCTTAGCCTACGCAGTTCACAAGAACATCACAGTCTATCAGATAGACATCAAGACGGCTTTCTTGAATGGAACTCTGAAAGAAGAAGTGTACGTGAGTCAGCCAGACGGATTCGTTGACAAAGATCATCCAGACTAAGTCTACAAGCTAAAGAAAGCTATCTATGGTTTGAAACAAGCCCCAAGGGCGTGGTATGACGAATTATCATCTTTCCTGCTTCAAAATAATTTCACCAAAGGAACAATTGATCTGACCTTGTTTACAAGAAAATTCAAAAATGACATTTTGATTGTTCAGATTTACGTGGACGACATAATCTTTGGGTCCACTAATCCGAAACATTCAAAACATTTTGCAAATATCATGAAAAGCAAATTTGAAATGTCCATGATGGGGGAATTAAAATTCTTTCTTGGTTTACAAATTCATCAATCTCCACGTGGTATTTTTCTACATCAAGCTAAATATACTATTGAGATTTTGAAAAAACATGGAATGGAAAATTGTGACTCTGTTGGTACTCCAATGGTCACTTCATGAAAAATAGGCACTGATTTATATGGGAAACCCATGGATCCAAAGAAATATCGGAGCATGATTGGTTCTCTCATGTACTTAACTGCTAGTCGACCCGATATACATTTTGCTGTTTGTTTATTAGCACGGTTTCAGGCAAGGCCTACCGAACTTCACCTCCAAGAGGTTAAACGGATCTTTCGGTACCTACGAAGAACCATTAACATGGGACTTTGGTATCCGAAGGATTCGGAGTTTACACTAATAGCATTTTCTGATGCAGACCATGCCGGTTTCCATGTTACAGCAAAGAGTACATCAGGCGGAGCACAATTTTTGGGAGAAAAGCTAGTAGGCTGGTTGTCAAGGAAATAAACCGCAGAAGCCGAGTATGTGTCTCTATCTACGTGTTGTGCCCAAGTTCTATGGATGAGGACACAACTCACAGATTATGGCTTCTCTTTCGACCGCATACCTATGTATTGTGACTCGAAAAGTGCCATAGCCATCTCGTGCAATCCAGTTCAACACTCGAAGACCAAGCATATTAGAGTCCGCTATCACTTCATAAAGGAACACGTAGAAGAGGGTAGTGTTGAATTATTTTTCGTGAAGACTGAATACCAACTCGCCGATCTATTTACTAAAGCCCTCCCAAAAGAGGGTTTGATAACTTAGTTCGACGAATTGGAATGCGAAGCCTAACTCCCGAAGAGTTAGAAATTCTTCTCGAATCTTTTGATTTATCTTAAAAGCTTCGCTGTAAATATTTTTGAAAAAACAAAATACAAAATTTGAAAAACCAACAAAAACAAAATATAAAAATAGAAAAGTTTCAAAAATACAAAAACAATATAAAATCAAAAAACCAAAAATAGTCTTCTCACGACATGTCTCTCGTATAATCGATATTATGTACGTATCCAGTAATGTCATTCAACAATGATACGGACATGTACAGATGCTTGAGCGAGAGTTCATTTAAATTTTTTCTAAAACATGTCGTTTCTCAAAATTTTCTTCACTACGGCTTTCGTATATTTCAGTACGAAACCCGCGCTACATTGATAACTTCTGATTATTTCCGATCAGGACTCGTAATGTTAATGGCAAATTAAAAATTCTTGAGCACATGATCAAGATTTTTTCAAAAAGATTTTTCAAAATCTTTCTCAAAATTCTGTGCTCAAGTTTGTTCAAAAAGACAACTCCCTCTATACCCTTAAATGATTTTAAACTCGAATGTTTAAAAAATATGCTTTATTTAAGGGGGAGTATAAAATGAAAAACAAAAAGTTCCAAATTTCATGCTCAAATCCGTCTATCTCTCCAAAAAGCTTTCATTTAATCAGTTGATATAAAAAATATCACTACATGCTATTTTTGAGGGGGAGAAGACGTGATTAAAATGTGATCATAAAATGTTTTAAAAGATCTGTGGATTGAAAAGACTTGTCCGGGACGGTTAATAATTTCAAGCTGGTTATCCAGTGATGTAAACGTGTCTCGCAAAGGACTTGTCTGAGTAGAATGTACCAATTCGAGAGATGATCTTTTGATATGACCGGGACGGGTAATAATTTCAAGCTAGTCTAACTAGTGATGTAAGCGTGTCTCGCAATGGTCATATTAAATGAAAATCGATCAATTCAAAATGTGCGAACTCTACCCAACATGTGCAAATTTATCTTAAAATGCATGAGCACATGTGAAGGGGGAGTATTTCAGAAAATGCAAAAACTCTCAAAGTGTTAACCAAAATGTGTTTTATTCATAAACACTTTGATAGATTTTTATAAAAAGGTTTTATGGAAAGTGATCTATAAATCTAGGATAATCATGGAGTAATAAGGTGATTATGGTTAGGTTATGTCCAATGATCCGCCAGAGCCGGAGGGATCTACCCAAGGACAATTCCAATAGATTAGAATTAGAAGTCCTTAGGAAAGATTAAAAAAAGGAGTAAATGAGAAAGGGAAAGAAGGGGTTGAAGAATTAAAAAGAAAAGTTTATGAAAGGGTGAAAAGAAATAGCCCTCTATGAAAACTTAGGGCAGAAACCGGGTCAATACATCTGCTATCGATACTCACAAAGGTGATACTGATATTGAAGACAAGACGTCATGGACCCAGTGACGCGCTGCACAAACCCCTCCTAGCCACTCAGATATCTCTTAAAAGACATTTGTTTCATTCTCACGGAGAACACTGCATAATCTATCGGCCTCTCATTCCAAGATGTGTTGATATTGAAAAGGTGGCACTTTGCTCCATGCCTCTGACGACTAGGGCCATGAGATTCATCAAAGATCTCTTAGGAACACTTTCCATATAATACACCTGTGTTCACCAAAAAAGGACACAAGTTATAAGAGCCTTAATGAGATCTAAGGATCTTGCCTTATATCATGATGGTTACGTGCTTCAAACGGTCTACAGTCTTGAAGTGATACTCTGGTATACTTCAGAGGCTCTCAACGGCCTTGGTCAAGATTAGAGAAAGTTTTCACACTATGCTGTTAACAATCTCGAAATCTGAACCTATAAGCGTTGGACGAATTATTGCTAACTGTTTTATGCAGGTATAGACGAAAGTCCATTCACCATCATCATACGTCTCTGATGCGCGTGATGTGTCGTTGCGGTTTAGCAGTTTTAATGCCTACTCAAGTTTTAAATTTATATTTAGCCGACTTATCAATAACACACACACTTAACGAGCAGTGTACCCGGTCAGTATGAAGATAATGGTAAGTAGAGTGTCGATCACTAAGAGTGGAACGTATTATCTAGTTAATCTAATCAGTATTTTAATATCCTAACGCAAGGGGGTTTCAGCCTGAGAGACTGGCACAATTTGTTGCAATTAAATAATAAAATAAACCAACAGGCACGAATCAGCAAGTAGCACACACGTACACAGATAGATACTAGAGACAATAAGAGGGCTGTCCTTATGATTAAGTAGATTGTCACTTGTTTTATTGATAGCTTTATATGAAGTGTATGTAATTAACCCTTTCTCGTTGGTCCTATTCTTATCGGCGAGTAAACCCTTAATGATTACTTATGTCTAAAAGTTATTCCTAAGTGATCAATTTAGAAACAACCGTGGGAGCCACATTATGTCCCGCAGTCAAATGCCCGCAAGCCACTAATAAACACAGAGGTTATCAATGCACTAATAAGTAGTAACCAAAGACATCAACATATAAACTTTAATTGATGGGAAAGCAAGTATTAAAGGGAGTGCAATCTTTCCGTTGTCACATTACACAAGCCACCAATCCTGATGAATTAAAGTTTGCTAACACAATAAAACAAAACTACTTAATGAATTAAATACATGCAGCACCTTCTTACAGCTCTTGTATCTTTGATTTGGGTGTGTCTTGTGCTGCCTCCTTGACTGAATTCGTCCTTTTGCTCTGCTGTCCGAACTTCGGTTTTAGGGTTTCGAACTCTTAAATTCGTCTGGTCTACGGGGTATTTATAGTTTCTGTCTGAGGGAAGATGCGGCGCATCTACTAAGTAGATGCGGCGTATGTACTTAACTTCGCGTGGGGTCCAAGATTATAATATTCAGGAATATTCGTACACCGCCAGAAGATGCGGCGTAACTCTTTATTAGATGCGGCGCATGTCCTCTTGTATCTTGGATCGTATCTGGTGATATCTTGATAGAGATGCGGCGCATGTCGAGAGTGAGATGCGGCGCATCTGGAGCAGAATTGACTTGATCTTGTCCATGTCAGTAGACTTTCACTTTATGCACGTTTTGCTCCGTTATTAGTCCAAAATTGCTAAGTTTCACCAAATGCTTGTTTTTACCTGAGAATTACAAAAGTAAACGATTAAGTATCAATCCTCATACATAATATAGTAAAACAAGTCAAATTAATAGGATAAATGATAGTAATAAAATGTACTTATTTGAGTTCATCAAATATCCCCCCACTTGAACTTTACTTGTCCCCAAGTAAACCTTAGAATTTCTCTTACGAAAATGTATCCCAAAAGATGTTCAGGATTTATTTTTATATTTAAGCATGTATTCGTTTATTTCATAATCACACAACTAAACACTTAACGAATTAGAAGTAAAATAAAATAAGTCGATAAAAGCAAATCTAATCGTTTAACTGTCCAGTCGCGACGAATATTCTATCATAAGCTTGGCAAGTATACACATCTCCACCACTAAAGCTAAGGAATAACAAGTCTAAAGCGGTAAAAAGGGTTTTTAGGCTTAAGGGTTAATTATTCTTAATCACTATCGATCTCAAATTCCAGAAAAGGCGACAAAATCACAAATACATGATCGAATCCACGAACACGATACTTGCAATTGCTCAAATCCTTAACTCGAATAGGCTAAAGATAGGTCCAAACTTCACCAATAATAATATATCAAAAAGGGCGACAAAATCATAAATACATAGCCGAATCCACGACTACGATACTTAAGATTGCTCAAATCCCTAATCTCAATAAATCAAAGGTTCGGTTGGATAAAGAACAATACAGGGTATGGATAACATTTAGGATATAAATTGGTGTAAAAATAAAAATAAACAAAACAAAACAAATAAATTAAAATCCTAAGTGTGGTTAATCACTATCCCAACCATCCCATGAATAAGACTCATATCATTGAATAACTCACGCTTTAACACTTGAAACACACGCTTTAGGTAGACACGAATTATACTCAACAAGATCTTAATCAAAGAAAAAACCTTAATTGGCGTTCCCATAACTGCCAATTCCCATTCAATCCATAGATATAATACAACAAATAGTGGTGATATCGACCACTTACATAACTTTACATAAGTTGGTTAAATCAAACATCCAACTTTTCTTTCTTTCTTTTTCTTTTCTCATTTTTTTTTCGATTTTTTTTTTTTTTTTTTTTTTTTTTTTTTTTTTTTACTTGAAACATAAACATAGATGTGTAAAATTTCACCACATCACTACAACTTTCTTTCCGGATAATTTTTTCATACTTTTCATACTTTCAGAAATAACGGTAATAGTGAAAGTAGTAAACACACGAAAAATAAACTCAAAGATATACAATATTTACTTTCACTCCAATTGCATTGTGCAATTTCCCGACCTAACCATAGATAATGAATTACGCACGCGAACACAGGTAATGTAAGGAAACACACTCTGCCTATAGCAATTAACCAACCACGGATTCTAATCTACAGGGTAGGCTAAGGTTTAAGGTGTAACGAAACATTTTAAACATAGGTGTAAGAAACGAAAGGAATGGCTCTGAGGGTTTTTCTAGGGGTATCTTACTCTAAAAATGAGAGTAACAAAAGGTTTTATACGGGGGTTAACTAACCAGTGTAGTTAGCTAATAACACATAACATATAAAGGCTATTTGGTGTAATCCTAGAATTTTACCAAGTTAGACAAGTCATTCCAATTATATAAATAATACTCATTATGGTGGTCTCGAATAGTATACAAGCCAAGTTCTAAAGTTTACAAGTCACCGGCACACTCATAGATTTGTGAATTTTGAAAAATCACAATTTTTGAAAATAATGTCATGTGTGCAGTTATGCAACTTAGATCTTAAACAAAAACATGCTAAAAAATTTTAAATTTGATATATTAAGCACATTTTAAGCATAATTTTTGAAAAAGTAGGACAAGTAATTGTTAAGTGTTCTAATTCTCCAATCCCCCCACTTAAGTTAAACAACGTCCTCGTTGTTTGTATAAAAGGTTAAAAACTGGAAAATAAAAGAATTAGAACGGAAAAACTCCCCTGAGATTTGCTCGGTATGATCCTCCATTAGTATAAGAGCAAAAATCAACTTCTTGTGGATTAGAACGTTAAAGCTTCATACTTGATGTATCCACAGGAAATCCAGGAAACTATAATACCACCAACACTTTAAAACACACCTAAGATAAGAAAGGTTCAACTTGCATAATACATTAGTAGTTAGGAAAAATAAAACTTAAAAATTAAAACTGAAAATCATCAGGTCAGTCGATGCGCCGTATCTTATTGAAGAAGATACGCCGTATCGAGCCTGGAATTAATACGGATCAGCATAAAGATGCGCCGCATCCTTAACCAGGGATGCGCCGCATTAAAATAAACTGATAAATAGTTTTAAAGTCGGAAATAAAAAATGCAGAAAAATAAAATAAGATATGACCATTGCAGAGGATGCGTCGCATCTCAGGACTGAGATGCGCCGTATCTTCGTGCGGCCTGGACTGACTCGACACAGAAAACAGAATAATAAAAGATAAATCCGGGTTGTCTCCCGGTAAGCACTTGTCTTTATTCCAGAGTCTTCAAGTTAGACTCACGTTCAGCTCTTCAATATCGATCATTTATTCCTACATGCCCACGTAGGATCCATCTAGCAACCGAATCGTCTCGTATATATTCAGGTCCCAAATTCAAAACTCCTTTGTAGAATCCTCCCATCAATTGATATGGGTACTCAATTCCTCTCTTCATGTCATCATTACTAATAAAAAGGAATGGAGAGAATTTGTAGCAGACCCTATTAGTAGCATGTTTAAATCCAGGGTGAGTTCGGGGCATCATATAAGTGATAACGTCGCTTCCACATTGAAAGGTGATCTTTCCTTCAAATCGTTTTGCATTAATAGTGATCTCCCTACAAAATGGTTTTCCAACAATCACGTCACCCATATTGCTGTCACAATAGGCATTCATGTCTTCAATAACTACGAACTCAGTAACAATAGTGAAGCGTCCAACGAAGATCGGGACATTAATGAAGGCTCCAACTACATTCTTTCCTTTATACTCCTTTTTATTTCTCATAATAGAATTGTAAAAGCTTCTAGACATGACATTGATTGATAAAATAGGAAAGAAATTGGCGTCAATACACTTGTACCCAATCATGCATGGGAATTGTAAATTGTAAGCACAATTGGTGTTGATCCTACTACCGTAATCCCAAGAACCATCATATCCCTCAAATTCATCGTAATTTCTAGTAGTAATAACGTTGACTCTTGGACTATCCACAATTTCTCCTTCTTCTAACTCAGATTCAGCATCAACCATGAACAGGTCATTGGATTCCAACGGTCCATTAAGGTCATTAAGTTCAATGTAGTCCCCATCGTGATGTTCGGGTGTTTTTTCATGCACTAATACTTCATTCATAAAATTGGCTTCGAAGTCGAAGTCAATTAGTTCTCCGTATCCTTCCATTATCCTTCTGAAACAATCACGAAAAGCATCAGTAGGATTTGTTCGCTAGAAGAGAAATTAACGAATATAGAAACGGATAAAAGAATAAAAATAGCTGATATCTGCAGACGATGCGCCGTATCCAAAAAGTTGGATACGCCGTATCTTATAATCGTTAAAAATTAATCAGACTTTATTCAGAAAATAGATACGCCGCTTTAGAATTTAAGAATGCGCCGTATCGAATTAATTAATCAAAAATCAACTTATCTAATTAAAATTAAATGCGTCGTATTAACGAAAGTTAATGCGCCGTATTTTCGTTACGTTTAAAAATAAAAGATTTTTGATTCAGTAAGATGCGCCGTATCGACAGAGATCGATACGCCGTATCTGTTTAATAATTCGCAAACTGTTTTTAATCAAAATAATAGATACGCCGTATCTTCAAAAGAAGATGCGTCGTATGGCGTGAATGTTTAGAAAATTTTTTTATCAAAAACAGATACGCCGTATCTGCGAAAGCAGATGCGTCGTATTACTTTATCGCTTAGAAAAATTTTCTTATTAAAAACAGATACGCTGTATCTTGGGGAAAAGATGCGTCGTATCGAATTAATTAAACGCGTTGTATTTTTTAAAAAAAATTAAACGCAATACGCCGTATCTGAGAGATCAGATGCGCCGTATCGTTTGATTTAGCACAGTACAACGATAGCAGAACAGAAAAGTATGAAAATAAAAACAAAAATTAAACACACAAACAAAAATAAACACACAAAAATAAAAAGAAAACAATTAACACACAATACAACAAATATGCAAAATAGTACAATGATGCAATTAATCTAATAAAAAGAAAAACCTAATTAAAATACTAATCAAATTAACAGATAATAACAATTCATTCCCCGGCAGCGGCGCCAAAAACTTGATGCGCGTGATGTGTCGTTGCGGTTTAGCAGTTTTAATGCCTACTCAAGTTTTAAATTTATATTTAGCCGACTTATCAATAACACACACACTTAACGAGCAGTGTACCCGGTCAGTATGAAGATAATGGTAAGTAGAGTGTCGATCACTAAGAGTGGAACGTATTATCTAGTTAATCTAATCAGTATTTTAATATCCTAACGCAAGGGGGTTTCAGCCTGAGAGACTGGCACGATTTGTTGCAATTAAATAATAAAATAAACCAACAGGCACGAATCAGCAAGTAGCACACACGTACACAGATAGATACTAGAGACAATAAGAGGGCTGTCCTTATGATTAAGTAGATTGTCACTTGTTTTATTGATAGCTTTATATGAAGTGTATGTAATTAACCCTTTCTCGTTGGTCCTATTCTTATCGGCGAGTAAACCCTTAATGATTACTTATGTCTAAAAGTTATTCCTAAGTGATCAATTTAGAAACAACCGTGGGAGCCACATTATGTCCCGCAGTCAAATGCCCGCAAGCCACTAATAAACACAGAGGTTATCAATGCACTAATAAGTAGTAACCAAAGACATCAACATATAAACTTTAATTGATGGGAAAGCAAGTATTAAAGGGAGTGCAATCTTTCCGTTGTCACATTACACAAGCCACCAATCCTGATGAATTAAAGTTTGCTAACACAATAAAACAAAACTACTTAATGAATTAAATACATGCAGCACCTTCTTACAGCTCTTGTATCTTCGATTTGGGTGTGTCTTGTGCTGCCTCCTTGACTGAATTCGTCCTTTTGCTCTGCTGTCCGAACTTCGGTTTTAGGGTTTCGAACTCTTAAATTCGTCTGGTCTACGGGGTATTTATAGTTTCTGTCTGAGGGAAGATGCGGCGCATCTACTAAGTAGATGCGGCGTATGTACTTAACTTCACGTGGGGTCCAAGATTATAATATTCAGGAATATTCGTACACCGCCAGAAGATGCGGCGTAACTCTTTATTAGATGCGGCGCATATCCTCTTGTATCTTGGATCGTATCTGGTGATATCTTGATAGAGATGCGGCGCATGTCGAGAGTGAGATGCGGCGCATCTGGAGCAGAATTGACTTGATCTTGTCCATGTCAGTAGACTTTCACTTTATGCACGTTTTGCTCCGTTATTAGTCCAAAATTGCTAAGTTTCACCAAATGCTTGTTTTTACCTGAGAATTACAAAAGTAAACGATTAAGTATCAATCCTCATACATAATATAGTAAAACAAGTCAAATTAATAGGAAAATGATAGTAATAAAATGTACTTATTTGAGTTCATCAGTCTCAACATCCATATCTCCTCAATCTCATACTTATGATGGAGGTGATGACGCAAATGTACAGAAGATGTTGATCAAGGCAAGAACGACCGAAAGACGATACTTTGAAGATCACAAAGCATGAAGGAACGAAGAAGCAAGACTATTTTACAACAACACACAAAGTTCAAGACATCGAAGACAAAATACCTAATCACTGGGAGCATCATTTGAATGACCATCCCTTAGGGGGAGATTGTTAGCATTGATTTAAAAGTGATGGTCATTTGTATTAATTAAACTTTGTGTCATGTGTATGTCTAGTCTAGCAAAGTGGGCTTTTGATAGTTAATATGTAAGATTTAATGTAAAAAGTTAAGTCTAACTCAAAAGCCCACTCAAAGCCCATTAAAGCCCATTAGGGCATCACATTTGTAGCATAAATAACACACTCCCACCTCATTTCCAGTGTGCCTCTTAAGACAACCAAGGTGGGAGTGTGTATGCTTTAGGTTAGTATTTGTTATCTTTTTCTTTAAGCTAATCGATACACAGTTATATTTCATACGATCCACTCTTCTCATCTTGTTCTTGTTTGAATACCATTCGATCTATAGTTAGTTTGTGTGTGATAAAGTAGTGATCTTTGTTCATAACAAAAACCAACGGGGGTACAAACTTTACTCTTGAGCTCGGTATTCTACCTAAGCTCCTAAACGCATACTACCTTTGATCTTGCATAACCAAATCCTTAATCCATATATCCAAGCCTTCCATAATAGCATATAACCTACACAATGGTTAGACAACTAAACCGTAAGCACAAAGGCTTAGTAAGTAAAACGATCATAAAATACCATTATATTTCAATCAACACATAAGCATCATATACATCAAACACTTACTTTGAAAGCTTACTACTCCAAGTATCATCTATCACATAACATCAACTTATACCATAACATCAACTCATCACATAAGCCATATTCATCATATCACTTAACCATATCTCAAATCTATATTACTTGACATAAAACATACATAATACATATATGTTAGAAATCCATATAACACATGTCAGCATCATTTTACTTACCTTAGCTCGAAGCTAAGCACAATCAAGGCCTCATCATCAACCTTATCATCATCATTACTTCCTAAACCATAACATCATACAAACACTTAAAACCCAACATCATGAATCAAGGGTTTATATAACCCATCTAAACTTACCCATCTTCCTTTCTATATCATCATATGATCATATCATGATCATATAATGAAAACCCACTTAATTCATACATCTTAACCCCATTAGAATCAATGATGGGAAGTACTTACTTGAGGAAGATCATTACTAAAGAAGACTACTAACACTTGATTTTCACCTTCTTCTTCTTAGATCATTATCTAGCTTTCCCTTTCTTTTTCTTCTCACTAAAACCAGACCTCAACCCTCTATCTCAATAATGGAGGAAAAGTCTAGAATAAGCTAGATATAATAGTTAGGTGGTAACTTTGGGCTAATGGCAAGAATGGCCCCTCAAGTCTCTTTCTTTCTATTTTAGCCACACTACATGTCTTAACACTTTTGGTCTATTGCAACTTTAACCCTTGAAGTCTATTTCCTTTCTATTTGAGCCACATAATACTTTCTAAAGCCACAATACTCATTCGTTGACTATCGGGTTTGACCACTACGCAACATTCGTTGACTGGCCAATCACGTAAGGCCTTAATCCCTTTTCATCTAGGGTGGGGTTCCAGTACTCGGGAAACGGGTATAACAATTCTAATTCACTTACTAACCCATCTCTAATACCACTTAACATTCCCACTCGCATTCCATCACCATAACTCTATCATACATTCACATAATCGTAAAACAATCACCGACACCAATCGAGGTGTAAGGCTAACCAATTATTCAAACACTTCAAGTCCTCCACAGACTTCTATCACATACACAATAACACATAAAACACATTCATCACTTATCAACTTTAAGCTCATCTAACATAGAACATAATACATCCCATACTAAGCAATTACTTCTCACATCACTAGCACTTACGTTTAAGGCTTCTACGAGTGGTTTAAGCCTAGGCAACCTATAGTGGAAACCTAATTCACTTAAACCGAAGCTTTGATACCAATTTGTAACACCCTGTGCCCGCTTTGACCAAAATCTTACAACTTTACGCCAAAAAACGTAGATTAAAACTGACCTCTTGTTACTCTTTTGCTCATTTACAAAAATCTATAAAATTTCAGACTTCGAAACCATTTTTAAATGAAACTAGACTTAATTACCTTCAAAACGCCGGGTGGCACGACCTCTAACGACTTATGGATCAAAAGATACGATTTTTAAAAGTTTACAAAAAAACTTACCGAGCAGCCCATCCGATTCGGATAGAGCCTTCCATCGTTTACCGAGACGCCCATCCGATCGGATGGAACCTTCTGTCCACCCGACAACATATTGAAATCTTTTCCTGAAAGTCCCACCTCCCGTACTCAATACTTAACCAAACTCTCCAGATTTGCTTAGTATATCAATGGGCTCATTTTCATACAAAAACATTTACCGTTTGACTCTCGGAATAGTACTTTACAATTTGACGGGTTATGCATAAAACCCATTTTGACCCATTTACACATCAAGACCACTTATACCACTTTAATTTCATACCAAACTTAACCATAACCATTAACTAAACATATCAAATGTGTTCCATACACACTTGACCCATGTACAACCCAAAATGGGTATATTCACTCTTAACCCAAACGCCCCTTTAACTTTGACTATAAACACATAAAACATACTTTGACACAGTGGTTGACCACCAAATCGTTAGGACAACCTTAACATACATTTTGCCACAAGGCTACACCTTACCTACCAATAAAAACCAACGGGGGTACAAACTTTACTCTTGAGCTCGATATTCTACCTAAGCTCCTAAACGCATACTACCTTTGATCTTGCATAACCAAATCCTTAATCCATATATCCAAGCCTTCCATAATAGCATATAACATACACAATGGTTAGACAACTAAACCGTAAGCACAAAGGCTTAGTAAGTAAAACGATCATAAAATACCATTATACTTCAATCAACACATAAGCATCATATACATCAAACACTTACTTTACAAGCTTACTACTCCAAGTCTCATCTATCACATAACATCAACTTATACCATATCATCAACTCATCACATAAGCCATATTCATCACATCACTTAAGCATATCTCAAATCTATATTAATTACTTGACATAAAACATACATAATACATATATGTTAGAAATCCATATAACACATGTCACCATCATTTTACTTACTTAGCTCCAAGCTTAGCACAATCAAGGCCTCATCATCAACCTTATCATCATCATTACTTCCGAAACCATAACATCATACAAACACTTAAAACACAACATCGTGAATCAAGGGTTTATATAACCCATCTAAACTTACCCATCTTCCTTTCTATATCATCATATGATCATATCATGATCATATGATGAAAACCCACTTAATTCATTCATCTTAACCTCATTAGAATCAATGATGGGAAGTACTTACTTGAGGAAGATCATTACTAAGGAAGACTACTAACACTTGATCTTCACCTTCTTCTTCTTAGATCATTATCTAGCTTTCCCTCTCTTTTTCTTCTCACTAAAACCGGACCTCAACCCTCTATCTCAATAATGGAGGAAAAGTCTAGAATAAGCTAGATATAATAGTTAGGTGGCAACTTTGGGCTAATGGCAAGAATGGCCCCTCAAGTCTCTTTCTTTCTATTTTAGCCACACTACATGTCTTAACACTTTTGGTCTATTGCAAATTTAACCCTTGAAGTCTATTTCCTTTCTATTTGAGCCACATAATACTTTCTAAAGCCATAATACTCATTCGTTGACTATCGGGTTTGACCACTACGCAACATTCGTTGACTGGCCAATCACGTAAGGCCTTAATCCTTTTTCATCTAGGGTGGGGTCCCAGTACCCATGAAACGGGTCTAACAATTCTATCCCCCTTATTTAGATTTCGTCCCCGAAATCTCTCGTCTAATGCTATCCAAGACTAAATTACAACATAAACCTGTCCTTATTCTCATGCTCTCTAAGCCATTACCTTGTAAGCAATCCAAATGATCTTGCAAATTCTAAACTTACTATACATAATCATAACTTTTAATCCACTATAAACAACCTTCTCATCACAAACTTATCTAAAATTTCTAACTATAACTACTTGTCATCTGGAAACATCTACTCTTTTGACTTTATATAAGTTAAACTTCAACATTATTTTCACATTATTCACCAATGTACTAACATGACTTAAAGTCATTTACCGGTCAATTTCGCATTCACATAATACAAACAATTATCTACTTCAAAAGCCGGTAACATAATTCAATTTTTTATATTAAGTACCATCTAAATGGTACTTTCAAAATCTTTTCTTCGCATTACTTAAGCAATCTTCATGTTAAATTTTGGGAATGCTTACCCATTATCTTCTCAACTTAAAGTACAAACTCATTTTAGGCGTCTATATTAAGGTTTCACACATTACTTTTAGCGCCGCTATAAATTTTTATTCATATATAGCCTCTTCTTATGACGTCTTCTTGTTTTAGTTTTCACTTTCTCATCTCTCTACCCGTACTCATGTCATATCGGCTACACATAAGCCCACTCATTTACAATTCTTTATTTACATAAAAAGGCGTCCCAATCTATGTAAGTAAGGAATTATAAACTTATGGTTCGGAGATTTACAATTTCTTCATTTAAACGAAGAGGCGTCCCAATTCATTTAAATAAGGAGATTATAAATCATCCTACTTATGTACTTCCGACGCAACAATCGTACCTACTTTACTTTCCATCTTTTCTAGCCTTGGATCCAATCTCACTAACTTTCCATCCATGCCATAAAGGCAGGCTAACCACCATGCCATAAAGGCAAGCTAAATATCCATTCCATAAATGGCAAGCTATCATCCATGCCATAAAGGCAAGCTATCATCTATGTCATAAAGGCAAGCTAGGCATCTCAAAGGATGCCAAACACATGCCATAAAGGCAAGCTAACAACCATGCCATGAAGGCAAGCTAGGCTATCCCGAAGGATACCATAAATACATGCCATAAAGGCAAACTAACATCCATGCCATATAGGAAAGCTGGGCTATCCCAAAGGATACCATAACTAGAGCATTGGATCCAAGCTATATCTATATTATCATCTTTACTCATTTTATCTTCTATGTACTTTTATCATTAAGTACACACTATCATTTTCTCAATTCTCATTGCCTTAAGCAATTTCAATATTCACTATCACATTTACTATCATCTCAACAAGTTCTATATAACACCTGCCCATTTATCATATTTGCATTCTCACAATGCAACTTATCATTCATCTGTCAACCCCAAGTTGACTCACACACTCCCTATATGTCATCTTTATTTTAGACAAGTTTTGAATAATGCTTGTCCATTACAATATACACATTTTCTATGTGTTCTAACAACGCACTTTTACTATTTCTCGTCAACCCTCGTTGACCATATTCTCAATTTATACTATCACTTTATTTAGTTTACTCAACTTTTACGCATATAAACCTTACATAGGTTTATTCTATAACATTCTCATTAATCTCATCATACACATTTTAATATATTAACATGATTATATTCGTGTTTTACAATTCTTTCTAGCGCACTTCATATCACTTATGACTTCTAGCGCAATCTGTATTTCATTCATCACTTCTACTCATCATGCTTAACCATTTATTACTAGCACATTTTACTTATCATGTTTTATATGCAATATGATCTCATCACGTTTTACTATACACTTTAACTTTCTCATTTTAGTTACTCTTATAAGAATTCGTGCCTTAAAGCATCTAATCGTTATTATATCAATCGTGTCTTTCTAATCATCAAACTACAAACATACTTCATTATTCATTTCTTACTTTATCTCAAGCTTTCAAAGCATCTATACTTTATCAAACACTTACCATACTTATCTTTTCACATAACAATGTGTTCTTTCAACTTTCTTTCATCACTAGATCATCACATATAATATGCATTCCAATGCATCTATCTCAACTCTTACACTTCTATGCATCATGCTCTCAAGCACTTCATATAAAACTTAGACATATCATAAACTACCACCATAGACTTAACATCACATAAACAATAACACTTAACACTTAAAAGTTAACACTTATCCAAAAATGTGTTAACATTCATCATCATAATCAAATCATGAAGTCTATGGCTCATATATCACATCGCACAATCAATTTTAACTTTCTCATTTTAGTTACTCATATAAGAATTCGTGCCTTAAAGCATCTAATCGTTATTATATCAATCATGTCTTTCTAATCATCAAACTACAAACATACTTCATTATTCATTTCTTACTTTATCTCAAGCTTTCAAAGCATCTATACTTTATCAAACACTTACCATACTTATCTTTTCACATAACAATGTGTTCTTTCAACTTTCTTTCATCACTAGATCATCACATATAATATGCATTCCAATGCATCTATCTCAACTCTTACACTTCTATGCATCATGCTCTCAAGCACTTCATATAAAACTTAGACATATCATAAACTACCACCATAGACTTAACATCACATAAATAATAACACTTAACACTTAACAGTTAACACTTATCCAAAAATGTGTTAACATTCATCATCATAATCAAATCATGAAGTCTATGGCTCATATATCACATCGCACAATCAATCTATGTCTAAGCATCAACATTCTAATTAACCGCAAGCACTAGTCTACCTTATAACTAAGGCATCATAAAACTTTAATTCACTTACTAACCCATCTCTAATACCACTTAACATTCCTACTCGTATTCCATCACCATAACTCTATCATACATTCACATAATCGTAAAACAATCACTGGCACCAATCGAGGTGTAAGGCTAACCAATTATTCAAATACTTCAAGTCCTCCACGGACTTCTAACACATACACAATAACACATAAAACATATTCATCACTTATCAACTTTAAGCTCATCTAACATAGAACATAATACATCCCATACTAAGCAATTACTTCTCGCATCACTAGCACTTACGTTCAAGGCATCTACGAGTGGTTTAAGACTAGGCAACCTATAGTGGAAACCTAATTCACTTAAACTGAAGCTCTGATACCAATTTGTAACACCCCGTGCCCGCTTTGACCAAAAACATAAAACTTTATGCCCAAAAACGTGGATTAAAACTGACCTCTTGTTACTCTTTTGCTCATTTACAAAAATCTATAAACTTTCAGACCTTCAGACCATTTTTAAATGAAACTAAACTCAATTACCTTCAAAACGCCAGGTGGCACGACCTCTAACGACTTACGAATCAAAAGATATGATTTTTCAAAGTTTAGAAAAAAACTTACCGAGCCGCCCATCCGATCGTATGGCCCCCGCATCCGATTCGGATGGAGCCTTCCATCGTTTACCGAGACGCCCATCCGATCGGATGACCCTCCATCCGATCGGATGGAACCTTCTGTCCACCCTACAACTTTTTGAAATCTTTTCATGAAAGTCCGACCTCCCGTCCTCGATACTTAACCAAACTTTCCAGATTTACTTAGTATATCAATGGGCTCATTTTCATAAAAAAACATTTACCGTTTGACTCTCGGAATAGTACTTTACAATTTGACGGGTTATGCATAAAACCCATTTACACATCAAGACCACTTATACCACTTCAATTTCATACCAAACTTAACCATAACCATTAACTAAACATATCAAATGTGTTCTATACACACTTGACCCATGTACAACCCAAAATGGGTATATTCACTCTTAACCCAAATGCCCCTTTAACTTTGACTATAAACACATAAAACATACTTTGACACAATGGTTGACCACCAAATCGTTCGGACAACCTTAACATACATTATGTCACAAGGCTACAACTTACCAGCCAATAAAAACCAACGCGGGTACAAACTTTACTCTTGAGCTCGGTATTCTACCTAAGCTCCTAAACGCATACTACCTTTGATCTTGCATAACCAAATCCTTAATCCATATATCCAAGCCTTCCATAATAGCATATAACCTACACAATGGTTAGACAACTAAACCGTAAGCACAAAGGCTTAGTAAGTAAAACGATCATAACATACCATTATACTTCAATCAACACATAAGCATCATATACATCAAACACTTACTTTACAAGCTTACTACTCCAAGTCTCATCTATCACATAACATCAACTTATACCATAACATCAACTCATCACATAAGCCATATTCATCACATCACTTAAGCATATCTCAAATCTATATTACTTGACATAAAACATACATAATACATATATGTTATAAATCCATATAACACATGTCACCATCATTTTACTTACCTTAGCTCCAAGCTAAGCACAATCAAGGCCTCATCATCAACATTATCATCATCATCATCATCATCATCATCATCATCATCATCATCATCATCATCATCATCATCATCATCATCATCATCATTACTTCCTAAACCATAACAACATACAAACACTTAAAACACAACATCATGAATCAAGGGTTTATATAACCTATCTAAACCTACCCATCTTCCTTTCTATATCATCATATGATCATATCATGATCATATGATGAAAACCCACTTAATTCATACATCTTAACCCCATTAGAATCAATGATGGGAAGTACTTACTTGAGGAAGATCATTAAAAAGGAAGACTACTAACACTTGAATTTCACCTTCTTCTTATTAGATCATTATCTAGCTTTCCCTCTCTTTTTCTTCTTACTAAAACTGGACCTCAACCCTCTATCTCAATAATGGAGGAAAAGTCTAGAATAAGCTAGATATAATAGTTAGGTGGCAACTTTGGGCTAATGGCAAGAATGGCCCCTCAAGTCTCTTTCTTTTTATTTTAGCCACACTACATGTCTTAACACTTTTGGTCTATTGCAACTTTAACCCTTGAAGTCTATTTCCTTTCTATTTGAGCCATATAATACTTTCTAAAGTTTGGTTGCTGGTTGTTAGGGTAGGCATACCCTATTTTCGTCATCATCATGTATCCTAATTCTGCTGGTTTCGACTTGATTAAGATTGGATGCGTGATGTGTTGTTTATTGGAAGTTAGGATTTTCTTAAATCCTATTATCTGCTTATGCGATCTAAGTGCATTGTGTTACATGAATATTTGGGCAATATACTTAATATTGCAGTTGCAGTGGATCGTATTCTTGTTGCTGCGACTTGTTGCTGGGTTGCGGCTTGGTTGTTCACGGTTGGATTTTGGTTTTCCTTGCCGATCGTGTGATGTTGCCTTGGAAGTTGGTGTTGAACTCGTTGTACATGCAATGAAGACATTGTTAATCGAGTGCTCTCCATGGAAGTGGTTCATATGGACCTGGTTGTTTTTTTTTACATTTTAATTATAATTGAAATGTAATTTGTTAAGTAGCTTTTTTTAGCTTGTTATGATTGTAAGTTGCACATGTAGGTGCATTTTTGTCGCCCTGATCGGGCAAGAGATGGGGGATTCACCCCCATCCTTTGTACTTCAACGTTTTTTGGTGTAATGAATTTTGCCAGGCTGAAGGCCTTTTACCCAAAAAAATAATACTTTCTAAAGCCACAATACTCATTCGTTGACAATCGCGTTTGACCACTACGCAACATTCGTTGACTGGCCAATCACGTAAGGCCTTAATCCTTTTTAAATCTAGGATCATATCCCTGCTGATTCCCCTTAACTTCAACCATTTGTCCTTGTTGACCCATGTTGAAACTCAGCTGTGCAATCTGACTGTTGCGAGTGTTCGATGAAATCCTTTGGTTGTTGTTAGTTGGTGTGGAATAGCGTCCTTGTCAGTGAAATCTGGTTCTTGGTATTGTGGGTATTGTTGTTGTAGAATAACTTGTTGTTGTGGGTAAAATTGTTGTTGTGGTATGACAGCAGTTTGTGGAATATATTGTTGTTGCATGTAGTTCTGAGTGGAGGATGATGATGATGGTTATGTATTCACTGTTACAGGTGTTGGTGTTTGAGCAATTAATGCAAGAGGATCATGTTGCTTAGCTAATTTCTCCTTCCTGACTTCATTCGCCTCAGCTTGGTTTTGCTTAAGGAAATCATAGAGCTGATCATAGTTCACCTGGTGAATATCTTTGGTTTGGTTGACAATAGTGACAAATCGTCCCCATTCTTCTAGTAGATTGTTGATAAACTTGATGTTTTGAACTATTTGTCTTGGTGTCAACTTGTTTCTGATGAGCTCGTTCATGAGAGTGCAAAACCTGGTGTAATAAGATTCAATGGGTTCTGTTGGAGTGGATGTGAACTTCTCCAATTTAGTTAGAAGTTTGTTTTCAACATCTTGTAACCCAATTTCTGTACCATGACAAAGTCTTCTAACTCGTTCCCACATATCAACAGCAGCAAATATTTCCCGTGGTAACCAAGTTGAATTAATAGCATGGCTAAGTCATCAGTTGCAATTTGCTTCAAATCTTCTGCTGTATATTCATCTTCTTTTTTGTTCACCAAAGAACGGTGGTACGGGAGGTGTTGTAGTTGGATCTCCAGATTCTTGAATCTGAAGAGGCTTGAATGGTCCATTCTTGATGAAGTTAAGCAGGAGTTTACCTTGTCCATCAGGTTTAGTTTTGATGTAGCGAAGTATACGGATCGTCCATGGAAGATAACCACCTTTTTCAAGCATAGGAGGACGGTTTTCTGCACCGGCTACATGAATGTCTTGCTGAGTAGCCATTGATGATGTTTCGTATAATAAAGTTGAACTTGGATCGTTGCAACGAAATAGGAGTTGTATTTGAAGGTTAAGATCAGTTGTTGTACTGAAGTTCTGGTTTTTAGCTGAAGATCATTTGAAGTTAAGTCCTTAGAAATCAAGCAGCTTGCAATTTAGATAAACTCTTGAATTTAGATAAACTCTGGAATTTAGATAAACTCTTGAATTTAGATAAACTCTGGAATTTAGATAAACTCTTGAATTTAGATAGATTCTTAAATTTAGATAAACTCCTGAATTTAGATAAATTCTGGAATTTAGATAAACTCTTGAATTTAGATAAACTCTTGTTTTTATCTAAATCGTCAACAATTTAGATAAACCCTTTTTTATCTAAATTCGTCCACAATTTAGATAAACCATTTTTTATCTAAATTCGTCCACAATTTAGATAAACCCTCTTTTATCTAAATTCACCAACAATTTTGACAAAACCCCTTATACAAGGAATTTCAACAAAAGTGCTATATAGATCCAACAAACGATTCACACACAATCTTCTAAGCAATTTTCCATGATCAACCAACTTCAAAAACCCGTAAATACTTATAAAGTTCGAACCTTTATCACCTTTATGCTCTTTTAACCAATATTTCGATACAAAGTTCTAACCTTTAACGAGACAACACCAAAATTTTAAAGATAGAAATCGAGGATATGAACCAAAACTCACTAATCAAGCGTAAAAACTATGAAAAGCTACAACTTTTTAACTTAAAACTTGCGTAAAAATCAAAATTTTCACACAAAGTTTACGTTTTATGGAGAAAAAATGAAACTTTATGCTATAATTTGATCAAAAAACGAAATGAACAAACTCCTACAACGTTGTTTGGCTATATGATACCACTTGTTATAACACAAGGTCACTACTTTATCACACCACAATATGTATAGATCGAATGGCACTAGAGAGAGATGGAGAGAATATATATGTAACTCGTATGATATTAGATTAGAGAGAAGAAGAAAGAAAACAATAAAAGACAATACACACTCACACCCACCTATTACACCTCTTGAAGCACACATGAATATGAGGTGGTGAGTGTGTATATATAGAGATACAAGTGATGCCCTAAGGCTTTTCTATGGGCTTTGGTTGGGCTTTACATGGGTTGGACTATTTTACATAATTCATTGGACTAGTATACCTAGACATATAGTCACTTAGCTTAGACCAAAGTTCTAAGCCCTTAATATATTTTACATACGACACAAAGTTCTAAATATACAAAATGACCATCACTTTTAATTGCTAACAATAGTCACACTAATTTGGTCACTGAACTTCAATATTTGTTACAAAGGTGATCAAAAATCGTTAACAAAGGCAACAATTCCCAAGTTGTACAAGACTACAAATCATTCACCTTTTGGAAACATTTATAAGACCATTCAACCATATCAGTCTTTACAAGCTCCACCGGTACCCAAAATAATCAATATCGAAAACTACCATTTGCTTTACTAGTGAAATTGAAGTCCAGTGACCAAATAAGAAGTGTAGTTGAAGTGTGTGGATAATGTTTCAATTAATTGCAATTTCTTCCTTTTAAAGAAAGAAAAACAATCCACATATTTAAAGTGCCAAAACCTGTACAGTTTCCCAAATATATCGACATAACATCATCCTGCTCATTCTAATAGACAACTTAGACTACGATGGTAAAAATGGCTACTTTTGTACTTCAAAATTTTACATGGATGTTATTTAAATCAAGCACAATTTCTAACAAAACTTGATTAATTAGTCTTTATATTCTAACAAAACTTGATTTATTTTTCTCAACTTTGTTCCTACAAATCTTTGAAGGTATAGATGATGAGTGATTACTCTAGAAATTTGATACTCCCTCCGTCACAAAATATAAGTCCATATTTGACTTTTCAAAGTCATTTTTTCTGACTTTGACCGTAATTATTTTTTTTCCCGTACTATATGATACTTGATGAAAAGTATACCAATGAAAATACATTTGAAACACAAATCCATTTATATATTTTGCATCAAGTATTATATAACACGAACAAAAATAATTACGGTCAAAATATGAAGAGAAAGACTTTGAGAGGTCAAAAGCGGACTTATATTTTGAGACGGAGGGAGTATTTGCTATTGACCAATATATATAATACATGAGAAGTGCTTGTGATGATCTCATGTGTTTTTCATTCGGATACTCTATTTCATGCTTTAATGGCAGTTATGGAGAATGTTTCAAGGGTTGATGCCTCACCTCAAGTGCTTGTGATGATCTCATGTGTTTTGATTTTTGTCTGCTAGTTATCTTGGATTGGTCTTTTGGTGTTTTACCAAAGGATTACTACATACCATCTGTAGGACCGAGAATGTACAAGATTTATGTGATTCGGGAGGTCTTGGTTGGGTGAAGAAGATGAATGTCTTCATCTTTTTAGTGAGAGAAACTAGAGAGATGGTGGAGAAAATACTTGTATATTGCCCTGCATTATCCATCTTAAATCTAGGATCATATCCCTGCTGATTCCATATGTGGTCATATCGGGTTGTCTCCACATGTGGTCATTTACTAGCAGCCGGTGAATTTTAAGGTTGGTTTGAGAGAAGTATTGAGAGTATTTTTTTGACATATTCTCACGAAACTATGCTTCGACGAGCTGTTATGGCTTTACAATTGCATCAAGCTAACGGTAATCAAAGGCATGTACACTAAAGTATGATGATTCCGATGAATCGCAACCATCAGGAGGGTGAACTACGGCTTATTACCAACTTGGATGCAATACTGTGTGATATATGTTATGAAGCTCCCGAACGACAACCATTGTGCTTCCTTTAGTATCTACAGTCTCCGCTGCGTGTTTGAAGACTAAAGAGAGTTGTCGATTCAGGAGGGAGCAGAGAAAAGAAAATGGCTCACTAGTTAGGAGGGAGTAATAACCTAACTAGAACATTACAGTTGAAGTTCAGAGCTACAAGGATGTGTGCCGTCAGCACCAAAGATCGATGTCGCGATCTTCGGTATAGAGAACTTCAAGCCTGCCTTTGGATCTAGACTACAGAGACTCTGCACTTCGACAAAAGTATATTATTATTGTAATTTACTTTTTTATAGGTCTCATTGTAACCATTCACTTGTGACGACATCTTGGAGGGAGATTGTTAGACTCGCTTTTTTATAAAGATATCGTCACTTAAGTGAATTGGACTAGATTTGTAATAAGTAGTACACGCAGGGACAAATTATGTTTAAATGGCAAACTAGTGATGTAATAGGGCCTATAAATACCCCTCATGACTCTCCATGAGGGGTGTAGGAAAGCTTTGTATCATTCATTCACTTGTTTTAATCTAATAGACTAAGAGTTTTCTCCACCCTCTCTCTACTTTCTCTCTTTAAAAAGATGAAGATATTCATCTTCTTTCACCAACCAAGACATCGCGAATCACATAAATCTTATACATTCTTGGTCCTACACCATCCATACAACCTAGGGTATGTTCGACTCCTCGGAATACCCTACTGGTTCACTGGCTTTTTGTCTTGAATTTTTCTTTTGACGGGGCTATTTGTACCCCAATGTCTGTTTCTGGCACGTCTCTTTTTCATATTAAGCGTATCCGGTTGCACACTTTTAACCTATGTCTTTTGTGGGATCCCAACTGAACCTGCCAACCCCAACGACACTCCTGCCCCCGCCAACAACCCCGCTTAGGCCAGTGAATGCGGTTATACGGCTTCTATCGTGTTTCATTTGTTATTGCTTTATCTTTAAATATTTTGTCTTTTTGAATTATGATTGTATTACTCTCAGATAGGGGTGTGACTGTCTAAAACTTACCTCCTCATACCTCACTTTGATGTTGAGTCAATAAAATGTTTTATGTTTGTTATTTATATTATCTTTTTGGGGAAATTTCATTTATATCCATACAAAACTTGATAATTACGTGAATATCCTTTCAAAAATTATAATTACGTCAATATCCTTCCGAAATCTAAAATGTACTCATATATGTCCGAACAAATAATTTAATCTTAACTAAATGAATAAACTACCAAAATTTAATACCTAAAAATTAGATAAAAAAAAAAGAAAAAAGAAAAAACCTATTTACTTATTTACCCTTGTACCATTATTAAATAGATTAAACAAACAAAGTTGCTATAGAACATTAGGCATGTACTTCACCTTTTTTTTTCTTCTTCTTCTTCCTTTAATTTCTCTCTTCTTTTAATTAGTTTAATTTCCACAGCTAGTATAAATCTAAGCAAAGGGATAACATTCTTGTCTATAAACTGTGTCATAATAGCTAATCCTTGACGACTAAAATTGCTTTAAACATGAGACTTGTGTCACAGTCAGTACAAAAAAATCTGCACTTAGGGACGATATTCTCGTCCCAAAAATGTACATAGCGTCGTCTCAAAAAAAATATGGCATGACATATAGTCCCGTTTATGTAGTATCTTTTTTGCTGTCACAAAAAAAGTTTGAGACGACCAAGTGTTTGCATATTTGGGACGACATAATGCTGCGCCCCACGAGCAATTCAACTCTTAAAAATATGAAAGGGACGACATTTGTTTTGCAAAAAGGGACAAGATTATCGTACTTAGTTGATTATTTTTTATTTTTTATTTTTGCTTTCTTTACTATTTTTAAGTAAACAAGAAAATGTTTTTAAAAATAAAAACGGGACGACATGAAAAAATTAGAAGGGACTAGATTGTCATCCCAAAGTGTTTATGTTTTTTGTATTATTAAACCGTTTGGGACGATATACGTGGCAGTCAAAGTGATGTTGTATTTTTCGAGTTATACAATTTATATCTTGATTTTACCAGAATGTTAAACTAATACACACGTAGGCAAGTGCACCTGTCGTATGCTAGTATAGCAATAGTAAGAACCGAGAGTCGTATCCCAAGACAGTATGATTATTCGAATTATAGATCTTGAATGCTAGTTAAACTAATTAACAATAAAAACTAAAAGGGGGAGATGCTTATAAGATAAAGTATAAGCTACTTGAGAAGAGATTTAAAACTAAATAACAAATAAAAGCGACAAAAGTTGAGTTGTAAACAATTGATGGAAAATGTATTCACTTAGATTCGATTCCCCCTAGACTTTGGATAACAATTTGATTAAATAAAAGATAAGATCATATTATATGGTGATTTCTAATGTAGAAAAGACTCATCCGTCGACTTGTCTAAACCTACAACTATTGGAAAGTAAATCCGAATGTCTTCGCGACAACCACCTCAAGTTATGCATTAAGCCTATTCAACTGATTTATGAGATTTAATGGGATATGTTTAATGGTTAAAAACATATAATGATAACAATAGTTGTCACTACTTGCAATCATGCACACATGTTCGATTTAGATTAATTAACGTCTCAAACCCTATTACTATGTCTAGTCTCAAGCCTTAATCATTTAATTGCTCAAATGATCAAGAATAAATATTATACACATACGGATTGTCATCATGATATGCATACAATATTCACGATAAGAAACAATAAAAATCATAATCAAACACATATGGTTCTTTATTAAACTCAATAATCATCCATACAACCAATAATAAAATCGCTAAAAAATGTTATCCATCATCTAAGGTTCATCAACTCTAAGCAAATACTATGAAATTTAGCAAAGCATAATAAAAAGAACAAATATAACAATAATTAAACAAAGGTTCAATATGATATTAAAAATAATAAAAGTTCAAACCGAATAAAATTGTTGATGCCGTGTTTGCGTCTGATTAAATGCCAAACCAAAAGTGAATTAAACAAAAGTTCAACAAAGGAACGAATTGCCTTCTGTCCCTTCTTGTTCCAGCCGTAAGAAAAAAATAAGAACTTTGTATTCTTTTCTTTTTTTTTTTTCGTTCACAGCAGCCAAGAAGTAAAATACTTCTGTTTTTTATTCCCTTGCTCTGTCCTCTTTTTTTCAATATCCGAACTTTATAAACGTACGGTCAACCTCCTTTTAATTGTATTCGAATAGTTCGTTTGACCACCAAATTGTTCACAACTTTATTCTTGTCTGCCGCCTCTCTGTCTGTCCTATTAAAATAATCCCCCTTTTTCCACCAAATGTGCCTCCTTAGTTATAAGGAATAGAACCCTTATTTCTTTTGTTTTATTCGTGCCCTCTAAAACCCAACAGGCCATAGGCCTTTTCTTTTGCGTCAAAACCAAACACAAGGCCCACCAATTTGTGGCCTTCCATCAAATTAAATAAATATTGAGCCTAATTGTATCACACAATTTACGGACTTCTGACGAAAGAGTTATGATCAAAATAATGCAACAACGTCCAAAACTTCATTTTTCTTTACTTTACTTCAATTCATGCCAATTTCCGTGTCTTTTCACCAATTGCTCCATTTTTACCTATGATACGAAATAATAAACAATTAAGTACCATTTCTTATATAAAAATAAAAATAAAATAACTATAATTGTGAGATAAATGATTCATAAGAAGACTACCTATTTGATCATATCAAATATTCCCCCACTTGACTTCTACTTGTCCTCAAGTAGACTCCCGAACTCAACTTATAAAAATATCTCCCAAACAAAAGTCTAGGAAATAAATCTTAAATAAATTATTCAATCAAAAGTACGCACAACCAAGAACCTCACGAATAGGAAATGAAAACACTGAAACCACTCAAACTAGTCTATGTGGTAACATTTAGTGAATCGCTCAATTGCTCGGTCGTGGCGAATATTCTATCATAAGCTTGGCAAGGATACACATCTCCACTACTAGAGTCTAGACGCAACTAATCTAAAAGGAAAATGGGTCAAAACAATTAAGGCTTACGGGTTAAGGGTAGGAATTAGACATGGGATAACATATAAGAATTGGTGCAAAAATAAAAGAACAAAACACATAGATTAAAGTCCAAAAACAAACCAAATGTTGCTAGCTACATTCTTACCACAAACCCAAAGAAGACTCTTATCATGGACTAACTCACGCTTTAACACGGATAAGCACACTTTAGTGACACACGAATTAGACTCAAAGAAATCACGATATCATCATCGACATACCTAATTGGCTCAATCAATCAACCAACTCCCATTCATCCCAAGAAATACAAAAAATAGTGGTTTATAACGACCACTAATACCAACTAAAAAACGCATAGTTGGTTTATTGTGACGGCCAACTAAAAATAATATTGAGTTGGCTTAAATGACGTACCAACTATCACACAATCTCTTATTTTTTCTCTCTTTTTTTTTTACCTTTTTTTTTTCTTTTTCATTTCATTTTTTTTTAATCTCTCATTTCTTTTGGCTCACAAATCACAAAAATTAAAAATAGTAATAATGGTACATAACTTTACCATTTCATGAATAATAATCCATCTTGAATAAACTTGGAACAAATAATCAAACTCGGATGACATCATACAGGTGAAAGTAAGACAAACCGATATACATACTAACACCTACTTTCACATTCCCTTTGCACTGTGCAATTTCCTGACCAAAATCTCTCTCGAGAAAAATCAAACGAGATCTCACACGAAACACAGGAAATACAACCAAATACATACCAGTAACTAGCAACCAACCATAGGACTTAATCTACACGGGCTAAGGTGTAATGGTGTAACAAAACATAAACATATAATGTGGGTAACAAACGAAAGGAAAGGCTCAACCGGTTTTCTAATGTGTCTTACTCTAATAATGAGAGTAACAAATGGGTTTATACGGGGGTTAACTAACCAGTGTAGTTAGTTAATATAAACATTAACATGTAAACGACATGGGCTATTTGGGTGAATCCTAATAATTTGCCTTCTAAACTAGTCAACATCGATTACACTAAGTTTCCTTAATGCAATGCTCATTATTGTGGTCTCGACGCGATATACTGATGAGTGTGTAAATACTCATCATTTTATACCCATAAAAAACATTAAAATGACCTAAAACACCCAATATATATTGCAGATATCCTTGGTTTGTGTTTTATGTGTTTCAGGTACTGAAGGATTGAAAACGGAACGAAAACGAATATTTTTGGATCGACTCGACAACAATTGATCAAGTGAAGACAAAAGTCAAAGACAAAGTCAAGTCAACCCCCAAAATACCAAAATGACACAAATGGTCCTTGGATATAATTATTACTTTTGGCAGCTTTGGTCCTTGGATTTTCAGATTTTACAACTTTAGTCCCTAAAGTTAAAACTTATCCAAAGCCAATCCTAAAATAAATCCAGTCCAGAACCAATTCAAAAATAAACCCAATCCACATTTCCCAAGCCCAATCCCAACAATAACCAAACCCGGCCTATTCCTTTCCCTGAGTTAACCCAAAAGGTTTGACTTCGGTCAAACCTTTCTTCTAAAACTAAATGCCGCCAAAACCATACCAGAAACCACCTCAACCCACCGCCTTATCCCTGACAAACCCACCCCCTCCTCCTATCCCACTCCACCTAACAAGCCAAAAGCAATTAATGCTTCTTCCCCAACACAAGTTACCAGACCAAGTGGTATTTTTCCACTATCCTATTTTTGGCGCCAAAATCCGTTTGGACGGCTGAGATGATAAAAAGACAATTGGAAGGTTGGGATTTGCTCAGAGATGGAAGACAAAGGAAACCCTAATATTGTAGTATAAATAGAACCATAATGTAGCCTTAATTGGCAAGTAGTTTTTAATGTTTAATCGTATTGTAATTTTAATTATTTAAGCTTATCAATTTTAAATTCCAGTTATCTTTACAAGTTATTTTAAGTCTGTTTATCATTAATCCTTGCATCAATCCCATTAGTTAATGAAAATTTCATGTTCTCAAATTTCCATGGTGTACTGTTAATCGAATTAAGTTAAGTAATTATTGAAATAGCTTCTTTGCTATTTCTATAAGCTTGCATAAGCTTACTATAGCTTTTGATAAGTTTATGTTAGTCTAAATCAGTTCTAATCAAGAAATTCAAGAAAAGTCAAAGAAAGTCAACTGGAGGTCAAAATAAGCAGTTCTGAATGATAAGCTGTTCATGGAAGAGCTTATTGGGTTTTCTAGCTTGTTTTTGACAAGCTAGTTGTGTTCTGATCATTAGTTCCATTGTTTCTTAACCTCACAGTTGTAAGCAATTTTCATATTTTTTTCATTATTTCCTAGTTTACTGTTCCATAGCTTATCTCTGTGCTTATTGTCAATTTCCTTGCTTATCTGTGTTATTTGGAGTAATAGTAGCCTAGTTTGATAATTAGTTTAAGCCTAAATCTCATTTTCCATTAAATAGCTAAAATCAGTCAACTAAGTCAAATTAAGCTCTTAGCTTATTTAGTGCTTATCTTTATTTGAAATCTGCTTATTTCATCTTAGTTAAGTTAGTTATTCACTAAATAGTCAGAATCATAAGCTATTTTGGTCAATCCTAGTGTTAATCTTAAAATCAGTGATATTAAGGACTGTTTGGGTTAAATACTCAAAATGGGTCAAAATGGGTTGTTCCTGTTCATTGACCATTTGCCCAACTTTGATCTTGCTTAGAATAACCAGTTTCATCTGTTTTTAAGAGCTTTTAAGCTTACTTGATAGGATTTGTGATTTTTAGTGGACTGTGGAGATTTTAGAACTTGGACTGCTCATATTAGCTTCAAATAAGCTTGAGCTTATTTGCTCCTTGTTTTTGGTAACTTTAGGTTTTATATAATGGTTAAAGACCATACTCAAGAGTTGGATACGTTTCAATAGGATTTGAATGGGTTTGACCCATTTTGTTCACATCTGCATACTCAGAACCAAAAATGCAACCTGCATAATTTTTCTAGATCCATTAAAGTGCTTATCTATGTTAGTTTAAGCTTAAATTTTGGATTTCTCAATAGCTTGCCAGTTGACCTTTGCTTATTTCCATTCCCAGATCCTTAGCATACCTTATTCAAGCTTTGAATTAAGCTCAAAAGTCTCTTATCCACACAAGCATACACTGAGCAATCAGTGTACACTTGTCTGGACTAGTCACTTTCTCAGCTTATTTTTAAGCAACAAATAAGCAACTCTTGGTCTGCTTTTTGGTTTTGTGTGATCCTCAATAGGTGAATTTTAAGTGGAATCAGTCTTTGTGGTGATTAGTAATCATTTAAGTGCTTAAAAATAAGTCCAAAATTGCCTAGAAATTAAATAGCTGCCCTGTGCATCAGTTCACTTTTTGGCTTATTTGAGTTTTGATCAGTGCTTATTTCTGAGTTCTAGTGCTTATTCAGTGTTCCTATCAGATAATTGTTGGTTGTTTAGCTTATTGCAACTTTGCCTTAGCTTATTTCATAGCTTATCAGCCACATTGATCAAGCCTTGGGCTTATTCCATTTTTACCCACTGATCAGCAAAACTTTAGCTCATTCTGAGCTTATTAGAAGTTTTCATAAAAAGTGCTAGTTATAAAATTTGCTTATCTCATTGTGCTTAATCAGTTTCAATAATAAAAATCAAAAAAATAAAATAAGCAAAAAAAAAAAAAAAAGCCAAGGGATTCGAACCCTGGTCTCTTAGCACACACACCCAACACCCAACCATCTGCCCTAGGGACTTTTCCTGGTTAAACCATACACACCCTTTTATTTAACCACTTTTCCTTTTTAAAGCTTATTTCCACAGTTTGCTTATTAACTGCTTATTCAGAAAAGCAGTTAGCCCACTTTTATTTTTCATAGGTTTTAATTAACATTAAGTAATTTCCTGGAATTTTTCATAATTTTCCAAGTTCATTTAGTATTTTTAATTAATTTTTCTTTTACGTTTAGTTTTTAAATCATAATAAAAAATATAAAACTCAGAAAAATATAAATCTTTTTTCTAAAATTTTCTTTTATTATTTAGGACTTAAGAAAAATAATTTTGCACATTTAAGATTAGATTTCCATATATCTTAGTTTTTAGCCCGTTTGAATAATTCCCGTAACGCGTTTTTAATATAATCTGCTGTAATCTTAATTTTATTTTGAAAATTTGTTTCTCATTATTTAATTAGAATATAATAAAATCAAAATTTCATATCCCAATCATCAGTCACTCTAATTCCAAACCTCAAACGATATCGCCCATTCACACCACGTTGGGACACGACCTGGGTAATCACTTACCTGGTATCACAAATATCACAAACGTGAGTTTTTGCAAGTTAGCCTTTTTCCTAAAGGGTTGATTTGTCTTTATTCACGTGTATCCGTCTGATATTATTTATATATACACTTTAGCACGGATCAAATTTTGGCGCCGCTGCCGGGGAGGTTGTGTTGCAACAATATCGTTGAGATTTTAAACGATTAGTGACTTGAGATCCTTCTTTCAGAAGTTCCTATTTCCCATAAACCATATAAAATACAAAAATATTTTTTCTTTTCTTTTATATATATTATCATATAAAAAATAAAAACCCAAAAACATTCTCGTTTTATTGTAAAATAAAAGATAAAAGCAAAATCAATATAATATTCCTCAACTTGGAGTATTATCATAATAAGTTCCCAAACATCAGTTTAAAACTTGCCTTTGTGTTGCTTGCGAATTCGGCTCACCTTTGATTGATAAACAAACTATAACGGAGGTTTAAGGAGGGTTTGACATTAAATTGTAGAACCGAAAGGAGCGGGTTTTTAAGGAGCATTTATTGCCCACCTTTGCTCCTCCGCCACTCTGTGCATTTTTCAGTCGGAGAGCTACCGTACGCTTGTTGATTTAAGGTTTAAGTTCCTTATGTTTTGCTTCGATCTTGTTTTAATTGAATTATTTTATTTAGTGCATGCGCACTCGTTCTTCTACGTCGACAAGTCCTTTACGTGAACTCGTAGATATTCCGAGAAGACGTAATCGTAGACGTACTGCCCGAATAGTCGAACCCGAGATTCGTACTATTCCCATTGATAATATGGCAGACAATCGAACAATGGCGGAGATGCTCCAAGCACCCACCGAGGGTTACGGAGATGCCATCGTTTTACCACCAATCGACTCTGATCATTTTGAATTGAAAACGCATTTGATTCAACTCGTGTCTACAAACCAATTCCACGGGTTTGAACGAGAAGATCCGTATGCACACATCCGTTGGTTCAACAATTTGACCTCAACCATCAATTACAAGGATGTGCCGCAAAAAGTTGTCAAATTGATGCTATTTCCGTTTTCACTCGAAGGGGCAGCCCGGATTTGGCTGGAAAAAGAACCCCCTCGATCCATTGAAACTTGGGAAGATCTCGTACAGAAATTCGTCAATTATTTCTTTCCTCCTTCAAAGACGACTAATCTGAAAAATGAAATTTCTGGATTTCGTCAAGGTTTCGATGAAAACTTCGGAGAGGCATGGGACCGATTTAAAGATCTCCTAAGAAAATGCCCGCATCATGATTTCACGGAGTTATAACAGATCAATACGTTTTACAATGGGTTGAATGGAAACGATCAAGATTCTCTAAACGCTGCCGCCGGCGGCAATATCTTGAATCGTCGACCTAAACATGTTCTTGAAATTTGCGAGAATAAATCAAAAGTTCCTATTTCTCGAAATAAAGTGAATGTTCCTATCACTCCTGCTTCTTCATCCGGTAACTCATCAGAGTTAGCCGCTCTAACGGAAGCAGTTCGTTGCATGATGAAGGAAGTGAAAGAAATTAAGAGTGAAATTCATAAACTGGAACAAATCAAAGCCATAAACAAAGTGTGTGAAACTTGTGGTGGCCCGCATGCGTATTACGATTGTCAAGCAACCGATGCTTCTGTTTACCAAGCTTCCGTAGCTGCAGTAAACTACAATCAAAACCGACCGCATGCTGAAACTCATTACCGAGCACCAAATGCTATGGTACCACCTGGTTTTCCACCCGTGCCAAATCAAAATAATCAAAATCGCTTTGTTCAAAATCAAGGACAAAATTTCAACAATTCTCATAATCAGAACCGTAACAATTTCAACAAGCCTTACCAAGCTCCGAATCAACACGTTTATCAACAACATCCTCAAGCTCCTTTGACTAATGATTTCATGAAAATTACTGAGTCCAGCATGCGTTCAATGCAGACTCAAATCAATAATATGAAAGTCGAGTTGAGAAAGGAAATTGATACTACGATGTCTCGTCAAACAAATGAGTTGAAGAATATGAGGGGCAGTTTCATGAATATGAACATGAACCAGTCTTCTTCATCTTCCGGACGACAACCGAGCAATACCATTCCTAATCCTAATGTTGAGTTGAAAGCCGTCACCACTCGTAGTGGTAAGACGCATAATGGATTGTTGGGAATAAAATGTTCAAGTCAAAAAGCCTGCCAGTTATGTCAAAGAGCATGCTAATTGATTTTGAAGAAGTATGAAGATGTACTAACAGTACCTTCTGGGTAGAAGGTACTGCTAGTTGATGAAGAGCCTGCCAAGCTTTATGTCAAGTTATTAGATATTTTGTAATAGATATTTAGTGGAATTATTAGTCTTTGTACATTGTTATACGTTATGTAGAAGTAGTTTAGTCTTTTGTGGTTCACAGAAGAATATTACAGAGTTGTACATTGGTAGTTGTATTTAATTGTAGGCTAGAATAGTCAAAGTAATGTATTATATTCAACCACTTGACAACTTGTAATTAGGGTACCTTATCGTATAAAAGGTTCCCTAAGTCACCACTTCATGCAGGCATCTTTCCAACTATTAACCAAAACCGAACTATCTCTCAAGTAACTTAGTTACTCAACTCACAAATCCTTTTTGCAATCTAAGATTCAAGATTACTTTGTAATCCCGGTGATATTTAGATCATCCGTATTATTTCATCAATAATATTGAATCGTTTTGTGTTAATTTGTAACACCCCAACCCAACAAGGGTAAATGTGTCACATCACGGTGACAAATCAGAGCATACATAATACACAGCGGAAGCCATAAACCAAAATCAATAAGAAAGTCAAGCCAACACGGCTTAAACCAAATTACATGAGTTCAAAAGATAAGATAAACAAATGGAACAAACAAAAGAAACAGAATCTCGAAACAAATGTCAATAATAAAGGTGGTCATCTAAGGTAACAGCTCCAATGAAACTCTAACTCTCATCCCAAAGCAAAAGCCCCAGCTCCTAGCTTAGATACCTGCCGCACACGAAAAGAAAAGACGTGCGGCTGAGCTTAAAAAGCTCAGTGAACAGATACATATAATAAGCAGAAATAATGAAGAACGAATCATGGCAAGGTTAAATGATAACGAAACAGATATAATATATGGTGCAATGGAAAGTATCATAAGGTACAGTCAATAAAAGGGAAAGAATAATATAGGATAGTAATCCACCACGAGCCCAGAAACATATCAGATCATATCATATACAGTAACCATAGAGGAGCGACCTCTCAGAAATGTGAAGGGCATGTATTGCACACAGTACCAATCACCAGACAAATCATATCATATCATATACAGTCAAATCCACTAAACAGAAACAAAGATCTAGATGCATCACAATGCCCCTACCAATCACATGCAACAAATCAAGGGACGGTGTAACCAAATCACTAGGGCTACACACTAGTCATGCCAGTGGTGCATCACAGACACGGCCATGTTACCTTCATGGCTAGGGTCACAAATTTTGGCTCGGGTATCAAACTAAGAGTCACAAATCATATCATATCAGAAGGTCATATCCAAAGGTTCAAAACAGATAGATCAAAATAGATGGCTCATAACAAAAGGTTCAAATCAAATCTTTTCAGAAGTATCAAGATCCAAATCAGATTTTAACAGATCAGAAGATGCAAATCAGAAATCATATCATGTCAGAGAAATAAGACACCCTTACTGAAAAAGGGCAGAGTATCTGTACCTTATTCAAATGCAAGCACAAAGAACACAAGCAGAAAGTACTGAGACAGATCAGGACCTCTCCCTCTTTACACCTAGAGAAAGTAGAAGACAAATTACTAAGGGGGTTCAAGTTCAGATTACCATCTTTAATTATCTTTTCATTTTAAGAACTTTCCAGATTTAGCAACTTTCTATTTTTAGCAGGTTTCCCGAATTAGCAAGTTCCCATATTTATCAATATTCAAGTGATACAAGCCAAGTTAAGTCTTCAATTAGCTTATTATGGAAGGAACGTTCATTTTAACTCATTATACAAATTTTAAGATCAAATATGATAATCTTTCATAGTTTAGGGTTATTAATGCAAATTTACCAAAGTTAAAGGTCCACATTTGAAATCTTATCATTTTACCATTCAAACACTTATACTTTCCAGAATTACATGTTTAGCCTTCAAGTTCCATAATTTACAAGTTACACCCCTTTACTTTATTAATTACAAATTAAACCTTATACTTTTATTATTTACAATTTAATCCTCATCTTAGTTACATTACACATCAAGCCCTTTTATTTATTCAATTTACAGAAAATACTCTTCAATATAAATATATTACAAACAGCCCTCAAGGTTTCGGTAATTTACATATTTAGTCCTTGTACTTATTTAAATACAAATCGAATTATATAATTAACCATAATTACACATTAGCCCCATAAATACTCCAAATTACACAAAACACTCTTAGCATTATTATTTACACAAAACCACTTCAAGTTTCCAGAAATTACAGTTTCAGTCCCTCATTTTATTTATTTTCCAATTCGAATATACATAATTAACAAATTACGTTTTAATTCCAAAACTTTCATATTTTACAAATAGAACCCTCAATTTATATTTTATTCAGATTGAACTTGATTTATAGAGTATTACAAAAATGGTCCATGACTTTTAAAAATTACAAAACATACCCTTAACTTTCATTTTCCCAATCGGTATACATGAATTTATATTAAAAATCAAACCCTAACAATACTAATCATTATGCAATCATTATACCATCATTTAGACACCATTTATTATCCAAGAACAACCCTAAATCATTAAACCCTAATTCGATCCATTTTATTCCTTTTCTTTCTTGTTTTATTTTAAATCCGGTATAATAAAATAATTCCAAAACCACGAATTAAGCAACAACAGTTCGAAATCTTATTTTTCTGATGTTATATGATGAACATAGAAGCCACGAAAATTATACAAAAGGTCCAGAAAAATCGCATGAATTTTATATAGAGTTTTTGTATTTTTAGGGTTTCGAACACATTAATTTCCATACGATCAAATTAAGCCATTACAATTCGAACAATCATTTTTATAGACTTGTTTGATGACTAAAGAACTCAGGAAAATTATATTAAGAACCCAGAAAAATCGTTTTGTATATTTTACGTAATTAACCCATATTTACACATTATAATTCGTATGATGTAAAAATCCATGCATGAATCAAGTTTAACAATTTTTATGAGTTATAATTGATGAAAGGGACATAAGGAAAATACCAAGTCGATTAGTGAACGAGTAGGATGGTCACAACGAATTTCACCTTGGCGGATGGGTTTTTCGAATCAAGAATGTCTAGCGATCGAACAAGCCACTCCACGACTCCAATATTATTTTTCCCCACTCCTCTAGATGATGATCAACAGCAGAAAAATACCCCACGAATTTTTGGATGGCCGGATTTGTGTTTTACGAATTGTGTGTGATTTTTGTTAGTCGACACTTTTGTTTTTAGGGTTAAAAATGAGTTTGTTGCTATATTAATGAAAAAGCCGGTCAATGGGGGAGGGATGGGCTGGCAAATCACGAAATTTATGGGCATCAATCAATCACATAGTTTCCAAAATTTAATTTTGCATTTAAAAGGTTTTAAAACATATTTATAAGGTTTAAATAAGAATAATAACATTCATTAAATATTTTCGGTTAATACATATTATGTAAATATATTTTTAGTACATCTCAAAATGTCAAGTGTAGCATTAGAAGTAATTTTTCTTCGTATCTTACTTATCTCCCGAAATTTGGAATTTATTTGGTATTTTATAAACTCGTTAACCAAAGTTTTAGATCGTAAGGGCATTTTGGTCATTTTACACGTTTTCAGATTTTAGGGTTTTACAACTTCTTCCCCCCTAAAAAAAAAATTTCGTCCTCGAAATTTGCGAAGAACCGGAAACGAAACAGAACGGAAAACAACACAGAGGCATACCAGATCAGAACACGAAACGCGGATAACTAAAATAGCTTCGGTTATGATTTCATAGACGCAGAGATAAGGATACGATTAGTTAATGATGTTGGTTTCAGATTAAGCTTCTCGGCAAACGGATCAGATATGACGAAATGATGCAAAGACAAAACGATCTCAAATGAAAAGAAAGCCGGTAATAGTACCTGATGAGTCCTCCGCATGATCACGAGTGTAAGCATAAACTCGTCCCAAAGTGGGTGCTGGCTTAGCCGGTTCCGTCGGTACAGTATAGTTCTTCCTGGGACAGTCCTTCACCCAATGATGAGTAGAGCCGCATGAGAAACAACCGCCGGTAATCCTAAAGCAAGTACCCGGGTGCGCCTTCCCGCAAGCAGCACATAGGGGTGGAGGAGGTAAGGCCTCAGTAGTCCTCCTCTGCTCGTGACGATCACCATCCCGCTGAGAAACTGACCTCGACTCCCGACCTCGCTGATCACGACCACGGTCCGCCCGATCTCGTTCCTCATAACTCTTATACTCCCGACTCTGGCTCTGACGGCCCTGCTCCCTGGAGTTTACCCGATTACCGTCCCTATCCCACTTATTAGAATCCCTGTCTGCATGTAACAACTCGATGTTACGCGCGGCGTCCTGAACTCCAGCCACATCTTCGAACGGAGTGTTAACAATCCGGTCTAACACCCACCCCTTTAAAGCCCATTTGAAATGACGAGCCTGCCGCATAGCATTACCAGTGACCTCTGGCCCAACGAAACTGGCCAGACGCAGAAACCGTTGCATAAACTCTCCTGACGACTCCTGATCACCCTGACGAATCGACCCGTATTCCCTTTCATACCTTAGCTGCTCCGACATAGGAATATACTGCTTATAAAACACCTCGATGAACTCCGCCCACGAACAAGTCTCAGCAAAATCATCCCCTTTCGCCTGAATAAGAGCAGTCCACCAATTTTGAGCATCACCTTCAAATTTGAATGTGGCCAACCGAGTTTTAAACTCGTCAGCACATCCCAGAACACGAAACAACTTCTCGATATGTGTGATCCAGTCCTCCGCTTCATGGGGAGTAGCAGCGGACCTGAAAGAGAGAGGCTTAAGCTTGTTGAACCTCTCGATCCACACATGAATGCCAACAGGTGGAGCAGCGGGAGGAGCAGTGGGTGGAGTCTCGGGTTGAGCACCACCACCACCACCACCAGAAGAACTTGCAGCGTTCCTGATGTTATTGGTGACCTGAGTCACCACTTGAGGAATAGCGGCAGCCATCGCAGCGGCTATCATAGCCTGAAAATCAGGGGCTTCCCCTCCACCATTCCCATCAGTGTACTGAGTAAAGCGTGTATTCACCATCTGAACGATCACGGAAATGATTAGCAAAACATAGGAAGAATAAGCACGAAAGGAAAGACGAAACCGAAACCTATGTCTACCCAAATCCTCACCAGTCAAGACTCAAATCTTAAGGGTCAAATCCTAAGGTCCACATGATCCACAGGTCATGGCTTATGTACTACAGGTCGCAACCTGTCTCTGATACCATAATTGTAACACCCCAACCCGACAAGGGTAAAGGTGTCACATCACGGTGACAAATCAGAGCATACATAATACACAGCGGAAGCCATAAACCAAAATCAATAAGAAAGTCAAGCCAACACGGCTTAAACCAAATTACATGAGTTCAAAAGATAAGATAAACAAATGGAACAAACAAAAGAAACAGAATCCCGAAACAAATGTCAATAATAAAGGTGGTCATCTAAGGTAACAGCTCCAATGAAACTCTAACTCTCATCCCAAAGCAAAAGCCCCAGCTCCTAGCTTAGATACCTGCCGCACACGAAAAGAAAAGACGTGCGGCTGAGCTTAAAAAGCTCAGTGAACAGATACATATAATAAGCAGAAATAATGAAGAACGAATCATGGCAAGGTTAAATGATAACGAAACAGATATAATATATGGTGCAATAGGAAATATCATAAGGTACAGTCAATAAAAGGGAAAGAATAATATAGGATAGTAATCCACCACGAGCCCAGAAACATATCAGATCATATCATATACAGTAACCATAGAGGAGCGACCTCTCAGAAATGTGAAGGGCATGTATTGCACACAGTACCAATCACCAGACAAATCATATCATATCATATACAGTCAAATCCACTAAACAGAAACAGATCTAGGATGCATCCATACGCCCCTACCCAATCACATGCAGACCAAATCAAAGGGACGGTGTAACCAAATCACTAGGGCTACACACTAGTCATGCCAGTGGTGCATCACAGACACGGCCATGTTACCTTCATGGCTAGGGTCACAAATTTTGGCTCGGGTATCAAACTAAGAGTCACAAATCATATCATATCAGAAGGTCATATCCAAAGGTTCAAAGCAGATAGATCAAAATAGATGGCTCATAACAAAAGGTTCAAATCAGATCTTTTCAGAAGTATCAAGATCCAAATCAGATTTTAACAGATCAGAAGATGCAAATCAGAAATCATATCATGTCAGAGAAATAAGACACCCTTACTGAAAAAGGGCAGAGTATCTGTACCTTATTCAAATGCAAGCACAAAGAACACAAGCAGAAAGTACTGAGACAGATCAGGACCTCTCCCTCTTTACACCTAGAGAAAGTAGAAGACAAATTACTAAGGGGGTTCAAGTTCAGATTACCATCTTTAATTATCTTTTCATTTTAAGAACTTTCCAGATTTAGCAACTTTCTATTTTTAGCAGGTTTCCCGAATTAGCAAGTTCCCATATTTATCAATATTCAAGTGATACAAGCCAAGTTAAGTCTTCAATTAGCTTATTATGGAAGGAACGTTCATTTTAACTCATTATACAAATTTTAAGATCAAATATGATAATCTTTCATAGTTTAGGGTTATTAATGCAAATTTACCAAAGTTAAAGGTCCACATTTGAAATCTTATCATTTTACCATTCAAACACTTATACTTTCCAGAATTACATGTTTAGCCTTCAAGTTCCATAATTTACAAGTTACACCCCTTTACTTTATTAATTACAAATTAAACCTTATACTTTTATTATTTACAATTTAATCCTCATCTTAGTTACATTACACATCAAGCCCTTTTATTTATTCAATTTACAGAAAATACCCTTCAATATAAATATGTTACAAACAGCCCTCAAGGTTTCGGTAATTTACATATTTAGTCCTTGTACTTATTTAAATACAAATCGAATTACATAATTAACCATAATTACACATTAGCCCCATAAATACTCCAAATTACACAAAACACTCTTAGCATTATTATTTACACAAAACCACTTCAAGTTTCCAGAAATTACAGTTTCAGTCCCTCATTTTATTTATTTTCCAATTCGAATATACATAATTAACAAATTACGTTTTAATTCCAAAACTTTCATATTTTACAAATAGAACCCTCAATTTATATTTTATTCAGATTGAACTTGATTTATAGAGTATTACAAAAATGGTCCATGACTTTTAAAAATTACAAAACATACCCTTAACTTTCATTTTCCCAATCGGTATACATGAATTTATATTAAAAATCAAACCCTAACAATACTAATCATTATGCAATCATTATACCATCATTTAGACACCATTTATTATCCAAGAACAACCCTAAATCATTAAACCCTAATTCGATCCATTTTATTCCTTTTCTTTCTTGTTTTATTTTAAATCCGGTATAATAAAATAATTCCAAAACCACGAATTAAGCAACAACAATTCGAAATCTTATTTTTCTGATGTTATATGATGAACATAGAAGCCACGAAAATTATACAAAAGGTCCAGAAAAATCGCATGAATTTTATATAGAGTTTTTGTATTTTTAGGGTTTCGAACACATTAATTTTCATACGATCAAATTAAGCCATTACAATTCGAACAATCATTTTTATAGACTTGTTTGATGACTAAAGAACTCAGGAAAATTATATTAAGAACCCAGAAAAATCGTTTTGTATATTTTACGTAATTAACCCATATTTACACATTATAATTCGTATGATGTAAAAATCCATGCATGAATCAAGTTTAACAATTTTTATGAGTTATAATTGATGAAAGGGACATAAGGAAAATACCAAGTCGATTAGTGAACGAGTAGGATGGTCACAACGAATTTCACCTTGGCGGATGGGTTTTTCGAATCAAGAATGTCTAGCGATCGAACAAGCCACTCCACGACTCCAATATTATTTTTCCCCACTCCTCTAGATGATGATCAACAGCAGAAAAATACCCCACGAATTTTTGGATGGCCGGATTTGTGTTTTACGAATTGTGTGTGATTTTTGTTAGTCGACACTTTTGTTTTTAGGGTTAAAAATGAGTTTGTTGCTATATTAATGAAAAAGCCGGTCAATGGGGGAGGGATGGGCTGGCAAATCATGAAATTTATGGGCATCAATCAATCACATAGTTTCCAAAATTTAATTTTGCATTTAAAAGGTTTTAAAACATATTTATAAGGTTTAAATAAGAATAATAACATTCATTAAATATTTTCGGTTAATACATATTATGTAAATATATTTTTAGTACATCTCAAAATGTCAAGTGTAGCATTAGAAGTAATTTTTCTTCGTATCTTACTTATCTCCCGAAATTTGGAATTTATTTGGTATTTTATAAACTCGTTAACCAAAGTTTTAGATCGTAAGGGCATTTTGGTTATTTTACACATTTTCAGATTTTAGGGTTTTACATAATTGATCGGTCTCAAACGGTCAACCCAAATTAACCAGGTAAATGGTCAACAAGAGTCAATCACTTGAGAACACAATGCAATTTACCAAGGAGTACAGTGTATCCCCGGGTCGTTAAGTCCCAACGAGGTGTGTAAACTGAAATAGAACGAATTTGTGATCGGGTGATGATTGAATGAATAAGGTTTTGAGTGATTTATACTAAGGAATAAAAGAAAATAGCTTAAATAAGCTAAACAGGAAATATAAAAACGGGATAATTTTGGATTTTTGATTTTCGAAATTGATAAAGTACTTAATTATAAGCACTTTTTATAAAAGACGATATTTTTGAAAACTTAAAATAAGCACCGAAAAAAGTAGAATAAAGTGAAAAACGGGCTAAAAACTGAAATATATGGAAATCTAATCTTACAAGTGCAAAATTATTTTTCTTAAATCCAAAATAATAAAAGAAAATTTTAGAAAAAAGATTTATATTTTTATGACTTTTATATTTTTTATTATGAATTAAAAACTATTAGAAACTAATTAAAAGGATTAAAAATAGTAAATGACTTGGGAAAAATCTGAAAAATTCAAGGTAAATACTATATGATAGCAGAATACTAGGAAAAATATAAAAAGTTAGATAAGCCCACTAATAAGCTGTATGGGCTAATAAGCAGTTTGGAAATAAGCACAAAAATAAGCAAATAAGCACTAGAATGCACCAAAAGCTCAGGTATAGTGTAATAGACTAAAACAAACTCAATTCAACTGAAAAAACCTCATATATGCCCTGGCCGTCAGCCGATTCGAGTATTAAACAGTTTGTACTATTGAGACAGAAACAAGGCTAAATGGCATACTTCTAGCTGAATTTTAAGACACTAAATAAGCAATTATTTTTGAAAGTGAAGGGGGCAAAATCAAGCTTATACTACTGGCTATCCAAATCACCAAGAATCAAGCAACAAGCTCAACTGGGTAAGAGTTTAGGGGCTTATGAACTTGGGCAGAGATCGACTGGTACAAGGGAAGTTATCTAAAAAGCGCTAAATAAAAGCCAGCAAATAAGCAGTTAAACTAAGCTAATAAAAATAATTAAAAATACTCTGATGAAGATAAGCAGCTAAATATTCTAATACTAAGAGCACAAGTCTAACAACCTAGTATTAAATCCTAGAGAAAATCAACAAGTTTATTCAAAAACTTACTAAACTGAAATTTTGACTTTTAACTTACACTAACAAGTTGACTTATATGAACTTTGATTGAATGTTAATGACTTAATATGAAGTAATAGGCTACTAAATGACTGAATTAAGCTATGAAATGCACTTATGCAACAATATGATGAGATATGGAACAACAAATCCTAACAGTGAACAAGAAATAAGAAATTGAAAGCTAATTTGACTTTTTAACAAGTAGGACTTGGTTTTTATTGTTTCTCTGAGATATTATTAGATCATATTGTGACGTACATCAAACAAGAACAACAACACATACAACCTCTTCCCCAGTTAACACAGTAAATCCAAACACTCCTTTAAAAAGATGAATTTGAGGTTTTCAAAGCAATTCACTCAGTTAATCCATAAATCTGATTCCTAAGGATGAAATATGCTAACATGAACTGTATTAAGCACAAAGATGACACTGATAACTATGAATACCACTAATTTACTAAAACGCTATTTATGGCAGTTAAAAGAGAAAACTTAAGCAACCATGGAAATAAATAAGCAAGCATGCATCAAGTTACATTAAAACAGATCCAAGACACTAACTAAGCACAGAAATACAAAGAAAACAGTAAATAAGTCCTAGAACAATAATAAGCAAAAATTGATAAACAAGCTTACAAATGGATCTTTGAGCAGAACAATGAACCAAGGTACACAAACATTTCCTAAAGCTTTCCAATAAGCCTCTAACCCAAATCAATCCATAATCAACCATAATCCATGCTTCAATCTTCTTCTTGACTGATTTTTGAATTATAAGCTATTTTATGGTATTTTTGTGAATTTTTGCTAAACTTGAACTTAAACTGGTTTTAATGATTCACAAGCTTATAAAAGCTTATTAGTAACTTAATTGAAACTTAAATGAACATGAAACAACAGATTTAACAATATCAAATGAATTTGTCAAATTCACTAAACAATGCCAAAACTGAATTCGTACAATATAACTGAAATTGATACTTGAAATAAGTTTGAAATTCACTGAAAAGACTTGATACAATGATTTTAATCTAAGAATTACACTAGAATTTAAATTTACACTAAAACGATTTATTAAACTACACTACAGCTACCTCTCCTTTTTCTTCTCTGCTTCTTTCCTCTTAAATAAAGGTCTTTTGAGGACCTTGCAGACTTTTGAGACTATCCCACCAATTCTGAGCCATTGATTTAGTCAGAATCATCCTAGCCGTTTAAAACACCTTTTGGCGCCAAAAAAAGTCTTAATGCCAGTTGGGGTTGCGTAAAGCAGTTTTAGGGGCATTAATTGGTTTTGGGAAGTTGTAAAGGTGGAGGGGACAAGGTGGGAAAGGTTGGTGATGAGCTGGTGTTGAAACTGTGGGTGGGATGGTGGTATTGCAGTGTGGGAGGAAGAAGGAGGGAAGTGGGTTTGACTGGGGAGTTGACCCCGGTTTTATACATAAGGGAGTGGGCTTGGGTTTTTAATAAAAGGGTTGGGTAATGGGTTTTATTATTTGGGTTAAATATGGGTTGGGTAATTTAGTGGATTGGGGTTTATTTTATTATAGGGTCCGGTTGGTTTGTAGTTTAATCACAAGGACCATTTTTGTATTTTCTAATTTGTGAAGGGGCTGAGTTGTAATTTCACCAAAGTTATCAAAAGGACATTTCTTGCCAAGTGTCAAGGATCATAAAATATAATTTTCCAATTTTTGCAAACCAAGGACTAATTTTGACAACTTTTGAAACTCGAGGGACTAGACTTGCCATTTATGCAAACTTTGCTCATTTTTACTTGTTTTTAATCATTTTGCATCTGAAACATATAAAAACACAATCCAATAATATTTTCTGAATTTTGAAGCATAACTGCATGTTTTTAAATGTTTTTGTAGTCAAAATGTGAAAGAAATGATGAGTATTTAGACACTCATCATTAATCAAAGTTGTATTCCTTGTTCATTACATACTCACGTTTACATAACTCACCACCTTGTGTTCTTTTAAGTGTGTTGTAGTAGATTCCGCATGCTAAACACATTCATACATAAATATCTCTCAAACACGTTACTAAGATTCACATCCCAAGTGTTTGAATTCCTCTCCACAAGTGGTATCAGAGACAGGCTGATATTTACAAATTAAAGGAACAATGGATGTTGAACATATTCAAATAAATGTTGCAGCTAAACTTCCATTACTCAAGCAAAATGAGTTTGATATGTGGCGACTAAGGGTAGAACAATACTTTCAAGTGCAAGACTATGCACTGTAGGAGATCATTGAAGAAGGCAACTCATTTAAACCCTCAATCACCACTACCACAGTAAACGATGCTATTGTAACACAAATACAAACACAACCAGGAAGTGCAGAAGAAAAAATTCAGAAGAGAAATGATCTAAAAGCCAGGAGTATGTTACTGATGACTATTCCAAATGATCAGCTTTTGATCTTTAACAAATACAAAGATGCCAAAACCCTTTTTGAAGCTATTGTGGCTAGATTTGGTGGTAATGATGCTACCAAGAAAACAAAGAAAACACTTCTCAAACAGCAATTTGAGAACTTCACAGCCACAACAAATGAGTCTTTGGACAGTATGTTCAATAGACTTCAGAAGCTTTCAAGCCAGTTAGCCATCCATGAAGTGATGATAACTCAAGAAGACCTAAACTCTAAATTTCTTAGGAGTTTACCTTCAGAATGGTCCATGCATGTCATTGTCTGGAAAAACAAGCCAGATATTGATCAGATGAGTCTTAATGATCTCTACAACAATTTCAAAATAGTAGAGCATGAAGTAAAGAAGACTACTGGGTCAAGCTCAGGAAATATGGCGTTTGTTTCATCTCCAAGCACCTCAAAGGTTGATAATGAAGAAAAAGATGGCAGAGAAGAAGGTACTGCCAACACAACCTTTGGTACTGCTAGTACTTCTAGTAGTACCAAAACCATTTTAGATGAAACAATTGGGTGTGCTTTTCTTACATCTCAACACAATGGGTCCATATTAACATTTGAAGATCTTCAAGAGATTCATCCTGATGATCTTGAAGAGATGGACATAAAGTGGAAACTTTCACTTCTGAGCATCAGGGCTAAGAAGTTGTTGATGAGGACTGGCAAGAAGATAATGATAAATGGAAATGAGCCTGCAGGGTATGATAAGTCAAAAGTGGAGTGTTATAACTGCCACATGAAGGGTCACTACTCTAGAGAGTGTAGAAGACCTAAGAAGCAGGATGACAAGGGTAGAGGGTTTGACAATAGGAATAAAGGAAGCTTTGAGAAGAAAGGAAGCTTTGAAAGCAAGAGTAAGGTTGTAGAAGTTGCTGAGCCTAAAGCAATGGTTGCTATTGATGGCATGGGTTTTGATTGGAGTTTCATGGGTGAAGATGAGTCAACTTCAGATGAATTGGCTTTGATGGCATTCTCCACTCCTGAGGTACAAATTACAAAATGTTCTACTGCTTGTAAAGCTTTTGATGGATTAAAATCTTATGTAAAACTTTATGATGAGCTGAAAGTAGAAGAAAGAAAAACCAATCAAAAATTAGTTGATCATAAGTGTGGAATGGCCAAACTAGAAAAACAAATCATTCACTTTAGAGAAAATGAACTCACCTTTACTGATGCTAAAGCTGCTCTTAATAGACAAATATTTTTGAAAGATTCAGAAATAGAAATGCTAAGAACTGAGTGTACTAAAGTGACATTGGCTAGAGATAATATTCAACTGACTGTTACTAAATTGGAAATTGCTTCTGAATGCACTAGAAGCATAGTTGAGAATCAGATGAATAAAAGAATAAAATCAGGGATAGGATACAATAATTGTCCACCTCCTTATAGAGGAATTCCTTGTCCCCCAGGATCAGATCTTGCTGAATCAGGTTTACATGAATTCATTAACAAACCATTGGCTAAACCTGTAGAGAAAAGTGAACCTTCTAAGAGTGCTAAGAATGCCTCACTCTCTAAGGTGCTCACTGATAAGAAACTAGATATTCTAATTATTGAAGATTGGGTATCTGATGATGATGAAGATGAGACTATTCCTATCAAAGGAATCAAAGTAGGACCAATCAGTCCTAAGAAAGTAGAAATTAAGGCTAAGGCTAAAGCTGTTTTGAAAACAGTTGAAAGTTGTGAAAAATGCAATAACAAACCTAGAGGAAGCCAAAGAAATTGGAACAACCTTAAGTCACAACAACTAGGTGATGACTTTGTTATGTTCAATAAGGCTTGTTATTATTGTGGTAGCTTTAATCATCTTCATGCTTATTGTAATAAATGGGTTTCTAGGAGTAAATCAAAGTCTAAAACAAATGTTACTCACCCCAGAAAAAGTTTTGTTAAGTCTAACACCACAAATGTTAAACATACTGTTAGACAAAATAAGCCTGTTATTACAAAACCAACTAATAAGGGTACAAGAAACACTTTTAAATATGTACCAAAAGTTGTGAATAGTCCTATTCAAAAGAAATCTGTGGTCAAAACACAAATTTGGAAAACAAAAACCAAAGGTCCTGCTAGACCAAAAGGTCCTGCTAGACCAAATGGTACTGCCAAAATTGGTATTGCCAAAATTGGTACTAATAGACCAAAGACCACACAATGGATTAAAAGGGAAAATGCTGTTAAGTCCTCAGCATGTTGGATTTGGAAACCAATCCAATCAAAAGGTGCATCAACAATCCTGAAAAGGTTTGATTTCATTGATGCAAGAGGCAAACCCAAGTCTGTCATGGCTTGGGTACCCCAAGGAAACTAATATGTTTATTCATGTGCAGGAACATTCATCTGATATTGGAGATCAAGGATATGTAGATAGTGGATGTTCAAGGCACATGACAGGCAACATGTCATTCCTCTCAGACTTCAAAATATTTGATGGAGGATATGTTACCTTTGGGGGAGGAATAAAAGGAAAGATCACTGGTAAAGGTACTATCAAAACCAGTAAACTAGATTTTGAAAATGTGTATTTTGTGAAAGAACTTCAGTTTAATCTCCTTAGTGTCTCACAAATGTGTGACAAAAAGAACAATGTTCTATTTACTGACAATGAATGTATGGTTCTTTCTTCTGATTTTAAAATGCCTGATGAGAGTCAGATCCTTCTTAAAATCCCAAAAAGGAACAATATGTACAGTGTTAATTTAAAGAACATTGATCCTAAGGAGAGTTTAACTTGTTTGGTAGCAAAAGCCTCATTGGATGAATCTATGCTTTGGCATAGAAGGCTTGGTCATGTAAACTTTAAAACAATCAACTCTATTGCAAAATATGATTTGGTAAGAGGTTTACCCAAAAAGATTTTCCAAAATGACCAAACCTGTATTGATTGTCTAAAAGGCAAACAACATAGAGTTTCTTGTAAGCCCAAGACCCAAAACTCTATTTCTCAGGCTTTACATATGCTTCATATGGATCTCTTTGGTCCTACTAATGTGTGCAGCTTGAATGGTAAAAGATATTGTCTGGTTGTTACTGATGATTATAGCAGATTTTCTTGGGTTTTCTTTTTAAGATCTAAACATGAAACTAGTGAGATTCTTAAATCTTATATCACTGAGGTAGAAAACCAATCTGATAAGAAAGTCAAAGTCATCAGATGTGACAATGGGACAGAGTTCAAGAATAGGGTTATGGATGACTTTTGCAAGGAAAAAGGGATAAAAAGGGAATTTAGTATAGCTAGAACCCCACAGCAAAATGGAGTAGCAGAAAGAAAGAATAGAACACTTATAGAGGCTGCTAGAACTATGTTAGTAGACTCTAAGTTGCCTATTTCATTTTGGGCTGAAGCAGTTGGTACTGCCTGTTATGTACAAAATAGGGTTCTTGTGACAAAGCCACATAGAAAGACACCTTATGAACTTTTCTTTGGTAGAACACCATCTTTAAGTTTTATGAGACCTTTTGGTTGTCATGTCACTATTCTCAATACCAAAGATCATTTAGGCAAGTTTGATGGAAAAACAGATGTAGGCTATTTGATAGGGTATTCTTTGCAGAGTAAGGCCTATAGAGTGTTTAACACTTGCACTAGGCTAGTGGAAGAGAATCTTCACATAGAGTTTCAAGAGAAACTAACAAATGTGAAAGGAATTGGACCAGATTGGATGTTTGATATTGATAGGCTTTCAGAATCCATGAATTATGTGCCTGTTTCAGGTACAAATACTAATGATGATGCAGGTTTTGAAGATAATGTTGAAACTCCTAAGGATCAAGATTACATCTGGATGCCAATTTGGAAGGGAATGGATCTATCTTCAAGTCAAGAAGAACCTTCAAACACAACAAATGAAGGCAATGAAGATGATCATGGAACTCAGAATCAAGAGAATCAAGAAAGTGGTGCAAATGACAATGGTACTGCTAGTTCACCAGATGGTCCTGCTAGTTCAAGTATTGATACTGCTGAGCCATTGAATGTTGAAATAGATGATTCTTTAATAGAAGAGGTGGGGATTAGCAATCTTCCATCTACCTATGAAGTTCCTAAAACACCAAACACTAGAATTCTCAAAGATCACTCAACTGATGATGTGATTGGTAGCATAAATTCTGGTGATAGAACAAGATCTCAAGTTGGTTTATCTCAAGTCTTGTCTTCAGAAGAAGAAGGGTTTATCTCCTCTATTTATGAAGAAAAGAATCATGATATTGCCAATATATGCCTGTTTTCATGTTTTCTATCTCAGGCTGAACCCAAAAACATAAACAAAGCTTTAGATGATGCAAGTTGGGTAGAAGCAATGCAAGAAGAGCTTCTCCAATTCAAGATTCAGAAGGTTTGGATATTGGTTGATTTGCCCAAAGGTCATAGGGCAATTGGAACCAAATGGGTGTTCAGAAACAAGAAAGATGAAAGGGGTATAGTGATCAGAAATAAAGCAAGATTGGTAGCTCAAGGATATACTCAAGAAGAAGGGGTAGATTATGAAGAAGTGTTTGCTCCAGTTGCAAGACTTGAAGCAATTAGGCTTTTCTTGGCCTATGCTTCATTCATAGGCTTCACTGTCTATCAAATGGATGTTAAGAGTGCATTTTTATATGGTGAAATTGAAGAACCAGTGTATGTCTCTCAACCTCCAGGCTTCATTGATGCAGAGTATCCAGACAAGGTTTATAAGGTTACCAAGGCTTTGTATGGCCTACACCAAGCTCCTAGGGCATGGTATGAAACATTGGCTTGCTTTCTACTAGAAAGTGGATTCCAAAGAGGCAGGATTGATCCAACTTTGTTCATCAAAAGAACAAAGAAAGACATCTTGCTAGTGCAGATTTATGTTGATGACATTATCTTTGGATCAACAAACCAAGACTTGTGTGTAGAATTTGAAAAACTTATGCATAGTAAGTTTGAAATGAGTTCCATGGGGGAACTTACTTTCTTTTTGGGTCTCCAAGTGAAACAATCTCAAGAAGGCATATTTATCAGCCAAGATAAGTATGTGGCAGAGATCCTAAGGAAATTTCAGTTTGCTGATTCTAAGGTTGCAAGTACACCAATGGATCCAGATAAAGGGCTACTCAAGGATGCTGAAGGAGAAGATATGGATTTGCATAATTATAGATCAATGATTGGGTCTTTGATGTACCTTGTTGACATAAATAAATGCCTAAAAACATTATCAATATTTATTCATATCTCTATGTTTTGATGATCACAAAATGTAAACTCATTAAAACATAAACTTATAAATTAAACAAGTACTTAGTTGTAAATATTCACTTCTACAACTAAAATCACTCAAGGTATGAATGAACTAATGCTTAATGCATTATATGATCAAAGAAACATTTTCTTAAAAACTAGATTTTTTATAAAACATCAAAAACATTTTATATATTTTTGAAAAACATTTTTGGCATTAAATAAAAATGTTTAATCTTTTATAAAAATATGAATTCAAATTTTTAACCAAAATCAGTTAAAATGTTCCAGAAAAACCTTCCCTACAAAAGGACAAAATTGGCCAACGTTCAGTAGGGGCGGCCCCCTTAATTTTACTAGGCGGCCCCCTTAATAATTAAGGGGACCGCCCCCGCTCCAGTAGGCTCCAGCTGTCCAGATTTTTCCCTATAAATACCAGCCTTCCCCTGGATTTTTACTCACCCTTTTGCACTAAAACTTTCTGTTGTAGATCTCATTTCATATCTTAAATAAACCTTTGATCATGTAATCTTAAGCATTGGTTTCCAAGTGATCCAAGCTTCCACCATCCAAGTGCAAAAGAAGAATACTTCTATCAATCAAGATTAGAAGTATTACAACTTAGTATCATTTTGTTACTTAAGTTGTGTGTTTAACAAAGTTTGTAAATCATTCATTCATTTGTATGTAAGGTGTGTGTTGTAGATTAGTGTTGTGTGTAAGTAGTGAAGATGTTGTATAAGTAGTTGTGGTATAGAAGTTGTGAGGTCAAAGTGTAGAAGTCGTGAAGCCGTTGTGTAGAAGTCGTGAACCCGTGGTGTAGAAGTTGTGAAGCCGTAGCTTAGAAGACGTGAAGTCCTTGTGTTGAAGTCATGATATATATATACATGCTTGATGATTAATAACATGCTTATTCCATAATATGTTTTAAATGTATGCATGCGTAATTAACATGTTTATGTCACTATTTAATCATTCTTGATGTACATGATTCAAATGGAGCTTGCAGCAAAAACACCCTAAAAATGACCCTTTTCTGGAAAATTTTCAAATTTGGTCGCCTGGGAAAACACCAGATGGGCGGCCCCCTTAATTCCCTAGGCGGTCCCCTTAATTTTAAGGGGGCCGGCCTACAATTAAGGGGACCGGCCATCTGGGCAGTAAAATTTACTGTTTTCTTTTGCATCTTGCGACCCCTTTTATCTAGCCCAAACCTTACGTAAATCAACCATTACCTCCATCAAACACCCATTTTCATTCACCATGCTATCACCAAAATCATCTCTAAGACACCAAAACTCCATCACCACCACCTCAATGTTAATCACCAAGTGCACCATATGCACCATCAAAAACACCCTTCACTCATGACACAACATCTTCACCCATACCTTCCACTTTATCCATCAATAACTACATCAACTCACACCTTTCATCATCACCATCAAGAGCATCAACTCCACCTCCTACTCAAGAACCTCCATTCACCCAACTTGTCATTTCCATATCACCAATAACACCTCTTGATGCTCATTTCTAATCATCACCAATACCACCACACCCAAAAACGAACCATCATCTTTGGTCTTAGAGATGAGATACACTGCATGTTTTCATCCTTTGAACACATGCTTAACAACCAACCTCCACCACAACCTCTATCATTTTCACCCACTACACTACCACCACCTTCATTCTCACCAAATTAAGCATATGCAATGCTTAATCAAAAATAATTTTTCAAACCATTTTGTGTGCAAGCCCCATGGAAGATCATGTACTCCTAGAATGATTATGTAGATTGCATTACTTACTTGCTAATGTAGGATTGAATATAATCTTGGATGGTTGTGTATTGATACACAACATTTTTAATAAATGTCTTTATATGCATGCTTATTTTTGCTATATATATGCTTGTGCTTCTAATATTTTTCTTGCAAGTATTCCATATATCGATTCCTTGGTGCCCCCAAACGAGGGGGAGTATACATCAAGGGGGAGTTTTCGTCCCGACAAATTTCACGTTTGAATTTTGTCGGCTTAACCTTTTTGATTCTACAAAAAGGGGGAGAAGTGAATGTAAACTCACTAAATAATTGTCCAAAAATAAACTTTTTGGTTTAATGAGTTTAGGTTTTGTAATCATCAAAAAGGGGGAGATTGTTGACATAAATAAATGCCTAAAAACATTATCAATATTTATTCATATCTCTATGTTTTGATGATCACAAAATGTAAACTCATTAAAACATAAACTTATAAATTAAACAAGTACTTAGTTGTAAATATTCACTTCTACAACTAAAATCACTTAAGGTATGAATGAACTAATGCTTAATGCATTATATGATCAAAGGAACATTTTCTTAATAACTAGATTTTTTATAAAACATCAAAAACATTTTATATATTTTTGAAAAACATTTTTGGTATTAAATAAAAATGTTTAATCTTTTATAAAAATATGAATTCAAATTTTTAACCAAAATCAGTTAAAATGTTCCAGAAAAACCTTCCCCACAAAAGGACAAAATTGGCCAACGTTCAGTAGGGGCGGCCCCCTTAATAATTAAGGGGACCGCCCCCTATTTAAGGGGACCGCCCCCGCTCCAGTAGGCTCCAGCTGTCCAGATTTTTCCCTATAAATACCAGCCTTCCCCTGGATTTTTACTCACCCTTTTGCACTAAAACTTTCTGTTGTAGATCTCATTTCATATCTTAAATAAACCTTTGATCATGTAATCTTAAGCATTGGTTTCCAAGTGATCCAAGCTTCCACCATCCAAGTGCAAAAGAAGAATACTTCTATCAATCAAGATTAGAAGTATTACAACTTAGTATCATTTTGTTACTTAAGTTGTGTGTTTAACAAAGTTTGTAAATCATTCATTCATTTGTATGTAAGGTGTGTGTTGTAGATTAGTGTTGTGTGTAAGTAGTGAAGATGTTGTATAAGTAGTTGTGGTATAGAAGTTGTGAGGTCAAAGTGTAGAAGTCGTGAAGCCGTTGTGTAGAAGTCGTGAACCCGTGGTGTAGAAGTTGTGAAGCCGTAGCTTAGAAGACGTGAAGTCCTTGTGTTGAAGTCGTGAAGCCGTAGCATAGAGGTTGTGTAGCGGTCATGTTGAAGCCATGAAGTTCTAGTTGTGAAGTTCTAGTGTTGAAGTCGTGAAGCCGTAGCATAGAGGTTGTGTAGCGGTCATGTTGAAGCCATGAAGTCCTAGTCGTGAAGTCCTAGTGTTGAAGTCGTGAAGCCATAGCATAGAGGTTGTGTAGCGGTCATGTTGAAGTCGTGAAGTCTTAGTCGTGAAGACATAGTGTTGAAGTCGTGAAGCCGCAGCATAGAGGTTGTGTAGCGGTCGTGTTGAAGTCGTGAAGATGTCGTGAAGCAGTCATGAAGCCGTTGTGAAGTAGTCGTGAATAAGTTGTGAAGAAGTTGTGTTGTGAAGTTGTGAGATTGGTTCTAGCTACGATTAGAACTCGACATTTAGCTTTATGTCGTTAAACCGGTGTAAGCCAAAGTTGTGTAAGGTTTTCTCCGCCATAAGGGAGCTTGTTGAAGTAGTGAATAAAACTCTCGAGCAAGGTGTGCTCGGGGAGTGGAGTAGGGCAAGGAAGGTGTCCTTGTAGCCGAATGATGAGTGTCTAAATACTCATCATTTTTACCTAATCTGAGCTGCCAAAACATCCAAAAACACTCAGAAATGCATCATAATACTGAAATTATCCCAAAATTGTTATTTATATGTTTCAGATGCAAAATGTTTAAAAACAGTTGAAAAAGGAACAAAGTTTGCATAATTGGCAGTTTCAGTCCCTCAACTTTCAAAAGTTGTCAAAACTAGTCCCTGGTTATTCTAAAAACAGGAAAAGTCACCAAAGGTCCTTTTGAATCACAAATAAACATATACAGTCCTTTGGTGTGAAGTTTCATAAAATTACAAGTTTAGTCCCTGAACTTTGCAAAATGTCAAAAATGGTCCCTGGGTATTATAAAACTTGAAATTTCACAAAATACCCTTGTACTATGCATGAACTTACAATTTGGAACAATTTTGATAACTTTTGGGAAATTACAAAACAAACCCCTCTAAAATCCAAAATTACATAAAAGGTCCTTAAAGTTTTAAAATGTTAAAAATATACAACTTTAGTCCTTGTGTTATTGTATATTGGCAGGTTTAGTCCTTGAAAGGAGTTTGGAAACTTTACACTTCAGGCCCCTCATAAATACAGAAATTACATAATTGGTCCTTGGGCTTATTGCTTAAACAATCCAAATCCGGACCCTATACTAGCCTAACCCTTTTAATATAAAACCCATCAACCCAACCCTTATCCCATTTACTAAACCCAACTACCAGCCCAACCCTTAAATAAAACAACCCAAGCCCAATTCCCTTATAATAAAAACCCGACCCAACTTTAATTTAAATAAGAAAGTTTGACCTTCGGTCAAACCTTCTTATCCCCTACCTTCGAACCGCCAAACAATAACCAGTCATCACCCCCCACCTCACCATTTTCCACAGCTGTCTCACCACATCATTCCCCCTCCAAACACACTACCTAACACTGCCAAATGCAATTAATGCATCTTCCTTCTCCCCAACAGTCAGAGATAGTGGGTATACCACTTTTCCATTTTTCCCGCCAAAAGCTAATATGGACGAAGGAGATTAAATTGGAGCAATTCAATGGATGGGATTTGATCAGAGATGATGACTTAGGGTTTCCCATTTTAATTTTGTATAAATAGAAGCTATTGTAGCCATTAATGGCAAGTAGTTAATTAGTAGCATAGTCGTTTTTAATTTTCAGTAGCAATAAATTGTAATTCTCATTTCAAGTTATCAATGCAAGTTTATTTCAGTTAAATTGTTCAAGTTTCAAGTTACTTAGTGTTAAAGTTCAGTGATTATCAATTTTCAAGTTATTGTGTTATTCGTATAAGCTATAAGTACCATTAAGTCACCATTAAAAGCTCCTAAACACCTTGTAATAAGCTTATGTAAGCTTTTCATAGCTTCTTGTAAGTTTATTTAGTATCACTCAGTTCTGAATTTCAAGTTATGGAAAAGTCAACTTTGGTCAACAATAAGCTCAAATAAGCTATTCTGGGTATAAGCTATTCAGGAAGGGTTTCTCTGGGTATTTCTAGCTTGTGTGAACAAGCTAGTGTGTTCTTGGTTCTCAGTTCTCAGTTCCATAGCTCAAATCAGTTGTAAGCCTTATTGAGTTTTTAGCTTAAAATTTCTAGTTATTGTATAACTGCTTATCTATTGCTTAATTTTCAGTTCCTAGTTCATTTTAATAGCTTATTATACCTGTTAGTAACTTTAGAATCCAAATCATAGCTCAATTTAATCTGTTTCAGTTCTAAAACCAAAACAGACCCAAATAAGGGGGTGTTTGGTTCAGTTAGTCAAATGGGGTAAAACCCATAATTACTGTACATGTGCACTTTAGCCAACTTCAAACCATCTTAATTAAGCCACCATAAGCTGTTTCAAAGTTCCAAGTAGCCAGTTCAGTTGACATACAAGTTTTACATAGGTGAGATCAAATTTGGACCTTAAAATACTCAAACAAGCCATTAGCAGCTACAAGCTCTTTTGGGCAGGAACCATGCCATCTTTATACTTCATTTGAACCATATTGAGTGTACCAAAAGTCTGGTTAAGTCATTCCTAGCCTAGGCCAAGTTTCTAGGAAAACTGCTTACTCAGTTTCATGTTATCAGTTTTAGTGGTTTTCATAGGTTTTCATTAATTTTTCATTTCATCCCTATAAGCCCTCATAAGCTGTATTTCTAGATTTAAATACTCACCTAGCTTATCTTCAAGTATAATTTTTATCAAGATTTTTAGAACCCAATTAAGCCCTCAAATAAGCCCACAAAATCTGCTCATTTCCCCTGCACCAGGGGAACATCAGCAGACCCACAGCCAAAGCCCTTTTTCTCATCTTATTTTTAAGCTGTTAATCAAGTCCATAAGCCCTCAATTTTGGTTTTTAGATAGTTCACATAGCAGTCTACAAGCTCAGTATCTGGTATTCCATCTTTGAGCTTATTTCATAGCTTATTCAGATCTCAAAAGTAGCCCAGTTGAATCAGTATACACTGACTCAATAAGCCATAAGCTTATTAAGAGCTTTACTGGATTTTCAGCCAGCTTTTTCAAGTTCCATTAGCTTATTCAAGTTACCCTCAGTCCATTTTAGCTTAAGCCATAAGCTTATAGCTTAATTCGTAGTGTAGAGCTTAAATTGAAAAATCAAAAGTCTTAAAAAGCTTATATTCCAACTGATTTGAACATAAGCTAATTTCTAGCTTATCTAGCTTGTTCTAAAAGAAGTTCCTTCACAAAAAGTGCTTAAATATAGCTTATTAGTTAGTGTGTAAAAGAAAATTTAAAAAAAAAAAATAGTTGTAAAAAATTAGCAAAACCAGGTTCGAACCCTGGTTTCTTAGTACACAACACACCAGACTTACCACTGCGCCCTAGGGACTTTCTCGTTATAGTTTATAACTCAGTTCTATTTAAACCAGTTTGTCAGTTTTAGCTTATTTGCTTAATAGCTTATTATCTGCTTATCAGAATAAGCTGAGACCATCACCATAATTTTATTAGCTCAGTAATCACTTAAAGTAATTTAGAAAAAAGTTTCAGATTTTTATTAATAGTTTTAATATTTTTTATCTTTTAATTAGTTTAATATAGTAATTAAATCATAATAAATAGAAAAATAATCAGAAAAATATAAATCCAATTTTCATAATTTTCTTTTGTCATTTTTAATCCAGGAAAAATATAATTGTATTATTAAACCTTAAGAAAAACCAAAAATAGAAATATAGTGATAGCTTCTATTTAATAGAATTTATCTTTTTAAATTTTAATTAAGTGCATTTTTACATTTTTACTATTTTCTTATCTTTTTATTTATAATATTTTTAGAAAAAGTTTTAGAATTTTCTTTGTTCATTTAGTATTTTTTATAATTTAAATTAGTTTAATTAATAATTAAATAATAAATAATTAATAATAATTAAATAAAAAGTATAAAAAAATATAATTTAAGTTTTTAAATAAGTTTTAAGTAATTTTACATTTTTAGGTTTTAAATTTTATAAATTTCAGTTTTTGTCCCGTTTTAGATTTCCTGTTGCGCGTTTTAGTTTAATTTTAATCGCGTTACATTTGTTTTGTATATTTAAATTGTTCATTAGTATAAAAAAGCAAAATCAAAAATATCTGATTCATCAATCACTTTAATCCAAAGCTTTTCACAGTTTTCCATTCACACCTCGTTGGGAAACGACCCAGGTGATCACTTGCCTGGTTCACACTACACACGAGCATCCGGTTCTGAGACTGCATTTGTTTAATTATAAGTGTGTTTCGGGACGGATCAAATTTTGGCGCCGCTGCCGGGGAAGTGTGCTGCGACTGTTGTGTAAGTTTTAGCGATTAGTGATCTGAGACCCTTCTATCAGAAGTTCCTATTTCCCAAAAACCATATAAAATACAAAAATATTTTTCTTTTCTTTTCTATATATATATTATTATTAATATTATCATATAAAAAATAAAAAACACAAAAAAAAAAAAAAAAAAAAAAAAAAAAAAAAAAAAAAAAAATTCCGTTTTCTTTGTCAATAATAAATAAACAATAAAAAATTACCATCGAGAACCAAGACAGAGTACTACCTAACTGGGGGTACGACCATAATAAGTTCCCAAACCAAAGATTTAAAACTTTACCTCTGTATCACTTGCGAATATCGGCTCACCTTTAATTGATAAACAAACTCTAACGGAGGTTCTAGGATAGTCTGACATTAAATTGTCGGACTGAAAGAAGCGGGTTTTTAAGGAGCTTAATTGCCCACCTTTGCTTCTCCGCCACTCTGTGCGTTTATCTTTTAGAGAGCTACCGTACGCTTGTTGATTGTTGGTTTAAGTTAACTTGTGTTTTGCTTCTGTCTTGTTTTAATTGGAATATTTTACTTAGTGCATGCGCACTCGTTCTTCCACGTCATCAAGCCCTTTACGTGAACTCGAAGAAATTCCGAGAAGACGTAATCGTAGACGTGCTGCCCAAATAGTCGAACCCGAGATTCGTACTGTTCCCACTGAAAATATGGCAGACGAACGCACCATGGCTGAAATGCTCCAGGCACCCACCGAGGGTTATGGAGATGCCATCGTTTTACCAGTCATCGATTTTGATCATTTTGAACTGAAAACACATTTGATTCAGCTCGTGTCCACAAACCAATTCCACGGGTTTGAACGAGAGGATCCTTATGCACACATCCGTTGGTTTAACAAACTGACTTCTACAATCTATTACAAAAATGTGCCGCAAACAGTGATCAAATTGATGCTATTTCCATTCTCACTTGAGGGGGCAGCCCGGATTTGGCTGGATAAAGAACCCCCTCGATCCATTGAAACCTGGGAAGATCTCGTTAAGAAATTTGTAAATTATTTCTTCTCTCCATCAAAGACGACTAACCTAAAAAATGAAATTGCTGGTTTTCGTCAAGGTTTTGATGAAAATTTCGGAGAGGCATGGGACAGATTTAAAGATCTCCTAAGAAAATGCCCACATCACGATTTCAATGTGTTACAACAAATAAATACATTTTATAATGGGTTGACCCAAAACGATCAAGATGCACTTAATGCAGCCTCCGGTGGCAATATCTTGAATCGTAAACCTAGAGAGGTGGTTGAAATTTGTGAAAATAAATCCAAAGTTCCTATTTCTAGAAACAAAGTGAATGTTCCTGTCACTCCTACTGCTTCTTCATCCGGTAACTCATCAGAGTTAGCCTTCCTTACGGATTCAATGCGTTGCATGATGAAGGAAATGAAAGAACTGAAGAGTGAAATTCATAAACCGGAACAAATCAAAGCAATAAACAAAGTGTGTGAAACTTGTGGTGGCCCACATGCGTATTTTGATTGTCAAGCAACCGATGCTTCTCTTTACCCAGCTCCAGTAGCTGCAGTAAACCCAAATCAATACCGTCCGCATGCTGAGACTCAGTACCGAGCACCAAATGCTATGGTCCCACCTGGTTTTCCACCCGTGCCAAATCATAATAATCAAAATCGCTTTGTTCAAAATCAGGGACAAAATTTTAACAATTCTCAAAATTTCAATCAAAACCGAGGTCAGAATCAGGGTAATTTCAACCAAAACCGTGGTCCAAATTTTAATCAAAACCAAGGTTCAAACCGAAATCAGACGTCCTCAGATGAGTTGCTTATGCAATTCATGAAAACCCAAGAGGAAACAAATAAGACACAACGTGAGACAAACCAGTTATTGGTTGCCCAATTAAACCAGATCAAAAAGTCTTTAACTGATATACCTTCTACCTCGGGAGGTCTCCCAAGTAACACTGTTACCAACCCTAGGGGTGAACTCAAAGCTGTCAGTACACGTAGTGGTAAATCTCATGTTGGATTCAAGGTGATAAAGGACCCGGTAATTCCCACTAACAATGGAAGTGCTAAATACGTCCAACCTTCGGTCATCCAACCTTCTGTCATCCAAAAATCTACACCCACAATTGCTCCTCAACCGTCAAGAATCGATCCTACTCTTTCACGGTTTACGGTTAAAAGTTTGTCAACCAAACTTAGTGAGCAAAGAACAGCCAGATATTATTCCGAAATGCTCAATGCTGTTCCTGTCAGTGTACTTGATAACAGTGATGATGACGAAGATACCACTTTCGTCAAAGCTATCACCACTCGGAGTGGTGCTGCTTATGAGGGGCCAGCTGGCACTATTCCTCCTCCGTTGTTTGAAATGGAAAAAGAGACGGAGGATACAACGGACAAAGTGCAAATTCCAATCCCACAAAGTACAGCACATGTCCATCCTCCGGTAGTCCCGAAAAAATCCAAACCAGGAGTTGTCTTTGAGACTCCTGAAGTCATTGCTCCTAAATCCAAACCTTACATTCCTTACCCATCGCGCTTAAATGAGCAAAAGCTCCGTGAGAAGGCTAGTCAACAGATGGACAAATTCTTTCAAATCTTTAAAGAATTACATTTTGACATAAGTTTTGCGGATGCTATCATTCTGATGCCCAAATTTGCATCATCAATCAAACACTTGTTAAGCAACAAGGAAAAACTGATTGAAATGGCTAAAACTCCAGTAAATGAGAACTGCTCAGCGGTTATCTTGAAAAAGCTTCCGGAGAAGCTTGGAGATCCTGGAAAGTTTCTACTACCTTGTGTCTTTCCAGGAATGGTTGAATGTTATGCCTTAGCAGATCTAGGTGCAAGCATCAACCTGATGCCTCATTCAGTATGGAAGAAACTTTCTATTCCGGCTCTCTACTCTACTCTGCATGACTCTTGAGCTTGCAGACGAACCATAACTCATCCCTGCGGCATTGCCGAAGATGTATTTGTGAAAATAGGAAAGTTCCATTTTCCAGCTGACTTTGTGGTTGTTGACTTTGACGCAGATCAAAAGGTTCCTCTCATTCTTGGAAGAGGATTCCTAAAACCGGGCCATGCTCTTATTGATGTATTTAAGCATGAGATCACCTTGCGTGTGGATAAGGAAGCTGTTACCTTTAACCATGATCAAACTTCGAGGTACTCCTCAAATTTTAATTCTGCTTCGGTTAACCGAATCGATGTCATTGACATTACTTCAAAGGAATACTCTCAAGAAAATCTTGGTTATTTTCATAATTCTGTGAGTGGGAAACCCACCACATCTTCTCAACTTATCATAGCAGACTCTTCCCCTTCTCTCACTTCGGTTGAGGGAAGTGATCCCTTTTGGGATGAAGTCGATGCTTTTCTCGATGTAGATAGTTCACCTCCGCATGAGGTTGATGAAAACTATCTTGATCCTGAGGGGGACATTCTTTTTCTAGAAAATTTGTTAAACAAAGATCCAATTCCCCCTCCTCCACTAAAACAACTTCATAATGAGGGAAGTAATTCTATGCTGGAAGAAATCGAGGCTTATCTCGATTTGGATACATTTCTTCCAGGAATTGATGACACTGAGAGTAATCAGGAGGGAGATGTTATTCTGCTTCTTGAACAATTGTTATACCCAGACGATTATCCCTCCCTCCCACCCAAACCACTTCATAAAGAGGAAATCAAGTCAGTTGTAAAAACTGATAAATTTCCTGAGATCAAGCTAAAGGACTTGCCTCATCCACTTGAATATGTATTTCTTGAGGAGGAAGTTCTTATCTTAATTGCTAGTCAGATCTCCCTTCTTCCCTTCACCTACCCGGTGATTTCTCCTATCCTTCACTCATTTGGGAGTGAGGATGTTACTTTTGACCCCGGCATTGTCCATCTAACATTGGTTTAAATGCCGGATTTATCTCATCGGTGTGGAACTTTCTTATGCTCAATTGGTTATCCAAGCATCTTGAAAGAAAGTCCGATGGAGATGGTTTCTTCCACTTACTTCCCCATAGACTTTTTAAATTGCTTTTTCTCCCGGGCTGTTCAGGACCCCTTTGTTACAGTTGACCGTTCACAAGCGGTTAGCTTGCGTGATAAACCTGACTGTTTGGGAGGAATCAGCTCAATTCGGGGTCGAGTCAAGCTAGCGACTCGGTTAATAAAAACAGTAGCAAATATATGGGTTTTCACCCATGTTTCACCTAAGTGTGGGGGAGATGCCCCACATGTTGTAAATATGTAAAGTTTCAAAAAAAAAAAAAAAAAAAAAAGCATTCCCAAAGAGAGAATTTGCATGCCTTAACGGCTTAAATGCAAATTAAATAAAAATAAAATAAATAACTATATGAAATAAAAGGCTATTAGTATTTCCCTTTCACGTTCTAAGTGTTGGTTTCACAACCGGTTCTGTGAATATTGAGGGCAATATTCAGTTCTAAGTGTGGGGGGGAATTCTTGCGAATTTGACCAAATGTACCATCTAGTACCCCCATTTTAGCCAAAATTTTAAAATTTTTTCTCACTTAGAACTCAATAAATGGTTATCAGTCCGCCATGTCTAACCCACATAAGGATTGGCTAATCCAAGAGCAAACGGCTCTTGGTAAAGATGTCTCAAATCCGTTGATGGCTTGCAATTTGCCCAAAATTGTATGGTATTCGACTCACCATATCCTTATAAGTGAAGAGTTGGCTAGCCCGCAAGGTTATGGCTTGTGGTAAAGGCAGTGGAAAAACCAAAATTGGTAATCAGCTCACCAAAGATAATATTGATAATTTATCTAAGAGTTGGCTAGTCCAGAAGCAAACGGCTTCTGGTAAAGACAAATCAAAACCGTTGACAGCTGATGGTTTGCTCAAAATCATTTGGTTATCATTGTACCAAAGTATCACATACTAAAACATTGGCTACTCCAGAAGTAATGGCTTTTGGTAAAGAGAAAAATCCATTAAATTTTCAAAAAAAGATTGCTAGGGACTAGCAATAGTTTAGTGTGGGGGATTGATGAGTGTCTAAATACTCATCATTTTTACCTAATCTGAGCTGCCAAAACATCCAAAAACACTCAGAAATGCATCATAATACTGAAATTATCCCAAAATTGTGTTTTATATGTTTCAGATGCAAAATGTTTAAAAACAGTTGAAAAATGAACAAAGTTTGCATAATTGGCAGTTTCAGTCCCTCAACTTTCAAAAGTTGTCAAAACTAGTCCCTGGTTATTCAAAACATTGAAAAATTCACCAAAGGTCCTTTTGAATCACAAATAAACATATACAGTCCTTTGGTGTGAAGTTTCATAAAATTACAAGTTTAGTCCCTGAACTTTGCTAAATGTCAAAAATGGTCCCTAGGTATTATAAAACTTGAAATTTCACAAAATACCCTTGTACTATGCATGAACTTACAATTTGGAACAATTTTGATAACTTTTGGGAAATTACAAAACAAACCCCTCTAAAATCCAAAATTACATAAAAGGTCCTTAAAGTTTTAAAATGTTAAAAATATACAACTTTAGTCCTTGTGTTATTGTATATTGGCAGGTTTAGTCCTTGAAAGGAGTTTGGCAACTTTACACTTCAGGCCCCTCATAAATACAGAAATTACATAATTGGTCCTTGGGCTTATTGCTTAAACAATCCAAATCCGGACCCTATACTAGCCTAACCCTTTTAATATAAAACCCATCAACCCAACCCTTATCCCATTTACTAAACCCAACTACCAGCCAAACCCTTAAATAAAACAACCCAAGCCCAATTCCCTTATAATAAAAACCCGACCCAACTTAAATTTAAATAAGAAAGTTTGACCTTCGGTCAAACCTTCTTATCTCCTTCCTTCGAACCGCCAAACAATAACCAGTCATCACCCCCCACCTCACCATTTTCCACAGCTGTCTCACCACATCATTCCCCCTCCAAACACACTACCTAACACTCCAAATGCATTTAATGCATCTTCCTTCTCCCCAACAGTCAGAGATAGTGGGTTTACCACTTTTCCATTTTTCCCGCCAAAAGCTAATATGGACGAAGGAGATTAAATTGGAGCAATTCAATGGTTGGAATTTGATCAGAGATGATGACTCAGGGTATCCCATCATAGTTTTGTATATATAGAAGCTTTTGTAGCCATTATTGGCAAGTAGTTAATTAGTAGCATAGTCGTTTTTAATTTTCAGTAGCAATAAATTGTAATTCTCATTTCAAGTTATCAATGCAAGTTTATTTCAGTTAAATTGTTCAAGTTTCAAGTTACTTAGTGTTAAAGTTCAGTGATTATCAATTTTCAAGTTATTGTGTTATTCGTATAAGCTATAAGTACCATTAAGTCACCATCAAAAGCTCCTAAACACCTTGTAATAAGCTTATGTTAGCTTTTCATAGCTTCTTGTAAGTTTATTTAGTATCACTCAGTTCTGAATTTCAAGTTATGGAAAAGTCAACTTTGGTCAACAATAAGCTCAAATAAGCTATTCTGGGTATAAGCTATTCAGAAAGGGTTTCTCTGGGTATTTCTAGCTTGTGTGAACAAGCTAGTGTGTTCTTGGTTCTCAGTTCTCAGTTCCATAGCTCAAATCAGTTGTAAGCCTTATTGAGTTTTTAGCTTAAAATTTCTAGTTATTGTATAACTGCTTATCTATTGCTTAATTTTCAGTTCCTAGTTCATTTTAATAGCTTATTATACCTGTTAGTAACTTTAGAATCCAAATCATAGCTCAATTTAATCTGTTTCGGTTCTAAAACCAAAACAGACCCAAATAAGGGGGTGTTTGGTTCAGTTAGTCAAATGGGGTAAAACCCATTATTACTGTACATGTGCACTTTAGCCAACTTCAAACCATCTTAATTAAGCCACCATAAGCTGTTTCAAAGTTCCAAGTAGCCAGTTCAGTTGACATACAAGTTTTACATAGGTGAGATCAAATTTGGACCTTAAAATACTCAAACAAGCCATTAGCAGCTACAAGCTCTTTTGGGCAGGAACCTTGCCATCTTTATACTTCATTTGAACCATATTGAGTGTACCAAAAGTCTGGTTAAGTCATTCCTAGCCTAGGCCAAGTTTCTAGGAAAACTGCTTACTCAGTTTCATGTTATCAGTTTTAGTGGTTTTCATAGGTTTTCATTAATTTTTCATTTCATCCCTATAAGCCCTCATAAGCTGTATTTCTAGATTTAAATACTCACCTAGCTTATCTTCAAGTATAATTTTTATCAAGATTTTTAGAACCCAATTAAGCCCTCAAATAAGCCCACAAAATCTGCTCATTTCCCCTGCACCAGGGGAACATCAGCAGACCCACAGCCAAAGCCCTTTTTCTCATCTTATTTTTAAGCTGTTAATCAAGTCCATAAGCCCTCAATTTTGGTTTTTAGATAGTTCACATAGCAGTCTACAAGCTCAGTATCTGGTATTCCATCTTTGAGCTTATTTCATAGCTTATTCAGATCTCAAAAGTAGCCCAGTTGAATCAGTATACACTGACTCAATAAGCCATAAGCTTATTAAGAGCTTTACTGGATTTTCAGCCAGCTTTTTCAAGTTCCATTAGCTTATTCAAGTTACCCTCAGTCCATTTTAGCTTAAGCCATAAAGCTTATAGCTTAATTCGTAGTGTAGAGCTTAAATTGAAAAATCAAAAGTCTTAAAAAGCTTATATTCCAACTGATTTGAACATAAGCTAATTTCTAGCTTATCTAGCTTGTTCTAAAAGAAGTTCCTTCACAAAAAGTGCTTAAATATAGCTTATTAGTTAGTGTGTAAAAGAAAATTTAAAAAAAAAAAATAGTTGTAAAAAATTAGCAAAACCAGGTTCGAACCCTGGTTTCTTAGTACACAACACACCAGACTTACCACTGCGCCCTAGGGACTTTCTCGTTATAGTTTATAACTCAGTTCTATTTAAACCAGTTTTCAGTTTTAGCTTATTTGCTTAATAGCTTATTATCTGCTTATCAGAATAAGCTGAGACCATCACCATAATTTTATTAGCTCAGTAATCACTTAAAGTAATTTAGAAAAAAGTTTCAGATTTTTATTAATAGTTTTAATATTTTTTATCTTTTAATTAGTTTAATATAGTAATTAAATCATAATAAATAGAAAAATAATCAGAAAAATATAAATCCAATTTTCATAATTTTCTTTTGTCATTTTTAATCCAGGAAAAATATAATTGTATTATTAAACCTTAAGAAAAACCAAAAATAGAAATATAGTGATAGCTTCTATTTAATAGAATTTATCTTTTTAAATTTTAATTAAGTAATTTTCATTTTTATAATTTTCTTAGCTTTTTCTCATCTTATAATATTTTTAGAAAAAGTTTTAGAATTTTCTTTGTTCATTTAGTATTTTTTATAATTTAAATTAGTTTAATTAATAATTAAATAATAAATAATTAATAATAATTAAATAAAAAGTATAAAAAAATATAATTTAAGTTTTTAAATAAGTTTTTAGTAATTTTACATTTTTAGGTTTTAAATTTTATAAATTTCAGTTTTTGTCCCGTTTTAGATTTCCTGTTGCGCGTTTTAGTTTAATTTTAATCGCGTTACATTTGTTTTGTATATTTAAATTGTTCATTAGTATAAAAAAGCAAAATCAAAAATATCTGATTCATCAATCACTTTAATCCAAAGCTTTTCACAGTTTTCCATTCACACCTCGTTGGGAAACGACCCAGGTGATCACTTGCCTGGTTCACACTACACACGAGCATCCGGTTCTGAGACTGCATTTGTTTAATTATAAGTGTGTTTCGGGACGGATCACCGAACCACTATAAATCTCTCGTGTCTCGGTTAGATCTTTCCATACCTTATTTATTTCTTTACTTGCATCGTCATTACTTTCATACACATAGGCTTATATAATTGCTAGTATTAATTAGAGGTCGACTTCACATAAAGATCAATTTGAAAATCCATTCAATAAACCAAAACTTTTACAATCAATTTAAAAGAATACATATATAACTAATAATAAGGTTCAAGTTTTATTTTTCATACAAACTTGAATCTAAGTGTTTTAAAAATAAACAATTGTTTTCATAATAAAATTATAAAGACATAAAACTATTCAACCCCCCCCCCCCCTTCTAGTTCAATGATTGGGTCTTCCACATACCTTACATCATCAAGACCAGATATCATGTTCTCAGTATGTGTATGTGCAAGGTTTCAAATACATCCCAAAATCTCTCATCTCACAGCAGTCAAAAGAATCTTTAGATATCTCAAGGGTCAACCTAGGTTGGGTCTTTGGTATCCAAGGGAATCATCTTTTGAATTGGTGGCTTATTCGGATAGTGACTATGCTGGTGCAGCTCTAGACAGAAAATCCACAACTGGTGGATGTCAATTTCTTGGTTGCAGACTCATCTCTTGGCAATGCAAGAAACAAACAATGGTGGCCAACTCTACAACTGAAGCAGAATATGTTGCTGGTGCAAGTTGTTGTGGGCAAGTTCTTTGGATCCAAAATCAAATGCTTGACTATGGGTACAATTTTCTTAACACCATTATTTATATTGACAATAGCAGTACTATATGTATCATTAAAAACCCAGTTCAACACTCAAAAACAAAACACATTGAAATCAGACACCATTTCATAAGGGATTGCAATGAGAAAAGGTTAATTCAAGTTGTTAAAATTGATTCTGAAAAGAATTATGCAGACCTTCTCACCAAAGCTTTTGATTTAGGTAGATTCAAATATCTTGTAGGAGGTATTGGTATGATAAATCTTTGAAAAACATGTGTTTTTGTACATAAAATTAACTGGTATTGGCTTTTAAACATGGTACTGCTAGTTAGTCAAAAGGTACTGTCAATTCATAATTGGTCCTGCTAGTATATAATTTTCTATGTTTTGTTCATATTGATGCTTAAATGTTTAAAATGCTATAGATCAAGTGCTTTGCACTTTGTTCTTTTGGTTTGCAACTAACACATTTCAGGTTGATAACAAAACAAGAGATCTTTCAAACAAAAAGGGGAAACAAAAGTTATATTAATCTCAGGGGAGGTCACAATCTCAGGGGAGGATATGATAGCCCAGAATGGAAGAAAAACCAATTTATGAAGGAAAAAGACAAGAGCATACAAGATGATGCAAAGGTTGAAAAAGAGAGGATTAGATCACATATCTAGAAGGGATGAAGCATTTCTAAAGGAGAAAGTTCTATCTAGATCAAACTAAGAAAATTTTCAACTCAAAGGCAAGCTATTAGATGATTTCACTTGTTGAACCAATCATCCAAGATACACAGCATCATTGCCTTTTTAATTTCCTCCATCCAAGGAAATTGCACCATCTTTAGGCCAATATGGCTTTTGGTATTCAGCACACCAAAGTTTTTACAAACTTAAGAGTTGGCTAGTCCATAAGCAAACGGCTTTTGGTAAAGACAAATCAAATCCGTTGATGGTTGATAGTTTACCAAAAACTATATGGTTGTTAACTAACCATACTTAATTGTAAATAGTTAGCTAGTCCTTAAGCAAACGGCTTTTGGTAAAGACAAATCAAATCCGTTGATAGCTGGTAGTTTGCTAAAAACTATAAGGGATTTTTATAAAACTTTCAAAGGTACTGGTAGTTCAAAATTGGTACTGCTAGAGTAAAATGGTACTGATAGATAACCGTTGAGCCTGTCAGAAAAAGTTTTAGCCGTTGGGCCTGGTAGTTAAAATTAGCCGTTGGGGTAGTTATGTAAATTACTGATGATTATATTATATTATATTTCACATATAAATGATCTTTTTAACCGCCTTTACATTTACTTATTATAATCTTTATTCTTGTCGGTTAAAAGTAATTCTCACAAATCTTCTTTCATCAGTCCTTATCATAATTCACATACACCTTTCATCTTCTACCAGTACTACCAACAAATCCCACCATCATATTCAAAATTTTCATTATGGATTCCACAGTTGTTCTAAACTTTGTCCAACGTCACAATCAATTAGCATTTTTGGAGAAATCAGAGGATAATGCCTCATTTCATCAAGTAGTGGACTTTTTAAATAACTCCTACATCAGGTTTGCTTTACTAGTCAATCCCACTATTTATGAATCTCAAATTTTACAATTTTGGCAATCTGCTAAAATTAAAACTTCTGAAAATGGGGAACAAAGGATTAAGGCCAAAGTGGATGGCAAACTTTTGACTCTTACTGAGTCATCCATAAGAAGACATCTTCATTTGGATGATTCTGATGGTATTAGTCAGTTGCCAGATACTGAAATTTTTGAAAATTTAGCAAGAATGGGGTATCATGCTACTTCTACAAAACTCACTTTTCTAAAGAAGCATCTTACTCCACAATGGAGATTTTTGATTCACACAATCCTTCATTGTTTGAGCCAGAAGAAAACCTCTTGGGAGCAATTTAGTGGAAACATGGCTTCTGCTCTCATCTGCTTGGCTACAAACAGAAAATACAATTTTTCCAAACATATTTTTGAAGGATTGACTAAAAATGTGAATAGTGAAACAAAGTTTTTGATGTATCCAAGATTTATTTCATCTATCATTGCAAAATCAAAACATTTGTTGCTTCCCCCACACACACTTTATGAAACACCAAAACTTTCTCACAAAGTATTTTCAAACATGAGAATTGGTTTCAGAGGGGAGGAAATACCACTATTTGATGAAATGTTACCACAACATCCAGAAGAACCAATACCATCAGCTGAATCACCATCATCTAGTTCTTCAACTGGTTACATCTCACCAACACATCAAACATCACCAATACCATCTCCAGTACCATCAGCAACACCACCAACATCATCACATCATGTATCACAAACCCAATCACCTCAGACAATGCAAGAACTAAAAGACAAGGTGAAGTTCTTAGAAGATGCTCTTAAAAGACAAAGCAAGAAATTTTCTGAGATCAACATCAAATTAGTCAAGAGGGTAAATAAATTGGAGGGTGAAGTGAAGAAGCTAAAGGGTAAAAGATCTGCAAAGGTTGTTTTATCTGGTTCTTCAAAATCAGATGCTGATAGGTTAGGTCACTCTTCCAAAAAGGGGAGGATGGATAGTTCTGAAGATGAAGAGGAGGCTCAATTTGAATTCCATGAAGGAACTCAAGTTTATGATGAAGAGCCTGCTGGTGCAGGGCAAGAGCCTGCTGGGCCAGAACAAGAGCCTGCTAGGATAGAGAGGCTATTGGCTATGGAGTACAAAGGGTCTGCTGAGAAAGTGTACAAGAGAAAGAGGGATTTAGAGCCTCAAGGGAATTTGTTTGTTCAAGGGAGGATTTTTGTTGCTGATGAGCAATCTTCTGCTCCATCTCAAGAACCAACTCCAAAGGATAAGGGCAAAAGCATTATGATTGAAGATGAGCCTAAGCCCAAGAAGTTGAAAAGAACACAGCAAATTCAGATGGCTTTAGGAGAAGAAGAGGCCAAAAGAGTTCATGAAGAAGAACTGAAAGCATTTGAAGCTTCAAGAATGCTTATAGAAATGAAAGAGCATAAAGATGTTGCACAGACTCTTCTTGATACTCAAATTGCTCAAGAAACCTTTGATGCACAGATGCAATGGATTATTGCTAATGATCCAATAGTGAAAGGTCAAGCAGCAATAATAGTGAATGACAAGAATCTCAATTCTGATGAGAAGACAGCAGAACTTGAATCCTTTATCAACAAGAAGTATAAAGAAGCAGCTCTGGCTGACATTTTTGAAAAGATGAAAGAAAGTGAGAAAAGAGGTTTTAAGGTGGGCAAATCATGGAAAGATCAAGTAACTTTTATGAAGAGATTTCTAAAAGGTCAAGCAAATTGGACTGATTATCAACTGAAGAAGAAATCTGCTGATGAAATCTACTACTTGTATCTTCAAGCCTACAAAAGTCTTTACTACAAAGTTCCATCTGATGCAAAGCCCTCTATGAAGAAGAAAGATGATCAGAAGAAAGAAGTAGCAAAATTGGACACAGAGCAAGTAAGTAAGATGTTAATTACTTTGCCAACTATCATACATGCTGATCCAATTAGCTGTAGACGACCTATTATTGATTGGGAGATCAACCATGATAGATTAGGAAAATCATGGAAAATAATAAGGGTTGGGGGTCAGTCTGCTATCTTTAAGAATTTTGAAAATCTAGTTAGAGCATGTGACAGAGCAGACTTGGAAGAATTGTGGAATCTAGTGCAGATTAGGCTAGACACAAATTCTAGTACTGATGTTAAGGAACAGGAACTATGGGTAGAATTCAATAGGATGTTTGATCCTGATCCCAAAGATGTTCATTGGAAATTTCCCTATTATGATCCTTCAACAACATGGGAATTTCTAAGCCTTAGCAATATTCATCATCTTTACACACAAAGTGGGATAGAACTCTTTATGTTGGCTGAGAAAGAGTATCCACTTAGTTATGAAGTGCTTAAAACTATGATCTCCAAGAGATTAAGATGTGACAAAGATGAAGAGAAATCAGAAATTGTTCAAAGTTTGCTGAGGAGCATATTTGAGCAATGTGAAAGAAAAAGGAAGAACAGAGAGTGAAGGTTTTTGGAAGAGTTCCCTCAAATCCTCAAGGTATGTATTTTATTCATCAGAAACATGTGTATTTTAATGGAAATAACAAGTTTAGGGGAGGATTGTTGGGAATAAAATGTTCAAGTCAAAGAGCCTGCCAGTTATGTCAAAGAGCCTGCTAATTGATTTTGAAGAAGTATGAAGATGTACTAACAGTACCTTCTGGGTAGAAGGTACTGCTAGTTGATGAAGAGCCTGCCAAGCTTTATGTCAAGTTATTAGATTTTTGTAATAGATATTTAGTGGAATTATTAGTCTTTGTACATTGTTATACGTTATGTAGAAGTAGTTTAGTCTTCTGTGGTTCACAGAAGAATATTACAGAGTTGTACATTGGTAGTTGTATTTAATTGTAGGCTAGAATAGTCAAAGTAAAGTATTATATTCAACCACTTGACAACTTGTAATTAGGGTACCTTATCGTATAAAAGGTTCCCTAAGTCACCACTTCATGCATGCATCTTTCCAACTATTAACCAAAACCGAACTATCTCTCAAGTAACTTAGTTACTCAACTCACAAATCCTTTTTACAATCTAAGATTCAAGATTACTTTGTAATCCCGGTGATATTTAGATCATCCGTATTATTTCATCAATAATATTGAATCGTTTTGTGTTAATCAAAGTTGTATTCCTTGTTCATTACATACTCACGTTTACATAACTCACCACCTTGTGTTCTTTTAAGTGTGTTGTAGTAGATTCCGCATGCTAAACACATTCATACATAAATATCTCTCAAACACGTTACTAAGATTCACATCCCAAGTGTTTGAATTCCTCTCCACATGGACCCTCGACTCCTATGCCCCCTCCACCGGGGGAAGTGAATCGAGATGCCGAGGTGACAACGGACAAAGTGCTTTTCTCAAGCCCATAAAGTACCGCACATGTCCAACCTCCAAATGTCCAAATTTAAGTTCCGGAACCCGATGTTCCGAAGACCAATCCTAAGCCTTCAATTCCATATCCTTCAAGGCTTAATAATCAAAGGCTCCATGAGAAAACTAACACCCAAATGATGAAATTTCTGGAAATGTTTTAGAAATTACACTTCGATATTAGTTTTGCTGATGCCTTGCTGTATATGCCGAAATTCGCTTCTCAATTCAAGAGTCTTTTAAGCAACAAGGAGAAATTATTTGAATTGACAAAAACCCCCTTTAAATGAGAATTGCTCAGCTGTACTCCTTAAGAAACTTCCAGAAAAATTAGGAGACCCTGGTAAATTTCTCATCCCTTGTGATTTCCCGGGGATGGTTGAATGCTACGCCTTGGCCGATCTTGGTGCAAGCATCAACCTGATGCCGCTTTCCGTGTGGCAAAAGCTGTCACTCCCGGAACTTACTCCCACAAAGATGACTCTTGAATTGGCGGACCGCACTGTTACTACTCCTAAAGGCGTTGCTGAAGACGTTTTTTGTCAAAGTAGGGAAGTTTCATTTCCTCGCCGATTTTGTAGTTGTGGATTTCGAATGCGATCCCCGAGTACCTCTCATTCTCGGGAGATCCTTTTTAAGGATCAGGCGTGCTTTGATCGATGTTTATGGTGAAGAAATAACACTTCGGGTTGATAATGAAGAAGTTACGTTTAACATTAATGCGAATTCTAAATCTCTAACCACCAAAGGCAACGTTGCTATGGTTGATCAAAAATCTGATTTCGTAATTGCTTCCAAAAGAAGTGATTCTATGCTTTCAAGATTCACGGTTAAGAGTGTTTCAGATAAACGGGTTGAGCTCAAAGCGATGAAAATCACCCCTGGTTCAAGCAAATGGTTTGAAAGTTGTGCTACAGAAGTTAAGAGTGTTTTTGACTATGATGAACAAGAATTGGAGATCACATCGGAAGTGGTGAAAATTGCTAGCTCTAAGAGCACACCACTTGTCCCACCTCCGGAAATGGTTTATCGTGTTGAAATTGTTGATTCTGTGGATGAAACTAAAAATCCCACTTCATCTGATCCTACCATTACTCTCTCTTCCCCCTCTCTCACTCCGTTTGAGGGAGGTGACTCAATCTTGGAAGAGATTGAGGCTTGTTTATCTTGTGATTCAATTCCATCTGGAATGGATGATGGTGTGTTTGACCCGGAGGGAGACATTCTTCTAATTGAAAAGTTGCTTAATGATGATCTACCTTCTCTCCCTCCGAAGGAAATTAAAATGTCTAAAAGTGATTATCTTCTTGAGGAGTTCGCCGATGAACTCGCTCACATCGATCCAATCCCACCGGGGGATGAAGATGATGACTTTGATTTCAAATCAGATCTGAGAGAAATTGAATATCTTTTATATCGTGATCCATCACTCGATTCCTACCCTTATACCGAGTATAGTGATTCACAAAGTGATGACGATCTTTTCGACTTTGGAACGGATAATAATGAATGGAAACACCTTTTATATGGTGAATCTTCTGGTGATAAAACTTTTGGAGATAAAAACCAAAGAATGAAAACCGTAACTGAGGAACCTACAATTGTTTCAAATGACTTATCTCCTCAATCACCCGAGGGTGATTCTCTTTTCTCTGTTGAGTCTTCCATCGAGTATCCTGTTGAGTTTTCTTGTTAAGACAAAGTGTTTAATCCAGGCATACTCGATGGTAGTAAAAATCATTCAATAATAAAATTGACTCCCGATAAGAATTTAAAGTTACAAACCTCGTTTGAGGAACTTTTAATTCTGGAGAAAAGTGATCCCCCTCTGTCATATCTTAATGGTGAACTCCTATTTTGCATGGAGTTAAATCTGACTGAAACTTTACTATCATTTCCTTACGGAAATGAGGACAAAGTTTTTGACCCCGGCATCTCAATTTATCATTCTTTTGAGCCGGATGTATCTCATCAGAGTGGAACTTTCAAGAAATTCAATGTTTATCCAAACATTTTGAATGAAAGTCCGATGGAGATTTTCTTTTCCACATGCTCCCCCAAGAACCAATGAATTCGGGGTCGAGTCAAGCTAGTGACTCGGTTAACAAAAACATTAGCATTGCATGGGTAAACGCCAACATTAACACTAAGTGTGGGGGAATCCCACTGTGCTGTGCTCTTTTGTGTTGTTTGCTCTGATTTTCAGGTTTCCCTTGGATTGTGATGATTGCCGCGCCTGTTTTCAATCCAGCCGCCCAATATCCTATCCTTTTGCTAACGATTATCTAGGGATATCTTTTTAATCCTGTTTGTGAAAATAGAGATTTCTTTCACACACTTGGCTATTAGTCTTACCTTTTTACGTTCTAAGTGTCGGCATAATAGCCGGTACTTTGAATATTGAGGGCAATATTCAATTCTAAGTGTGGGGCGGAATTCTCTCGAATTTTGTCACATATGTACCTTCTAGTGCCCTAGTACCCTCGTTTTGGCCAAAATTTTAAAATTTTTCGTTTTTAAAAAAGAAATTGCAATAAAAAAGAAGAAATGTTTAGTCTTGATTAGGTTAGAACAAAGGGAATCCCGACTCTGCCAGAGTATTGATCTGGCTGCTTCCTTAACGATTAGACTAAGGTTTTACAATATGTGCAAATAAAAATGCTAAGCGTAGAATAGTTGGTTTTCTTTAGAGCTTATATAAGTAATCTATGACTTTTCCTCCCACGAGATAACGAATCTGACTTAATTGGTGCTTATTTTTCAAAATTTTGATCACACAAAATCATTTTTCTATACGATTCTGAAAAATACTAGTTCAAAGCTTTATTTAAACTTCGGAACAAGCATATGTCATAATAATGTAAAAGTTTAAAATGTGCTAAAAAGCTAAGGTTCAAGATCGGCCCTTGGATCCTTATTTCCGGAAGGCGTTTAGGTCTTGGCTACCCTCTTACACCGGCCCTTGGACCCTTAATTCTGAAAGGCGTTAAGGTCTTGGAACTCTCCGTTGTAACGGCCCTTGGATCCTTTATTCCAGGAAGGTTTAAGGTCTTGGTTCCCGTGAAACTCCGTTAGTTTATATTGCACAAAGTTAAGTATCAAAAAAAAAAAAAAAATGAATGAATGAATGAAAAAATGAAAAAATAAAAAGGAAATAAAATGGAATGATATTGCAAAATGCAATAAATTTTGAAGCTTGCTTGTTGTGAATTTTAAATCTATCTTTCAACTAGTATTACTCAAAGTTTTATAAAAACGTCAATTTTTGTTATCAAGATTTTGAAAATCAAGCACAGTCACCTAAACTTGATAAATGTAGGAGTGAAAAGTTAAGTTTCGGCTTACATAGATTATTGATATAAGTAGTGTTAGCAATTTTACAAAAGCATTTGCACATTGAGTTTAAGCTTAGTTGGGAGTATAAAAAAGAGAATGACGATTACAATTCCCTGGAGACACCCAGTTTGTGTGAATCCTGTTCCATGATACCATTTTTGGAAATCAAGCATGTTATATATTTTGTTCTAAGTTTAAAATTTCGTGCATTGTATAAAAAATAAAATCGGGGTATGCTTGGTATTCTTTTGATCATTTCATTACTTTATATGATTGGATTGCTAGGGACTAGCAATAGCTTAGTGTGGGGGATTGATGAGTGTGTAAATACTCATCATTTTATACCCATAAAAGACATTAAAATGACCTAAAACACCCAATATATATTGCAGATATCCTTGGTTTGTGTTTTATGTGTTTCAGGTACTGAAGGATTGAAAACGGAACGAAAACGAATATTTTTGGATCGACTCGACAACAATTGATCAAGTGAAGACAAAAGTCAAAGACAAAGTCAAGTCAACCCCCAAAATACCAAAATGACACAAATGGTCCTTGGATATAATTATTACTTTTGGCAGCTTTGGTCCTTGGATTTTCAGATTTTACAACTTTAGTCCCTAAAGTTAAAACTTATCCAAAGCCAATCCTAAAATAAATCCAGTCCAAAGCCAATTCAAAAATAAACCCAATCCACATTTCCCAAGCCCAATCCCAACAATAACCAAACCCGGCCTATTCCTTTCCCTGAGTTAACCCAAAAGGTTTGACTTCGGTCAAACCTTTCTTCTAAAACTAAATGCCGCCAAAACCATACCAGAAACCACCTCAACCCACCGCCTTATCCCTGACAAACCCACCCCCTCCTCCTATCCCACTCCACCTAACAAGCCAAAAGCAATTAATGCTTCTTCCCCAACACAAGTTACCAGACCAAGTGGTATTTTTCCACTATCCTATTTTTGGCGCCAAAATCCGTTTGGACGGCTGAGATGATAAAAAGACAATTGGAAGGTTGGGATTTGCTCAGAGATGGAAGACAAAGAAAACCCTAATATTGTAGTATAAATAGAACCATAATGTAGCCTTAATTGGCAAGTAGTTTTTAATGTTTAATCGTATTGTAATTTTAATTATTTAAGCTTATCAATTTTAAATTCCAGTTATCTTTACAAGTTATTTTAAGTCTGTTTATCATTAATCCTTGCATCAATCCCATTAGTTAATGAAAATTTCATGTTCTCAAATTTCCATGGTGTACTGTTAATCGAATTAAGTTAAGTAATTATTGAAATAGCTTCTTTGTTATTTCTATAAGCTTACATAAGCTTACTATAGCTTTTGATAAGTTTATGTTAGTCTAAATCAGTTCTAATCAAGAAATTCAAGAAAAGTCAAAGAAAGTCAACTGGAGGTCAAAATAAGCAGCTCTGAATGATAAGCTGTTCATGGAAGAGCTTATGGGGTTTTCTAGCTTGTTTTTGACAAGCTAGTTGTGTTCTGATCATTAGTTCCATTGTTTCTTAACCTCACACTTGTGAGCAATTTTCATATTTTTTTCATTATTTCCTAGTTTACTGTTGCATAGCTTATCTCTGGGCTTATTGTCAATTTCCTTGCTTATCTGTGTTATTTGGAGTAATAGTAGCCTAGTTTGATAATTAGTTTAAGCCTAAATCTCATTTTCCATTAAATAGCTAAAATCAGTCAACTAAGTCAAATTAAGCTCTTAGCTTATTTAGTGCTTATCTTTATTTGAAATCTGCTTATTTCATCTTAGTTAAGTTAGTTATTCACTAAATAGTCAGAATCATAAGCTATTTTGGTCAATCCTAGTGTTAATCTTAAAATCAGTGATATTAAGGACTGTTTGGGTTAAATACTCAAAATTGGTCAAAATGGGTTGTTCCTGTTCATTGACCATTTGCCCAACTTTGATCTTGCTTAGAATAACCAGTTTCATCTGTTTTTAAGAGCTTTTAAGCTTACTTGATAGGATTTGTGATTTTTAGTGGTCTGTGGAGATCTTAGAACTTGGACTGCTCATATTAGCTTCAAATAAGCTTGAGCTTATTTGGTCCTTGTTTTTGGTAACTTTAGGTTTTATATAGTGGTTAAAGACCATACTCAAGAGTTGGATAGGTTTCAATAGGATTTGAATGGGTTTGACCCATTTTGTTCATATCTGCATACTCAGAACCAAAAATGCAACCTGCACAATTTTTCTAGATCCATTAAAGTGCTTATCTGTGTTAGTTTAAGCTTAAATTTTGGATTTCTCAATAGCTTGCCAGTTGACCTTTGCTTATTTCCATTCCCAGATCCTTAGCATACCTTATTCAAGCTTTGAATTAAGCTCAAAAGTCTCTTATCCACACAAGCATACACTAAGCAATCAGTGTACACTTGTCTGGACTAGTCACTTTCTCAGCTTATTTTTAAGCAACAAATAAGCAACTCTTGGTCTGTTTTTTGGTTTTGTGTGATCCTCAATAGGTGAATTTTAAGTGGAATCAGTCTTTGTGGTGATTAGTAATCATTTAAGTGCTTAAAAATAAGTCCAAAATTGCCTAGAAATTAAATAGATGCCCTGTGCATCAGTTCACTTTTTGGCTTATTTGAGTTTTGATCAGTGCTTATTTCTGAGTTCTAGTGCTTATTCAGTGTTCCTATCAGATAATTGTTGGTTGTTTAGCTTATTGCAACTTTGCCTTAGCTTATTTCATAGCTTATCAGCCACATTGATCAAGCCTTGGGCTTATTCCATTTTTACCCACTGATCAGCAAAACTTTAGCTCATTCTGAGCTTATTATAAGTTTTCATAAAAAGTGCTAGTTATAAAATTTGCTTATCTCATTGTGCTTAATCAGTTTCAATAATAAAAATCAAAAAAATAAAATAAGCAAAAAAAAAAAGAGCCAAGGGATTCGAATCCTGGTCTCTTAGCACACACACCCAACACCCAACCATCTGCCCTAGGGACTTTTCCTGGTTAAACCATGCACACCCTTTTATTTAACCACTTTTCCTTTTTAAAGCTTATTTCCACAGTTTGCTTATTAACTGCTTATTCAGAAAAGCAGTTAGCCCACTTTTATTTTTCATAAGTTCTAATTATCATTAAGAAATTTCCTGGAATTTTTCATAATTTTCCAAGTTCATTTAGTATTTTTAATTAATTTTTCTTTTACGTTTAGTTTTTAAATCATAATAAAAAATATAAAACTCATAAAAATATAAATCTTTTTTCTAAAATTTTCTTTTATTATTTAGGACTTAAGAAAAATAATTTTGCACTTGTAAGATTAGATTTCCATATATCTTAGTTTTTAGCCCGTTTGAATAATTCCCATAACGCGTTTTAAATATAATCTGCTGTAATCTTAATTTTATTTTGAGAATTTGTTTCTCATTATTTAATTAGAATATAATAAAATCAAAATTTCATATCCCAATCATCAGTCACTCTAATTCCAAACCTCAAACGATATCGCCCATTCACACCTCGTTGGGACACCACCTGGGTAATCACTTACCTGGTATCACACATATCACAAACGTGAGTTTTTGCAAGTTAGCCTTTTTTCTAAAGGGTTGATTTGTCTTTATTCACGTGTATCCGTCTGATATTATTTATATATACACTTTAGCACGGATCATATACCAAGCCAAGTTCTAAAGTCTACTACAAGCCAGCGGCACACTCATATTTATGTGGAATTTATGTATGATGGGGAAAATGGAATAGGCTCAAATCCTCACAATATGTAATAAGGGTTATGTGTGCGGATTATGCGACTAGTGATCTACGAAAAACATGCCAAATTTTTTTTAAATTAAGCATTTTTTTCGTAAAACTAAGGACAAGTAGAATTCTAATTCTATTCCCCTCCCCACACTTAATATGTACAATGCCCTCATTGTACAAATATCAAATAAAATACGGGAAAAATAGAATTAGAAACGGAATACTCCCCTGATATTTCTTGATATGGAATGTGTGCTCGGTATGTATCCGTTACATGTTGCTCCAAGAGTTTGAATGTTGGCTAAATCATCCTTAAACAACCTGTATAGATTTCCAACTGCAAAACATAGCTCAAACAACAAATGCGTAAAACGGATAAAACATTATATTATAACCAATCTATCATCTAGAGCACAACATTCATTCTTTATATCAAAAACTGTAATAAAAACTAAAAATAAGATAAATGCAGATAAATCAACTTAAAATTCAAAATGCAAAATATACAAAATTGCTTTGTTTATAAATGAGTCGTTAGCTCGACTCCACCCCGCATTTAGTTGTTCTTGGGGTGTAGGTCGAGGATTTCCTCGCCATCCTTGTCCAACGGGCTCTCCAAATAATGCTTTACTCGATGCCCGTTAACCTTGAAGCTTCCCCCACTCGGGTCCTGCAACTCCACAGCACCATGTGGAAAGACCTGTTTGATTTTAAACGGTCCACTCCAACGTGACCTAAGCTTTCCCGGGAATAACTTCAATCGTGAATTGAACAAAAGAACACGATCTCCTTGCTTAAACTCCTTATTAAGCTTAATGTGTTGATCGTGCCATTGTTTTGTTCTTTCCTTGTAGATCATCGAATTTTCATAGGCCTGATTTCGAAATTCATTTAACTCATGAATTTGTTTGAATCGATGATCGCCCACAAGAAATAGATCCATATTGCATGATTTAATTGCCCAATAAGCTTTATGTTCAAGTTCCACGGGCAAATGACATGCTTTACCGTATACTAGCCGAAAGGGAGTGGTACCTATGGGCGTCTTATAGGCGGTTCGAAATGCCCATAGTGCATCATCTAATTTCTCGGACCACTCTTTCCTATTGTTTCCAACGGTTTTCTCCAAGATCCTTTTAATTCCTCGAATTGTCACTTCTACTTGCCCACTCGTTTGTGGGTGATAAGGTGTTACAAATCTATGGGTCACCCCATAGCGTTGCAATGCCTTTTCTAATTGGCTATTGCAGAAGTGTGTTCCCCTATCACTAATTAAGGCCTTTGGGGAACCAAATCGAGAGAACAACCGTTTCTAAAACTTAACAACAACCCTAGCATCATTAGTTGGTAGAGCTTGTGCCTCTACCCATTTCGAGACATAGTTTACTGCCACTAGGATATATTTGTTACCATGGGAATTGAGAAATGGTCCCATGAAGTCAATACCCCACACGTCAAATATTTCACATACTTGAATAATGGATTGGGGCATCTCATCTTGCCTTGAGATATTTCAAGCCCTTTGACACGCATCACAGGATTTTACGAAATTGTGCGCGTCTTTGAATATGGTGGGCCAATAGAAACCTGCTTCAAAAACTTTTCTCGCAGTGTTAGCTGCAGCATTGTGTCCTCTAGTTGGTCCACTATGACAATGCTTCAAAATTTGCATAGCTTCCTGTTAGCATTTAATTTATATGTAAAGTGATGGTCATTTGTATTTCACTTACATTTTAGTGTGTGTCGAACATATGTAAAAAAGAATAATGAGTAAAGGCTTTGTGTTGGACTTTAGAATGTAATAGATAAGCAAATGTAATGTCCAAAAGCCCAAGTCCAACACAAAGCCCACCAATCCCAAGTTAGAGACACTTAGGGCGTCCCATCCATACTATAAATAGCACACTCTCACACCAAAATTAGTGTGCCTCATAAACTAGTATAGGTGAGAGTGTGTAAGTGTGTGTTTTATGTTTTTGTTCTCTCATTGTTTAGTAATAACATTCGGCAAATATACACATCACCTCGCATCATCTTATTCTCATCTATATTTCTCTCGTATCTTGTCTTGAGTGTCATGTTATAGAATAGGATTAGTTGTGTGATAAGGTAGTAGATTCTAGTCTTTACAAGTGGTATCAATACGCCATACAACAAGGTAGGAGTTAGTTATGTTATGGTTTTGGATCAAAGTATGCATAAAGTTGCGTCTTTTACTCTTAAAAACGTGTACTTTTTGTCATTTCTTTGGTTTTAACGTGCGTTTATAGGAAAAAGGTTGAAGCTTTTTAGTTGTTTTGCGTTATTTAGTGAGTTCTTAAGTTAAAGTTTGAAGCTTTTTAGTTGTAACGTGAGTTTTGTTAAGTTTTGGTGTTAAAAAGTTAACTTTTGTGTCGAAAAAGTTGGAAATACATCATAAAGGCGAAAACAGGTTCTTACTGTATAAGTTTTACGTGGTATTTGAAGTTTGTTGATTGAGAAAAGTGCTAAAAAGTGGCGAATCACGGTTCGAATCTTCCTTGTTTTGTGATTTTATCAATTTCTTGTATAAGAAGTTTGATAAAAAGTGGGCTCCATCGACTTGAAAAATCTACTTTCTTGTACAAGAATTTAGATAAAAGAGGGTTTATAGGAATTGTTAATCATATAGAAATTGTAAATTTCTATAGGAATTGTCATTCTTATTGCAAATTTGGTCTTGAGATTTCTATCGCAATTCTGGGAACTGCAAGTTATCGCAATTCTGGTTGAAGTCCTCTTATCTCAATTGCCCTGTGGTCAAACTTATTGCAATTGTTGGTCAACATTCTATCGCAATTGCTTATCGGACATTCTATCGCAATTGGTTCTCCGAAATTGCTTCTCGGACACTCTATCGCAATTGTCCCGTGGAACTCTTATCGCAATTGTGCCAAGCTGTTTTATCACAATTGTGTTTTTGGATAGTTTATCGCAATTATAGAAAATTTTAGCAAATTAAATAACTTTTATAAATTTGATTCATACTTAATTTCTACAACATCGAACGTGAACTCGGTATTCTCTCGCTTGTATAAGTGTGACGAATGCTTAGACAAGGGAATATCTACTAGTTTGTATAAATTAGTTAGATCGTTTATATAAATTGCAAATTTATATAAAGTACATTATTCTATATAAATTGAAATTTTGCCATAATTTGTATAAATTTTGGTCTAAATTGAAATTTCTATTGAAATTGTGATTTTATCTAAATTGTAATTTACATAACTTTATCGAATTTACTTTTGATCTTGTCTAAATTATAGTCTTGTCAAATTCAGTAACTTTATTTAAATTCCTACGTTAATCTAAATTGTCATAGTTTATCTAAATTACAAGAAACTTCAACGATCTTCAACAAAGGACCAAGACTTCACATCAACAACTAAGTTTAACCTTCAACAACCACAACTCCTATTTCGTTGCAGCGATCCTGAATCAACTTTATCATACAACATCATCAATGGCAATTCAACAAGACATCCATGCAGCCGGTGCAGAAAACCGTCCTCCAATGCTTGAAAAAGGTGGTTATCTTCCATGGACGAGTCGCATGATTCGATATATCAAAACCAAACCTAATGGTCAAGGTAGACTTATGCTCAACTCCATTCATAAAGGACCATTCAAGCCTCGTCAGATTCAAGTAGCTGGTGATCCGAATGCAACACCTCCCATTCCACCGTCCTTTCATGATAAAAAAGAAGAGGAATACACAGCAGAGGATTGGAAACAAATTGAAGCTGATGACTTAGAAATGCACTTGATTCAACTTGGTTTACCACGTGAGATCTTTGCTGTTATTGACAGTTGTGAAACTGCTTATGATATGTGGGAACGAGTTCGCAGGCTTTGTCATGGCACAGAAATTGGACAACAAGATATTGAAAACAAGCTTCTAACTGAATGGGAGAAGTTCACATACACTCCAGCTGAACCAATTGAATCTTACTATACAAGGTTTTGCACTCTAATAAATGAGCTGATTAGGAACAAGTTGACACCAAAACCAATTGTTCAAAACATCAAGTTCAATCACAATTTACCAGAAGAATGGGGACGGTATGTCACAATTGTTAACCAAACAAAGAACCTTCACGAGGTGAACTATGATCAGCTCTATGATTTCCTAAAGCAAAACCAGAAAGAGGCAGATGAAGTAAGGAAAGAAAAGTTAGCCAAACAACATGGTCCTCTTTCACTCGTTGCTCAGACACCAACACACTGTAACAGTGAATACACAACCATCATCATCATCTTCCACTCAGAACTACATGCAACAACAATTCACTCCACAAACTGCTGTCATACCATAACAACAGTTCTACCCACAACAACAAGTCATTCCACAACAACAGTATCCACCATTCCAAGAACCAGAAGTCAATGACCAGGATGAAGCTATTGCTACTATGACTCATGCATTTGCCTTAATGTCAAAAGCATTCCAAGGACGCTATTCCACACCTACCAACAACAATAAAAGAATCTCATCGAACACTCGTAACAGGAAGATTGCACAGCCGAGTTTCAATATGGGTCAGCAAGGACAAATGATTGAAGGTTATGGGAATCAGCAGGGATATGCTCCTAGATATCAAATGGGTAATCAAGGGCAGTATGCAGGGAATCAGATGGGTCAAGTTGTTGGAAATCAAAGGGGTCAGAATGTTGGTAATCTGTTTGGGAATGTTGCTCCAGTTGCTGGGAATGTTGGAAATGTGAATCAAGGAAATATGTTAAAGTGTTTCAACTGTCAGGGATTCGGTCATATGGTAAGGAACTGTCCCAGCAGGCCGAAAAAGAAAGATCTTGAGTATCTACAAAAAGCAGTGTTGTTGGCTCAGAAAGAAAAGACAGGATTACAGTTGAATGTTGAAGAACATGACTTCATGGCTCTTATGGATGATATGGAAGACCTTGAAGACATTGATGCCAACTGCATTTTCATGGCAAATCTTCAGGAGGCTAAGTATGACACGGATTCTGAAGCACCTCCTGCTTATGATGTCAATGGAATCTCTGAGGTACCACCATATGCTACATGTCACAATAATGAAATATTTGATATGTCACCTCAGAATGAACAGCATCCTGCGACTCCTGCAACCACTTACGATACATATATCGACACGCCAAGTTGTAGCAATATTAATTTGGCAACTCCAGATATAGATCCTAATGGAGGCTTTGAGTCACAGCATACTGATAATGAAGAGGAAACACGTTCTTTATTTGAATCATTATTGCAAAATTGTAGTACTGAAACTGAAAAGGTCAAACAGATCAATCACGATGTTAAGGCCGCAAATGAAAAATTGACCGCTGAGCTTGAGAGATATATGAGGCGACGCGAATCTATTTCTATGCTTCAATCGGCTACCAATTGCTTGGATGCGTTTGAAGCCTCGAGATGACTTGCAGAAAAAAAAGCTTTCTAGGTTTATCTTCTGTCTTTGTAATAAATGGGCATACCGAAAAAAAGATAGGATTAGAATCGATGACTTAAGCCCTTGCGCTATTCCCCCCTGATCGCATCACAGACAGCTGACTCCTTTTCAATAGAAAAGAATGGCCAAACTAGCCCAGCTAAGGTGGTCTTGTCCTTTCCTTTACAACTGGGCCCTAGTCCTGTAACCATTTAGAAGGGGCAATGAGAGCAAGCTTTTGAATTTAATAACAAATGACAGTCAGAATTAGAAATTGGTTATAGAGATTCTGTTTTAAGAGAAAAACATTTGCAAATCAAATATGACACACTCGATGTTAATTTGAACATGAAAATTAAATCCTTAACAACAGAAATTTTTGAATTAACCAACCAACTTTCTAAACAAAAATCAACTTGTTCGGATCTTGAAAAAGAAAAGAAAGAGTTGAATGCAAGGTTTTCAAAATGAGAAATTGATCTTCTTGAAGAAATCATTGATAAACAAGATATCCTTAAAAAGTTGGAAAATCTGCTTGTAAAAACGGGTCATTCTATACAAATAATTAACATGCTAATTAACGATCCAAACCCGCTTTTACATACAATGAAGAAAATGGTTATCGGTTGTGAAAGCCCTTATCATCTCAAGAAAGCTCAGCAAGAACAGAATGTGTTATATAATGGTAGTGTGCTAAATGATAAACATGATCCTCCCAAAGTTCGGGATCCTTTTGAAATGATTGAGCTTGCCGAAGAGAGTAGAATCAAAATGAGACAAATGAACCCAGAAATTAAACCAATTGATTATAATAAGCTTAACACAATTTCTGGAGTACATCTTGTTCAAAAAGAGTCACCAATGTTTTTCAAAAAACCAGATGTTGTTTCAAAACGAAAAGTTGTTTCAAAACATCTTTCTAACATCGAAAAAATTTCCTCTAATAACACTTTTAACACAAGTGACGTTAGACGATATTTGGATGATCTTAAAAAGAGAGTTGAAATGCTTCAAATGATTATGGCATCTAAAACAAATCTTAAATTCAATGACTGGTATTCAAGTTTTCATACTGAACAGAAAAAGATGTTTGAAACAGAAATTACTCCTACATTAAATGCAATACATGTAAGAGTAATCCATGTTGAAAATGCAATTTTAAAAGAAACAGCCGACTTTGTCAAGGACCACAAATCCTTGGTAAAGGAAGCAAATGAAAACATTGAACACATCAAAGTTTTGGAAAACCACAATGACACTCTCTTCGGAGTAGCTATGTCAACTAATATTATGTCCATTATTTACCAAACATATTCTGTGGAAGATGATGAAAGATTGAGAGCTGAGACTTCTAAAATTGTTTTAAAATATGAAAATGCGCTTGGAAAGCTTGAAAAGGAAAATGTAACATATTTTAAACAACTTGATCGGAAAAAGGAAGAATGTAAGTATGACAAATTGTCGTATGAGCGTGCATACAAAAACATGAAAGAGCAAAATGATCATTTGAAGTCTCAGCTTGAAAGTCAAAATAGGAAGGGTGAGGAAACTAATATTGCAAAACCAAAAATCTCAATTTCTCAATGTGTTCCAACACCCTTGCCTAAGCAAAATGAAAAATCAACAAGTGTTGATAAAGGGAAAGCAGTTGTCGAAACACCGAATGTGATAGCACCTGGACTTTATAGGATTAGTACCACTGCTGCGTCTACCTCTACATCTAAAACATATAGGGCGATTGACAAAAGTGTGAACAATAATCCAAAAGAGATTAGGAATGCTAATACTAATTCAAAAGACCACAAGATAAATCCTAATGTGTGTGCCTTACCTTCTACAGGAGTAGAAAGTACCCCTAGGAGCAGCGGACTAAAGCCTAGGAGAAACACAAGGAACAATAGAGTCTCGCCTGCCTCTAAGAGAGAAAGCAAGAATAAAACGAAAGAAGAAGAAGAACACCCTAGGAATTTATCGCTTTCGAATAAGAAACATATGTCATCTTGATGTAATGTTAAGAGTACTGTTTCGAGTGCATGTAATGACTCTGTTTGTTTAATGTACAAGAAATCGTTATCTGAAAATGTTTGTGATGATATTGTTTCTAATAATGTGAATGTGAATGCAATGCCTGAACAGAAAGATGTTCCTTCAGGAACTAGTGCTAAGACTAGATATATTCAAAGACTTATTGCAAAATCTAGTAAAACCACTAGTAGAATATTGCCTAGGAACTATCTTAAGTTGTGCATGTGGATACCAATGGGTAGAGAATTAACTTTAGTAAATGGTAAATTAAAGGCTCCAAAAGAACCACTAAAAACCGTCTATGAATGTGATTCTTCTGTTACCCCTAACCCCATGGAACCAAATGATAAACGGTTTCCAAATGCACAATCTTCTGTTATTGGCAGGTTATCGAAATATGCCTTTGGATCGTCGACTCGGGTTGCTCCAAGCACATGACCAGGAATCTGAAGCTGCTGATCAAGTTTGTATGGAAGTTCATGGGAACTGTTCGGTTTTGACATGATCATGTAGTAGCTATTTTGGGTTATGGAGATCTTCAGTTCGGGAATTTCTTAATCACTCGGGTTTACTATGTCGAAGGATTGGGACACAATTTGTTTTTAGTCGGACATTTTTACGATGCAGATTTGAGGTTGCATTTAGGAGAAATACTTGCTTCGTTAGGAACTTGATTGGAGATGATCTCTTAACCAAAAATCGTGGCACCAATCTCTATGCTATTGACATTAACCAAATGGCCTCTTCATCACCTATTTGTCTCATGACAAGAGCTTGTGAAACTAAGTCCTGGTTGTGGCACAGACATTTATCCCATCTCAACTTCGACACCTTAACCAAGCTAGACAAAGACAACATCGTCAGCGGTCTCCCAAAGTTCAAATACACCAAAGATCACTTATGTCCATCCTGTGAGCAAGGCAAAAGCAAAAGAGCAACTTATAAACCCAAAACCGTCCCCAGTTCGGTTGACAAGTTACATCTGTTGCATATGGACTTATGTGGCCCAATGAGAGTTGAAAGTATCAATGGGAAGAAGTATATTCTTGTCATTGTCGATGAATATTCAAGATATACATGGGTAAAGTTTTTGAGATCAAAAGACGAAGCACCAGGCATCATCATCACCTTTCTGAAGCGAATTCAAGTCCTACTTCAAGCTCCAGTTAGGATCGTAAGAACAGAAAATGGCACAGAATTTACCAACCAGGAGTTAAGAACATATTTTGAAGATACTGGAATTACTCACCAGACATCAGTTGTTAGAACTCCACAGCAGAATGGGGTAGTTGAAAGAAGAAATCGAACTCTTGTGGAAGCTGCTCGCACGATGCTGATTTATTCTAGTGCACCACTATTCTTATGGGCTGATGCTGTTGCCACTACTTGTTTTACTCAGAACCGATCCCTAATCCATCCAAGATTCAATAAAACACCATACGCATTAGTGAACAATAGAAAACCCGACATCTCTTACCTTCATGTATTTGGCGCTTTGTGCTATCCTACGAACGACAGAGAAGATCTGGGAAAACTGAAAGCAAAGGGTGATATTGGAATCTTCATTGGTTATTCGGATAACTCGAGGGCATTCAGGGTGTACAATAGGAGAACTAAAAGATAATGAGACGATGAATGTGAAGTTTGACAAAATTTCACAGATGGCTTCTGAGAGACTCGCTCTAGAACCCGCGCTTAACCCGATGGCTTCTAATCATACCAGATTAGGACCCGCTCCAAACAGTCAAACTACTGGACATATCAGTTCAGGACTCGTACCCCGAGGAGCTCAGTCAACTAATATTGACAAACCAACAAATCAAGAACTGGACACTTTCTTCGAGTATATGTATAATGAATACTATGGTAGAGCTTCGACAAATGCATCACAACAACGTTCCGCTGCAAACGCTCAAAATCATCAACCACCACCACTACCACCGCAAGATGCATAAACAACATTCGAAGCTAACGCACCAACTCCCTCAACGTCATCAACATCTACTCCAGCAACTCCAGTAATTGAGATTGTGTTACCAAGAGTTGATGAGCAAAACCAAACCACACCAATTCAAGAAGAACAACAACAGAATGATGTTGTGTTAGAAGAAGAACCATTAGAGAACCCATTTGCAACGGATTCTGCTGAATCATCTTCTAGGTTACATGAACCATCTAACACGCATTCGTCAAATCCAAGGTACCCTTCTATGTTTACAGTGGACTAAAGACCATCCAATAGAACAAGTAATTGGTGAACCTTCACGGCCAGTTCAAACGAGGAAACAACTAGCCACCGATTCCGACATGTGCATCTAAGTCTGCTCAGTCAGTCTAAAAGAGACAAAGAACATTCGAGAGGCGATGGCAGACAATGCTTGGATTGAAGCGATGCAAGAAGAACTTCTCCAATATCAATTACATGACACTTGGGATTTAGTGCCAAGACCAATCGACAAACTTGTCATTGATCTTAAGTGGTTATGGAAGAACAAAAAGGATGAAGAGATGACTGTCATTCGCAACAAAGCTCGTCTCGTGGCCAAGGGATTTAGAATGGAAGAAGGGATAGATTTTGAAGAGTCATTCGCGCTAGTAGCAAGACTTGAGGCAGTCAGGATTTTCTTAGCATATGCAGCTCACAAAAACATCACGGTCTATCAGATGGATATCAAGACAACATTCTTGAATGGAACTCTGAAAGAAGAGGTGTACGTGAGTCAGCCAGATGGATTCGTTGACAAAGATCATCCAGACTACGTCTACAAGCTAAAGAAAGCTATCTATCGTTTGAAAGAAGCCCCAAGGGCGTGGTATGACGAGTTATCATCTTTCCTACTTCATAATAATTTCACCAAAGGAACAATTGACCCGACCTTGTTTACTAAAAAAATTCAAAGATGACATTTTAATTGTTCAGATTTACGTGGACGACATAATCTTTGGGTCCACTAATCCAAAACATTCAAAACATTTTGAAAATCTCATGAAAAGCAAATTTGAAATGTCCATGATGGGGGAATTAAAATTCTTTCGTGGTTTACAAATTCATCAATTCCCACGTAGTATTTTTATAAATCAAGCTAAATATACAATTGAGATTTTGAAAAAACATGGAATGGATAATTTTGATTCTGTTGGAACACCAATGGTCACGTTACCAAAAATAGGTGCTGATTTATATAGGAAACCCATGGATCCGAAGAAATATCGGTGCATGATTGGGTCTCTCATGTACTTAACTGCTAGTCGACCCGATATACATTTTGCTGTCTGTTTATTAGCACGGTTTCAGGCAAGGCCTACCGAACTTCACCTCCAAGAGGTTAAACGGATCTTTCGGTACCTACGAAGAACCATTAACATGGGACTTTGGTATCCGAAGGATTCGGAGTTTACACTAACAGCCTTTTCAGATGCCGACCATGCTGGATGCCAAGTTACCGCAAAAAGTACATTCGGGGGAGCACAATTTTTGGGAGAAAAGCTAGTAGGCTGGTCATCAAGGAAACAAGGTTGTACGGCATTATCATCCGCTGAAGCCAAGTATGTGTCTCTATCTGCGTGTTGTGCCCAACTTCTTTGGATGAGGACACAGCTCACAGATTATGGTTTCTCTTTCGACCGCATACCTTTGTATTGTGACTCGAAAAGTGCCATAGCCATCTCATTCAATCCCGTGCAACACTCGAAGACTAAGCATATTAGAGTCCGCTATCACTTCATAAAGGAACACGTCGAAGAGGGTACTGTTGAATTATTCTTTGTGAAGACTGAATACCAACTCGCCGATCTATTTACTAAAGCCCTTCCAAAAGAGAAGTTTAATAACTTAGTTCGATGAATCGGCATGCGAAGCCTAACTCCCGAAGAGTTAGAAAGTCTTCTCGAAACTTCTTGAAATTTTATCTCAAAAGCTTCGCTGTAAATATTTTTGAAAAAAACAAAATACAAAATTTGAAAAACAAACAAAAAGAAAATACAAAATTTGAAAACCCCACAAAAACAAAATACAAAAATAGAAAATTTCAAAAATACAAAAACAATAGAAAATCAAAAATCCAAAAATATTCTTCTCACGACATGTCTCTCGTATAATCGATATTATGTACATATCTAGAAATGTCATTCAACAATGATACGGACATGTACGGATGATTGAGCGAGAGTTCATTTAAATTTTTTATAAAACATGTCGTTTCTCAAAATTTCTTCACAATGGCTTTCGTATACTTCAGTACGAAAACCGCACTTAAATGACGGCTTTCGTATATTTCAATACGAAACCCGTGCTACATTGATGACTTCTGATTATTTCAGATCAGGACTCGTAATGTAAATGGCAAATTTAAAAATTCTTGAGCACATGATCAAGATTTTTCAAAAAGATTTTACAAAATCTTTCTCCAAATTCTATGCTCAAGATTTTTCAAAACGAAAACTCCCTCTATACCCTTAAATTGATTTTAAACTCATATGTTTAAAAATATGTTTTATTTAAGGGGGAGTATAAAAAGAAAAAACAAAATGTTCCAAGTCATGCTAAAATGATCCGTCTATCTCTCCAAAAAACTCTCATTTTAATCAGTTGATATAAAAAATATCACTGCATGCTATTTTTGAGGGGGAGAAGATGTGATTAAAATGTGATAAAAAATGTTTAAAGATCGTGGATTGAATCTCAAAAGAGCTCGACTCAAGATTTTACCCTTGAATTGATGGAAAATCAAATGTCAGTAATCGAAAAGACTTGTCCGGGACGGGTAATAATTTCAAGCTGGTTCATCAAGTGATGTAAACGTGTCTTGCAAAGGACTTGTCTGAGTAGAATGTACCAATTCGAGAGATCATTCTTTTAGTATGACCTGGACGGGTAATAATTTCAAGCTAGTCTAACTAGTGATGTAAGCGTGTCTCGCGATGGTCATATTAACTGAAAATCGATCAATTCAAATGTGCGAACTCTACCCAACATGTGCAAATTTATCTTAAAAATGCATGAGCACATATGAATGGGGAGTATTTCAAAAAGGCAAAACTCTTGAAGTATTAACTAAATGTGTTTAATCATAAACACTTTGAGAGATTTTCACAAAAGGTGTTATGGCAAATGATTAACAAATCTAGCATAATCATGGAGTAATAAGGTGATTATGGTTAGGTAATGTCCAATGATCCGCTAGAGCCGGAGGGATCTACCCAAGGACAATTCCAATAGATTAGAATTAGAAGTTGTAACACCCCCAAATTATCGCAGCGGAACAGTAGATGTCGAGGGGGTATTACTTCATAATACAGATCAAGGTATAGAAAACAACCTCTAAATGAGATGTTTTGAAAAGTTATCATTCGAATTATTAAAATCAGAGTTATGACAATAAGTTCCAAAGTAAAGTTACATAAAAGTTTTCAAAGTGTATCGAATGATAACGATAAGATATGAGTCTTCAAGTATGCAAATGACTCTAGAATCCATGCATCCACTATCGCCTTAATAACCTAAGATAAACATGCTAAAAAGTGTCAACCAACGGTTGGTGAGTTCATAGAGTTTAGTTTAAAAGTAAAGTATTTGAATAAAGATTTCACAGCAAAGGCCTTGTAAATCCACTCAGTCCCAAGTCCCGCCCATACAAGACTTGCAACCTGTGTGTTTACAATCCACTGCTAACATAGTATAATGAATAAAGTTTCCACCGCAAAGGCCTTGTAAATCCACTCAGTCCCAAGTCCCGCCCATACAAGACTTGCAACCTGTGTGTTTACAATCCACTGCTAACATAGTATGTCTATCACGTATCCTCCGTATAAATAGCCTTCCAACATCGCCATGTTGGGATGTATGTCTGTATCCAATGATAATAGTCTTCTGACATAGCCATGTCAGGATGTATGTCTGAATTGAGTCTAGTCAATATAAGTCAAGAATAGGGTGATTGAGTCTGTATACAAGTATTTATGCAAATTCAAATAGTATATGTAAATCAAGCGAGTAAAGTACTACTAAACACGTATCTTCCTCAAGTACTATAACTAAAACAGATATGTATATAGATGAATTGCATATCAATGCAAAATAGATGTAATAGATGACTTGCATACCAATGCACATATAATAGATGACTCGCATACCAATGCAAAATGTATTATATGACTTGCATACCTGATGGGTGCGATGTGTCGTTGCGGTTTAGCAGTATTAATGCCTTCTCAAGTTTTAAATTTATATTTAGCCGACTTATCAATAACACACACACTTAACGAGCAGTGTACCCGGTCAGTATGAATATAATGGTAAGTAGAGTGTCGATCACTAAGAGTGGAACGCATTATCTAGTTATTCTAATCAGTATTTTAATATATTAAGTTAGCTATACAACCTAATCTAACGCAAGGGGGGTTCAGCCTGAAGAGACTGGCACGATTTGGTTGCAATTAAATAATAAACTAAACCAATAGGCACGAATCAGCGAATAGCACACACGTACACAGATAAATACTTGAGACAATAAGAAGATCTGTCCTGATGATTAAGTAGATTGTCACTTGTTTTATTGATAGTTTTATATGAAGTATATGTAGTTAATCCTTTCTCGTTGGTCCTATTCTTATTGGCGAGTAAACCCTTAATGATTACTTATGTCTAAAAGTTATTCCTAAGTGATCAATTTAGTAACAACCGTGGGAGCCACATTCTCTTCCGTAGTCAAATGCGCAGGCCACTAATAAACACAGAGGTTATCAATGCACTAATAAGTAGTAACCAAAGACATCAACATATAAACTTTAATTGATGGGAAAGCAGTTTTAAAGGAGTGCAATCTTTCCGTTGTCACATTACACAAGCCATCAATCCTGATGAATTAAAGTTTACTAACACAATAAAACAAAACTACTTAATGAATTAAACACATGCAGCACCTTCTTACAGCTCTTGTATCTTCGTTCGGGTGTGTCTTGTGCTGCCTATTCGTCTGAATTCGGCCTTAGGTTTATCTGGTCTTCGTACCTCGTATATAATATGTGTCCTTTGAAATTCGTCTGGTCTTGGGGTATTTATAGTTTCTGTCTGAGGGTAAGATGCGGCGCATCTAGTAAGTAGATGCGGCGCATTGACTTAACTTCGCGTGGGGTCCAAGATTAATATATTCAGGAATATTCGCACACCGCCAGAAGATGCGGCGTAACTCCATAAATAGATGCGGCGCATGTCCTCTTGTATCTTGGATCGTATCTGGTGAAATCTTGATAGTGATGCGCCGTATGTAATAAGTGAGATGCGGCGCATCTGGAGCAGATTCGTCTTGATCTTGTACATTTCAGTAGACTCTTAACTTCTTGCATGTTTTGCTCCATAATTAGTCCAAAATCGCCAAGTTTCACCAAATGCTTGTTTTTACCTAAGAATTACAAAAGTAAACGATTAAGTATCAATCCTCATACATAATATAATAAAACAAGTCAAATTAATAGGATAAATGATGATAATAAAATGTACTTATTTGAGTTCATCAAATATCCCCCCACTTGAACTTTACTTGTCCCCAAGTAAACCTTAGAATTAATCTTAGGAAAATGTATCCTAAAAGATATTAGGATTTATTTTTATATTTAAGCATGTATTCATTTTTGTCATAATCACACAACCAAACACTTAACGAATTAGAAGCAAAATAAAATAATTTGATAAAAGCAAATCTAATCGTTTAACTGTCCAGTCGCGACAAATATTCTATCATAAGCTTGGCAAGTATACACATCTCCCCCACTAAAGCCAAGGAATAACAAGTCTAAAGCGGTAAAAAGGGTTTTGAGGTTTAAGGGTTAATCATTCTCTTTAATCTCTATCGATCTCAAATTCCAGAAAAGGCGACAAAATCACAAATACATGATCGAATCCACGAACACGATACTTGCAATTGCTCAAATCCTTAACTCGAATAGGCTAAAGATAGGTCCAAACTTCACCAATAATAATATATCAAAAAGGGCGACAAAATCATAAATACATAGCCGAATCCATGACTACGATACTTAAGATTGCTCAAGTCCCTAATCTCAATAAATCAAAGGTTTGGTTGGATAAAGAATAATAAAGGGTATGGATAATTTTGGGATATAAATTGGTGTAAAATGAAAAATAAACAAAACAGATAAATTAAAATCCTAAGTGTGGTTAATCACTATCCCAACCATCCCATGAATAAGACTCATATCATTGAATAACTCACGCTTTAACACTTGAAACACACGCTTTAGGTAGACACGAATTATACTCAACAAGATCTCAGTCAAAGAATAAACCTTAGTTGGCGTTCCCATAACTGCCAACTCCCATTCAATCCATAGATATAATATACAACAAATAGTGGTGATATCGACCACTTAATACAAAACTTTACATAAGTTGGTTAAAACAAACATCCAACTTTTCCTTTTTCTTTTTCTTTTCTATTTTTTTTTTTTTTTTTTTTTAACCAAAGATGTGTAAAATTTCACCACATCACTATAATGATAATTCTGGATAATTTTTCCACGTCTTTCATAACTTCAGAAATAACGGTAATAGTGAAAGTAGTAAACACACGAAAAATAAACTCAAAGATATACAATATTTACTTTCACTCCAATTGCATTGTGCAATTTCCCGACCTAACCATAGATAATGAATTACGCACGCGAACACAGGTAATGTAAGGAAACACACTTTGCCTAAAGCAATTAACCAACCACGGATTTTAATCTATAGGGTAGGCTAAGGTGTAAGGGTGTAACGAAACATTTTAAAAAAGGTGTAAGAAACGAAAGGAATGGCTCTGAGTGTTTTTCTAGGGGTATCTTACTCTAAAAGTGAGAGTAACAAAAGGGTTTATACGGGGGTTAACTAACCAGTGTAGTTAGCTAATAACACATAACATATAAAGGCTATTTGGGTGTAATCCTAGAAATTTACCAATTTAGACAAGTCATTCCAATTATGTAAAATAATACTTATTATGGTGGTCTCGAATAGTATACAAGCCAAGTTCTAAAGTTTACAAGTCACCGGCACACTCATAGATTTGTGAATTTTGAAAAATCACAATTTTTGAAAATAACGTCATGTGTGCAGCTATGCAACTTAGACTTTAAACAAAAACATGCTAAAAATTTTAATTTTGATATATTAAGCACATTTTAAGCATATTTTTTAAAAGTTTAGGACAAGTAAGTGTTAAGTGTTCTAATTCTCCAATCCCCCCACTTAAGTTAAACAACGTCCTCGTTGTTTGTATAAAAGGTTAAAAACTGGAAAATAAAAGAATTAGAACAGAAAAACTCCCCTGAGATTTGCTCGGTATGATCCTCCATTTGTATAAGAGCAAAAATCATCTTTCTTGTGGATTAGAACATTTAAGCTTCATAATAGATGTATCCACAGGAAATGCAAGGAATCTATAATACCACCAAGACTTAAAAACACACCTAAGTTAAGAAAGGTTCAACTTGCATAATACATTAGTAGTTAGAAAAAATAAAACATAAAAATTAAAACTGAAAATCATCAGGTCAGTCGATGCGCCGTATCTTATGGAAGAAGATACGCCGTATCGAGCCTGGAATAAATACGGATCAGAATAGAAGATGCGCCGCATCCTTAGCCAGGGATGCGCCGCATTAAAATAAACTGATAAAAAGTTTTAAAGTCGAAAGTAAAAAATGCAGAAAAAGTAAGATATGACCAGTGCAGGAGATGCGTCGCATCTCAGGATTGAGATGCGCCGTATCCTCTGCGGCCTGACTGACTCGACACAAAAACAGAATAATAAAAATTTCTCGGGTTGTCTCCCGGTCAGCACTTGTCTTTATTCCAGAGTCTTCAAGTTAGACTCACGTTCAGCTCTTTAATTCATTCCATTGCTTCCCACATTGCCACGTAGGATCCATTTAGCAACTAATTCATCACGTATATATTCAGGTCCCAACTTCAACACTCCTTTGTAGAATCCTTCCATCATTTGATATGGGTACTCAATCCCTCTCTTCATGTCATCATCACCAATAAAAAGGAATGGAGAAAATTTGTAGCAGAACCTATTAGTAGCATGTTTAAATCCAGGGTGAGTTCTGGGCATCATATAAGTGATAACGTCGCTTTCACATTGAAAGGTGATCTTTCCTTCAAATCGTTTTGCATTAATAGTGATCTCCCTACAGAATGGTTTTCCAACAATCACGTCACCCATATCGCTGTCACGATAGGCATTCATATCTTCAACAACGGCGAACTCAGTAACAACAGTAAAACATCCAACGAAGACCGGGACATTAATGAAGGCTCCAACTACATTCTTACCCTTATACTCTACTTTATTTCTCATAATAGAATTGTAAAAGCTTCTTGACATGAAATTGATTGGTAAAGTAGGAAAGAAATTGGCGTCAATACACTTGTACCCAATCATGCATGGGAATTGCAAATTGTAAGCACAATCGGCGTGGATCCTTCTACCGTAATCCCAAGAACCATCATATCCCTCAAATTCATCGTAATTCCTAGTAATAATAACGTTGACTTTTGGACTATCCAGAATTTCTCCTTCTTCTAACTCAGATTCCGCATCATCCATGAACAGGTCATTGGATTCTAATGGTCCATCAAGGTCATTAAGTTCAATGTAGTCTCCATCGTAACGTTCGGGTGATTTATCTTGCTCTAATACTCCATCCATAAAATTGGCTTCGAAGTCGAAGTCAATCAGTTCCCCAAATTCGACCATTTTCCTTCTGAAATAATCATGAAAGCATCAGTAGGATTTGTTCGCTAGAAGAGAAATTAACGAATTTAGAAACGGATATAAGAATACAAATAGCTGATATCTGCAGACGATGCGCCGTATCCAAAAAGTTGGATACGCCGTATCTTATAATCGTTAAAATTAAATCAGACTTTATTCAGAAAATAGATACGCCGCTTATAAATTAGAATGAGCCGTATCTGTTTTAATTATCAAAAATCGATATTCTTATTAAAATTAAATGCGTCGTATTAACAAAAGTTAATGCGCCGTATTTTTGTTACGTTTTAAAATATAAGATTTTTGATTCAGAAGATGCGCCGTATCGATAAAAATCGATACGCCGTATCTGTTTAATAATTCGAAAACTGTTTTTAATTAAAATAATAGATACGCCGTATCTGCTAAAGCAGATGCGTCGTATCGCGTTAACGTTTAGAAATTTTTTTTATCAAAAACAGATACGCCGTATCTTGGGGAAAAGATGCGTCGTATCGAATTAATTAAACGCGTTGTATTTTATAAAAATTAAACGCAATACGCCGTATCTGAGAAATCAGATGCGCCGTATCGTTTAAATAAGCTCAGTACAACGATAGCAGAACACAAAAAATACGAAAAATAAAAACAAATAAAAACACAAACGAAAATAAACACAAAGAAAACAAATAACACAAAAACAGAAAATATGCAAAATAATACAATGAATGCAAATTAACTAATATACAACACAGTTAGCAGTTAGATTAAAAAAAAATTAAAAACCTAATTAAAATACTAATCAAATTAACAGATAATAACAATTCACTCCCCGGCAACGGCGCCAAAAACTTGATGCGTGCGATGTGTCGTTGCGGTTTAGCAGTATTAATGTCTTCTCAAGTTTTAAATTTATATTTAGCCGACTTATCAATAACACACACACTTAATGAGCAGTGTACCCGGTCAGTATGAATATAATGGTAAGTAGAGTGTCGATCACTAAGAGTGGAACGTATTATCTAGTTATTCTAATCAGTATTTTAATATATTAAGTTAGCTATACAACCTAATCTAACGCAAGGGGGGTTCAGCCTGAGAGACTGGCACGATTTGGTTGCAATTAAATAATAAACTAAACCAATAGGCACGAATCAGCGAATAGCACACACGTACACAGATAAATACTTGAGACAATAAGAAGATCTGTCCTGATGATTAAGTAGATTGTCACTTGTTTTATTGATAGTTTTATATGAAGTGTATGTAGTTAATCCTTTCTCGTTGGTCTTATTCTTATCGGCGAGTAAACCCTTAATGATTACTTATGTCTAAAAGTTATTCCTAAGTGATCAATTTAGTAACAACCGTGGGAGCCACATTCTCTTCCGTAGTCAAATGCGCAGGCCACTAATAAACACAGAGGTTATCAATGCACTAATAAGTAGTAACCAAAGACATCAACATATAAACTTTAATTGATGGGAAAGCAGTTTTAAGGGAGTGCAATCTTTCCGTTGTCACATTACACAAGCCATCAATCCTGATGAATTAAAGTTTACTAACACAATAAAACAAAACTACTTAATGAATTAAACACATGCAGCACCTTCTTACAGCTCTTGTATCTTCGTTCGGGTGTGTCTTGTGCTGCCTATTCGTCTGAATTCGGCCTTAGGTTTATCTGGTCTTCGTACCTCGTATATAATATGTGTCCTTTGAAATTCGTCTGGTCTTGGGGTATTTATAGTTTCTTTCTAAGGGTAAGATGCGGCGCATCTAGTAAGTAGATGCGGCGCATTGACTTAACTTCGCGTGGGGTCCAAGATTAATATATTCAGGAATATTCGTACACCGCCAGAAGATGCGGCGTAAATCCATAAATAGATGCGGCGCATGTCCTCTTGTATCTTGGATCGTATCTGGTGAAATCTTGATAGTGATGCGCCGTATGTAATAAGTGAGATGCGGCGCATCTGGAGCAGATTCGTCTTGATCTTGTACATTTCAGTAGACTCTTAACTTCTTGCATGTTTTGCTCCATAATTAGTCCAAAATCGCCAAGTTTCACCAAATGCTTGTTTTTACCTGAGAATTACAAAAGTAAACGATTAAGTATCAATCCTCATACATAATATAATAAAACAAGTCAAATTAATAGGATAAATGAAGGTAATAAAATGTACTTATTTGAGTTCATCAATACCAATGCACAATATAATCGATGATTTGCATACCAATGCACAATGTATTAGATGACTTGCATACCAATGCAAAATATAATAGATGACTTGCATACCAATGCAAAACGTATTTGATAAACGAGTAAAGTATTTAAGCATGTATCTCCCCCAAATAGTATAAAACAAGTATTAAAAGAGTAGGGGCTACAACTCACGGTGAACCGTGAAAGTTTCTAGAGTTCTTGTAAAAGTAAATAAATATAGTTGAGCATGTATCTCCCCCAAAGAGTAAATCAAAGCGTATAAAAATAGGGGCTATGAATCTCACCTTAGCTGTAAGGTCAAAGTATTGCGATGTTATGTCAATAGTATCACGGGAACGGCTCCAACACACGACCTGAATAATAGGGAAGTCTGAGATTTCGATGGTTTAAGTTTGACTAGATGTGAATAGTGATCGTGAAAGAATATCGGATAACGAATCGGATGGTGATGTGAATGAATGATATGCTTAAAATGCTTAAAGTTCAAAAATAATATTATATATAATATTATCTTGTTTTTATGTCTTTGATTTCACAATTATCGTTTCCTCGAAAGTCGTTGAATTAATACGTTAAGTTATTTGTTTAAAAGTTCGCTATATAAATATAATCGTAACGAAAAATAAATATATTGGGACGAATGACTAAATGCATATGAAATAAGTAAAACATGAAATAGAAATGATTTATAAATAATGTTACTGTTCAGTCCTTGGTCTTTTACATAATTTACACTTTTTACCCTTATGGAGTTAGCGTTGCACCATTAGTCCTTGGCTAGTATATAATTACTTTTTAAGTCCGTAAAGGTTCCAATTTGTCATTTTATGGCCTCTAATTAATGTCTTAACTTTTTCTACCCAATATTTACAGAAATGACAGTTTTGAACTTTATTTCTCGAAAGTTACCCTTTTGCCCCCTAATAGTAAAATACGTTGCATTTTTAGTCCAAAATGTACAAAAGATAAAGATGATGCTTGATATGTGTTAATATGAATATGTAAACGTCAAATAAATTAGTACTTGTTATTCTAGCCATCCATGAAGGAGGTCAATGTATAATACGTAAAATTAAATGATAAGAAAGCGTAAAATGAAATAAATATGATATGCGATAGAAATAAATAAAAATGAATGCGATAAGTAAAGGTACGAGTATGTAAGTGTCAAGTATAGATAAACGCAAGTTCTTAGCCATCCATTGAGGAGGTCATTGCATGAAACGTAAAATAAATAAAATGAAAAGCGTATAAATGAAATAAAAATGATATACGAATTAAAATAAATAGAAGTACGATGCATGATATATTGAGATTGATATATATATATATATATATATATATATATATATATATATATATATATATATATATATATATATATATATATATGAGTAGGAAATGAATTTGAAGGACTTACGAAACCTAAAATGGTGGAGTTTATCCGTTCGAAACGATATAGAAAATTGATCAAGCGGTACTTCTTTCGTTAGAACAATCGACAAGTGATCGAATGAGGGAGTAACCAACTAGGAATTGGCTCGAAAAATGCTTCTAGTTTTATTATAATTCTCAACAGCAGGATACTAGAGAAGTTTGAAATGTTTTAAATGCAACTTTGTGCTTCGTATATGTATCATGGATATATAGAGAACGGAATGCATGTATACGATTATTACTATTAAACAAAGACAAGTTGAATTGAATGTGTCAGTTAGTATTCAAATGGATAGATTTGTTCGCATGCAATGTTTCAAATTATAAGAATATAATACAGTTATTAGTATATTATATATATATATATATATATATATATATATATATATATATATATATATATATATATATTCGTTCATATATATATATAATATAGTTTAAAAGAAATGTTATATAGATTATATAGTATACGCGTCCGAGTGAGGTTTACTTTAGGTCTCGTTCTTAATCTAAACGTTAAGAATAAAATGTGATATTTACCACTCTCGAGTCTTGGGTGTATAGAAAATCGAGTTATGTAAAATGGATGGTATTCTTGTGCGTCGAAATTAGATTTAAATGAGGCCAATTATATACGACTAGTTATAAAAGAAAATAAAGTTTTTGGGTTTGTATTGAGTTGGGCCGTGAATAGTAATAGGCCAAAATATATTTAAGGGTCCGTTTGGTGTTTAATGAGTATGTTTGATCCGTCGTGGTCCGCGTGTGAGCTCGTTCCATCGTATCATAAATAAGGTAGTAATGTTTATATAGAAATGTAATAAACAAAAAGTTTAAATTTGCCCGTTAAAATGGTTAAATAAATAGTAACGACGTGTTAATAATAGATTAGCGTTCACTAATGACTAGGGAATTCTACGGGTTGCTACAGTACCAAGTCCTTAGGTAAGATGGAAAAAAGGAGTAAATGAGAAAGGGAAAGAAGAGGTTGAAGAATTAAAAAGAAAAGTTTATGAAAGGGTGAAAAGAAATAGCCCTCCATGAAAACTTAGGGCAGAAACTGGGTCAATACATCTACTATCGGTATTCACTAAGGTGATACTGATATTGAAGACAAGACGTCATGGACCCAGTGACGCGCTGCACCACTCCTCCTAGCCACTCAAATATCTCTTAAAAGATATCTGTTTCATTTCTCACGGAGAACACTGCATAATCTATCGGCCTCTCACTCCGAGATGTGTTGATATTGAAAAGGTGGCACTCTGCTCCATGCCTCTGACTACTAAAACTAAAATGTACATTATAGAGTCTAGAGCCATGAGATTCATTAAAATATCTCTTAGGAACACTTTCCATATAATGCCCTTGTGTTCACCAAAAAGGACACAAGGTGTACAAGAGTCTTAATGAGATCTTCCGATCTTGCCACTTATATCATGATGGTTACGTGCTTCAAACGGTCTACAATCGTGGGGTGATCTCTGGCGACTCACTGAATCGTGGATGCACTTAGGTGTGTCTGTGTAAGCCCTTTCGGGGGTATCCGGTTCAGAACGACCTTGGTACAGATTAGAGAAAGTTTTCACATTATGCTGTTAACAATCTTGAAATCTGAACCTGTAAGCGTTGGACGAATTATTGCTAACTGTTTTATGCAGGTATTGACTTAATTCCATCAACCATCTTTATATGTCTCAACATCTTCACCTCAACATTCTCATACTTATGAAGATCATCCTCAACAAAGCTCAAGTGTAAAAGTTCAAGACAAAAGGATCAAGTTAAAGACAAAGTGTAACGACAAAGTCAAAAAGCTAATCAAGATGTCAAGAACGAGTTCATATATCAAATGAGGAAAGAACAAGCGGAGATTGTTAGCATAAGTATAAAGTCCAAGATGTATGAGTATGTTAGAGGACATGACGCATAACCACACGAAGATGTTGATCCAGGCAAGAACGATCAAAAGATGATTACTTTGAAGATCACATTGCATGAAGGAATGATGAATGAAGACTATTCTACATCGACACACAAAGTTAATGACGATGTAAACAAAAGACCTATCACCAGGAGCCTCATTGAAATGACCATCCCTTAGGGGGAGATTGTTAGCATTTAATTTATCTGTAAAGTGATGGTCATTTGTATTTCACTTACATTTTAGTGTGTGTCGAACATATGTAAAAAAGAATAGAGAGTAAAGGCTTTGTGTTGGACTTTAGAATGTAATAGATAAGCAAATGTAATGTCCAAAAGCCCAAGTCCAACACAAAACCCACCAAGCCCAAGTTAGAGACACTTAGGGCGTCCCATCCATACTATAAATAGCATACTCTCACACAAAAATTAGTGTGCCTCAAAGTATTGTAAAGGTGAGAGTGTGTAGGTGTGTGTGTTCTTTTATTGTTTGTTCTCTCAAGGTTTATTAATAAACATTTGGCCAAACTTATATCATACAATCCATACACATATCTCTTTCATCTTTATTCTCTTCTTGTGGGTGTCACGTATAGATTAATATAAGTAGTATAGTTGTGTGATAAAGTAGTAGATTCTAGTCTTTACACTTCCTTTCCATGCACACACCTCCTGATAACCTGGTCTGCTCCAACTCGAAAAAGATAGGGATCTTCCCAAAGGTAATACTTAATATCAGCAAAGAATTTCTTCTTTTGTTGATAAGACATTCCCTTTACAAGGGTCCCCCCAGCAAGATAATTTGCGATATCGGCAAACCATGGGTACTCATCATTTCCATCAACATACATTAAAGACTCATCGGGGAATCTATCATTAATATCAGACTCGTTAAGGTTTTCTACATATGGGTTCTCCAACCTAGATAAATGGTCCGCTGCTACGTTCTCAGCACCACTCTTGTCTTTGATTTCAATATCAAATTCTTGTAGCAGAAGTATCCAACGGATCAATCTGGGTTTAGCATCTTGTTTGTTGAACAAGTACAAAAGGGCAGCATGATCGGTGAACACGATGGTCTTAGACAAAACCAAATAGGACCGGAATTTATCAAATGAAAATACGACAGCTAGCAACTCCCTTTCAGTTGTGGTATAATTTTGTTGAGCTTCATTTAGATTTTTGCTAGCATAGTATATTGGTTAGAACTTCTTCTCTCTTCATTGGCCTAAGAAAGCTCCAACCGCATAGTCACTTGTATCACACATCAATTCGAATGGAAGGTTCCAGTCAGGAGCTACCATAATGGGTGCGTTAACAAGCTTCTCTTTCAACAAGTTGAATGCTTGTATACATTCAGAACAGAAAACAAATAGGGCATCTTTCTCTAATAGTTTGGTCATTGGATGAGAAATTTTAGAGAAGTCTTTAATGAAACGCCTATAGAAACCGGCGTGTCCTAAAAAACTTCGAACAGATTTGACCGATGTGGGTGGAGGTAGTCTGGCAATGGTGTCAATCTTTGCCTTATCAACCTCTATTCCCTTCTTAGAGATTTTATGGCCCAATTCAATGCCCTCCTTCACCATGAAGTGGCATTTCTCCCAATTTAAGACCAAATTAGACTCCTTACATCTAGCTAACATTTTGTTCAAATTAGAAAGACAATGGTCAAAGGAGTCACCAAAAACAGAGAAGCCGTCCACAAATACTTCCATGTAGTCCCCTACCATGTCATGAAAAATAGCTAGCATGCATCACTGAAAAGTTCCTGGAGCATTGCACAATCCAAATGGCATTCTCCTATATGCAAATGTACCATAAGGACAGGTGAATGTCGTTTTCTCTTGATCCTCAGGTGCTACAGAAATTTGAAAATAACCTGAAAAACCATCAAGAAAGTAGTAGAACATGTTCCCAGATAATCGTTCAATCATTTGATCAATGAAAGGTAGAGGGAAATGATCCTTTCTTGTGGCGTCATTTAATCGCCTGTAATCGATACAGACTCTCCAACCAGTCACCGTTCTTGTTGGAATCCACTCATTCTTTTCATGGGTGACAACAGTCATACCCCCCTTCTTGGGGACCACGTGCACGGGACTTACCCACGGACTATCAGAGATTGGGTAAATCATCCCCGCATCTAGAAGCTTAATCACTTCCTTTTTCACCACATCTTGAACCTTTGGATTGATTCTTCGTTGTGGTTGCACCACTGTTTTGTACTCATCTACCAGAAGGATTTTGTGGGTGCAGTAGGAAGGATCTATACCTTTTATATTAGATATTTTCCACGCAATAGCTTTTTTGTTTGCCTTCAATACTTCAATAAGCTTTTCTTTCACATTTCCTGTTAAATCAGATGATATAATAACAGGTAGCTTTGATTCGCTTTCGAGAAAAGCATATTCCAAATGTGGCGGAAGGTCCTTGAGCTCCAGATCAGAAGGCTCTTCAAGTGACGTCTTTAGCTTTTCTCCTGTGCCAGTTTTAATCTCCTCCTTCTTGTTTGACCTTGATGATGGATCATTCTCTAACAAGTATGCTAGTTCTTCAAGAACCTTTTCATTACTCATGTTTGTATCCTCTCCTCCAATAAAATTGGTGTCAAACATGTCTTCCTCAAAGATTCCTAGAAAATTTTCTTCAACAAGAGGTTCAATAGTATCTATGTAATAAAAAGTGTCGTCTTGCTTTGGAGAATATTTCATGGATTTGTCAATATGAAAGATCACCTCTTGATCATCTACACGTAGAGTCATTTTCTTCTCATAGACATCTACAAAACAACGAGAGGTGGGCAATAAAGGTCGACCTAGGATGAGAGGAACTTTGCTATCCTCATCCATGTCTAATATGATGAAATCTACCGAAAACATAAATCGATCAACCTTAACCAACATGTTCTCCACGATTCCTCGTGGATATTTAATCGACCTATCAGCGAGTTGAATGGTCACACGTGTCGGTTTTGGTTCACCTAGACCAAGCTTGGCATACATTGAGTAAGGCATCAAATTGATGCTAGCTCCCAAGTCTGCCAAAGCATTATTCACACTTAAATTTCCGATTAGGCATGGAATGGTGAAACTTCCAGGATCCGACATCTTCTTCGGTAATTTTCCATCCAAAATGGCAGAACATTCTTCACTCATTACGACAGTAGACAAGTCCTCTAACTTCTTTCTGTTAGTTAAGAGGTCCTTCCAGAATTTCGCATATTTTGGCATTTGCGAAAGGGCCTCAATAAATGGCAAGTTGACATGCAATTGCTTGAATAAGTCAAGAAACTTACCATACTGTTCTGCCTCTTTTTCTTTCTTGTACCTTCCAGGATATGGGAGTTTTGGTTCATACGGTTTTTGAGGAGGTTTGACATGTGTTGTGCTCGGAGAGCTTTGGGATTGCACCTTGTCATTTACCTCTCCGTTTACCGGTTTGACAACATTTTCGTTAGATGGGAAAGGAGGATCAGTAGTTTGCTTACCACTTCTAGTAGTAACAGCATTCACATGTGCATTCGGATTAGTGTCCGTGTTACTTGGTAAGCTTCCTGGTTGCCTTTGAGACAACATCTTGGACATTTGACTCATTTGGGTTTTCAATTCTTGAATTGAGGCTTGTTGTTCTTTCATGATAGCATTTTGTCCAGCGACGTATTGAGTCATCAATTCCTCAAAATTGGACTTCTTTTCGTTGTGTTGTTGTTGAGGTTGTTGGAATGGTATACGGTTGGTCTGGTAGAATCCCAGAGGACCTTGCTTGTATAACAAGGTGTTACCGTGCGACCCATCAGCTTGAAAATTCCCTTGTCTTTGGGTTACCCAACAAGCATCCTCAGACAAGCTCATTGGTTTGTCATCACAATCCTTTGTCAAATGAGGACCACCACAACACTCACATCCTACTTGCATAGCGATGACGGTAGCATTTAGCTTATCAAACTTCTTATTAAACATAGCCATCTGATTAGTTAAAGCGGCTATCTCGCTCACTCCATCAGCTTCAACAGCCTTAACTGTAGCTTTTCTGCTCACTCCATCTGATGGTGCATACCACTCATGAGTATGTAACGCGATGTCTTCAATCAATTCATAAGCCTGATTGGGGGTCTTATGCATGATTGTCCCTCCAGCTGAGTTGTCAATCGTGTTTCGTGTAGGTCTATCAATACCTTTATAGAAAGTTTGCACGATCTTGTGTTTACTGAGACCATGCTGAGGACATTGACGAAGATACTTCTTCAGTCGCTCCCAAGCCTCATAAAGAGTTTCACTCGACATTTGAACAAAATTAGTGATTTCACTAAGAAGCTTTTCGGATAAAGCGGGTGGAAAGAATCGGGCTAATAATTTCTCTTGCATTTGGTCCCAAGTGGTGATGGAACCTGGCGCAATCGACTTGAGCCATTCTTTAGCAGTACCTGTGAGAGTGAATGGGAATACGCGAAGCATGATTGCGTCTTCGTCTACATCTTTGATTTTGAAAAGCTCGCAAATTCCTAAGAATGAGTCGATGTGATCGTTCACGTCTTCTCCTAACGCACCACTGAATTGGCAATGATTAAGGATCATGTTCCTGAATTAACCCTTAATTTTGAAGCTGTCAACCTTGAGTTCGGGACAAGCGATTACGGAACTCTCCCCCGTTCGAATAGTTTTGGCCAGTTCGGCCATCGTGCGGGTATTGTCTCCCATCTCTTTCTCCTCTTCTTTTTCAAATTCGGTATCTAAGTCGGACTCGAATTCGGAATCCTTTTGAGAGGTTCCAACAGAATCAACTACTTGCTCCTTCTTACGAAGTTTGCGAAATGCTCGCTCGGGATTGGAAAGTGTTGATACGATTTTAGACGAATCTTTTCTGGTCATCCACTGCACAAATGTGCAAGAATGACAAGAACCAAAGAGAAATGAAAAAGAACGTTACGCGGAAAACACTTAAAATGAAGGAAGAAAATAAAAAGAACTTTCAAAGGAATAAATTCCAAAGAAATGATCGATTAACTAATAACTTAATCCATAACTCAAAATGAATACACCGTCCCCCGCATCGGCGCCAAAAACTTGGTGTTGTATTTTTCGAGTTATATTATTTATATCTAGATTTTCCCAGAATGTTAAACTAACACATACGTAGGCAAGTGCACCTGTCGTATGCTAGTATAGCAATGGTAAGAACCGAGAGTCGTATCCCAAGACGGTATGATTATTCGAATTATAGATCTTGAATGCTAGTTAAACTAATTAACAATAAAAACTAAAAGGAGGAGATGCTTATAAGGTAAAGTATAAGCTACTTGAAAAGAGATTTAAAACTAAATAACAAATAAAAGCGACAAAAGTTTAGTTGTAAACAATTGATGAAAAATGTATTCACTTAGATTCGATTCCCCCTAGACTTTGGATAACATTTTGATTAAATAAAAGATAAGATCATATTATATGGTGATTTATAATGTAGAAAAGACTCCTCCGTCGACTTGTCTAAACCTACAACTATTGGAAAGTAAATCCGAATATCTTCGCGACAACCACCTCAAGTTATGCATCAAGCCTATTCAACTGATTTATGAGATTTAATGGGATATTTTTAATGTTTAAAAACATATAATGATAACAATAGTTGTCACTACTTGCAATCATGCACACATGGTCGATTTAGATTAATTAACGTCTCAAACCCTATTACTATGTCTAGTCTCAAGCCTTAATCATTTAATTGCTCAAATGATCAAGAATAAATATTATTCCCATACGGATTGTCATCATGATATGCATACAATATTCACGATAAGAAACAATAAAAATCATAATCAAACACATATGGTTCTTTATTAAACTCAATAATCATTCATATAACCAATAATCAAATCGCTAAAAAATGTTATCCATCATCTAGGGTTTATCTACCCTAAGCAAATACTATGAAATTTAGCCAAGCATAATAAAAAGAACAAACATAACAATAACTAAATAAAGGTTCAACATGATATTAAAAATAATAAAAGTTCAAACCGAATAAAATTGTTGATGCCACGTTTGCGTCTAAATAAATGTCAAACCAAAAGTGAATTAAACAAAAGTTCAACAAAGGAACGAATTGCCTTCCGTCCCTTCTTGTTCCAGCCGCAAGAAAAAAATAAGAACTTTGTATTCTTTTTTTTTTTCTTTTTTTTCGTTCACAGCAGCCAAGAAGTAAAATACTTTTTTTTTTTAATTCCCTTGCTCTGTCCTCTTTTTTTCAATATCCGTACTTTATAAACGTACAGTCAACCTCCTTTTAATTGTATTCGAATAGTTCCTTTGACCACCAAATTGTTCACAACTCCCTTTTTATTCTTGTCTGCCGCCTCTCTGTCTGTCCTATTAAAATAATCCCCCTTTTTCCACCAAATGTGCCTCTTTATTTATAAGGATACTCTCAACAATAAATTAGTTTTAATCTTTAACACAATTTCATGTCAGCTTTAACACACTCATCTTTAACTCAGCTTAGCTTTAACACACCTTAACTCACCTTTATATCAAATATTTTCAAATTCAACCCCTAACTTATAAATTATTTCATTTTTTAAAAACATAACATTCATTAAAAAACATAACATTACATATTTAATAAAAAAAAATTACAACAAAATTAAAAAAGCATAACATTACATACAAATCACAATACGATACAAAATTTTATATAAATTTTGAAATTCATATTCAAAGTAAAAGTAACCGGGCGGGATATATTTATAATTTATAAATTCAATTCAAATTCAATTCAATTTAAAATTTCAAATGAAACGGGCGGGTTATATTTTGAATTCAAAATCAAGTTATAAATTCAAAATGAAAGAATCTTGGACGGGATATATTTATATCCGTTTCAAATTCAAATTAAATTAAAAAAACGTGTGGATTTCTAGCCTATAAATACCCAGACTTCTCAAACTATTCTCACACATAAACACATTCAAACTTTTGAAATTCAATATCCAAACTCAATTCCTTTAATCACTGCAAATGTCTCACAAAAAAGATTTCTCCCAACAATTCCCCTCTCCTGAACGTCGAGATTTTTCTCAACAATTCTCCTCTCTTGAAGATAATGAAGTTTATCACACTCCACCAGAAGACATCTTTCCGGTTTTCCAACCGGAAAATGAACCGGTGAACAATCCACCGGAAAATGAACCGGTGAACAATCCACCGGTTGTCGACCAAGACCCAAATCCGTTTGGTTTAACAGAGGAACAACTCAGACTTATGGAGCAAGATATGGAAGTCCTGCTAGAAATTGAACAACGTGAACGAGAAGAGGAAGCTGCTCGTTTGGAGCAGCAAGCCATAGGCGAAGAATAACGTAGGAAGAACTGGAAAATGGGTTGGTTCTCACCTGATTCCTCTTCGAGTGAAGACGGTTGGGTCTCAGATGATTCCTTCCATTAATTTGTAGTTTCGTTTTAATTTCCGTATCGTAGTTTAATGTAATATCTATTTGACGTTTAATGTATTACTATTTGATGTTTAATGTATTTTAATTTCATACTTTAGAAAACGTTACAAGTTTTTATAAAACATTACATAACATATCAAAGAGTAAAAAAAAAAAAAAAAAAAAAAAAAAAAAGACAAGTAAAAAAAAAAAAAAAAACACTTTTGTATAAAACAAATGGGGCAAAAAAAAAAAAACATTTCGTCACAAAAACAAGGGGCGAAAGTGATTTTTTTTTTTTTTTTTTTTTTTTTTTTTTATAAAAAAAACCTACTCTTAACGCAGCATTAAGGGGTTAACTCACACCCTTAACGCTGCGTTAACGCAGCATACACCCAACAGTTAACGTGCGTTTAACGCACTAAATTTCCCTTTAACGTGCGTTTTGCGTTATGCATTGGGAGTGGTCTAAGGAATAAAACCCTTATTTCTTTTGTTCTATTCGTGCCCTCTAAAACCCAACAGGCCCTAAACCTTTTCTTTTGCGTCAAAAACAAACACAAGGCCCACCAATTTGTGTACGTGCGTTTTGCGTTATGCATTGGGAGTGGTCTAAGGAATAAAACCCTTATTTCTTTTGTTCTATTCGTGCCCTCTAAAACCCAACAGGCCCTAAACCTTTTCTTTTGCGTCAAAAACAAACACAAGGCCCACCAATTTGTGTTAATTAGCCTTCCATCAAATTATATAAATATTGAGCCTAATTGTATCACACAATTCACGGACTTCTGACGAAAGAGTTATGATCAAAATAGTGCAACAACGTCCAAAGCTTCACTTTTTCTTTACTTTACTTCAATTCATGCCAATTTCCGTGTCTTTTCACCAATTGCTCCATTTTTACCTATGATACGAAATAATAAACAATTAAGTATCATTTCTTATATAAAACAAAATAATAGAATAATAATTGTGAGATAAATGATGCATAAGAACACTACCTATTTGATCACATCACAAAGCAGAAAGGGACAACATTTTTTTGCAATTTAGGGATGACATTGTCGTTCCTATTTGTTCCTGGGAGCAAAAAAAAAAACTGCAGCAAACCTGCATTTTTCCAGATTTTTGGGGGAAAAAATCTACCAAAACAAATCTAACCTGTAAATTACCAAATAATATGATTCAATACTATTCAACTTCATTCATAAAGTTACTCATTGCAAAACAACTAAATGACGACATTGCTTTCACAAATACGACACAAATTAAGCTAATATATAGCATCTCGAGAATGCAAATAACAAGTCACAAAGTTAATACAAATAATAACATACTACATGATCTAGAAGAGACTTCATCTCTCTCTGTGTAAGTTCTGGTGGTTGTCACTATGTGTACAATCACGAGCTCCAAGATTGTAAAGTTCCTATTTTATACAATAGCATGAATCATCAAACAGACACACATTAACTTGTACAATTTAGAACTTACTTTTAGCTGAGTGGTGTATTCTTCAGACAAGAGCTCTGCGTATTGGTTACCATCGTATATGTTGCGAGTATTTTAGTTTGGCATGAGATAGTTGTTTAGGTAGTCATTGCTACCCATTCCTACAAAAAAAATGCATCTAGAAAGTGCTAGACCAAGATTGGCTGCACCCAACGCATTGCTTATTTCATCTAGACTATATTCGAAGTTCTTTATCTATTGATTGAACGGAATTCAGCCGACCTAAAACCAATATTACATGATTAATCAGACGTATACCAAATTTTGTAGCCGCCAATATTTCAACCAAAATCTTGCTTTAGAGGTATAAAACCTTAAAAAAAACTAATAACTTGAACATCATGAATTTGCTACCTTGACCCAAGTACAACGAGCTTATAGCCTAGCGGTACTCACGTGACCCTTTAGTACACTAAGGCTATTGTGCTAATTATCTTTGCTTACCAGGTAGATTATTCAGTTGGTTAGGGATTAATGGAGTAATTAAGTTATTTAACTATAGAAACATTAAGTTTAGTTAGTGACCTTATTTAGTCTTTACATATATAAGTAGAGTGCATACCCGGATTAGGAAATTAGTCAAATTAAAAGACTACCATATAAGTAACCTTATACAGGGGGTGTTTGTTTCAGCTTAAATACCTTGCTTATGGCTTATTTGGTGTTGGTTAAAACTGAGACTGAACAAGGACATGACAGTATCTGATTACACCTTTATTCTGCATATGTCAAGAAAACCTTTCGATGAGCAGGAAGGTGGAAAAACTTAAACACTGGTATAGCATAGAACCTATTCCAAAACTAGTCATATACAGAATGTGTGAAAGACATACTCTGGATGATAATGCTAACTGATATTTGAGTAGTGAGGCATGAAATGCCAAAATGGCCACAATATCACTTAACTTTACTCAGCAATGAGAGCCTTCCTATGACCTTCCTTCATCAAATCCATTTTAATTGAAAGAATATATTACTAAACTAATGTCTTAAACTTCACTATTGAGAAATAGCACCCATTATTCATTGAAGTTGGTAACTCAAAACGATTAAAAAAATGATAGAATGAAGAAATCCCTTGATTATAAACATAATATTCCCTTGTATCAATTTATAACCAAATTGAGCTACTAGCATACTAGTGATACTATTTTATTTGAAATAAGTATGTGCTTTTGCTGCAATACCTTTATCCTTCCATCCACAATAGTGTGTACATAACTATTGTGGTATGTTATCTACCTAAAAATTTACTAAATTCATCAAATTAGTGAAACCATATTTATATCAACCCACTGTCCTCATTTTAGTTGTATTTCTCAGTTCATACACATAAGTCTCATACCTGCAGTGGTGCTACTGCTGCTGGCGGCCGGTGGTGGCTAATGCGGCTACGGTGGTGGTTCACCGGCGGTACGTTCACGATGCTGTCATCTAACAAAACACAAACACAACAAACAACAAACAAATATTAACAAAACAAAATTAAACAAAACAATAAACAAATTAACACACAAAAATTAAAAGAAAAAACATACCTTTAAAACAAACCAAAATTAAAAAAAATAAAAAAAATAAAAAAAAAAATAAAAAAAATTGTGCACAGTGGTGCGTGTGTAAGTGGTGGTTTCGGGTGATAGTGGTGTTGATGGTGGTTGTGGTGGTGTCGAAGGTGTTAAATCGTATGCAGTGGTGGGTTTTTTTGTGGGTAATAAAGACTTACTAAAAAAATAATAGCAGATCATCTAGATCTATTTCAATAATTGACAAAAATGGCGGGGTGAATTAATTTTTGTGAAATTTTGGGTGAAAAAAATGGACGCCAATGTCGTCCTTAAAAGTTTTTTTTCTTTTTCACTTTATCTTATGTATATTGAAAATGATTTAAATTATTTAATTAATATTAAATAAATTGAAAATGATTTAAATTAGTTATAAATTATTTAAATAATATAAAAATGATTTAAATTAGTTATAAGTTTTTTAAATAAATTAAAAATGATTTAAATTAGTTATAAATTATTTAAATAATTTAAAAATGATTTAAATTAGTTATAAAATATTTAAATAAATTAAAAATGATTTAAATTAGTTATAAATTATTTAAATAAATTAAAAATGATTTAAATTAGTTATAAAATATTTAAATAACTTAAAAATAATTTAAATTAATTATATATTATTTAAATAAATTAAAAATAATTTAAATTTAGTATCGTGATACATGACATGTTAAAACGGATGACTCGATACAATATCTTGATACATGACATGTTAAAACGGATGAATCGATATAGTATCATGATACATGACATGTTAAAACGGATGAATCGATATAGTATCGTGATACATGACATGTTAAAACGGATGAATCGAGATGATATCGTTATACATGAGATGTTAAACGAACGAGTCGAGATGATATTGTCGAGATGATATCGTTATACATGAGATGTTAAACGAATGAGTCGAGATGATATCGTTATACATGAGATGTTAAACGAATGAGTCGAGATGATATCATTATCAATGAGATGTTAAACGAATGAGTCGAGATGATATCGTTATACATGAGATGTTAAACGAATGAGTCGAGATGATATGGTTATACATGAGATATTAAACGAAATGAGTCGAGATGATATCGTTATACATGAGATGTTAAATGAATGAGTCGTGACGATATGGTTATACATGAGATGTTAAACGAATGAGTCGAGATGATATCGTCATACATGAGATGTTAAACGAATGAGTCGAGATGATATCGTCATACATGAGATGTTAAACGAATGAGTCGAGATGATATCGTTATACATGAGATGTTAAATGAATGAGTCGAGATGATATCTGTGGAAACGGTAGAGGGGGTGAATACGTTTCCGTTTAAAAACTTTTGTATCAAATATAGTATAGATCAAGTTTCGCCATTATTAGTCCGGTTTATATTTCTTTCTTAAAAAACATCCTTATGACAAATTGCCAATCAAGCTTGACATAATATGTAAAGTGTTGGATATAGTCTATGACTATAAGAACATATAGAAAGCATAGAGTAAGACAAGTACACAACACAATCATAAACAGCAAGCACAAAGACAATCAACAATATAAAGAAAGAATAAAAGTAAAGCGATAAGTAAAAAAGATATGCAAACCGACACGAGGATTTATAGTGGTTCGGTCACGAAGCTCCTCTTCGCCCTACTCCACTCCCCGAGTACCCAACTCGAGAGTTACTTCACTAGATAAACAAACTCCATTCTCGGCGGAGAAACCTTACATAACGTAGCTTATACTTTATCCGGTACAAAGCTAAATACCGGGTCCTTAGTACGGCGGACCAAACCAACACAACGTCGCCTACACTTTATCCGGTACAAGGCTAGATACCAAGTCCTTAGCACGGTGGACCAAACCAACACAACGTCGCCTACACATTATTCGGTACAAGGCTAAATTTTTCAGATATATTAATAATATCAAAATGCTAAATTTTTATGGAACGCTAATTTCAAAAATAATAATAATAAAAATGGAAACGAATACCTCAAAAGACTTTGTTGCAAACATCATCAGCAAGACATCCTGCAAAAGAAATCAACAAAACCCTCAAATTAACGGAACCCTAATTTAAAATAAATAAATAAAGAATGAAAAGCAAGACCTTAAAATAAGTTAAATCAGGAAAAAAAAAAAAAAAAAAAAAGATCCCAAAAAAAAAAAAAAAAAAAGCAATCCCAAACACCTCTTAAATTAACTTCAATTGAACCGAACCAAAAAAAATAAGAATAAAATTTAACAAATACAATACTTTCCTACCATAACCCTAAAAATAGATTGAAGTCCTCATCACTATCTTGACCAACCTACTTCCCCAATAATCACCTTGAAAAAAAAATAACAAAGATCCATCATGAGAAAGAAATAATCTTGCGGAAAAAAAAGGTTTTTTTTTATATGTTTTTTTTTTTTTTTTTTTATATGTATTTGATTTTTGTAGCAAACATTTTTTCTTGTGTGTAAACAAAGAACTCGATTTATAACACATAAATAAAAAAGAAAAAAAAAAGTACATGTTCGTTTCTTTGATGACTGACGAATTACCTCAAAAAAAAAAAAAAAAAAAAAAAAAAAAAAAAAAAAAAAAAAAAAAACCAACTTCTTTTAATCAACTTCATTATCATTTTACTTTGCGTGATTTCTATAAATTTTGAAGGAAGCAATTTCCGGTGGCCAAGATTGAAGTCATCGGAGTTTGTTTTGGGTGTGTGTGTTAATCGGTCGCATGAGAAGAGCAGAGATAGAGATGACAGAGAGAAGAGATATATGTAAAATATTTACACTGTATCTGGATTCTTCGAGACAACACTTGTATGGCTGGGCTTTGATAGTACAAAAATTAGGTCGTTAATGACTCCTTTTTTTCTGTTACGACGTCATTACGCCAAAACGGATATGAACAGGAAATCTCCCAACTCGTTTCAGCCTATCACAATGTCGCACATGGGCCACTACTCAACTATTGGGCCTGTTCGTGTACTTAATACTCTTTGCTGGACCAATAGGGGTGTCAATTAGCAAATAACGGACCACCTAAGATTTCTCAAATTGCCCCGTTCAATTTTCATATTTATAATATGATAATAATATTCTTACATACTAAGGAGTATATATTCACTTATTATCATTGGTCAAAGCTGTACATTGTACATAAGATTAATACAGTATTTCTTACATACTAAGGAGTATATATATATATATATATATATTATATATATATATATTATATATATATATATTTTATATTATATATATATATATATATATATTCACTTATTATTTGAAGTTATACATTATACATAAGATTTAATGAAAAATATATATATAATCGTAAACTTAGATGTTATTATAAGAAAGTAAGTCGACTTTTAAAAAATAAGTATATAATATCTTGGTGGTACTTTATATAAATCACAAATTTTAGATTTAACAAAAGTTGAGTTACTGTTTATATGCATTATGTAAATTCTCAACAGGTTGTGTTGGTAATTTTCTATATTTTATTTCAAAATGAAATATATTTAAAAACTTGAGGCTCATGTATTTTAGCTCAAATTGTTAAATCACTTTTATATTAACATTTTTTTTTTATCAAAGCATGTTCATAAATTCATCATCAAAACATTAACATAGTTACGGTACATCTAAAGTTTAACATGATGGAGAAATATTACTTCTTGATCTTCTGAAAATCTTAAGGCTAGTCACAGTCGATGACCAAAGTGGCCTGGGTAACCGGCTGCCACGTCAGCTTTCTCTCTCCGGCGACCAGACATGATCAAAGTGCCACAGTCGATGACCGATTTATTTTTTTTATTTTTTATTTTTTTTTATTTTTTTTAATTCAAACATTTTAAACAAAAAACTTAAAATTCATTAAAAATAAAAGCATTACATAAATTAAATATTAACAAACTACGATATGGTAATGAAAATAAAACTACAAATTAAGAAAAAAAATCATCTGAAACCCAACCCTCCTCACTCGAAGAGGACCTAAACTCGCCATCATAATATTTTTCTTCCATTATGTCAAACCAGTTCTTCCTCAGATGTTCTTCATCCCTGGTTTCCTGCTCCAAACGAGCAACTTCTTCTTGTAGTTCTCGTTCCTCTGTTTGTCTCATGACTTCCTCATCTTGCTCTAGAAGTCGGAGTTCAATCCTCCGTGAGTCCAAACGCATTGGGTTGTTGTTCGACAACCGGTGGTGAGTTCACCGGTTCATTTTCCGGTTGGAACACCGGAAAGATATCATCCGGTGGTGTGTTCACCGGTTCATTTGGAGGACTGGGGAATTGTTGTGAGAAATCTCGACGAGGACTGGGGAATTGTTGGGAGAAATCTTGGCGAGGAGGACTGGGAATTGTTGGGAGAAATCTTTGCGAGACAATTGCAGTTTTGAATGTTGAGTTTCGATTTTGAATGTGTTTTGTGTGTGTTTGAATTGTGTGTTTAGAAGTGTGTTTGAGGTTAGCATTTATAAGGTTGTAAACGTGGTAAAGTTTTTTTTAAAAAAGTTTTTTTTTTTTTTTTTTTCTTTTTTTTTTTTTTTTTTTTTTTTTTTTTTTAACACCCAAAGGATTTAAAATGTCGGTCGTAAAATAAACCGATTCCTAATTTCCATGTTGCTCGACCGATGTTAAACCAAATGTCCACAAAGGGAGCGACCGAAGAAAATATCGGTCACCAAATGTGACCAACCGATACTTTACGATCGATTGTGTGCAGCCTAATGAATTTAGTTTTTTAAATGCAACATAATCATTTAATACCTATAATGAAAACAAGCACAGATTCAACATCAAACATGGCTATTTAAGGTAATATAGAAAACAAAACAAGTTGAAACCAAATATTCTATTTAAACTGATATTTCTCCTAAAACACTTCAAGAGGTAGGAAGATTGGTTATTACTTATATTAACTCAAATGAAACATAATAGTAATAAATTAAAAACCAATCTTTAACCCCAAAGTTAGAAAGATGATCTTAACAAAAAATAAAAAATAAAAAAACAAAAAAAACCGACAACAACGACCGGTAAAGACCAAAAATTATTAGTAGCATACTTAAGTCATCAACCAAAAAGAACTGAGTTAAAAATTAATCTAATATATATATAAAGATTCACTTTTGGTATATTTAATGTGGAAGAGTAAATGTGCAAAAAAATTTGTATGGTACAACATGCTAAAGCAACACCTTAAACTCTAAAATATATATACCGAAATCATTGATTTAATGTGCAAGAGGATTTGTGCTGTACAGTAAAGAAAGTATGGTACAACCTTCTTCAAGCCCTCTCTCAAAGCTGTATATTATGCCCATATTTATTCAAGCTATATGAAATACACGTTCCAGACTTCAATTCATTCAATTTTGAAGTGTATTTATTGAGAGGCATAAGAAGTGTTCATGTATTCATTGGGGCACTTATTAATGGTAGATGTTACATGGAAGAAGAATATTGATCATCATGTAGTAATTACAACAATTAAGAATCGTGCGTCTATAAATTAGAGACGCTTTGCTTGATCGTCCAACCACAACTTCCTCTAACCCGTATCACGTCAAGTCACTCTATAACTCACTATATATCCTTAACAGATTTGTGACAAGAAAGAAAATACAAGAGATCTCAGTTTGTGGAGAAGCCTCCGAACCAAGTACTTCTCGAGCCTTGCACCCTTTTCCTATCTCCCTTTTTTCGACTCCAAATTTGTTCCTAAAACCGAATGTAAAATATGCAAATAGCTTCTTTTCATATCCGAATATTTTCAAGAAAAGAACAAAACCAAACGATTTCCATTCTTACTTTTCGGTTTAAACAAGAGCAAAAACGAATCAAAACAAAAACCTTCACCTAACCGACACATCATCGGTATTTATCGAAGCGTAGCTTCTATATATATCCGAAAAATTAAAGGAAAAGATCAAAACAGAACAGTTTTAACCTCCCTTTCATTCGGTTTAATCATAAACAAAACAAAAACACATGTAGGAACCTACCCGAGAACCTCGAAAGGATCATGAAGCAATAAAAGTTCTTTCTTGATTCGGACTATGCTTCAAATGACAAGCAAGGTAAAGGTACGGTTGTGAGTTAGTGTTTGTGATGTCCGATTCATAGAGTGCCTTGGATGATGACGGATAATGACATGAGATAAGTTTTTGAGTTGTGATTAGATGTTGATTAGATCGGTTTGGTGGATGAACTTGATGAGAGAGATGAAGAGGTGAGAGGATAAGTGGTAGGCAGATGAAAGTATGAGTTTCTTTTAGGTTGCGTAACTGATCATGGGCCGAGATGAAGAGGTGAAGATAATAAAATGACCATGGTTGCGTACACTACTGATCATGGGCCGAGATATGGGAGATAATTTGTACGTGATTAGTGACCATTCAATATTGACTCATTCTAAGTTTGAAACGGCTCCTACTTCGTGTTTATTTACTTCTTTTTGTTAATTTCATCATTAATGGATATTAGTTTCTTAATATTCCATTAATCACATTAAATATGCAAAATCATACTTTATTTTCTTTGTGAATGTTCAACACATGATGGAGGTATAAATAAACCATTATTGCGAGATTTTTGGTAATACCCTTATAATAAATGGTGATTTAAACGATGTGTTGTAGTGTTACAAAAACTTCAATGCATAATATCATAAAATAGTTGTCAGGTTTTCGACTGAAGTTATTTTGAGATTAAATTAACTTTAAAGAACTTTGACCAAATTTGTAGATCGCTAAACTTATTCATTTTTCTTCTTATTTGAATAAATTTTGTCGGAGTGTTATACTTTACCTTTACTCAAATGGTATAATCGTAACGACTACATTGTTCATACATTCACTTCGAAAGGCATATGATTCAATCGGAAGCTCCTAGAAATCACTTAAATGCTAATGATGCAAAATAGTCTTTATAAACCAATACAATCATGTTTGCTTTTTGCAGTCGCAGTTACCTATAACTTAGATATTGAGCAAGCGTAATTTAAAATATTTAAAGAGTTTAAGTTCTTTGCATCATTTAAAATTTCATGCTCTTATATTGATGAAATGTAATAAATTTATAAATCCATATACATTTGTTATTATCTCCAATTTAAACATTGTTTAATTATCACATGAGGCTCACTGTAGAATTTATCTCCAATTTAAACAATGTTTGTCTTTACCTTAAGTGCTTTATTTATTTATTTATAAGTTAAAGGTTTCAATGAAACCATTGTGTAAAATTTATTTGTTTAAGAACCAGTTTTAATCAAAAGTTGGTGAGAACATGATGCCCATAGTCAGTCATGAATATAGAAAGTTTTGCAATGGTCGACATAAGATGTAAATGTTGTTTAATATTGGTCATCCACAACCCATTATACGTATGCCGCATGCTTTGTCTCAATTAATACTATTTAATAAAATGTATAATCATAGTGTATGATTAGCAATCTAATTGCTGGCTATTATATAAATGGATTACACTTTTATTGAGATCCAATGGTTTATATATGTTTATACCATAGTATGATCTGTGTTCAACTATGCTCATGTAAATAAGAATCATGCCACCGACCATTGTATTCATATATAAAATTCCCCATGCATGTGCATAACTTAAGCAACCGATCCATGAATGATTTTAAATTGAACAGATCAGTATGTAAGTAACGTCAACCATAAGAATAAGTTAACCATCCAATGACTTCATATGCACATCAGTATGTAAAGTTTGAAGAGCAGCACATCAGCAGTACAAACCGTATGAAAGCAGTATGAATAATTGTCTTGCATACGAATAAACACGAGCAGACAAAATAACGAAGTAGCAGTACGAAATGAGAACGTAGCAGTACAATCACTCTTCCATAGCAGTGCAACAAATTCGAACAGTACGAACTCACTCGCTACAGTAAATCTCATGTCATAGTAGATTAGAAGTTATCAAATTGGGTCGGGCTGTTAGAATTAGTTATGTTGTCCATGTCTATTTCGTTTATCTAATACGCAAATACACAACATTAAACTAAATAGCCATCAATCACTTTCAATAATCTAATAGATAGTTACAATATTTTAATCATTAGTCGACATACACTATATATTCAAAATTAGTGAACTTTACGACTCAAATATATAACATATGTTACATATAAAGGGTCATGTATGCATGTCACTTTATGTACAATTACTTGAAAAGACTTACACTTTTGTTTCTCAATAAATATACATATTAGAAAAAGTCTCTTCACGTATAATCTTTTAATGTGAAGAAAATAACTTAAATATGGAATGCCCTTTACGTGAGATGTCGCATCAATTACAATGTTATCGAATCGTTTATATTTGATCAAGTACATTTCTTTTAATATACAAGTTATACGTTGTTATATATTTTAGACTCACCATCACGTTAACAAGTCAACAAATTATTATAACATTGCGCAATGAACATCAAGATACAATTTGTGCAACGCACGGGTTTTCCACGCCTCGTAACATTAAAGAATGACTTTGAGAATATAAATCAGTAGATAACTTTTTCTCAATTCTATTGTTTAGTAACATTAACGAATGATTTGAGAATTAAATAAAATTTAATTTAATGTTTGATTAAAAAATAAAAAAGATAAGAATATATATATATATATATATATATATATATATATATATATATATATATATATATATATATAATATATATATATATATATATATATATAGTGGGACTTTCTTTTTAGAACCACCTTATCTACGAGAACTGCGAGAACCAATATTGACCATTAGATGAGTTGATCAATGGCTGTAATTGATTGTGCCATTAATGTAATTTACTGAAAGATTAGGACAATATTTGCATAGTTAAAAGGGTAATTATGGGATTTTCAATAAAAAAATTAAACCACACAAAATTAGGAGCAGTTAAATCATAATATTAGATAATATCTTTTTTCCAAATCAGTTTTCACGTTTCATCTTCTTCTCCACAACCCTAGCCGCCCCCTCCTCTCTTAATCAGTAGTTCAAAGCCTTCAACCACTTTCAACGCCATCAACAACATCATCTAATTAACTACCATAAACATCATGATCAGAATAGATCACCAGGTGCTATCAATCTCAAAAACACATTAAATGTGTACGTTGTTGATCTGATGAGATCTAGATCACAAACAAACGCAATATTAATTTTTTTGTCGATGTTGTTTCAAGATCTTGAAAAAGAGGTATAAGGTAAGATGTCTTTTTTTTTTTTTTTTTTGTTTCTTTCTATTGAATTTAATGAAATTAATAGTTTTCGATCAATGTATAATAACTACTTGTATAATTCTCCTGTTTAAAAAAAAATGTAAGTGATGTTTTAGAAGTATGTCCACTTGTATAAATCGATACAAAAAAAAAAAAAAAAAAAAAAAAAAAAAAAAAAAATCTCCGCTTTATTTGTTTAATGATTATCTCAAATATTAACTTTCAGTTATATGAGATGTTTAGAATTTCAAATCTTGTTTTGTTTTGAAAAAAGCAATCACCTTTATCATTGTTCGGGCTGTTTCTTAATTTACAAAAGCATTTTTAGATGTGAACTTTACACAATAATGTGTTGTATACATGTGTCAATTTAGGTAAAGTTCTGTTTGAAAGATAAAATTTTGATTAATGGTGAGTCCTTTCAGGATAATTCGGTTTTGGCGGGTAAAAAGGTGGGTCATGGGTCTAAACCGTGTAAGCAAGATACCTGCTTTATTCTGATTTGCTTGACATTTTTTTAAGTGTGATTCAAATAAAAGATTGATGGTTTTATTAGTTTAATGATGAACTCAGGGAGTAATGTTTCGTTATCTGAGGTGTTTGGGATTTCAAGTCTTATTATGTTTTCTAAAGCAATAACTTTTATGAGTGTTTGGATTGTTTTATTGGTGTATTAAAATTTGTCGCTAGGAAATGTTTAAGAAAATCAGGGACACAAAATATTGTTTTATTGGTGTATTGAAATTTGTCGATTATAATATGTACTTACGGATTTACGGTTTCGATCAATGTTTCTGTTTGGAATGGTGCATACGTGTTTATGAAATGGTGCATACGTGTTTTAAGGAATGGTGCATACGTGTTTATTAAATGAGAAAAATTAGTTTAAAGAATGGTACATACATGTTATTGGTTTTTTTGGGAATGGTGTATACGAGTTTTATGGAATGGTGCAAACGTGTTTTAAGAAACGGTGCACATATGTTCGAAAGAATCTGATGTGAAACTTCAAATGCATACATGTTTTATGGTTAATATAAAATGAATGAAATGGTACATATGTGTTTTTGTAGTTGGTATAAAATTTCTGAAAGAGCGTGAACATGTGTTTTATGATTGATATAAAATTAAGGAAGAAATTATGCATATATATTTTAAATTGTGCGTATGCATCGTATATTGTGCATATGTGTTATCCTAGTTATTGTGATTAAATTTTGTTTCCTATTTATTTGTTGTTTAATTGTTTTTGTCTATTCTTTTTTCAGATTGATGAAGATGATGACCATTGATGACCTAGAAGTTGATGAACACGTATATACATGAAGATAATTTCCGATTTTTGAAGAGATGCGATTATTGCATATGTGTTTTTTGTATTTGTATTTGTATTTGTGTTTGTATATTTTTGAAGAGATGCGATTATTGCATATGACATTTTTGTTCTTGGTTTGTTATAAATTTCATTATATTAAAAAATCCATATGCACCTATGTATTTCTGAAATCATATATTGTAGCACTAAATCTAAAAATATGCCATCTTAAAGAAAACATATATGCACTAAACATGTATGCACTAAATCTGAAAAATAACAATTCTTAAAACAACAACAACAAAAAAAAAAAAAAAAAAAAAAAAAAAAAAAAAAAAAAAGGATTTAGTAATAAAATTATAATAATAAAAAAAGGTCTTTTACTATTATACCCTTTCGGATTAAATAAAAAAGGTTAATATTAAAAAAATGTCACTTTGCATTGATATGTTGCAGAATATGCATTATTAGGAGTACATAAGTGGTTCTCGCAGTTTTTGTAGATAAGGTGGTTCTCGCAAGAAAGGGACCCTATATATATATATAATATATATATATATATATATATATATATATATATATATATATATATATATATATATATATATATAGGGTCCGGTTCTAGAGAAAAGTATAATTAGATAGAAAGGTGAGAAAAAAAAAAGTTATATGGTAGATTTTGAAAACACTTGAAAGTTTAGGTTAAAAATTAAAAACAAGTCAACAAAAGAGGCAGATCGTCATTTTCAGTTCATTCACAAAAGAGATGAGCTACTCCATCTCCACCTCCTGCACCGTTACCACCACCACCATCGTCGCCACCGTTTGCACCATTAAAACTGATAAAAAACACCAAATCTTATAAAATTCCAATCAAAATCCGATCCAAATAATCGTGAAAGCAGAAATTTTGTATTTCGGATTATCAGAAAAATGAGGAAATATGTTACACCATCAGTTTTATATTATTTTTATATATTCAGAAATCGAATGTGAGAACTCAAACAATAGTAGGTACATAATTATTAATTGTTCAATTTTTATGTTAATTTGTGCATCATTGGGTATATTATATCATAATTAGTATTTTTGTGAATATGTGTAAAATTAGGGCATCTGTGTAGATTCAGAACTGTGTGTATAAAAATGACATTTAAGTGAATCTATGCAAAAAATTATGTTACGGCATTAGTTGGTTTGAATTAATGCATCATGATTATACATTATGTAACTAGTGTACATTTTAAAGCATCAGCAACTCATGTTATGCCATCTATTTGTATAATCATGTTACACGTTAGGGCATTTGTTTTTTCATTATTACATATGAAATAAGCGTTAGCGCATCTGTTAGTATGATTAGGGCATCACTTGTCTTGTTACAACGTTCGTTTGTGTCGTTAGTGCATCAAAAAATGTGTGACGGCATTTGTTAGTTTGACAAGAGCATCATGTTATAAGTTAGGGAATCTGTTTGCTTAATTATTGCATCTAAAATAAGCGTTAGCACATGTGTTAGTATAATAGGGCATCACGTGACTTGTTACAACATTTGTTTGTATAATTAGTGCATAAAAAAAAGTGTTACATCGTCTCTTATTATGATAAGAACGTCATGTTAAGTAAGGGCATATCTTTGTTTGATTAGTGCATCAAAAAAATGTATTACGACATCTGTTAGTATGATAAGAGCATCATGTTATAAACTAAGGCATATGTTCGTATGTTTAGTGTATTTGTTTGTATGTTTAGTGCATCGTTGGTCATAGTATGACATCTATTTATATATTCAGTGCATCGTTGGTCATAGTAGGGCATATCATTAGTGCATCGTTAGACATATTAAGGCATCTGCATGTATGTTTAGTGTATCCGTTTGTATATTTAGTGCATCGTTGGTCATAGTAGGGCATCCATTTGTATGTTTACTGCATTGATGGATATATTAGGGCATCCGTGTTATAAAAATTGTGTTGTAGCTTTTTTTTTTTCACCTTATAGCCACAAATTATCATTTGTAATTGAATCTATGAAGTCTGACCGGTCTTCGATTGTCCAGCGTGAAAAGCCATCGGATACGTCTAGTAGGTTAAAGTCTCATTCACGTTTTTCAAGCAAAATAATAGATAGTTTGTTCCCGAGCAATATTTATTTTATAGATTACGTACTCATCGGCACATGACTTGATGGTCATACAAGTTTCTATAGATGTACTTTATCTAAGCATACATATATTTTTCACCTTATAAAATTTTTGTTGTAGCAATATATCTTGCAACAATATATCGTAATGGTAATCTTGCTTCTTAGTAAATGTAACTGAGCATCTTGATTAATTGTTCTCATCACCAAATTCAAATACTTTCTCAAGGAAAACAAGTGGACTCAATAGCTTTGGCTTCATGTGGTGCAGTGGTGAGCTAACAAGATTCAAAAATAACTTTGGCATCATGCAATTATGATGATTCGTCTTTGCTTAGGTTTCACATATTTACTTCAATAAAAGTTACTGATTTTTAGTGATAATCGGGATTATTTCAAATGTAGGAAGTATGTGTGGACCAGTCCTATTCTAGACGTTCATGCAGGTGAGTCAGGGCCTAAGATCAGGGCATGGTTAAACTGAGTGCCAGTTCAGGTGTAAATTATAAACAACTTCCTGTTAGATGGATGTTTCATAAGGGTTATCCTGTTCCTCCTGATATGCGTAGAGAGGCTCATGCTGCTGGACTTACTATGCTCCCAGATGGTCAACTTTCAGGTAATGATCTGAATGGGAATAAAGGTGCAACACAAATGGCTGTAAAGAAAGGATTTGGTAAAATGGGCAGGTCGGGTAACAGGTCTGAATTGGTTCGGTTCAAAATGGGGTTTTACGTAAAGTTATACTAAAATAATTGATCTGCTACATATGTGTACAAAATAAATGATTAGGAGGTTTAATGCCACGAAAGTACACTGATTCAATTAAAATTTGATGCAGTTTTGCGGTGCTCCTTCCTGTAGTTTTGACTCTCATTACAACACAGACGCAAAGTGGTCAGTTTGTGAAGGATATTTCCAAGTTATGCTACCCTAAATGGGCGCTGGAAGCATTTGTAATTGCAAATGAAAACAGGTACAACCATCTGATAACATTTCAATTTATACCCATAATATGATCTATAATATGAACCATGTCAGAAGATGCTTTTATTTGCATTGTGTTGACAACTTTAGACATTCACACTTCTGAATTTAGACAACTTTAGACGTTCACACTTCTTCTATGCTGACATAAATTCAGTGTTTGACTGAGCATATGGTAGTAAATGTTTGAGGCATTCATTAATAATGATTAACTATAAGAACCTAATAGAGTGCAATTAATATCGGGAGGTACTTTAGTGCATCAGTTTGAGGTACTCTAGTGCATCGGTTTGAGGCACTTTAGTGCATCCTCAGATGTGCATTCCTCTTTGCATCTCTTTTTGTTTGTTCGTTTTTTCTCCGCTTATTGATGTCTAATAATTTCTTACATCGATCATTTTTTGTCTTTATACTTTTACTATGTTTATGGGATGGGAGCCTTAAAAGTTATGTGAATTTTATAAGTATTTCCCTACACCTTAGTTGCTTTATTCTTAGCATGAGTCTAGCTAGTTATTTCTTTAGGAATGGGATGGTTATTTGTTTAGGTCACTCATCTAATTGAAAGGAAATTACAGTGATACTCTAATCGTCAGGTTTTGACATTTTATTTTTGGTAGTAGTATTTGAATCTTAAAAACGGGAGAAGCCTAGAGATTTTAACACTTAAGTCCAAAGGAGTTTAGTTATCACGTTAGAAAGGCAACTGTGACAACCCGTATTTTTCCAGACTTATTTCTATACGAGATTATCCCTGTTTCTCATTTACAAATCTTTCCGAGCTCATTTGACCATAAAACGTGAAGTTATCTCGTGAAACGTGAAATTTGTACACAACGCGTACTGGCACAACCGATGAATTGATTTGAATATTTTATTATCCATGAGAAACGAGGCGTATGAATAGTCGTTTTTATTGGAAAAATTATTCTGAGCGCAGTGGTGAAATTCTCGTGTCTTAAACCGATCGTTTGCTATCTTAAACGAGCCCCGAGCCTCATTTCAAGGAAGATTGCTAAAATAACAGATTTGGTCCCTGAACTAAAGTTTCACTGCATCCCCTAAACTTTAGTTATTGACAGTTTGGTCCTTAGGGTTTACACAACCCTAACCCTACTCTATGCACTACTCTATATAAACACACTTATAAAATTTTAAGGGTTATATTTCATTTCTTCTCTTCCAGCCGACAATCCATAACCTCCCTTCTCTCCTTTCTTTTCCGGCCCCGAATCCGGCCACTGGAGCTCCACCTCCAGTCACCACCTCTCACCGCCACCACCAAACTTCACCCCTTAAAACCCTTGTTTCATTTCTGATGTGCACGCGCCAAGAAACCCTCCTCCTCTACCACTGCCGTCGCGTTCTCTCTTTTTCCAGCATCACCGACGCTCCATCGTCTCCACCGCCTTGTCCTCTCGCTCTCATCTCGACTTGGTAAACCGAGAAAGCCGTTTTATATATTTTCTTTTATATATAACCGATTATTATTGTTATGGTTTTCGGATAATCAATGTTGTGTTGATTCGTTTTTGCTCGTGGATTTAAAACAAGATTATTAGTTTTATGATTTAAAAACCGGATTAAAGTTTGAGATAATAAATTCGTGTGGTCAAAAACAAGTAATATCATTTTTGCTTCGTCTTTGATCTCGGGTTGTGTCTCAGTTGAGACTCGATTTTGGTTATGGATGCTTAATAGTTTTGATGTTGATGTGGTCCTAGTTTTGTGTTCTTGCGTGTTAAGTTGTGCGGACCGATTCACAGCCGAGACCTTCCATGGTCTCGGCATAATAGAGTGATATGTTCTTGATGTTGAGTGTTGTTCGGCTCACAAAGCCACCCACGAGGGTGCTGTTGGGTTTGTAGAAGTTGAGCCGAGACCAAAGTGGTCTCGGTAATGGTCTTTGTGGTCGGGTTGTTTGTTGTCGTTGTTATGTTGTTGTTGTTTTGATGTTTGGTGCTCGACAAGGGTGTGAAGCCGAGACCCCTTGGTCTCGGCATAACAAAGTTATAATGTGCTCGTTTGTTTATTTTGGTCTTGGCGAGGTAAAAGCAAATTTTGGTTCGATTTAGTTATGTTAGAGTCGTGGTTTGCAGTTGGATTCGAGTTGGGTTTAACAGCCCATAGGGGCACATTTTGGTTTGAATTTGGGCCGAAGCCCATGAGTTGTGGTTATGTGGACCAAAACACATAAAGGTTATAAAACGGGTTTGGTTAGTTAAATTTACCTAAGTAAATTTGTAGTAATATTTTGAAATATTAAACGTGAACTAACGATATCTTTTTGATTTGACATTAATCCTCATTAGTACGTTTCGGGTAATATTTGGAATCGTGATTTGAAATTGAATACGGATGTTGATTATTATACTTGGACGTTTGGAAAATCATTAGATATTGGATTCATTGAACATTTTGAGACTTGAGACAGTATAATATATTAAACTCGAAAAGACTTTAATATATTAAACTCGGACCGGACACAAAATCTTCAATAAAACCAAAACTAATAATTACAAGAATAATAGCGAGACATAAACTTATTAAATATTGTAATTCTAGTTTTTATTAATCCAAGTCTCGACGACTCGAGAAAAACCAATTTTATCTGTTAAACTTATTTTTATTATAAAACGTTATGTTTTATACAAATTATTTGGGGGTAACGGGGTAAATGTCGAAACGTACAAACTGATTTAATTACTTGAGGTGTTTATTTGTCGTTGGCTTCTAGGTTTGTCTTCTTTGGTTTGAGTTCTCGTCAGTATTCTCTCGAGTTTATCGATGTCTCTTCTCTTTGGCGTGAGTTGTATGTCGAGTCTATGTCTTCTTACCACACCACACGAAACATTGATACTAAGCTTTTGATAAGTTTTGAAAACCGAGTAATCCACGAAAACTACGACACATTGTCTTTTATAGACTTTATTATTTTTGCGAGAAATATTTTGAGATAACATATACGTATTAGGTTGTGCCGATCCTAGACCGTTGTGTACCGCTGTGCTTTTACCGCCTTGTACTGTCGTGCCGTATGTCTTGAGATTATTGTGTTTTGCTCCTCGATGCCAGTTGTGTCAGTTGTGATCTTGCATCGCTATGGCTAAGGTGAGTTCATGGACCCTACTTTTACCGGTTTTATAACTATTTTCGGGGGAGAATACATGCTCGCTTTTAACTAAACTCATGAATGTTTATTTGGAATACGTGAACTGGTCGCTCTATTTTGACTATTTGGCTGATATATTTGATCTGGTTATTTGATGGCATTACGTGATTTCTTTGGTTATTTGATGGCATTACATGATTTATCTAGTATTCATACGTGAAAACATTTAAACTCTTTTGAATGGACCTAACCGTAGTTTTGGATTTGCTATAACTTGTTGAATGGCTAAGGGTTAGACTTGCGGTAGATGTTGACTTAGTCTAGAGTAGCAATCCCTTGCTATAACCATGATGCCTAGCTAAGAATAGATATTTGCTTACGGCCTAGACCAGGGTAGCAATCTCTTGCTATAGCCATGTTGCCTGACTAGTGTCGCTTAGGGCCCTACTTGAGATCTCTTCTTGATATTGGAATGATTGGTTTTGGAAGTATTATTGGAACTCGTGGTTTTCATCGATCTTAGTCCAGTGTAGCAAATCCCTTATCTTGGTCCACTATTATATTTTTTTTCTTAACCCGTGACTTAGGCAGTGTTAGCCTACGTTAGACTTGACTTGCTTGTGAACGATGATTTGAACTTGAAAACCTTTTGGTTCAACCATGCTTTTTTAACTAAAACCTATGAACTCACCAGCGTAAGCTGACCCTTTTAGCATGTATTTTCAGGTTTTAGATGATAGCTTATTTCTGGAGGCGCTTGGCAAGGGGCATAGTCATAGGTGACTCTGATATATTTATTGGGACCACTTCAATCCTTTTATGGGCCTATTTCCGCACTACTTTTAAAAAATGTAAAATTTACACTTTTTGTAAATGAATTTTATGCTAAATGATTAAGGTAAAAACCGTTCTTTGTACTTGTGTTGTGATACCAATTGAGTAGCACCCCAATGACATGAATGTTTCCGCTGGACCTGATTTTCGGGGTGTTACAGATTGGTATCAGAGCCTAGGTTATAGAGAACTGGGTTTATTTTACAACCTAGACTATAACCACTTTTATGAAAACTTAATCCTATGACCGTCACGTGCCTGCCTGCCAAGCCGATACCTCGCGTATGATTTTGTTTGAGGATATAATTGATACATTAGATGAGATGTTCATGATATATTTGACGAGTTGTTTGACGAGATACTTGATTTTATATTTGTTGAGATGTGTGCTTGACTCTTGGATATTTTATATTCGCTCGTTTTAGCTGTTCACTATAAGCATTTCCACATGCTTATACTTGCATCGTAACTGTCACTGAGTTATGCTATTTTCTTGCGTAATCTCACTATTTAATGTCGAGTTTGTACACTTGTCGTGGTTTTGGGAATGATTTTGGATGTAACGGACATACTACTAGTATAATTAGGCTTAGTATTCCAAAATTCATTGAACCTCGAGTGAATATAGACTGATCACCTATATTCAACAAGGGACAGTGGGACATAGCCTGATCACCTATGTCCGACTCAGAGGTGAATTTTGCAATACTTGGAGTAGTTATAATGTAATTATGTCCGGGTTGACTTTTGGATTTTTGAAATGGTACAGTTTCGCGTATGTACACGGACATGGAATTTTACTTCCACACACACTACGCACTGGCATCACAACACCGCGTGAACCGTAATGCCCTTGGCATCGCTATTCGTCTCCATTATATGGAAATCCTGTTTGCCGCCGTCTGGCCGTATTTTGCATCGGGTCGAGTTAGATCCGATTGGCATCGTTTGAATCCGAGTTAATTGTAACTCCTTGAGAGCGTAATAAGCCGTCCGAACTTACTGGAACGTTTAGATTCGATTTCGACCATGTTTGGTTTTGAATTTTGGCTACGTTTGGAATTGATTTTGGCCACGTTTGGATTTGATTTTATCTACGCTTATGTTTGATTTTGGCTACGTCTAGATTTAATTTTTGCCTCGTTTGGATTTGATTCTGGTTACTTTTGGATTCGATTTTTGACTACGTTTGGATTCGAGATTGACTATGTTTGGATTAGTCTTGATTCTGATTTAACTCGAGTTGTTTGATTTTGGACGTCATCCTGGATTTGGATTTATTATTCGGCCTCGTTTTGTTGTGGCCTTGTTACAGTCGCCTCTACTCTAAGCCTTGTGCTCAATCGATGATGTTCATCTTTCCGATCGGGATTGGTCAATCGAATCTGTTCAATCAATGTTGTACCTTCCGTTTTGAGTACCTGGTACATTACCGATTCAACCAATTGATTGCTTGTGGCAATCAACACCTTCCCTCAGAATTATACTCTGAACTCGCTAAACTCTCTATTTGGCAGAGATTCCACACCCAACAGAAATCTTGAGATTCTAAGGAGTAACTGAAACCGCGATTCCTTGGGACAACCATCTGACTTTTCACTCGTCCCTCGGAAGTACCAGTGATCCTTGCTGCTTTCTTATCAGTTGATAAATTATATCATAAACGAAACCTCGGAAGTAAATCTCAAAGCTGCTACCAGAGTAATTGTTGATAATCCTACCTAATCTACTCACCTTCTCAAATCAATGAAATGACAGTATTGGCAAACTTACTCGTCAATACTCATTGGAAATCATCACCCAGTATAGAGTGTCGTCTCTTACCATTCTCTAATCGGGATAGTTGTTTCACATCAAATTCCTGGCAATCACTCCAAAGAGCCATGAGAACAGAGTTGGAGATGAATACTGTGTATCATCTCCAGACTGATGGCCAAAGTGGAAAAATCATTCGAGTGTTAAAGGACATATTGTGTTCCTGCGTAATTTGGCAATAGTTGGTATCGACATCTCCTGTTGGCCAAATTCTCTTATAACAATATCTACAACTCCAGTATTTCACCGACACCATACAAGGCACTTTATGGCCGCAAGTGCCGATCGCCGACTTGATGGGTAGAATTTGGGAATACCTAACTTACCAACCCTGAACTTGTTCACGAGACTACCGAGAAAATCGTTCAGATCATAACCAAGTTGCAAGCTGCTCATGATTCGTCAGAACAACTATGCTGAAAAAAAAGACGTAAACCCATTGAATTCCTAGTTAAATCCCAGATTATGCTTAAAGATTCACCATGAGAAGGTGTGATACGTTTAGTAAACGTGGAAAGCTTAATCCTCGCTATATTGATTCTTTTGAAACCCTTGCTAGAGTTGAACCGGTAGCACACAGGCTCGAGCTACCGTCAGGACTCAGCAGTGTTCGCAACGTATTTATGTGCAATGTGAAAAAATGACTTGCCGATGAGGCAACAACTATTCCTCCGGGAAAGATCCAGATTTATGAACGTTTAAACCTTGTTGAGAAACCTATCTAAATCATGAACCGTGAAGTCAAACGACTTTAGTAAAGTCGCATCCCTATCGACAAAGCCCATCGAAACTCGTGAAAAGGTCCTGAATTCACGTGAGAACATGACGATGAATCCTCGCATGTATATACTCATCTCCTTTCAACCGTAACGAGTAACTTGAATTGAATCGCGAGGTCGCGATTCCGTTAAGGAGGTGAGGATGTGACAACCCGTATTTTTCCAGACTTATTTCTATACGAGATTATCCCTGTTTCTCATTTACAAATCTTTCCGAGCTCATTTGACCATAAAACGTGAAGTTATCTCGCAAAACGTGAAATTTGTATACAACACGTACTGGCACAACCGACGAATTGATTTAAATATTTTATTATCCATGAGAAACGAGTCGTATGAATAGTCGTTTTTATTGGAAAAATTATTCTGAGCGCAGTGGTGAAATTCTCGTGTCTTGAACCGATCGTTTGCTATCTTAAATGAGCCCCGAGCCTCATTTCAAGGAAGATTGCTAAAATAACAGATTTGGTCCCTGAACTAAAGTTTCACTGCCTCCCCTAAACTTTAGTTATTGACAGTTTGGTCCTTAGGGTTTACACAACCCTAACCCTACTCTATGCACTACTCTATATAAACAAACTTATAAAAAATTTAGGGTTATATTTCATTTCTTCTCTTCCAGCCAACAATCCGTAACCTCCCATCTCTCCTCTCTTTTCCGGCCCCGAATCCGGCCACCGGTGCTCCACCTCCGGTCACCACCTCTCACCGCCACCACCAAACTTCACCCCTTAAAACCTTTGTTTCATTTCTGCTGTGCACGCGCCAAGAAACCCTCCTCCTCCACCACTGCCGCCGCGTTCTCTCTTTTTCCAGCATCACCGACGCGCCATCGTCTCCACCGCCTTGTCCTCTCGCTCTCTTCTCGACTTGGTAAACCGAGAAAGCCGTTTTATATATTTTCTTTTATATATAACCGATTATTCTTGTTATTTTTTTCGGATAATCAATGTTGTGTCGATTCGTTTTTGCTCGTGGATTTAAAAAAAGATTATTAGTTTTATGATTTAAAAACCGGATTAAACTTTGAGATAATAAATTCGTGTGGTAAAAAACAAGTAATATCGTGTTTGCTTCGTCTTTGATCTCGGGTTGTGTCTCAGTTGAGACTCGATTTTGGTTATGGATGGTTAATAGTTTTGATATTGATGTGGTCCTAGTTTTGTGTTCTTGTGTGTTAAGTTGTGCGGACCGATTCACAGCCGAGACCTTCCATGGTCTCGGCATAATAGAGTGATATGTTCTTGATGTTGAGTGTTGTTCGGCTCACAAAGCCACCCACGAGGGTGCTGTTGGGTTTGTAGAAGTTGAGCCGAGACCAAAGTGGTCTCGGTAATGGTCTTTGTGGTCGGGTTGTTTGTTTTCGTTGTTATGTTGTTGTTGTTTTGATGTTTGGTGCTCGACAAGGGTGTGAAGCCGAGACCCCTTGGTCTCGGCATAACAAAGTTATAATGTGCTCGTTTGTTTATTTTGGTCTTGGCGAGGTAAAAGCAAATTTTGGTTCGATTTAGTTATGTTAGAGTCGTGGTTTGCAGTTGGATTCGAGTTGGGTTTAACAGCCCATAGGGGCACATTTTGGTTTGAATTTGGGCCGAAGCCCATGAGTTGTGGTTATGTGGACCAAAACACATAAAGGTTATAAAAAGGGTTTGGTTAGTTAAATTTACCTAAGTAAATTTGTAGTAATATTTCGAAATATTAAACGTGAACTAACGATATATGTTTGATTTGACATTAATACTCATTAGTACGTTTCGGGTAATATTTGGAATCATGATTTGAAATTGAATACGGATGTTGATTATTATACTTGGACGTTTGGGAAATCGTGGATCGTTATCGGACGTACAACATTAGATATTGGATTCATTGAACATTTTGAGACTTGAGACGGTATAATATATTAAACTCGAAAAGACTTTAATATATTAAACTCGGACCGGACACAAAATCTTCAATAAAACCAAAACTAATAATTACGAGAATAATAGCGAGACATAAACTTATTAAATATTGTAATTCCAGTTTTGATTAATCCAAGTCTTGACGACTCAAGAAAAACCAATTTTATCTGTTAAACTTATTTTTATTATAAAACGTTATGTTTTATACAAATTATTTGGGGATAACGGGGTAAATGTCGAAACGTACAAACTGATTTAATTACTTGAGGTGTTTATTTGTCATTGGCTTCTAGGTTTGTCTTCTTTGGTTTGAGTTCTCGTCAGTATTCTCTCGAGTTTATCGATGTCTCTTCTCTTTGGCGTGAGTTGTATGTCGAGTCTATGTCTTCTTACCACACCACACGAAACGTTGATACTAAGCTTTTGATAAGTTTTGAAAACCGAGTAATCCACTAAAACTACGACACATTGTCTTTTATAGACTTTATTATTCTTGCGAGACATATTTTGAGATAACATATACGTATTAGGTTGTGCCGATCCTAGACCGTTGTGTACCGCTGTGCTTTTACCGCCGTGTACTGTCGTGCCGTATGTCTTGAGATTGTTGTGTTTTGCTCCTCGATGCCAGTTGTGTCAGTTGTGATCTTGCATCGCTATGGCTAAGGTGAGTTCATGGACCCTACTTTTACCGGTTTTATAACTATTTTCGGGGGAGAATACATGCTCGCTTTTAACTAAACTCATGAATGTTTATTTGGAATACGTGAACTGGTCGCTCTATTTTGACTATTTGGCTGATATATTTGATCTAGTTATTTGATGGCATTACGTGATTTCTTTGGTTATTTGATGGCATTACGTGATTTATCTGGTATTCATACGTGAAAACATTTAAACTATTTTGAATGGACCTAACCGTCGTTTTGGATTTGCTATAACTTGTTGACTGGCTAATGGTTAGACTTGCGGTAGATGTTGACTTAGTCTAGGGTAGCAATCCCTTGCTATAACCTTGATGCCTAGCTAAGAATAGATATCTTCTTACGGCCTAGACCAGGGTAGCAATCTCTTGCTATAGCCATGTTGCCTGGCTAGAGTCGCTTAGGGCCCTACTTGAGATCTCTTCTTGATATTGGAATGATTGGTTTTGGAAGTATTATTGGAACTTGTGGTTTTCATCGATCTTAGTCCAGTGTAGCAAATCCCTTATCTTGGTCCACTATTATATTTTTTTTCTTAACCCGTGACTTAGGCAGTGTTAGCCTACGTTAGACTTCACTTGCTTGCGAACGATGATTTGAACTTGAAAACCTTTTGGTTCAACCATGCTTTTTAAACTAAAACCTACGAACTCACCAGCGTAAGCTGACCCTTTTAGCATGTATTTTCAGGTTTTAGATGATAGCTTATTTCTGGAGGCGCTTGGCAAGGGGCATAGTCATAGGCGACTCTGATATATTTATTGGGACCGCTTCAATCATTTTATGGGCCTATTTTCGCACTACTTTTGAAAAATGTAAAATTTACACTTTTTGTAAATGAATTTTATGCTAAATGATTGAGGTAAAAAATGTTCTTTGTACTTGTGTTGTGATACCAATTAAGTAGCACCCCAATGACATGTACGTTTCCGCTGGACCCGATTTTCGGGGTGTTACAGCAACCTAAAAGATAGAATTGACTTCAAGATTTAGAGGTGGCAAAATGGGCGGGCTGGGTAATTGGTCACTAATAGGTTCAGGTTGAAACGGGTCAGATCAGATTGACCCTCATACATATGATATCGGATTAGTCAAAACCGACCAAATGTTGTTTTACCGATGTTCTGCTCCCTTGCTAGTTGTTGTGGATTCAGCAGATTGAGCTGATATCTGGTGGCCAAAATGGCAATATTCGTGTTTGGGACTTGACTGCAAACTCGTGCAACTGTGAGCTGGTATGTGATGTTTTATGTTTTACCAAAATTATGATTCTTGTTTTTCTGTATTAAAGGTGATTCACTGTCTAGCTCTACTTAATATTATATAGAGAATTTTATATATTTAGTGCGTCTATGAACATATTAGAGCATCAGTTAGTTTGATTAGTGCATTGTTAGATACATTAAGGCATCTATTTGTATGTTTAGTGTATCCGTTTGTTTGTTTAGTGCATCGAAAAGGTAGATATTAGTGCATCCATTTGCGTATTTAGAGCATCTGTTTGGACTTTGGACACATTCATGGGATTAGAAATAAGCTGTTTAGAAAATTATGATTATTGATGAAACTACATAAAGTTGCAACTGCTTTTCAACGGATTGTTTTACTCCTAAATAATTAGATAATAAGAATCGTTTCACCGTATTCCATCGCTAGAAACTGGTTATCCAAGACACCATACTAATCACTTTCAAAAACCAATTCCAAACACCCGATTAATGATTTCTATCATAATCAAATTACCAGCAAGAAATTGTTAATTATTAATATTTCATGTTATTAGAAATTGGTTTTGTTTGGATGTTTTTTGAAACAGTTGGAGATCTGAACCACTTGATATTAGCCATGATGTGTGCTGTAACTTGCTGTCTTTGATTCTCAGGTCAACTCATCTCTGTCCTTGGAAAGCTAGCAGTGAATCTAGTTCCATTCCCGCTGATTTATTTCTTCATGGTGGGATTTGCTTCATTGAAGTCACGTGGGTCTTAGCAATACCAAGCGTTAATTGTTCCCGAGCTAACTCAGCAAATGTAGGATGCCAAGAACATGATATGTGCAACTGATTCACGTCAAGGACAATACCTCACTGTGCGTCTGCAATGCTCAGAGGCAAAATGAGCGTCAACTATTCTCGAGCAGGTTTTTTTGTCAGAAAACAGCCTTTTATGTTGTATTATTATCTTTTTTGTTTAGGAAAATGCATTTCATTACTGTATTTTTTTTTTTCTTTCTCCACTTAGGTGTGGATTAAGATAAGCAGCCCCATTCAAATGACTGTTATTGTTGTACACATTGGCTGCTATAAATGTATTGAATAGATTATACTCTAATGCGTCGGCCAAGTGATAATCAACAGGGCATCGTCTTTCATCTCATGAAACATAAACAAGAGGTGTTGGTTTGATTATGTTTAGATGCTATGAAAACTTTTTTAGTATATTTAACCAGGATTTAGCAATAACCAGTGAATATTGAAATTGGAAAATGCACTAGCATGACGGATGGTTTGTAAACACATCGCAAGAAAACTACGAAATAATACGTAAGAATTACGGAAACCAACAGTATGAGGTAATTACAACTTAACTAATAACAAATTAAAATTTCTGCAGATCCATATACACTTTCTAAAGGTTGCAAACACATAAAATACTATAGTATAAAGAGTTGAAACAAAATCTTTAATCTTCAAATAAATTGCCATACTCGTTGTTCCAACCACCGCATTCTTTCTTGAAGAAGTTGGTGTCTTCAGTCTAGTTGTTGTACTCACCAGCATTTGTGGGACCCGTGCTACCCATTCAGGCTTGCCATAGCCCTCAGCTACAGCTTGTAGGCTTCAGAATATACTGCAATACACACATTTACCATGTAAAAATTGATGCCACAACATACATAAATAAGAACATATGCAATATCTAAATCTACCTTATCATAACATTAGAAGGCCCCAGTCCTAGCCTGCTATGCCCTTACCCTCGGGTGAAAAGGAGGTTTACATACCAGCAATAAATCAGTTTAAACTAGAACCAGTTTTATTAGAAAGTTGACTTAAAAAAACCATTAGACGCTAGTTTATCTTGTATCATTAATATAGCAAACTAACATACTAGCTAATAAAAATGCATCACAGTATCAAATTAATGCATCACAGTTACAAAAATTGGTGCATCAGAGTATCAATTTAATGCATCACATTTATAAAATATCATTTAACCTTTTTATCAAGCATGTTGTGTGCAAATTTTGTAAACACGGTTTCCAAGCCTTTTTTTCTTCTTAAAGACTAAGCTTTTGTAAATCAGATTTTGTAAACATGTTGTGTGCAGATTTCTCTCCACAAATAAGCTCATAAGACTAAGCTTTATGCAACTAAATAAGCTATTAAGCTAAAAAAAAATTGAGACAAACAGCCCTTACTTTAGCCAAACAGCAAAAACTAAATGACTGCAACTTAAGAATGCAATTAATGAGATAATCACTTTTAATATGCAGTGCCAAACACCCCCTAGTTAAATAATCTGAGAGGCTGAGTCCTGATGAGAGTAAGTTGCATATTAATCGTTTATCAAGGTTAATACTAACTTGCTAGTTGAATAGTAGATCACATAGGCTATATGATAAATACCAGCTTATAACTAGTGATAGGTTTGAGACCTAGTTGTCGGCAATTCCAGCACTTCGGCTGTTAGGTACTCTAGTATTGCTGTGTGTGTACACTAGAGGAGTTGCTTCGACTATGACACTTCAAATTATGGCATTTTAATCATAAAACAGACAGTAAATTTTGATACGGCTTACTAGTGTTGCAATCTTATTTAGTAGATGTAGCTGCACATAGAGCATAACCGCATAACATAGTGTCAGTGCGTACCCTAAAATTTTGGAAAGTACTAATCTTTCAAACGGAAAGTTTATGCTTGTTAGTAAAGACTATAACATAGTATCCTAGATCTTTAGGTTACGAAACATAAAAGGCTGCATTGAAACTTTTTTTTGGGCCCACCCATATATGTATTAAAAGACGTGTGTACAAGATTATGAACTTTCATCATTAAATGAAAACCAGAATGGGAAGCAAAGCAACAAAATAACCAAAGAAGATCGATGGATGACACTAATTGTATGCACAAGGAAACTAGAACTAAATTCGAAACATGCAGGCTAGCAAAGAATAAGTCCTTTAGTACAACAAATTAGCGCGCAGACAATTCCGCAAACGGCCACACTTATTATTGACCTATATATCATGCGGTACACAAATTTTGTGTTTACGCGGACGTGATATTAAATGCAATCACAATGTAAACTTAGTGCATCGCAGCTATAAAATTTCATTGAGACATTTTATCAAAAACCTTGTGTGCTGCCTTCTTAAACATGATTTCTATCTATTTTTGCTCAACTTTTTTCAGATTTAGAAGTAAACTCTCGAATATAACATATTTAGACCAACAATAAAAAAAAAACAAAAAGAACAAATTATTCAAAATAGGATCAATAAATTCATATACATGCAAACGAAGATTAATATGAACATATTAATCGACGGTAACAGTAAAAAATCAATTAAAGAAACATACTTTCATACTTGAAGGATGAATCTAATTACATCTTGGGTGCGGAATGGTGGAGAACGATGGTGAACGGTGGGGAATGGTGGTGAACGATGGTGAATGATGGGGAATGACGATGAACAATGGGGAACGATTGTGAAGGCGATGTGAACGGTGGTGGGGAACTAAAATACGTTATTAGAGAAAGAAGAAAAAAAGAAGAAAAGGAGAAAAAAAGTTAGACATTATATATGAAAGGTGAGAATTTACAAAACCTTCCCTTAAAGAATGAAGGAAGATACAATAAGGTCCTTGTAGTTTGGTGTGAAAAAGGGGATGGGAAAGGGAGGGATGATTTGTACACTTTTCTCACTTTTCTTTTGAGATGGACTTTTCTAATGAACCAATATATATATATATATATATATATATATATATATATATATATAATATATATATATATATATATATTTGAGAATAAATAATTATATAACCAATACTAAGAACTACACAGATCACTCCTCGCAAGCGAGGTCTGTTCATAAGGAAAAGAAACATCCCACGCAATACATTGATTCGAAGAAAGGGCAAATTGAGCAGTCCAATGAGCCACTTGATTATTTATCCGATTCACCCACGTGTAAGTTGCAAGTTCTTCGACCAAGTACGAATGTCATCAATAAGAGCACCTAGGCTCCAAGGTGGGACAGCCTTTGAAGACGATAAAGAAATCGCCGTTTGCGAGTCTGATTCCACAATAGCACCACGCCACCCTTGATTATACGCTAAATAACATGCATAATGAATAGCGATAACTTCAGCATGAAGGGTTGGGACACAATTTGTTTTCAGTCGGGCAGTTTTGCGATGCAGATTTAGAGGTTGCATTTAGGAGAAATACTTGTTTCGTTAGGAATTTGGTTGGAGATGAACTCTTAACTGGGAATCGTGGCACCAATATTTATGCTATCGACATAAAACAAATGGCCTCTTCATCACCAATTTGTCTCATGACAAGAGCATGCGAAACAAAGTCCTGGTTGTGGCATCGAAGATTATCCCATCTCAACTTCGACACAATCAACAAGCTTGCCAAAGATAACATCGTCAATGAACTTCCTAAGTTCAAATACACCAAGAATCACTTATGTCCTTCCTGCGAACAAGGAAAAAGTAAAAGATCAACATATAAACCTAAAGCCGTACCCAGTTCAGAAGCAAAGCTACATATGTTGCACATGGACTTATGTGGCCCAATGAGAGTTGAATGCATAAATGGGAAGAAGTATATTCTTGTTATTGTCGATGACTATTCAAGATATACCTGGGTAAAGTTTCTGAGGTCAAAAGAAGAAGCACCAGGCATCATCATCACCGATCAGAAGCGAATTCAAATCCTACTTCAAGCTCCAGTAAGGATTGTAAGAACAAATAATGGCACAGAATTCACCAATCAGGAGTTAAAAACTTACTTTGAAGATGCTGGTATCACACATCAGACATCAGCTGTTAGAACTCCACAGCAGAATGGGGTAGTTGAAAGAAGAAATAGAACTCTTGTGGAAGCTGCTTGCACGATGCTAATTTATTCTAGTGCACCACTATTCTTATGGGCTGATGCTGTTGCCACTGCTTGTTTCACTCAGAATAGTTCCCTAATCCATCCATGTTTCAATAAAACCCCATATGAACTAGTGAACAACAGAAAACCGGATATCTCTTACCTTCATGTATTTGGTGCTTTTTGTTATCCAACAAACGACAGAGAAGATCTTGAGAAGTTGAAAGCTAAGGGCGATATTGGAATCTTCATCAGTTACTCAGAAAACTCGAGGGAATTTAGGGTGTATAACAGAAGAACTAAAAGGATCATGGAGACGATGAATGTGAAGTTTGACGAGATTTCACAAATGGCTTCTGAGAGACTCGCTCTAGAACCCGCACTTAACCCGATGGATTCTAATCATAGCAGATTAGGACCCACACCAAACGTACAGACTTCTGGACATATTAGTTCAGGACTTGTACCACAAGGAGCTCAGCCAACTAACACTGAAAAACCTACAGATCAAGAACTGGAAAATTTCTTCGAGTTTATGTTTGATGAATACTATGGTGGAACTTCGACAAATGCATCACAACAACATTCCACTGCACCCACTCAAAACCATCAACCACCACCACCACCACAAGATGCATCCACAACAATCGAAGCTGACTGATGAACTCAAATAAGTACATTTTATTATCATCATTTATCCTATTTATTTGACTTGTTTTATTATATTAAATATGAGAATCGATACATTAATGTTTACTTTAGTAATTCTCAGGTAAAAACAAGCATTATGTGAAACTTGGCGATTTTGGACTAATTATGGAGCAAAACAAGCAAGATGTCAAAAGCCTACTGAAATCCAGAAGATCAAGCTCGTTCTACTCCAGATACGCCGCAATATACTTCTAACATACGGCGTATCACTATCAAGATTTCACAAGTTACAATCCAAGACAGCTAAAGTAAATGCGCCGCATACAGAGATCAAGATACGCCGCATCTGAAGACGGTGTACGAATATTCCTTAATATATTAATCTTGGACCCCACGCGAAGTTAAGTCAATGTGCCGCATCTATCAACTCAATGCGCCGCATCTATCCCTCAGACAGAAACTATAAATACCCCAAGGACAGACGAATTTCAGAGCTCTCGAAGACCGAAGACCTAGATAACCTTAGAGCCGAATTCAGACGACCAAGCAGCACAAGACACACCTTAAACAAAGATACAAGAGCTGTAAGAAGGTCCTGCATGTATTCAATTCATTAAGTAGTTTTGTTTTATTGTTTTAGTACACTTTAATTCATCAGGATTGATGGGCTTGTGTCATGTGACTACAGAAGATCATGCACTCCCCTTAATATTGTTTTCCCATTAATTAAAGTTTATATGTTGATGTCTTTGGTGACTTTTATTAGTGCATTGATAACCTCTGTGTCTAGCTGAGTCTTGCTTGGGTCGCCATGCCCCTTCCTCGCCTATTTATTAGAGACGCTTAAATAAATAGGATAGACATAAGTAATCATTAAGGGTTTACTCGCCGATAAGATTATAGCCAACGAGAAAGGTTTAATTATATACACTTCATATAAAACTAGCAATAAAACAAGTGACAAGCTATTTAATTATCAGGACATGTCTTCTTATTGTCTCGAGTATCTATCTGTGTACGTGTGTGCTAATCGCTGATTCGTGCTCATTAGTTTAGTTTTCCACTTAATTATAACCAAACCGTGCTAGTCTCTCAGGCTGAACCCCCTTGCGTTAGATTAGGTTGTATAGCTAACTTAGGATATTAAAATACTGATTAGAATAACTAGATAATACGTTCCACTCTTAGTGATCGACACTCTACTTACCATTATATTCATACTGACCGGGTACACTGCTCGTTAAGTGTGTGTGTTATTGATAAGTCGGCTAAATATAAATTTAAAAACTTGAGTAGGCATTAATACTGCTAAACCGCAACGACACATAACGCTCCATCAAGTTTTTGGCACCGCTGCCGGGGAGTGAATTGTTATTATCTGTTAATTTGATTTAGTATCAGGTTTTTCTTTTCAGTTTTTTTTTTTTTTTTTAGATTCTAACCACTAACCCTGTTATATATTAGATAGATTGCATTCATTGTATATTTTGCATATTTTCTGTTTTTGTGTGTTTTTGTTTTCTGTAATTTTTGTTTCTTTTTGTTTGTTCTTATTTTTGTTTTTCTTTTTTCTATTTTTTCTGCATTCTGCTATCGTTGTATTATGCTAATACAAACGATACGGCGCATCTGTTTTCACAGATACGGCGTATTGCGTTTAATTTTTATAAAATACAACGCGTTTAATAAATTCGAGTACGACGCATCTTTCCCCAAGATACGGCGTATTCTGTTTTTAATAAGAAATTTTTCTAAACCCTAACGCCATACGGCGCATCTGTTTTAACAGATACGACGTATTTTCTATTTAAATTAAAAAAAGTTTTTCGAATTATTAAACAGAAGCGACGCATCGATCTTTATCGATACGGCGCATCTGCTAAATAAAAAATCTTGTATTTTGAAACGTAACGAAAATACGGCGCATTAGCTTTTGTTAATACGACGCATTTAATTTTAATAAATATAATCGATTTTTGATAATTTAAACTTGATACGGCGCATTCTAATTCATAAGCGGTGTATCTGTTTTCTGAATAAAAGTTCTGATTAAATTTTAACGTAATAAGATACGGCGTATCCAACTTTCTGGATACGGCGCATCGTTTGCAGATATCAGCAAATTTTATTTTTCTTATTCCTGAACGGAAAATATTCTAACTTACCCTTACACTAGGAAGTTTTTACTTTGAAATCTACCTGTCTTTAATTTTCAGGAACAATGTTCGATATTTTCCCCAACTGGTTCGGAAGACCCCAAAGAAACCTTACCATGGAAGAGTTTGCACTACTAATCGCTCAAGCAAATGAAAAAGAACATCATGAAGCAAGAAACTTTATTAATGAATTCAAAGGCAGTCATGAGCTGTTACTAAAGGAACAAAACAACATGATTAATGGTTTGGCAATTGAAGTGCACCAATTGTCAACGGTGCTTAACAAGATTCTTTTGGTAAAACACGATTTGAAAGGGATTACAACTAGAGGCGGAAAGTTAACCTTTCAAATCGGAGAGACACCCGAGGATAACAGCACAAACAAGATTTCCCCTGAATCTATATCATCTGAGCAAGAGCAACCAAAAGAGACTAATCCAGAACCTGTGATTAGAGAAGAACCTTCTGTTGAACTTAAACAATCAACACTACCTTTTCCACATAGGGTAAGGAAGGAAAAAGAAGATGCCTATCAAAGGAAGTTCCTGGAAAATCTCAAGCAGCTGCAGCTAAGCATACCATTTATGGAAGCCCTAGTGCAAATGCCAAAATATGCTAAATATCTGAAGAGCTTGCTTACAAACAAGTCCAAACTTGAAGAGGCTTGCACTGTAACAATGGGGGAAAGAAGCTCAGCAGCATTGCTCAACAAACTTCCATCTAAAGAAAAAGATCCAGGGAGTTTCACTATTCCTTGTCAAATTAAAAATTTACATATTGGAAATGCTTTAGCCGACCTAGGAGCTAGTATAAGTCTTATGCCCTCTTCTATGTATGAAAAATTAGGCTTTGGTGAACCAAAACCTACTAGGATGTGCTTAGAGCTAGCTGATAGGTCCATACAATACCCATTAGGAATAGCTGAAAATATATTAATAAAAGTTGATAAATTTGAATTATCTATTGACTTTGTTATCCTCGATATGCCCGAAAATTCTAGAACTCCTATAATATTAGGACGACCATTTTTAGCTACTGCTAGGGCCATGATTGATGTTTTTAATAAAAAGATAACTCTTACCATAGGAAAAGATGAGGTTGAATTTAATATGGAACAATCTATGAGTAAAACTAATTATGAAGATGATGAATGCTATAATATCGATGTTTCTGATGACACGATTAATCAATTTACTCAGAAATTGTTAAAAAGTAATTTGCTTGATTCTTTTCTGCTTAAAAATTTAGAAAACACAATCGCTATAGAAGATCAAGTTGATGAAAATACTTTTGATAATAATTTCGCTGTTGATTCCGCTGTTTGTAACTCCATACGCCGCATCGTAAATATCGATGCGGCGCATTTATCTGATGACAGCAACGACGTAATAAAAGAACAAGTTTATTCCGCCAGTGCTAATAAAATTGATGATGTTAAACCTGTGCTTAAGGATCTCCCTTCTACTTTGGAATATGCTTATTTAAATGGGAACACTAATTCACCCGTTATTATTGCATCTGACTTAACGCCAAAAGAAAAAGAATCCCTTCTGCAGGTACTATATAAACGAAGAGGAGCATTAGCATGGAAGATGTCTGATATTAAGGGAATTAGCCCGTCATTTTGTACACATAAAATCCTTATGGAAGATGAATTCAAACCTACTATCCAACCCCAAAGGCGTTTGAATCCAAAAGTCCAAGATGTGGTGAAAAATGAAATTGTGAAATTACTTGACTCCGGACTTATCTACCCAATTTCCGACAGCTCGTGGGTCAGTCCTATCCACGTTGTACCAAAAAAAGGAGGAATGACGGTAGTACTAAATGACGACAATGAGCTAATCCCTTCAAGAACTGTTACTGGATGGAGAGTTTGCATCGACTACCGCAAACTCAATGATGCTACACGAAAAGATCACTTCCCTCTTCCATTTATTGATCAAATGTTAGAAAGACTATCAGGATATGATTATTATTGTTTTTTAGATGGTTTTTCAGGTTTCTTCCAAATACCCATTGCCCCGAGGATCAAGAGAAGATAACTTTCACCTGCCCTTATGGAACCTTCGCATATAGGAGAATTCCGTTCGGACTATGCAACGCCCCTGCTACTTTCCAACGTTGTATGACGGCTATCTTCCATGATGTGGTAGAAGACTTTATGGAAGTCTTCATGGACGACTTCTCGGTGTTCGGTAACTCATTTAGTGATTGTCTCTTTAAACTTGATAAAATGCTTGCTCGGTGTGAAGAAACTAACCTTGTTCTTAATTGGGAAAAATGTCATTTTATGGTTAGAGAGGAAATTGTGTTAGGACATAAGATTTCTGGGAAAGGTATAGAAGTCGACAAAGCTAAAATTGATGTAATTGCCAAATTACCTTACCCCACTAATGTAAAAGGTGTTAGAAGTTTTTTAGGGGATGCTGGATTTTATCGTAGATTCATAAAGGATTTTTCAATGATATCTAGGCCTATGACCCAATTATTGCTAAAAGATGCGAAGTTTGATTTTTCTAAAGATTGCAAAAAGGCGTTTAATATACTTAAAGAAAAACTAACTACTGCACCTATTATAATTTCGCCAGATTGGAATCTGCCTTTTGAACTAATGTGTGATGCTAGTGATTATGCTGTTGGAGCTATACTTGGCCAAAAGATAGAAAAGAAATTTAAGCCAATTTATTATGCTAGCAAAACATTAAATAATGCCCAAGAACATTACACCACAACGGAAAAAGAACTTTTAGCAGTAGTTTTTGCATTCGATAAATTTAGGTCATATCTTATATTGTCAAAAACTATGGTTTACACTGACCATTCTGCTTTGAAGTATTTGTTCAATAAACAGGATGCCGAGCCAAGGCTTATTAGGTGGGTTTTATTGCTCCAAGGATTCGATATTGAAATTAAAGATAAAAAGGGTGCCGAGAATCTAGCTGCTGACCACTTATCTAGACTTGAAAACCCTGATATGGAGGTGCTTGATGAAAAGGAAATCGCTGATGACTTTCCTGATGAACACCTTATGATGGTAAGAATTAAGAGCAATGATAATACACCATGGTATGCCGACTATATAAACTTTATTGTTGCAAATGAAATTCCAAAAGGGCTAACATCCGACGAGAAAAGAAGGTTTCTAACTCGCGCTAGTGAGTATATTTGGGATGAACCTTATGCCTTTAAATTATGTCCTGACAATATTATACGAAGATGCGTAGATGGGGATGATGTCCCAGCAATATTGGCACATTGTCATTCAGGGCCGACGGGGGGACATCATGGTGCAATTATTACAAAAAGGAAAATCCTTGATGCAGGATTTTATTGGCCCACTATGCTGGATGATGCAAAAGCTTATATAAAAGGATGTGATGCGTGTCAACGATCCGGAAATATTACATCAAGAAACGAAATGCCGCAAAACTATATCCAAGTATGTGAAGTTTTCGACATATGGGGATTGGACTTCATGGGACCGTTTCCTGAATCTAAAGGTAATAAGTATATTTTGGTTGATGTTGATTACACATCAAAATGGGTCGAAGCGCAAGCGTTACCAACAAACGACAGCAAGGTAGTGCTTAAATTTTTGCAAAGTTTGTTCGCTAGGTTTGGAGTTCCTAAAGCATTGATTAGTGATAGGGGAACACACTTTTGTAATCACCATCTAGGAAGAGCTTTGCAACAATATGGAGTGTATCATAGGGTTTCCACTGCATACCATCCTTAAACCAATGGGCAAACTGAAGTAACCAATAGGGCTATAAAACGGATTCTAGAAAAAACGACTGGATATAATCCGAAAGGGTGGTCTGACAAGTTAAATGATGCTTTATGGGCATTTCGTACAGCCTATAAGACACCGACGGGATGCACTCCATTTCGTCTTGTATACGGAAAAGCATGCCACCTACTGGTCGAAATAGAACAAAGTGCATATTGGGCTTTGAAGAAATGTAACATGGATATGGAAGCTGCAACGAAGAACCGTTTCATGGAACTCAATGAACTCTACGAACTAAGAGATGAGGCCTACAAAAATACTAAGATATACAAAGAAAGAACTAAAAGATGGCATGACTCGAGGTTACAAGGGGATAAAATGTTTACTATTGGAGAAAAAGTGCTGCTATTTAATTCTCGATTAAAGATGTATCCAGGTAAACTTAAATCAAGATGGACGGGTCCGTTCGTTGTCAAGAAAGTGTATCCGTATGGGACTATTGAAATATGCAATAAAAATGGTTATATATTCAAGGTAAACGGGCAACGAGTTAAAAAATACTTTGATAATAAAATTGAGGATACTGAGAACGAGGTGGTGGAGTTTGAACCCGAAGTATTGGAATAAGAAGTTGAACGTGAGTCTAACTTGAAGACTCTGGAATAAAGACAAGTGCTGACCGGGAGACAACCCGAAGAAAAATTTTTACTTTTCTGTTCTGTGTAGTGTCTGTCAGACCTGCAGAAGATGCGGCGCATCTCCATCATAAGATGCGACGCATCACCTGCACTGGTCATATCTTATTTCATTTTCTGCATTTTTATTTTTGACTTTAAAACTTTCTGCCAGTTTATTTAATGCGGCGCATCCCTGGTTAAGGATGCGACGCATCTTTTATTCTGATTCGTATTTATTCCAGGCTCGATACGGCGTATCTTCTTCCATAAGATACGGCGTATCGACTGACCTGATGATTTACAGTTTAATTTTTTAGGTTTTATTTTTACTAACTACTAATGTATTATGCAAGTTTGAACCTTCTTAACTCAGGTGTGTTAAAGTCTAAATGGTATTATAGATTCCTGCATTTTTGTGGATACATCATTTATGAAGCTTAAACGTTCTCATCCACAAGAAAGTTGATTTTTGCTCTTATACGAATAATGGAGGATCATACCGAGCAAATCTCAGGGGAGTTTTTCTGTTCTAATTCTTTTATTTTCCAGTTTTTAACCTTTGACACAAACAACGAGGACGTTGTTTAACTTAAGTGGGGGGATGGAGAATTAGAACACTTACTTGTCCTAAACTTTTTCAAAATATGCTTAAAATGCGCTTAATATATCAAAATTAAAATTTTTTTTTAGCATGTTTTTGTTTAAAGTCTAAATTACATAACCGCACACATAACTCTATTCTTTCAAAAATATTAAAACTTTAGTGTGCTGGTGACTTGTAAACTTTAGAACTTGGCTTGTATACTATTCGAGACCACCATAATGAGTATTATCTATATAATTGGAGTGACTTGTCTAAATTGGTAAATTTCTAGGATTACACCCAAATAGCCTTTATATGTTATGTGATATTAACTAACTACACTGGTTAGTTAACCCCCGTATAAACCCTTTGTTTACTCTCACTTTTAGAGTAAGATACCCCTAGAAAAACCCTCAGAGCCATTCCTTTCGTTTCTTATACCTTTGTTATAATGTTTCGATACACCCTTACACCTTAGCCTACCCTGTAGATTAAAATCCGTGGTTAATTGCTTTAGGCAAAGTGTGTTTCCTTACATTACCTGTGTTCGCGTGCGTAATTCATTATCTTTGGTTAGGTCGGGTCTTGCACAATGGAATTCTGCTAAGGACGAATTCTGCTGAAGGTTACTACTGACGGAATCTGCTGAAGTGTTGGATTCTGCTGAAGAGTGTTTCTGCGGAAGTAGAGATTCTGCATAGTTGGTTTCTGCTGATATAGATATTCCGCGTATTTTATTATTTGTTAGGATATGTACGAGCTTTATTAGGAAACTATTATGATTATCTTGTTTAGTTTTTAGAAGATACGTTTCTTGTGAAACGGTTTAGGGTTTCTAGTGAATCGGTTTAGGGTTCCTTATCTATAAAAGGAACACATTATTATGTATGAGGTACGAGTTTAGAAAAACAAGTTCTTAGTATTAATAAAAGATCCATAGAGGATCAATCGTTCTTAGTTATCTGTGTTCTTACTTGTGTTTAATTTCCGCTTTACAAGTATTAGAGACTTTCTATTAGTGTGTTTGTGATTACATAAACATTACTAACGATCCACGAGCGCTCAAAGATCTATCAAGGTCTTAGGTTCTACAAGTGGTATCAGAGCCTCGGGAGAGTCTCTGTGATACTAAGAACATCCTTTCTTTACACCCTCTCAATCAAAACAACCAAAACAATGCCTGGATCAGACGATGGATCAGAAGTTAACAACAACAACCATAACACCACATCTTCATCTTTGCAACAACTCACTCTCACCAACAGCAATGCAAAGTTCCCATACCTCAAGAAGGAAGAGTATGAATTGTGGGATATGAAGATGCAGAACTGGATCACAAATATTGATTGGAATCTTTGGGAAATTGTCAAAAAGGGAAATAGTTTGAACAGGCACGCCGAAGATGCTGATGGCAAGATTACCATCCTTGGTCCTAAAACTGCTGAAGAGTTTCTAGCTGTACAGAGAGAGCAAAAAGTTAGAACTATTCTCCTTCAGGCTATACCAGATGATCATATGGGTGACTTTCACTACATGCAGGATGCAAAGGACATCTGGATGGCTATCAAGGCTAGGTTTGGTGGGAATGATGAGTCAAAGAGGATGAGGAAATCAATGCTGAAACAACAGTTTCAAGAATTCCAAGTCTCTGAGGAAGAAGGCATCCACAAGGGGTATGACAGGTTCCATAGGATTTTGAGCCAATTGAATCAGCTGAAGGCCAGGCTAGACAATGAGGATTGCAATGCAAAGTTCTTGCGATCTTTACCTCCATCTTGGTTGCAAGTGAGCATTGCACTCAAAGCTAAAGGTGGACTGGATATGCTCTCTTTTGATGATCTCTACAACAAGCTTAAAACTCTTGAGCCCAATGTTAGAAGTCCCATTCGTTCATCCACTCCCAGTTACTCAGCTTTTGTTAGCACCACCTCCAATAAGATGAATCAAGTTTCAAGCCCAAGCTCCTCAGCATCATCTTCCTACACCAACACCAGACCAAATTCACAACCTCAGTCTAGTGGTGTATTGGAAGATGTACTTCACTCTTTTGTTGCTGATTATGATCATCAGCAGCAACTTGCTTTTGAGGATTTTGATCAGATGGATCCTTTGGATTTGGAAGAGATGAACTTGAAGTGGCAGGTGGCCATGCTCACATTGAACGTCCAGAGGTTTGAAAAGAAGTCTGGGAGAAAGTTTGGTTACCAGGGAAGAGATCCAGCTAGATTTGACAGGATGAAGATCAAATGCTATACTTGTGGACAGATGGGTCACTTCAAACGAGAGTGTAAGGATAGGAAGGCTGGTGATGAGGTTAGGTATACTACCTATCAGCAGAATCAAGTGGAAGCTGGGAAAGCTAGAGCTTTGGTTACTCTGGATGACCATGTTAACTGGAAGGCACATGAACCTGATAATGATGAAGCTTCTGGGCAGAGTGGATTGCTGGCAAGCTGTACTACAGAGGAACAACATGATCAAGTTGCCTTTATGGACATCTCTCAGGTTCATAATTGTGTTTTTGGTTGTAGTGAAAGATATAATGAACTTAAGGAGGCATATGATAAATTGAAACCTAAATATAATGAATGTTATGTTGAAGTTGAGGCTTACAAACAGGCTTTAAAAACTAAAGAAAAACAACAAATTTGGTTTCAGAAGAATCAGACTGCCTATGAAGAAAAGATAGGTGTGTTAGAAAGAGACTTAGTGTGTACTACAAATGAATTAAAATGTTGTGAAAAGAAAAAGGCTAAACTAGAGTTAGAGAACCAAGAACTGAAAGAGAAATTAGAGAAGGAAATAGCCAATCATAACATTTGGTTAATGTCAGGTGATAAGTTATCTAACTGTCTCTATAATACTCAACCTGTAAACTCTAGTATAGGTTTAGGTTTTAAAAAATATGTGGGTTTAGAGGCTAGGTTTGATATGGGTAAACCTACACCAGCAGGCTTAGCAAATTTCGTTAAAGAAGGAAAATTACATGCTGTACCTGGACCTATAAGAGGAGAATTCATGCCCACTACCAACACCACCTCAGACTTTGATGGATCACACCATCTGTATGGCAAAAAGTCAAGTGACTTGCCAGACCCTGATTCTAATTCTACTGACTATGTCTCTTGTTCTTCTAGTGACAAGTCCTCAGACCAAGGGTCTACTACCAGTTGTGATTCAAGTGAAAAGTCAGACCTTCCCAAGACCTCACCCAAGACCTCACCAAAGCCTACACCCAAGACTCCCTACAAGTCTATTAGAGTTGCTGCTGAGGAATCAAAGTCCAAGACAGTTTCTTCTGAAGACTTGTCTTTTAATTCTTTGCAAAACAATGTTTCTAATTCTGTCAAAAACAATCCTGTTAATGTTAGTGGTTTGAATAATCTTGCATGTAATGGAACATCTTTCATTTTTAATAAATCTTCTAAAAAGAAGAAATGCTTTGTGTGTGGAAGTAAATTTCATTTGATAAAGGATTGTAATTTTCATGAGCAAAGATTGGGTGTATGTAGTGGTCAAAATAAACCTAGACCAATGTGGAATAATGTTAAGGATATACCACCATATGTTCCACAAGCAACTCATAAGTCCAGCAATTCTGCTGATAGACATTCTCCATCTGCTGGGAGAAGACCTGTTGCTAGACCATATGTGAGACCAACTAGTTCATACTTTCAGAATGGTTATTGGCCTGGATTTATTGACCCAATGTATTTGGGTAGGGGATATTGGGATACTGCTGTTAAGCCCTCAGCAGGTTGTTTTTGGACTAAAAAGGGACCTAATTTTCATAGCAGGTCCAAGAACAATGGTGGATCTTATACATCTACATGGCCTAACTCTTATGATCCACAAGGCAGGCTCAAGTCAGCAATGACTTGAGTCTCCAAAGTGTACTCATCTTTTGTATATTTTTTGTTGTTGTAGGATCATCCTCTGAAAAGTAAAGAAGTAGGCATAGTAGATAGTGGTTGTTCCAGGAGTATGTCGGGAAACATTGAGATGATGCATGAGTTTGTACCCATTGAAGGAGGAGGCAATGTGACTTTTGGTGGAGGAGATGGTAGAATCACTGGGAAAGGAACCATCAGAACACCTAATTTGGACTTTGAGAATGTGTATTATGTGAAGGAACTGCAACATTTCAACCTGTTCTCAGTATCACAAATATGTGACACCAAGAACAAAGTATTCTTCTCTGAGGATGAATGTCTGGTGCTCTCTAAAGACTTCAAACTTCCAGAAGATACAACAATTCTGCTGAGAGTTCCCAGAAGTTACAATTTATACACATTCAATTTGAATGATGTTCAACCTGAAGGTGACTTAACATGTTTGGTGGCTAAAGCATCCCTGGATGAGTCTACAAAATGGCATAGAAGGATGGCTCATGTGAATTTCAAGACCATTAACAAGCTTTCTAAACTTGGTCTAGTTCATGGACTTCCCTTCAAAGTCTTCACCAATGAGCACAATTGTGTTGCCTGCAACAAAGGAAAGCAACATAGAGCCTCATACAAAGCCATTACTGCTGTGAGAACCATCTCAGAACCTCTTCAGTTGCTTCATATGGATCTCTTTGGTCCAACTCAAATCAGAAGTATTGATCACAAGTACTTCTGCCTGGTAATCACTGATGACTATAGCAGGTTTTGTTGGCCGGTATTCTTTTTGAAAACTAAAGATGAAACATCTCCAATTTTAAAAGAATTCATTACCCTTGTTGAAAACCAGCTAAACAAAAAGGTTAAAGGTATTAGGTGTGATAATGGGACAGAGTTCAAAAATGTTGTTTTAATAGACCTCTGTCAGTCTAAAGGGATACAAAGGGACTATAGAAATCCAAGAACCCCACAGCAAAATGGGGTTGCTGAAAGAAAGAATAGGACCTTAATAGAGGCAGCAAGATCCATGCTTGCAGACTCTAAATTACCCACTATGTTCTGGACTGAAGCAGTAAGCACTGCTTGTTATGTTTTGAACAGGGTATCCATCACTAGACCTCATTTCAAGACACCTTATGAACTTCTTACTGGGAAAGTTCCTGATATTCATTATCTCAAACCTTTTAGATGTCAAGTGACCATTTTGAATACTAGTGATCCACTGGGAAAGTTTGATGAGAAAGCTGATGAGGGGTATATTGTGGGTTATTCAGCACATAGTAAGGCTTATAGGGTATATAATTTAAATGCTAAAAAGATTGAGGAGACCCTTAACCTGAGATACCTAGAAGACAAGCCTAATGTTCAGGGTCAAGGTCATGCTTGGTATTTTGACCTGGATTACTTAACTGATTACTTGGGCTATACTAGATATGTTGCTAACCAATCTGCAGGTTCTCCAGAGTCTCCCACTTACAATGCAAGTACCCTGGATGTTGACTCAGATAGTGAGTCTGAGCATGATGAACACACTATTGTTGTACCTTCTTTTTCTCCTAACCATTTTGCAGGTGATAGCTCTAAAGAAACTTCTGATGAGCTTGAAGATGAGTCACACTATGCAGAGGACCTTGCTAGACTCAAGAAGCAGGAGCATGCAGCCAATCAAGAAGCTGAAAGACTTGGTGTGGAGTTAGCACAACCAGTCAGTGGAAACCAGGATTCTGCTGATAGTTCTTCTGCTTCCCCTGACATCACCAATTCTGCTGATAGTTCTCCTGAAGGTTCTCCCATTTCTCCTAGTGTGTCCACAGACTTTGAAGAGCCATATACACGTTTTCCAAGTCCTTCTGATCTTGGGAATCACCAACCCAAAGCTGGAATCTTTAACTCAGCCTCCTATGACAGTGATTTTGGACCCAATGTGAACAATCTTGACACCACAATTGATGTCAACCCCAATGCTACCAAAAGGATCAACATTGCTCATCCCCAATCCAATATTCTTGGTGATCCTCAAGCACCTGTTAGAACTAGAAGTACTGTGAAAAGTTCTAAGTATGGTCAAGTTGCTTTTCTTTCCTATGTCTCAAATCAGCAAAGGGACAATCACACAGACTTTAAGCATTGTCTGTTTGCTTGCTTTCTTTCTCAAGTGGAACCAACCAGTGTTACTCAAGCTCTTGAAGACTCAAGCTGGCTTGAAGCAATGCAAGATGAGATGCAACAATTCAAGAATCAGCAGGTTTGGATATTGGTACCACTACCTGAAGGGAAGATAGCCATTGGGACAAAATGGATTTTGAAGAATAAAAGAGATGCAAGGGGTATTGTGGTAAAAAACAAAGCAAGATTGGTGGCTCAGGGGTTCAGACAAGAGGAAGGAGTTGATTATGATGAAGTCTTTGCTCCAGTAGCTAGAGTTGAGGCCATTAGAATCTTCTTGGCCTATGCATCTTATATGGGTTTCATGGTATATCAGATGGATGTGAAAGGTGCTTTTCTGTATGGTGAAATTGAAGAGGAGGTATATGTCACTCAACCCAAAGGTTTTGAAGACCCAGATAATCCAAAACATGTTTACAAGGTTGTAAAAGCTCTCTATGGACTACATCAGGCACCAAGAGCTTGGTATGCTAGGCTTTCTGCATTTCTGCTGAAGCATGGATACAGAAGAGGTGCCATTGACAAAACACTCTTCATTAAGAAGAATTCCAGAGACATCATTCTTGTGCAAGTTTATGTGGATGACATTATCTTTGGCTCCACTAAAGAAGCTTGGTGCAGGGAGTTTGAGGAATTGATGAAGGGAGAATTTCAGATGAGTGCTATGGGGGAGCTTACTTTCTTTTTGGGTCTACAAGTTCAGCAGAAACAAGATGGTATCTTTATTAGTCAGGATAAATATGTGAAAGATATCTTGAAGAAGTTTGATATGGAAAATGTCAGAACTGCCACTACACCTTATGAAGCTCCAAAACCAAAGAACAATCTTGAACCAGATCCTGCAGTGAATGTTCACCTATACAGATCTATGATTGGGTCATTGATGTATTTGACAGCTTCAAGGCCTGACATTACATTTGCTGTGAGTGCTTGTTCTAGACATCAGGTCACTCCACTCACTTCCCATTTGAATGCAGTCAAAAAGATCTTCAAGTACCTCAAAGGCCAACCCAACTTAGGTCTTTGGTACCCAAAAGAGTCTCCTTTTAAGTTGGAAGCATATAGTGATAGTGATTATGCTGGTGCGAATCTGGATAGGAGATCCACAACTGGAGGTTGCCAATTTCTTGGAAGAAGATTGATTTCTTGGCAATGCAAGAAACAAACTATTGTTGCTACCTCATCTACTGAAGCAGAGTATGTTGCTGCTGCCAATTGTTGTGGATAGGTTCTTTGGATACAAAATCAATTGTTGGATTATGGGTTTAATTTTATGAACACCACAATCTTTATTGATAATCAAAGTACCATATGCATTGTCAAAAATCCAGTTTTTCATAATAGAACTAAGCATATTGAAATCAGGCATCATTTTATAAGAGATGCATATGAAAAACATTTGATTAAGGTGGTTAAGATTCACACAGATGATAATGTGGCAGATTTATTGACTAAGGCCTTTGATGGACCTAGGTTTCAACACTTAGTTGTCCATATTGGGATGGTTAACCCTTAACTGCAGAGTTTGAGGGGAGGCATAGGCCTCAGGGGAGGCATATGCCTCAGGGGAGGCATATGCCTCAGGGGAGGATTGTTATTGTAAATTTGTAATATTTTGTATATTATGTTTGCTAACACACTAACCAACTAATGTCATTTAAGTTTTGTATGGTTTGGTTTGTTTGCTGTTATGTGTCTGTTTTGCAGAATGCCTTGATGTGTAGTTGCTGATCTTAAGCTGTAGCTCACCAAGATTGGTTAAATGGGACATGGTCAAGTAAGCTTAAAGATTGATTCTGCTGAATAGAAGTGCTGAAGCACAGTTCAAGTGACAATCATTGAGAGATAAAAGAGAAGTTGTTCATTCATTCAAAGAAATTACAGCTTACAAACAACTTCAAATTGAAATAAAAGACCATTCCTATACAAGATATCCTACACAGACTCTAGATCCTATCATCATGATTTCAAAAGCTGTTGGAGATACATGACTAGGAATGAAGATGCTGAAGAACCTAGTTTTATATCTTTGGTCCTTGGCAACATCTCATCATCAACTACTCCATTTTACCCTTTCCTTTTCCGGTCACCTCTGCACCCTTGCCCTTTCCTTTGTCTCTATGGTATGAAACACCAGACCTTGGAGTAGGAAGACCAATAACCACCTCCCTTGTCACTGGAAGTGGTGGATTTCTGGTGTGTGGCCTAGATGAGGGTTGTGTAGGTTGGGGACTCTCTTCCCTGGCTGTTGCTGCTTCCCTCTCCTCTTTCTCTCTCACCAATCTATTGAAGATTGGCTCTAGACGCTCTGTGGAGTCATCAGAGCCCCTAGATGAATCATTTGGATTCACCACACTATCATCTTCAGATGAAGGGAGAAAGGGGGACTTCAAAGGACGAGGTTCATCTTGATAGGGATATCGAAATAGCGGACGACTATCCTCAGTGGATGATGATGATGATGGAGTTTTGGGTAGGTTGTTTGGTCTGCTTGATGAGCCCACATCATGTTTTCTCTTTCGGGCTTGTTCTTTGGTAACACCATACCTTCTACGGGAAGGTCGTACAGATGATTGGGAGGCTTGGTGTCTTGGTGGTGATTGGGGAATGTTATCTCCTGAGTCTGCTGATGACTCAGAGGTGAGATCAACTACTTCTGGCTGGTTGTTCATGGTGTTGATGATTGATTTTGGTTGAATGAGGGTTTGATGGTAAATTGGGGTTAATTGATATGTGCAGATTGTGATTTGGGGTTATTTTATAGGCGAAGTCAAGGGTTGATGGTAATTAATGCGAGTTGGGTGGCAAAGTAAAACTCAAGATCTTTACTGAAGATATTATTACTCTTGAGTTGATTCTGCTGATTGACTTCTCACTTCAGCAGATTGACCGTCATTTCTGCTGAAGAGTTAATTTTGAATGTTGGAGTTACTTTACACGTCAGATACGGTCAACAATTAGTTCCGATAAATTTTGACCATAATTGGGTAACTTCTATTTATAACCTACTTCATATAATCTTCGCCCAAAATCAACTGATTCTCTCTTCGACCAATTTAAACCCATTTTCCATTCACTTAATTCATACCCTATCTCTCATAAGTTCTTCAATGGAGGCCCTACAATTTAAGAAGGATCATAACAAAGTTGCTTTTCTGGGAAAAGCAAAGGGACATGAAATGTATGAACCTATGGTGGATTTCTTGAAGCGTTCCAAGATTCACTTTGCACTGACTCATTATCCAGATGTAGTACACGAATCTTTGGTCAAGCAATTTTGGGCATCTGCTGAGAAACGTTCTGATACAGAGATTGTAGCAAAGATTGATGGAGCAGAGTATGTGGTGACTGAGTCGTTGATTAGGACAAGATTGCAACTGGATGATGAAGGTGGTGTCTATCACACCAACACTGGTGAGATACTTGCTGGGCTGAGAGCTGCTGGTTATCAAAGTATGGATACAGTTATGTAGCTCAAGAACAAGTTTTGTCCCAAGTGGAGGTTTTTGGTGCACACATTGCTTCAGTGCATCAGCAACAAGTCTGGAGGATGGGATCAATTCTCTACCCAATTGGGTTGTGGTATAGTATGTCTATCACAGGGTTTAACTTATAATTTCTCTAAGTTTATTTTTGATAATATGGTTGAAAATATTCAAAAGAAAAAGCATAAGTTTCTCATGTACCCTAGGTTTCTTCAAATAATTTTAGACATAAACACCCAAGATAGAGGCCATTATCCTATAGGAGCCCTTAGTGCTAAGTTGTTTGCTTCAATGAAAACTCACTATGTTGGGGCACATCACCCTCTGCTACCAGCTATGTTGCCTCATGGCAATGATGATGCTAATGAGGGTAATCCTGCTGGTGCTCCATCATCTCCCAATGCTGCTGATGATGGTACTCCATCATTTCCAAGTGTTACTGCTGATGGTAATCCATCAGTGGAAAGGGATGAGGGTCCATCCACAACTGCTGAAGCACCCATTGTTTCTCCTGACCAACCTACACCTTCACCTTTACATGCTTCACCCAGTCCTAGTCCAACACCAACTCATGAAGATCCTGATGAGCTTGTTCCTGAGGTTGAGGAGACACTTCAGTCTCTTGACACTCCTGTGCCTACACCTCTTGAATATGAGACTACCAGACTGTCCACACCTAGCCCTATTAGAGAACCAATTGATGATAGCTCTCCTACTTTTGAGCATATTACTGTTTCTTCTGAAAGGCCCAATGAAGCTCCCTTTACCACTGAGAAATCTGCTGGTGGAGCTGAGGACCCTATTACTCTCACTTCTCTGTATAATTTGCTCCACAGGAATGTTCAAGAAGTTGAGAAGTTGAAGAAGGAGCTCGTAGATACCAAATCCTCACTTGGAGGTGAGATTGTGGTGTTGAAAAAGAGGGTTCAGGAGTTAGAAGATCAAATTGGGCAGAAAAAGAAAAGGAAGTTTGTGTTTGCCTCTGATGAAGAGCAGGAGGATATTTATTTGGATCATCTTGATTTATTGGCTGAAGCTGCTCAGCAGACTCATACTTCTTCACCCAAAGCTGCTGAATCATCACAACCAAAAGAGCAGATCAAGTTCTATAGAAAGAGGGGAAGACAGTATTTGAGCAAGGATTCTAAAATGCCAAGTTTGAATGTTGTTCAAGAACAAGTTGATGCTGAAGTATTTGTTGCTGGGAGATCTTTTGTCTTGAATACTGCTGCTGAGGTTTCTACTACACATGTTGATTCTACCACTCAACATGTTTCTGCTGATGCTTCTATTGGTGTTTCTTCTGAGAATATTGACAGAGTTCCTATTGTTGATATCTCTCATAATGATTCTTCTAATGAGCCTGCTACTCAAGTTCCAAGTGTTGACATTTCTGGTGTTGAGCAAGGAGTGATGGTTGATGAAGATCTTGGTACAGATCTTGTGAGTGACAAAGAAAGGAAGGAGCAAGCTAGACTGGTGAAAGAGTATGAGGATATGATGAAGAGTCAAGCTTTGGCACAAAAGATGACAGCTCAGTTTACTACAGATTTGCCTCCTGAAAGGCAAAGAGAACTAGATGAGCAATCAGTTCATTTTACTGATGCACAATGGGATTCTTATACTCAACAAGCTGAAGTGTTGGATTCTGCTGAAGAGTGTTTCTGCGGAAGTAGAGATTCTGCATAGTTGGTTTCTACTGATATAGATATTCCGCGTATTTTATTATTTGTTAAGATATGTACGAGCTTTATTAGGAAACTATTATGATTATCTTGTTTAGTTTTTAGAAGATACGTTTCTTGTGAAACGGTTTAGGGTTTCTAGTGAATCGGTTTAGGGTTCCTTATCTATAAAAGGAACACATTATTATGTATGAGGTACGAGTTTAGAAAAACAAGTTCTTAGTATTAATAAAAGATCCATAAAGGATCAATCGTTCTTAGTTATCTGTGTTCTTACTTGTGTTTAATTTCCGCTTTACAAGTATTAGAGACTTTCTATTAGTGTGTTTGTGATTACATAAACATTACTAACGATCCACGAGCGCTCAAAGATCTATCAACACTAGTACAGATTTGGCCTACGGTCACACCAAAAATGTGTGACTATATGCATATAGTCACACACGTTTTTTTGGGTGTGTGTGACAAAAAGTCGCGCCACCGTAGGTGCTATATGGTCACATTGTTTAGTTTGTGACCGTTTTCATCGAAAAAGAGTGACCAAAACCCGAATATGCGTGACCAATTAGGCACAAGTTTTGTTGGATTAATCATTTTTGTGTGACCGTAAACACTTTATAGTCACATGAATATATAATAAATGTGACATTTGTGATGATTTAGTCACACAACGTGTTTTGTTTTTTTGGAGTTAGTCACATACAATTTAAAAAACAGTGGCCAAAAGTGTGAATAAGTGTGACCATATGCTGTTTAAAGTGAAGAAATGTGTATTTTGTGTGACTATTGTTCAACCAATGGTCACATGAATTTTTAGTTTGTGTGGCCTTTTGTAATATTTAGTCACACAAAGCATGTTTGTTTTGGGTATTTGGTCACATACAATTAAGCAAAAAGTGGCCAAAAGTGTTAATAAGTGTGATCATATGCTATTTAAAATGAAGAAATGTGTATTTTGTGTGACTATTGATCATCCAATGGTTACATGAATTTTTAGTTTGTGTGGCCTTTTGTAATATTTAGTCACACAAAGCATGTTTTTTTAGGTATTTAGTCACATACAATTAAGCAAAAAGTGGCCAAAAGTGTTAATAAGTGTGACCATATGCTGTTTAAAATGAAGAGATGTGTATTTTGTATGACTATTGATCATCCAATGGTCACATGAATTTTTAGTTTGTGTAGCCTTTTGTAATATTTAGTCACACAACTAATTAAGCAAACAATGACCAAAAGTGTTAATAAATGTGACTATATACATCTTTTAGTCACATTTAAGAAATCAGCATATATCAAAACAAATTCAAATATATATAAAAACAAATTCAAATACAATAAAATTGGAATGTATATAACTGAACCATATAAGCAGTACTAACTATATGAACCAACAGTACTAACTTTTAACTAACAGTCGTAACTAATACACTAGAAGTACTAACAGTTGTAACTAATACACTAGCAGTTTCAACGAGGGCTTCATGTTCTTCGTCCAACCTTTTTATCTTTTCTCTGATTCATGAAAGTAACTCAAGTTATTTGCAGAATGGGAAATAACCATCTTGTTTGTTTCACCATCTGTGTATTTACAAAATCAGGGTATTATGCTTTATAAAATTAATTAGTAATCACCATAAAAGATAATTACCTGCAGAATACTTTGTGTGGCACAAGCCTCGCCAAGTGGTTTCATGCATATGTCTGTCAAAGAAACCAATGATCCAGTATAATTTGCTCGCCAAGTGGTTTCATGCATATGACCTGAATTTTTTCGCCATGTATCCTTGCACCGGTGAAAGCTGAACCCCGCTTGTGATAGGGACCAGATTATGGAAAATCAATCAATAATTTAGGAACACGAAACAACACAAAACTGGTATAAAGGCAGCCAGAAAATTACCCTCATGCTAGAGGGCTCATGAACTTGGCTAAGATTATTCGAACTTGCATAAGCTTGAATAAGCATGTTAGCATCAGACACGCTTATATTAATGTTCAGATCCCTTGTAGATGTCAGTCGTAACTGAGATGCAGCACTTGGAGCATTGGCATCATACTCATACCAGTACATCACAACCAAACAGATATACATTAGACAACAAAAATAAAAGAGAAAGAATCAGATAATAAGAAAAACATGTTAATCAAAATATTAAAAGCATTGACTCACCTCAGGAATAGAAAGAAGACAAAAAATAAGATAAAGTTGGAACAATGATTTAGATAGACATATAGTAGGACAAACCTTTTGTATCGACAGAAATGCCGGCCTCAACACACCTGAGTAAGTTTTCCATATCACCTTCTCTCGCAAAATCATGTATAGCATCCAGTTTTCTGCAAAGAATATTTTAGCCATCTATAACCTTACTTCAAATATATACAAGATCAACTTTAATATTAACGAAAAAGGCAGATACTCAGAACTGATATTAACGAAAAAGGCAGATACTGATATTAATGAAACATCAGGGTGAACTCATTTTAACAGTTTCAATCGCAAGGTTCTACCCGAGATACAAAGAGACTAATAAAATCGACTTAGTTATAAGCTCTAATAACTATTCAAATCGACATAACATAGTGGTATATTTTTTCTCTCTCTTTTTTTTTTTTTTTTTTTTTTTTTTTTTTTTTTTTATTTATTGTTTATTTTTTATTTTTTTGAATGGTAATTTCTTACACACCTATGGCACACATAATATCTCACAAATGTCTCCAACGAGACTTGAACCCACAACCTCTTGGTTGATGGGCTACTCACATACCACTAGACTAAAGGCCTTGGGTATTCTTAGAGTGATATCCAATACGTTTGTTGCCACTAGTTAGTCGACTATATAAAGGTAAAAGTTCTAAACAGAAACTAAAGCAACTTAGTGCAGGATTCCTAAGGTTAGTTTTAAGGACATGCAGATCATAGTGCAAGTAATCCTATCTCACTCTGATGCGAAAGGGACACGGATAATCATAAGGAGTGTTCTAATCACTTCCCTCTTCAATCACTCATACCAGCAGGGCCGAGCAGTTCACTACACTATGATCATTACAGATACAGTACAATTTATCTACCCGTTCTTTCAAAATGAAAATCAGTACACTTTTAACAGTTGGTAAAGCATACCTCAAGCCCTTCAACTGTTTCTCGGTATCCAGCAAGCACATAGTCTTTTGTAGGTGTCTCCTCAGGACAATTTGCTGTTGGAGGATGAAAGTCAGGTAGTGGAAGCCTGGCAGCAGAAAGAAAAATGATTCAAAGACAGTTAGAAGTCATAATAGTGATACAAGATAAAAAGCAATTGGTTTTTTCCAGATTTTACAATGAACATGTAAAACCAGTTGGAAAAAAAAGATTGCTTAAAGAGAGATAAACAGAAGTGTAAATCTTGTGTCCACATTTACAGAATTCATATGCGAAAACTAAATAAAAAAGAACGGTTGTGAACTCTGAAAGAAATAGCAACAAATATGAGTTTTTATAGATTACACAAATTACCTTGAATTCAGAGGCTCTTTTTTCACACCTCAATTTGTATGATGCAAGCTGTGAAGAGCGCCTACTACAGGTTGGATAGCAGAGGTGAGACATATGTTGCATATATGTTGAATTGACAGATAAGTGAAAATACAAACCTATTTACAGGAAAGTTAGATGAAAGCGCAGACGACTCAGCTCGGGATGTATCCCTGCCTAATGAGCCACCAACTGCACTGTTATTGACTGCACTAGTGCAGTTGGTAGCATGATACCTTTGCATATCTCCAAACTATGACCCGCATACTGTCTCAAACATTGAATAACTGCAAGCTACCATGTCAATAAAACTGTGTTAGGTACTGGCATGCTCCAAAGTGTTGTCTCTGAATATTTATATTGACCGATTCACATAAACCCAAAGTATACATACGTTCAGGAAAGGCAACATATGAAACCTAATTTTCTGTATTCATTGGCAATCTTAAAGACAAAATGTCAAGAAATATTAGAGGCATATATTCGAAAAAACATTGTCAGTTTCCAGATCTATTAACCATTATTCTGTAGCATGATAAAACCAACACTAACATAAACGGCATACCATCTAACTTAACAATCATGACACCGAAAACCGTTTACTTCCTTAAACCAGCACGGGAACCCAAAGTTAGGAACTTTCAAATGAAAAGTGTGAACACAGCTCAGTTACACATACTAAGATAGAAAAACATCAAAAAGCACCCACATTTCAAGTAAACCTAAAACTTAGATTCTTAACTCACTATAAACCATAAACCCAAACTACGCAAATTCAAACTCCCCAAACACCACTACCTATCCAATTACACGCAACATCCGACACTAGTAACCAAAAAAATAAAACTTTTCGCCAAAATTTCAGTTACTTAACTTAGCACAATTCCTTACCAGTGTGAAATATCCCTGCTTTTCTGCTTGCATTTTCCTGGAGATTCAATACACCAATTAGTAACTAGAACAAGTGAACAACATAGTGCACGAGAAACAAATGGTGATAATGTCGAGTGAATATGGAAGCAACAAACACATACCAAGCGAGCATGAGTATCCGCGCAATCCTTACCACTGTTCACAACCCATGATACATATTAAAATTATGAAATTGAACATGTCAAAAACACTTTTTTTTATAGAATAGGATGGAGATAGATTACACTTACTCAATCATGCCACACGATTTATTCCCAATCATTGTTAATAGCTCTTCTTGAAGCGAGTGCGTGGTGTTGGTGCGAGTGTGGTGGTGGTGCGAGCGGTGGTCTTGGTGCGAGTGTGGTGGTGGTGGGAGGGTGGCGTTGGTGAGGAGAGTGTTGAGGATAGAAGAAGACCAGACCAGATCTAGTTTGGTGGTGTAAATGATACTGTATTTGGGAAGGAGTATAGAAAAACATGGGCGGGTTAATGGAATATTTGGGAAGGAGGGGGGATTTGATTTTGGGGAAAAATCTAGGCGGGCGCTTGTGAAAAGTTGAAAAGAAAATTTTATTTTGTGAAAAACAAAGTGCGGCATATCTATGTAAAATATCCAACTTGACTATATGAATTAGTCACTTTTAAATAATGTGTGACTAATTTGACTGTATGATTTAGTCACTTTTAAATAATGTGTGATCAACTTGACCATATGATTTAGTCACTTTTAAATAATGTGTGACAAACTTGAGTATATGATTTAGCCACATACACAATTACTTGTGTGACCATATATGGATTTTGGTCACACTTTTCAATTGTGTGACATATATTTGTCACATATGTATATATATAGTGTGACTAATTTTTCAGACTTATTTGTATCCGTCACACGTTCCAAATTATAAGTGACTAAAAAATCAAAACAAGATACCTCTAGTCACGAAAATATTCAAATATGTGGCTGTAGCCTCAGATGTAATTCCGAAATGGTCACACAAGTCGGATCAAGTGTGGCTGTTTATTTTATTCTGGTACATTTAGTCACATAAAAAAATTATTGTGTGGCCATTCGAAAAACTGCATGTGTGACTAAATCCCATTTTTGTACTAGTGCAAGGTCTTTGGTTCAACATCGGGAAATTGCACAATGCAATTGGTATGAAAGTAAATATTGTATAACTTTTAGTTTATTTTTCGTGTGTTTGCTACTTTCGCTATTACAGTTATTTCTGAAAGTATGAAGAGTATGGAAAAATTATCCGGAAAACTAGTGATAGAAAAGTGGGGGGATATTTGATGAACTCAAATAAGTACATTTTATTATCATCATTTATCCTATTTATTTGACTTGTTTTATTATATTATATATGAGAATCGATACATTAATGTTTACTTTAGTAATTCTCAGGTAAAAACAAGCATTATGTGAAACTTGGCGATTTTGGACTAATTATGGAGCAAAACAAGCAAGATGTCAAAAGCCTACTGAAATCCAGAAGATCAAGCTCGTTCTACTCCAGATACGCCGCAATATACTTCTAACATACGGCGTATCACTATCAAGATTTCACCAGTTACAATCCAAGACAGCTAAAGTACATGCGCCGCATACAAAGATCAAGTTACGCCGCATCTGAAGACGGTGTACGAATATTCCAGAATATATTAATCTTGGACCCCACGCGAAGTTAAGTCAATGCGCCGCATCTATCCCTCAGACAGAAACTATAAATACCCCAAGGACAGACGAATTTGAGAGCTCTCGAAGACCGAAGACCTAGATAACCCTAGAGCCGAATTCAGACGACCAAGCAGCACAAGACACACCTTAAACAAAGATACAAGAGCTGTAAGAAGGTCCTGCATGTATTCAATTCATTAAGTAGTTTTGTTTTATTGTTTTAGTACACTTTAATTCATCAGGATTGATGGGCTTGTGTCATGTGACTACGGAAGATCATGCACTCCCCTTAATATTGCTTTCCCATTAATTAAAGTTTATATGTTGATGTCTTTGGTGACTTTTATTAGTGCATTGATAACCTCTGTGTCTAGCTGAGTCTTGCTTGGGTCGCCATGCCCCTTCCTCGCCTATTTATTAGAGACGCTTAAATAAATAGGATAGACATAAGTAATCATTAAGGGTTTACTCGCCGATAAGATTAGAGCCAACGAGAAAGGTTTAATTATATACACTTCATATAAAACTAGCAATAAAACAAGTGACAAGCTATTTAATTATCTGGACAGGTCTTCTTATTTTCTCGAGTATCTATCTGTGTACGTGTGTGCTAATCGCTGATTCGTGCTCATTAGTTTAGTTTTCCACTTAATTATAACCAAACCGTGCCAGTCTCTCAGGCTGAACCCCTTGCGTTAGATTACGTTGTATAGCTAATTTAGGATATTAAAATACTGATTAGAATAACTAGATAATACGTTCCACTCTTAGTGATCGACACTCTACTTACCATTATATTCATACTGACCGGGTACACTGCTCGTTAAGTGTGTGTGTTACTGATAAGTCGGCTAAATATAAATTTAAAACTTGAGTAGGCATTAATACTGCTAAACCGCAACGACACATAACGCTCCATCACTGACGCACCAACTCCCTCAACGTCATCAACATCTACTCCAGTAACTCCAGTAATTGAGATTGTTCTACCAAGAGTTGATGATCAAAATCAAGACTAATCATTTCAAGAAGAATCCACTTCATCAAAGAGTACTGGTGCGCGTGATGTGTCATTGCGGTTTAGCAGTATTAATGCCTATTCAAGTTTTAAATTTATATTTAGCCGACTTATCAATAACACACACACCTAACGAGCAGTGTACCTGGTCAGTATGAATATAATGGTAAGTAGAGTGTCGATCACTAAGAGTGGAACGTATTATCTAGTTATTCTAATCAGTATTTTAATATCCTAAGTTAGTTATACAACCTAATCTAACGCAAGGGGGGTTCAGCCTGAGAGACTGGCACGGTTTGGTTATAATTAAATAGTAAACTAAACTAATGAGCACGAATCAGCGATTAGCACACACGTACACAGATAGATACTCGAGATAATAAGAAGACCTGTCCTGATAATTAAGTAGCTTGTCACTTGTTTTATTGCTAGTTTTATATGAAGTGTATATAATTAAACCTTTCTCGTTGGCTCTAATCTTATCGGCGAGTAAACCCTTAATGATTACTTATGTCTATCCTATTTATTCAAGAGACGCTAAAACAAATAGGCGAGGAAGGGGCATGGCGACCCAAGCAAGACTCAGCTAGACACAGAGGTTATCAATGCACTAATAAAAGTCACCAAAGACATCAACATATAAACTTTAATTAATGGGAAAGAAATATTAAGGGGAGTGCATGATCTTCCGTAGTCACATGACACAAGCCCATCAATCCTGATGAATTAAAGCGTACTAATACAATAAAACAAAACTACTTAATGAATTGAATACATGCAGGACCTTCTTACAGCTCTTGTATCTTTGTTTAAGGTGTGTCTTGTGCTGCTTGGTCGTCTGAATTCGGCTCTAGGGTTATGCCAAAAGTCTCTTAAATTCGTCTGACCTTGGGGTATTTATAGTTTCTGTCTGAGGGATCGATGTGGCGCATTGAGTTGATAGATGCGGCGCATTGACTTAACTTCGCGTGGGGTCCAAGATTAATATATTCTGGAATATTCGTACACCGTCTTCAGATGCGGCGTAACTTGATCTTTGTATGCGGCGCATGTACTTTAGCTGTCTTGGATTGTAACTGGTGAAATCTTGATAGTGATACGCCGTATGTTAGAAGTATATTGCGGCGTATCTGGAGTAGAACGAGCTTGATCTTCTGGATTTCAGTAGGCTTTTGACATCTTGCTTGTTTTGCTCCATAATTAGTCCAAAATCGCCAAGTTTCACATAATGCTTGTTTTTACCTGAGAATTACTAAAGTAAACATTAATGTATCGATTCTCATATATAATATAATAAAACAAGTCAAATAAATAGGATAAATGATGATAATAAAATGTACTTATTTGAGTTCATCAAATATCCCCCACTTGAACTTTACTTGTCCCCAAGTAAACCTTAGAATTAATCATATGAAAATGTATCCTAAAAGATATTAGGAATTATTTTTATATTTAAGCACGTATTCGTTTTGTCATAATCACACAACCAAACACTTAACGAAGTAGAAACCAAAATAATTTTTAATGTAAAACAATTCTAAATCGTTTAGTTGCTTAGTCGTGACGAATATCCTATCATAGGCTTGGCAAGTATACGCATCTCCCCCACTAAAGCCAAGGAGTAACAAGTCTAAAGCGGTAAAAAGGGTTTGTTGGTTAAGGGTTGATCATCCTTTTTAATCTCTATCGATCTCACATTCCAGAAAAGGCGACAAAATTACAAATACATGATCGAATCCACGACCACGATACTTGCAATTGCTCAAATCCTTAACTCGAATGGGCTAAAGATAGGACCAAGTAATCTTCACCAATAATATTATATCAAAAAGGGCGACAAAATCATAAATACATAGCCGAATCCACAACTACGATACTTAAGATTGCTCAAATCCCTAATCTCAATAAATCAAAGGTTTGGATGAAGAATGATATAGGGTATGGATAATATTTGGGATACAAATTGGTGTAAAATGAAAAATAAACAAAACAGATAAATTAAAATCCTAAGTGTGGTTAATCACTTTCCCAACCATCCCATGAATAAGACTCATATCATTGAATAACTCACGCTTTAACACTTGAAACACACGCTTTAGGTAGACACGAATTATACTCAACAAAATCTCAATCAAAGAATAACCTTAGTTGGCGTTCCCATTTTTTTTTTTACAAAACTTTACATAAGTTGGTTAAAACAAACTTCCAACTTTTCCTTTTTTCTTTTTCTTTTCTATTTTTTTTTTCAGTTTTTTTTTTTTTTTTTTTTTTTTTTTTTTTTGACATCAACATATATGTGTAAAATTTCACAACTTTTCTATCACTATTTTTCCGGATAATTTTTCCATACTCTTCATACTTTCAGAAATAACTGTAATAGTGAAAGTAGCAAACACACGAAAAATAAACTAAAAGTTATACAATATTTACTTTCATACCAATTGCATTGTGCAATTTCCCGACCTAACCAAAGATAATGAATTACGCACGCGAACACAGGTAATGTAAGGAAACACACTTTGCCTAAAGCAATTAACCACGGATTTTAATCTACAGGGTAGGCTAAGGTGTAAGGGTGTATCGAAACATTATAACAAAGGTGTAAGAAACGAAAGGAATGGCTCTGAGGGTTTTTCTAGGGGTATCTTACTTTAAAAGTGAGAGTAACAAAGGGTTTATATGAGGGTTAACTAACCAGTGTAGTTAGTTAATATCACATAACATATAAAGGCTATTTGGGTGTAATCCTAGAAATTTACCAATTTAGACAAGTCACTCCAATTATATAGATAATACTCATTATGGTGGTTTCGAATAGTATACAAGCCAAGTTCTAAAGTTTACAAGTCACCAGCACACTAAAGTTTTAATATTTTTGAAAGAATAGAGTTATGTGTGCGTTTATGTAATTTAGACTTTAAACAAAAACATGCTAAAAAAATTTAAATTTTGATATATTAAGCGCATTTTAAGCATATTTTGAAAAAGTTTAGGACAAGTAAGTGTTCTAATTCTTCATCCCCCCACTTAAGTTAAACAACGTCCTCGTTGTTTGTGTCAAAGGTTAAAAACTGGAAAATAAAAGAATTAGAACAGAAAAACTCCCCTGAGATTTGCTCGGTATGATCCTCCATTAGTCGTATAAGAGCAAAAATCAACTTTCTTGTGGATGAGAACGTTTAAGCTTCATAAATGATGTATCCACAAAAATGCAGGAATCTATAATACCATTTAGACTTTAACACACCTGAGTTAAGAAGGTTCAAACTTGCATAATACATTAGTAGCTAGTAAAAATAAAACCTAAAAAATCAAACTGTAAATCATCAGGTCAGTCGATACGCCGTATCTTATGGAAGAAGATACGCCGTATCGAGCCTGGAATAAATACGAATCAGAATAAAAGATGCGTCGCATCCTTAACCAGGGATGCACCGCATTAAATAAACTGACAGAAAATTTTAAAGTCAAAAATAAGAATGCAGAAAATGAAATAAGATATGACCAGTGCAGGTGATGCGTCGCATCTTCTGCAGGTCTGACAGACTCGATCAAGCAAATTACTTTTTAACAATTTCTGAGTAAATTGATTAATCGTGTCATCAGAAACATCGATATTATAGCATTCATCATCTTCATAATTAGTTTTACTCATAGATTGTTCCATATTAAATTCAACCTCGTCTTTTCCTATGGTAAGAGTTATTTTTTTATTAAAAACATAAATCATGGCCCTAGCAGTAGCTAAAAATGGTCGTCCTAATATTATAGGAGTTCTAGAATTTTCGGGCATATCGAGGATAACAAAGTCAATAGGTAATTCAAATTTATCAACTTTTATTAATATATTTTCAGCTATTCCTAATGGGTATTGTATGGACCTATCAGCTAGCTCTAAGCACATCCTAGTAGGTTTTGGTTCACCAAAGCCTAATTTTTCATACATAGAAGAGGGCATAAGACTTATACTAGCTCCTAGGTCGGCTAAAGCATTTCCAATATGTAAATTTTTAATTTGACAAGGAATAGTGAAACTCCCTGGATCTTTCTCCTTAGATGGAAGTTTGTTGAGCAATGCTACTAAACTTCTTTCCCCCATTGTTACAGTGCAAGCCTCTTCAAGTTTGGACTTGTTTGTAAGAAAGCTCTTCAGATATTTAGCATATTTTGGCATTTACACTAGGGCTTCCATAAATGGTATGCTTAGCTGCAGCTGCTTGAGATTTTCCAGGAACTTCCTTTGATAGGCATCTTCTTTCTCCTTCCTTACCCTATGTGGAAAAGGTAGTGTTGATTGTTTAGGTTCAACCGAAGGTTCTTCTCTAATCACAGGTTCTGGATTAGTCTCTTTTGGTTGCTCTTGCTCAGATGATATAGATTCAGGGGAAATCTTGTTTGTGCTGTTATCCTCGGGTGTCTCTCCGATTTGAAAGGTTAACTTTCCGCCTCTAGTTGTAATCCCTTTCAAATCGTGTTTTACCAAAAGAATCTTGTTAAGCATCGTTGACAATTGGTGCACTTCAATTGCCAATCCATTAATCATGTTGTTTTGTTCCTTTAGTAACAGCTCATGACTGCCTTTGAATTCATTAATAAAGTTTCTTGCTTCATGATGTTCTTTTTCATTTGCTTGAGCGATTAGTAGTGCAAACTCTTCCATGGTAAGGTTTCTTTGGGGTCTTCCGAACCAGTTGGGGAAAATATCGAACATTGTTCCTGAAAATTAAAGACAGGTAGATTTCAAAGTAAAAACTTCCTAGTGTAAGGGTAAGTTAGAATATTTTCCGTTCGGGAATAAGAAAAATAAAAGTTGCTGATATCTGCAAACGATGCGCCGTATCCAGAAAGTTGGATACGCCGTATCTTATTACGTTAAAATTTAATCAGACTTTTATTCAGAAAACAGATACAGCGCTTATGAATTAGAATGCGCCGTATCAAGTTTAAATTATCAAAAATCGATTATATTTATTAAAATTAAATGCGTCGTATTAACAAAAGCTAATGCGCCGTATTTTCGTTACGTTTCAAAATACAAGATTTTTGATTTAGCAGATGCGCCGTATCGATAAAGATCGATGCGTCGCTCCTGTTTAATAATTCAAAAAACTGTTTTTAATTTAAATAGCAAATACGCCGTATCTGTTAAAACAGATGTGTCGTATGGCGTTAGGGTTTAGAAAAATTTCTTATTAAAAACAGAATACGCCGTATCTGGGGAAAGATGCGTCGTACTCGAATTTATTAAACGCGTTGTATTTTATAAAAATTAAACGCAATACGCCGTATCTGTGAAAACAGATGCGCCGTATCGTTTGTATTAGCACAATACAACGATAGCAGAATGCGGAAAAATAGAAAAAAGAAAAACAAAAATAAGAACAAACAAAAAGAAACAAAAATTACAGAAAACAAAAACAGAAAATATGCAAAATATACAATGAATGCAATCTATCTAATATATAACAGGGTTAGTGGTTAGAATCTAAAAAAAAAACTAAAAAGAAAAACCTAATTAAAATACTAAATCAAATTAACAGATAATAACAATTCACTCCCCGGCAGCGGCGCCAAAAACTTAATGTTGCTGCGTGTGTCGTTGCGGTTTAGCAGTATTAATGCCTACTCAAGTTTTAAATTTATATTTAGCCGACTTATCAATAACACGCACACACTTAACGAGCAGTGTACCCGGTCAGTATGAATATAATGGTAAGTAGAGTGTCGATCACTAAGAGTGGAACGTATTATCTAGTTATTCTAATCAGTATTTTAATATCCTAAGTTAGTTATACAACCTAATCTAACGCAAGGGGGGTTCAGCCTGAGAGACTGGCACGGTTTGGTTATAATTAAATAGTAAACTAAACTAATGAGCACGAATCAGCGATTAACACACACGTACACAGATAGATACTCGAGATAATAAGAAGACCTGTCCTGATAATTAAGTAGCTTGTCACTTGTTTTATTGCTAGTTTTATATGAAGTGTATATAATTAAACCTTTCTCGTTGGCTCTAATCTTATCAGCGAGTAAACCCTTAATGATTACTTATGTCTATCCTATTTATTCAAGAGACGCTAAAACAAATAGGCGAGGAAGGGGCATGGCGACCCAAGCAAGACTCAGCTAGACACAGAGGTTATCAATGCACTAATAAAAGTCACCAAAGACATCAACATATAAACTTTAATTAATGGGAAAGCAATATTCAGGGGAGTGCATGATCTTCCGTAGTCACATGACACAAGCCCATCAATCCTGATGAATTAAAGCGTACTAATACAATAAAACAAAACTACTTAATGAATTGAATACATGCAGGACCTTCTTACAGCTGTTGTATCTTTGTTTGAGGTGTGTCTTGTGCTGCTTGGTCGTCTGAATTCGGCTCTAGGGTTATGCCAAAAGTCTCTTAAATTCGTCTGACCTTGGGGTATTTATAGTTTCTGTCTGAGGGATCGATGCGGCGCATTGAGTTGATAGATGCGGCGCATTGACTTAACTTCGCGTGGGGTCCAAGATTAATATATTCTGGAATATTCGTACACCGTCTTCAGATGCGGCGTAACTTGATCTCTGTATGCGGCGCATGTACTTTAGCTGTCTTGGATTGTAACTTGTGAAATCTTGATAGTGATACGCCGTATGTTAGAAGTATATTACGGCGTATCTGGAGTAGAACGAGCTTGATCTTCTGGATTTCAGTAGGCTTTTGACATCTTGCTTGTTTTGCTCCATAATTAGTCCAAAATCGCAAAGTTTCACATAATGCTTGTTTTTACCTGAGAATCACTAAAGTAAACATTAATGTATCAATTCTCATATATAATATAATAAAACAAGTCAAATAAATAGGATAAATGATGATAATAAAATGTACTTATTTGAGTTCATCAAAGAGTACGTAGAAAATGGTACTATTGAATTATTTTTCGTGAAGACTGAATAACAACTCGCCGATCTATTTACTAAAGCCCTTCCAAAAGAGAGGTTTGATAACTTAGTTCGACGAATTGGCATGCGAAGCCTAACTCCTGAAGAGTTAGAAAGTCTTCTTGAATCTTCTTGAAAATCATCTCAAAAAGCTTCGCTATAAATATTTTTTGAAAAAGCAAAATACAAAATTTGAAAAACCAACAAAAACAAAATATAAAAATAGAAAATTTTCAAAAATACAAAAACAATATAAAATACAATATATATATATAAATATATATATATATATATATATATATATATATATATATATATATGTATATATATATATATTCTTCTCACGACATGTCTCTCGTATAATCGATATTATGTACGTATCTAGAAATGTCATTCAATAATGATACGGACATGTACAGATGCTTGAGCGAGAGTTCATTTAAATGTTTTCTAAAACATGTCGTCTCTCAAAATTTCTTCACTATGGCTTTCGTATACTTCAGTACAAAACCCGCGCTGCAATGTAGACTTCTGATTATATCAGATCAGGACTCGTAATGTAAATATCTAAAAAAAAAATCCTTCAGCACATGATCAAGATTTTTCAAAAAGATTTTTCAAAATCTTTCTCAAATTCTGTGCTCAAGATATATAACTCCCTCCAAACTCATAGAAACATGCTTTATTTAAGGGGAAGTATAAAAATGAAAAACAAAAATGTTCCAAATCATGCTAAAACAGATCCGTCTATCTCTCCAAAAAGCTTTCTTTTAATCAGTTGATGTAGATCGAGACCTCTCTTTATATCACACAAACAATCTAAGAACTACTCGAGATACTCAAGAACAAGATAATAATATAGATGAAAGATGTATGGATCGTATGGGGTAAAATCTTGGTCAATTGATTATAACTTTGAAGGAAATAATACAAGGTCACTTTGAGTACACACACACTCTCACCTATTCTTATCTTTAAGGCACACTTGAGATACTAATCTTAGACACTTACAAAAGAGTGAGAGTGCGTGTTTATATACCCCTATGGCCGGTGCCATTAGGGCTTTTCTATGGGCTTTATGTGGGCTAATGTTTGTATTACACTTATACATTTATATTACAAACACAACTAATACCACTAGCCCACTTTCTAGACTAATTGACACACATGACACACAAGTTATATTCTTGCAAATGACCATCACTTCACATTTAATAAATTAAATGCTAACAATCTCCCCCTAAGGGATGGTCATTTCAATGATGCTCTTGGAGATTGGTCTTTTGACTTCAATGTCTTGAACTTTGTGTGTCGATGTATAATAGTCTTCATTCATTGTTCCTTCATGCACTGTGATCTTCAAAGAATCGTCTTTTGGGCGTTCTTGCCTTGATCTACTTCTTCTGTCCAGATGCGTCGACGTTGTAGATGATGATGGTGAATGGACTTTCGTCAGTACCTGCATAAAACAGTTAGCAATAAATCGTCCAGCGCTTATAGGTTCAGATTTTGAGATCGTTTTCAGCATAGTGTGAAAACTTTCTCTAATCTTTACCAAGGCCGTTGAGAGCCTCTGAAGTATACCGAAGTATCACTTCAAGACTGTAGACCGTTTGAAGCACGTAACCATCATGACATAAGGCAAGATCAGAAGATCTCATTAAGACTCTTACAACTTGTGTCCTTTTTGGAGAACACAAGTGTATTTTATTGGAAGTGTTCCTAAGAGATCTTTGATGAATCTCGTGGCTCTAGACTCTATAATGTGCGTTTTGGTTTTTAGACGTCGGAGGCATGGAGCAGAGTGCCACCTTTTCAATATCAACTCATCTCGGAGTGGGAGGTCGATAGATTATGCAGTGTTCTCCGTGAGAAATGAAACAAATATCTTTTAAGAGATATCTGAGTGGCTAGGAGGGGTGGTGCAACGCGTCACTGGGTACCATGACGTCTTGTCTTCAATATCAGTATCACCTCAGTGAATACCGATAGCAGATGTATTGACCCGGTTTCTGACCTAAGTTTTCATGGAGGGCTATTTCTTTTCACCCTTTCATTAAACTTTTTCTTTTTAATTCTTCAACTCATTCTTTCTCCTTTTTCATTTGCTCATTTTTTCAATCATTCCTAAGTACTTCTAATTCTAATCTATTGGAATTGTCCTTGGGTAGATCCCTCCGGCTCTGGCGGATCATTGGTCATATCCTAACCATAATAACCTTATTACTCCATGATTATCCTAGATTATCGATCTCATACCATAAAACCTTTTATGAAAATCTCTCAAAGTGTTTATGAGTAAACACATTTAGACAACACGTTGAGAGTTTTGTGTTTTTTGAAATACTCCCCCTTCACATGTGCTCATGCATTTTTAGGATAAATTTGCACATGTTGTGTAGAGTTCGCACATTTTGAAATGATCGATTTTCAATTAATATGACCATTGTGAGACATGTTTACATCAATAGTTAGACTAGCTTGAAGTTATTACCCGTCCCGGTCATATCAAAAGATCATCTCTCGAATTGGTACATTCTACTCAGACAAGTCCTTTGCGAGACACGTTTACATCACTGGATAACCAGCTTGAAATTATTACCCGTCCCGGACATGTCTTTTCGATTTGACATTTGAGTTTCGTCAATTCGATGGTTCCTACTGAGTCTTTTTGTAGAGCTCGTTTGAGATTCAAACCACAAAACTTTTTGATCACATTTTAATCACGTCTTCTCTCCCTTATATCTAATCTCCCCCTAAAAAATAGCACGCAGTGATATTTTTGATATCAAGAGATTAAATGCAAAACATTTTTGGAGATAAAGATGGATTTTAGCATGAAAATTGGAACATTTTCTTTTGATACTCCCCCTTAAACAAAGTATAGGTTTAAACATTTGAGTTTAAAGTCAGTTGAAAAGGGTCTAGAGGGAGTTATCTTGAGCACATAATTTTGAGAAAGATTTTGAAAAATCTTTTAGAAAAATCTTTATCATGTGCTCAAGGATTTGCTTTTCGCCATTAACATTACGAGTTTTAATCGGAAATAATCAGAAGTCATCAATGTAGCGCGGGTTTCGTACTGAAATATACGAAAGCCGTTAGGAAGTCAATTTGAGAAACGACATGTTTTAGAAAAAATTTTAAATGAACTCTCGCTCAAGCATCTGTACATGCCCGTATCATTGTTGAATGACATTTCTAGATACGTACAAAATATTGATTAGACGAGAGACATGTCGTGAGAAGATTATTTTTGGTTTTTTGTTTTTCTATTGTTTTTCGTATTTATTTTTTTTGAAAATTTTATATTTTTATATTTTGTTTTTGATGGTTTTTTCAAATTTTTGTTTTGTTTTTGAAAAATATTTACAGCGAAGCTTTTTGAGATAACTCAAGAAGATTCGAGAAGACTTTCTAACTCTTCGGGAGTTAGGCTTCGTATTCCAATTCGACGAACTAAGTTGTCAAACCGCTCTTTTGGGAGGGATTTAGTAAATAGATCGGCTAGTTGGTATTCAGTCTTCACAAAAAATAATTCAACAGTACCCTATTCGACGTATTCCTTTATGAAGTGGTAGCGGACTCTAATATGCTTGGTCTTCGAGTGTTGCACTGGATTGCACGAGATGGCTATGGCACTTTTCGAGTCGCAATACAAAGGTATGCGGTCGAAAGAGAAGCCATAATCTGTGAGCTGTGTCCTCATCCATAGAACTTGGGCACAACATGCAGATAGAGATACATACTCGGCTTCTGCGGTTGATTGTGCAGTGCAGTCTTGTTTCCTTGATGACCAGCCTACTAGCTTTTCTCCCAAAAATTGTGCTCCGCCTGATGTACTCTTTGCTGTAACTTGGCAACCGGCATGATCTGCATCTGAAAATGCTATCAGTGTAAACTCTGAATCCTTCAGATACCAAAGTCCCATGTTAATGGTTCTTCGTAGGTATCGAAAGATCCGTTTAACCTCTTGGAGGTGAAGTTCGGTAGGCCTTGCCTGAAACCGTGCTAATAAACAAACAGCAAAATGTATATCGGGTCGACTAGCAGTTAGGTACATGAGAGAACCAATCATGCTCCGATATTTCTTCGGATCCATGGGTTTCCCATATAGGTCAGCGCCTATTTTGGGTGAAGTGACCATTGGTGTACCAACAGAGTCACAATTTTCCATTCCATGTTTTTTCAAAATCTCAATTGTATATTTAGCCTGATTAAGAAAAATACCACGTGGGGATTGATGAATTTGTAAACCCGGAAAGAATTTTAATTCTCCCATCATGGACATTTCAAATTTGCTTTTCATGAGATTTGCAAAATGTTTTGAATGTGTCGGATTAGTGGACCCAAAAATTATGTCGTCCACATAAATCTGAACAATCAAAATGTCATTTTTGAATTTTCTTGTAAACAAGGTCGGATCAATTGTTCCTTTGGTGAAGTTATTATGAAGTAGGAAAGATGATAACTCATCATACCACGCCCGTGGGGCTTGTTTCAAACCATGGATTGCTTTCTTGAGCTTGTAGACGTATTCTGGATGATCCTTGTCAACGAATCCGTCCGGCTGACTCACGTACACTTCTTCTTTCAGAGTTCCATTCAAGAAAGCGGTCTTGATGTCCATCTGATAAACCGTGATGTTCTTGTGATATGCATATGCTAAGAAAATCCTGGCTGCTTCAAGCCTTGCTACTGGCGCGGATAACTCTTCAAAATCTATCCCCTCTTCCTATCTGTATCCCTTGGCCACGAGATGAGCTTTGTTGCGAATGACAGTCATTTCTTCATCCTTTTTGTTTTTCCATAACCACTTAAGATCAATGACGAGTTTGTCAATTGGTCTTGGAACTAAATCCCAGGTGTCATGTAACTGATATTGAAGAGGTTCTTCCTGCATAGCTTCAATCCATGCATTATTTGCCATTGCTTCCCGAATGTTCTTAGGTTCTATGAGACTGACTGAGCAGACATAGATGCACATGTCATAATCGGTGTTTAGTTGTTTTCTCGTCTGAATTGGCCTTGAGGGTTCACCAATAACCTGTTCTATCGGATGGTCTTTTGTCCACTGTAATGTTGAAGGGTACCTTGGTGTTGAAGAATGTGTGTTAGATGGTTCATGTAACCGTGAAGATGATTCAGCGGAATCCGTTGCAAATGGATCTTCAAATGGTTCTTCATCTAACACAGCATTATTTTGTTCTTGCTCATCAATTCTTGGTAGAACAATTTCAATTATTGGAGATGGTGGAGTAAATGTTGATGACGTGGAGGGAGATGGTGCGTCAGCTTCGACTGTTGTGGATGCATCTTGATTTGGTGCTGGTGGTGGTGGTTGTTGATTTTGAGCGGGTGCAGCAGAACGTTGGTTTGATGCATTTGTTGAAGCGCCACCATAGTATTCATCATACATAAACTCGATGAAATTATCCAGTTCCTGATTAGTGGGTTGTTCGTTATGAATTGATTGAGCTCCTTGAGGTGCGAGTCCTGAACTGATATGTCAAGAAGTCATCGGGTTAAGCGCGGGTTCTAGAGCGAGTCTCTCAGAAGCCATTTGTGAAATTTCATCAAACTTCACATTCATCGTCTGCATGATCTTTTTCGTTCTCCTGTTATATACCCTAAATGCCCTCGAGTTTTCTGAATAACCAATGAAGATTCCAATATCACCCTTAGCTTTCAACTTTCCCAGATCTTCCCTGTCATTCGTTGGATAGCACAAAGCACCAAATACATGAAGATAAGAAATATCTGGTTTTCTGTTGTTCACTAGTTCATACGGGGTTTTATTGAATCTTAGATGAACTAGGGATCGGTTCTGAGTGAAACAAGCAGTGGCAACAGCATCAGCCCATAAGAATAATGGTGCACTAGAATAAATCAGCATTGTGCGAGCAGCCTCCACAAGAGTTCGATTTCTTCTTTCAACTACCCCATTCTGATGTGGAGTTCTAACAGCTGATGTCTGGTGAGTGAGACCAGATTCTTCAAAATATGTTCTTAACTCCTGATTTGTGAATTCCGTGCCATTATCAGTTCTTACTATCCTTACTGGAGCTTGAAGTAGAACTTGAATCCGCTTCAGAAAGGTGATGATGATGCCTGTTGTTTCGTCTTTCGACCTCAGAAACTTTACCCATGTATATCTTGAATAGTCATCGACGATTACAAGAATATACTTCTTCCCATTTATGCTTTGAACTCTCATTGGGCCACATAAGTCCATATGCAACAAATGTAACTTATCCACCGAACTGGGTACGGGTTTAGGTTTATATGTTGCTCTTTTGCTCTTTCCTTGCTCACAGGATGGACATAAGTGTTCTTTGGTGTATTTGAATTTTGGGAGACCATTGACGATGTTGTCTTTGGCAAGTTTGTTTATGGTGTCAAAGTTAAGATGGGACAAACGTCTATGCCACAACCAGGACTTTGTTTCGCTTGCCCTAGTCATGAGACAAATTGGTGATGAAGAGGCCATTTGGTTTATGTCTATTGCATAGAGATTGGTGCCACGATCCCCAATTAAGAGATCATCCCCCACCAAATTCCTAACAAAACAAGTGTTTCTCCTAAATGCCACTTCTAAATCCGCATCACAAAACTGCCCAACTGAAAACAAGTTGTGTCCCAACCCTTCGACATAGTAAACCCGAGTGATCAAGTAGTTTCCAAACCGAAGATCTCCATAACCCAGAATAGCTGCAACATGATCATTCCCTAACCGTACAGTTCCCATGAACTGCCACACAAAGTTTATTAGCAGCTTCAAATTCCCGGTCATGTGCTTGGAGAAACCCGAGTCTACGATCCAAAGACAGATTTCGATTACCTGCCAAGAACAGAAAAACTTGCATTTGGAAACCGTATTTCATTTGGTTCCATGGGGTTAGTGATGAAGCGAAAAGTGTACCGCTTTTAGGGGGTCATTTAAGCCCTAAATCGTATTTATTTGATCAAATATTGCCCTAAATCGTTCCTTTTGTCATTTTAGGTACTTTTGAGAAGAAATCTGGAAAAGGAAGCATTTTGGACATTTTTGGAGCATAAAAGTGAAGAAAACGACGAAGTCTCAAAATCGGCTAAAAAGTACCTTTGACGGCGTCAGAATTTCCCCAGACGGCGTCACGGCTTGGCAAAAAAAAGATGGATATGAAAATTACTCATGATAAGCCAGAGAATTTTGCATGAAAAATCTGACGGCATCACCCTTTAATGTGATCAAGGCCATCACGGTTTAAACTATAGAGGGACGGCGTCAAGCTCAATTCTGACGGCGTCACCCCTTGATAGGCCAGAGCGGATTTTGGAGCACTAAAGAGGGACGGCGTCAGGAAGGCCATCCGGGAACCCTAAAAGCGGCGAGGTGACGGCGTCAGGATCTACAACGTGACGCCGTCAGCCCTTAAACTCTATATATAGTTTTGCAATTTTTTGTCATTAGTGTGGAACTTAGTGTGTGTAATTTTGGAGGAGAAACCCTAGAAGAATTTCTGCCATTTTTAAGGGTTTTCATACCCTTGGATCTCCCATGTTTAATTGAAGATAAGTTATTATTTAATCATTCAATATGTCTATGTGTTGTTTGATTACATCTTGTTCTTGTCTTTTAATTAACATGCTAGGCTAGATTTATCTTGTGTTTGCTTAGATCTAATGAAACCTAGCTATTGATTGTTGGTTATTAGTGTGTTATTAATTGTATTGGATGATTGTTCATCGATGTTAGGCTTAAGAAAACTGGCTAACTTCCTATACGGTAACTTGCTTGAACGTCTTAAGAAACATGAACCAATGCGTACTAAGGTTTTTATGGTTGTATTTAATGCATGAGCGAATTCTAGTGATCCCATGTTAGGAGCTTCTTAGCCGGCTCGACATAGGAGTGAAGTAGGAGCTTATAGAGTTGGGGAAGTACGTACGCCACCCCACGATTGGTATTAAGGAATACACCCGTCATCCACGCAATTAATACACACTAATCAACCGGTAAAAGATAGTTAGGGAGTAAGGAAATCTAAGTAAACACATTTCTCTCCATATAAGTTTCATCAACCTTTTCATTTTCAGTTATTTTATTTGCATTCGTAGTTATTTGGGTTAGTTGACTAGCAACTAATTCCGCCCACTCTTTCAAACCCGAGATTTTACTTGCTTTCATAAAAAAATATAAAAAAAATACAAAAAGAATCTTCTCTCACCCTTAGACCTATTAGAGTAGTTTTTCAATCCTAACGACACTATTCCCTGTGGAGAACGATCAATCCCCCGTACTTACCACTACACTATACTACATCGGTCAGGTACACTGCCTGGTGGGGTTGTAAGCCTCTTGAGATCCCTCGAGAGGTAAAACCTGTTGTAAGGTTGCAAAACCACGCATCAAGTTTTTGGCGCCGTTGCCGGGGAATAGTTATTGTTTAGGTTGAATTTTTATTTTATAGGTCTACTCACTAGATTCCTTTCTAGTGAGATTTTTATTTTATTTTTCTAGATTTTCTTTAGTCTATCTTTTTTCTTCGTTTCTTTGTTCGTAACCATTACCATTCGACATCATGGAAGATGGTAATATCCTCGATCCCAACAACCCACCACCTCCTAGAGCCCGTACTTTAGGAGAGTACTCCCGTCCTAGCCACCATGGCTATCGAAACACCATTGAGCTCACTCAAGGAGCCAATGTCACTCCCTTGCGATCCGACACCATCCGGTTGGTGCAAAGCGGATGCGCATTCCATGGACTTCGTTCTGAAGATCCTAATCAACATCTCAAGGACTTTCTCAAAATCGTTGATTCTATAGACCTTGATGTTGCCACTCGAGAGACGACCCGACTGCGTCTCTTTCAATTCTCTCTGCGGGACCAAGCTAGTCAATGGCTAGAGCGTCAACCCGCAGGATCCATCACCTCTTGGGATGATCTCACCACTCGTTTCCTTGCTCAGTTTTTCCCACCGGGAAGAACTACCAAGCTAAGGAATGATATCTTGATGTTCCAACAACGTCAAGGCGAAACCCTCTACGAGGCATGGACTCGATTCAAGGACTTACTCCAAAAAGTCCCTCACCATGGCATGGATCCTTGGCTACAAATCCAACGATTTTATGATGGCGTAAACCATCAAACTAGAAGAACCATAGATTACGCTGCCAATGGGAGGCTGAGCAGGCTCAGTGTCGATAAGTGCTGGGAAGTCATTGAGGACTTAGCACAGTACGAAGAAGAAGAATGGGATGACTCAACGTTCTCGGAAGAAGGGACTTTAAATGGTATAAGTGCAACCCAAGAACAGCTATTCGGAAACATAAAAAGGCAGGTTGAGAAATTAATGAAAGCCGAGACACCTATGGCTAATGAGAATCCCGATGAGTGTGTGAACACAATTGGTAAACATACGTTTCATCAATTCTCACGACAAGATGAATTTGAAGGGATAATGCTAACTTTCGTGAACAACCAAGAGAAACGGATCCTGGAATTAGAGACTCAATTGAAAAACACCCAAGATATGTTCATGGAACTAGTAGAAAAATTTATCTCGAGAATAAAGGAGAAAATTAGGGAAGAAGCTTCACACAAAAAGATCGAGAAGATCTTTGAACTCCCGGTCCCTAATGAACCATACAACGAATGGGATGATGAAACCCCTCTCCCCGAGCCTTCACCTTTAAAACCCTCTTATCCATTTGGATCCCCTCGCGAGAAAGAGAATTCTCAAGATCATAGCATTTTCGTGGGAAGCATGGTTGTCACGCTCCCTGACTTTCATGAAGCTAGGAAACGATCTTTTGGCTTTAAGCCAGGTGTGAGGAGAACTAAATTAAAGCACACCCTCATTTCGAACACCCCCTGGAAAAGTTCCTCTCACTCCCTGAACACCTGCCGTGATGGAAATTGGAACCTGAATGTGACGTCAACCGGCCCTTTTCAACATTTTACTACATCCCGTGACAGTAACAAAACATTTGACCCAGGAGGAACTTGTTAACGAGACTAGCTATCAGGATTATTGACCCTGACTAGCTGCTCCCTTAAAGTACAAGGGGCTCATTTGTAAACTGGCACAAAGTGGTAAAATACGCTGGTCTGACGGCGTCAGACCTGTCTGATGCTCCACCAAATCTTTAATTCACATATTAACACTTTTGTTCCTCCCTGCTTTGTTCCAGATAATGAGTAAGCGTCAAAGACCTAGCCGAGGGAGTTCTTCCAGATCTCAACAAGAGAACTTTGGGGACACGGTCCTCAGTTGGGGTGTCTTTGATGACGATGCTGCCACAACTAAATACACCCAATTGCTACAGCATAAAGTTGAAAATGGGGCTGTGGTAGATTGGAGCTTTCTGAGGAGGGAAGGTCTTGAGCAAACCTTTCTTCAAAGCTTTCAGACGGATGAATTTACCGGCCCTCAGTGGGAAAGCCTGTTTAGAATTCAAGAGCCAGTCTATGACGAATTGGTACGTGAATTCTTTGCCACTTTTCACTTTGACATGGCTGAGGCAAGGACCGATGTGGGCAGAACCACAATCTACTTCAGGCTGGGGGGTGAGCTTAGGACGTGCTCGGTTACTGAGTTTGGATGGAGACTTGGGTTGTATAGTCAGCATGAAACCACTCAAGCAGGGTTCATGCCTAGGTTGTTGCATGGGGAGTCGATGAGGAATGATTTTAGATGTTCCATGTTTTGGCCTACTATTGGGGATGGGGTGTACACCTCGACTACTGTGGCATCTCAAATCAGGGAACCTCGGATTAGGTTGACCCATAGATGTCTCACCTACGGCTTGACAGGGCGCCACAGCTCTCACCACCGTGTCACTGCTTCAGACCTCTTCTACTTATACACCATTTACTCAAATGAGGTTTACTGCAACATCCCATTTTGGGTTGCTAGCTTTCTGCATGGTGGAGTTGGGGAAAGGGAAGGAGACAGGATTTATGGTGGGATGTTTATCACCCGGCTGGCCCGATCCTATGGAGTCCTCAGGCCCGAGGTCATGAGGTATTTGAGTGGTGGTGATGCATGCAGGACAGTGAAGGTTAGGTCCCTGAAGCAGATGGAGGTGGTTATGGAGATGCATGATGGGACCTTTATGTGGTATCATCCAGACGAAGCTGAGAGTGATGATGGTGGGGATGATGAGGAGGAGGAGCATCAGCAGCAGCAGCATGGGGGTTATGAGGCTGGTACAGCATATTACTACCGGCACATGAGCAGAGGGGATTGACAGGCTCACCAGGGGGCATGGATGGGCCAGGTTGATACTTGGAGGACCCGGGTGGACGAGAGGTTCGACTGGATGTATGATCACACTGTTCGTCAGATGCAGCACTTATCTACGCGTGATCAGTTGGACCCACACCTGCAGATCGACCCTTTCCCGGGACGTGAGCAGGACTACCCACCATATGGGTACTACGGGCATCTCCCTCCTGACTATGACTATCGCCAAGGTCCCCCAACCCAGTGATGCTTTGATTTGATGTTTTGATATTTGAACAATTTAATCTATGGTTGTATGTTCTGGAACAAGTTGGTCTGTAATAGTTTAGGGTAAGGCATCTTTTGGCCTTTAAACATTTGTGACATTGATTTTCTTTATTGCATGCAAGCTTTATTTGCTTTGTGTGTTTATTTATTTGTTTGTTTGATTTTATTTGTTTCCGTATGTATGTTTAAATTTTATTATTATTGATTCATGTTCAAAAACTAATTTGTGAAAATGCTTTATCTTGTTTTTAACTTCGTCTTAACTACATATAAAGGTATTTTGCAAAAGTTAAGTGTAAGGGAAATCCAAACCGGTTTATTAGAACAAATGAACATGAATCGTAATAATAATAAATTAACATACATATTAGTATTTGTTTGAGTCAAATGCTTGTATCGAGTCATAATGATGTTTTGCAGGATTTCCAGGAAGTAAGGTATAGTTTTTTCCAAAATTTTTCCGGAAACTTAACATGAGAATTCTGTCAGATCATTTCTGACGGCGTCAGGATTTACAACCTGACGGCGTCAGGTTTAATTTTCTGAAAATTTTTGAAAGTTTTGTTTTCATAAAAAGTTTTTATTAAATCTATAACTTATAATCTCCAGGAATCTGCAAAATTATCATTCCACAAGCATTATATCCTTATATAGAGTTTATTCCGCCGATGTTATGCAGGTTTTCGTGTTTGTTTTCTCAGGTTTAACAGGTTATTTTGGACAAGGAAATGTGTGTTGGATCAAGCTTTTGGCGATGCATTAGTCATGGAGCTTCAACATTACTTTGGAAGATGATCTAACCGTGTTACCACATTATCCACCGAGCGAATCAAGGGAGTATTTGATTTCATTCTTTTACCTTATTACTTTTACATCTTGTTATTTGAACATTGGGGACAATGTTCATCTTAAGTGTAAGGGGGGGGGGGTAAAAGTACGATTAGAGAATGCTATTACGCTTGATTTTTGTTTGTTTAATAGTAGATGTGTAATAAAACTGAGATAAATACCTATTAGGGTAATTTTAGTGCCAAATTTAAAATTTTTTACAACATTTAGGAGTGAAACTTTGATCTTAATGAGCGTCTCACGGATAGGAGTTATATGACTAGCACAAAAACCGTACCACTAAAAAATTTTCCACCCCCAAATATGTGAGGTTCGCCCCTAGAATTGGTAGGAAAAGCATTTATGCTATGATGTGTGTACCGGTAGCACTTAGATTCTAGAACTTGCGTTAGGACCATTCCGAGGCCACAAGTGAGACTACATTCGTGTAGTTAGATTTACTACATGATAAGAGGCATTAGGATTAACCCATTGTTTTACACCTGTGTTTTTGTTATAATTACTTTGGCTACATTGGTCAAGTAACTCTCCCACACCCTTTGCGTTGTACCCATTTTTGGTACACGATACCCCTAGTACACCCCTCAGAGCCTATCTTTTCGTTTCGACCTTTAAACATTTTACTTAAAGGAAGAATTTGTTACACCCCACTAAAATGTACACCCAAATCGCCTTAGCCTACCTTGTATGCACTCATTTTTAGTGCATTATTGTGACAACATTTGTTTAAAACCCAAGTTAATTATCTAATTGATTACATGGTTGCTAAGTCGAGTCATATCCTTGTACATATTGTTTTGGGACGATTGGGACTCATGGGTAAAGTACTAGTGTAATGGAGTAATGGTGAAGAACAACATTATTACCCCCATATGTGCTAAATATTTTTAAAAGTACTCAAAGTTTTTCAATTATCTTAATTCGAGTCATTAGAATAGTTATTTGTAAAGTTATGTAAAAGTTCAAGTGTAAGGGGAATGCAACGCCCCTATGATGTATTATTTTGGATGGTAGGGCAAAAGTGTATGCAAAAAAAAAAAAAAAAAAAAAAAAAAAAAAAAAAAGAAAAAAGAATGAGAAAAAAAAAAGAAAACTAGAAAAAACATACGGACTACCATCCCGTTTCATTTTATGTTTATTTTATGTTTTTGTTATTTTGTTTTTAGCTTAAGATCGAGTCTAGTCTTGGCTTAGCAACATTGTATAGTACATGTAATTAATCAAGATCTTTAACTCGCCACCAGTAAAATATCCCTTATCCAACAAAACCGTGTTTATCGTATCCCTACACCTAACGTTATAACCCATTTAAAAGCCCTCTTTGATAGTTTATCTTAGGTGCTTACGCCTAGTGGAGGAGGTTTTTGATCCTTTCCCAAGCCTATGGTAATCTATTTGCTATGACAGGTAGTGAGAGATATTATCTGTTTTCATTTATGAGATTTATTTTGATGACACTTGAGAGATGTGAGTATCTAAACACTACTTGTGAGGTGCTAGTTTGTAATCTCCGTGCTTATTATGATTAAAGTGGAACGACTATTTGTTGTAATTACTTTTATATTAGTGTTAAATGACCCCTAACTTGTATTTTGATTAGAATAAAAGCGCATTTGCTTGAGGACAAGCAAATCTCAAGTGTAAGGGTATTTGATGAAGCGAAAAGTGTACCGCTTTTAGGGGGTCATTTAAGCCCTAAATCGTATTTATTTGATCAAATATTGCCCTAAATCGTTCCTTTTTTCATTTTAGGTACTTTTGAGAAGAAATTTGGAAAAGGAAGCATTTTGGACGTTTTTGGAGCATAAAAGTGAAAAAAACGACAAAGTCTCAAAATCGGCTAAAAAGTACCTTTGACGGCGTCAGAAATTTCCCCAGACGGCGTCACGGCTTGGCAAAAAAAAGAAGGATATGAAAATTACTCATGATAAGCCAGAGAATTTTGCATGAAAAATCTGACGGCGTCACCTTTTAATGTGATCAAGGCCATCACGGTTTAAACTAAAGAGGGACGGCGTCAAGCTCAATTCTGACGGCGTCACCCCTTGATAGGCCAGAGCGGATTTTGGAGCACTAAAGAGGGACGGCGTCAGGAAGGCCATCCGGGAACCCTAAAAGCGGCGAGGTGACGGCGTCAGGATCTACAACGTGACGCCGTCAGCCCTTAAACTCTATATATAGTTTTGCAATTTTTTGTCATTAGTGTGGAACTTAGTGTGTGTAATTTTGGAGGAGAAACCCTAGACGAATTTCTGCCATTTTTAAGGGTTTTCATACCCTTGGATCTCCCATGTTTAATTGAAGATAAGTTATTATTTAATCATTCAATATGTCTATGTGTTGTTTGATTACATCTTGTTCTTGTCTTTTAATTAACATGCTAGGCTAGATTTATCTTGTGTTTGCTTAGATCTAATGAAACCTAGCTATTGATTGTTGGTTATTAGTGTGTTATTAATTGTATTGGATGATTGTTCATCGATGTTAGGCTTAAGAAAACTGGCTAACTTCCTATACGGTAACTTGCTTGAACGTCTTAAGAAACATGAACCAATGCGTACTAAGGTTTTTATAGTTGTATTTAATGCATGAGCGAATTCTAGTGATCCCATGTTAGGAGCTTCTTAGCCGGCTCGACATAGGAGTGAAGTAGGAGCTTATAGAGTTGGGGAAGTACGTACGCCACCCCACGATTGGTATTAAGGAATACACCCGTCATCCACGCAATTAATACACACTAATCAACCGGTAAAAGATAGTTAGGGAGTAAGGAAATCTAAGTAAACACATTTCTCTCCATATAAGTTTCATCAACCTTTTCATTTTCAGTTATTTTATTTTATTTGCATTCGTAGTTATTTGGGTTAGTTGACTAGCAACTAATTCCGCCCACTCTTTCAAACCCGAGATTTTACTTGCTTTCATAAAAAAATATAAAAAAAATACAAAAAGAATCTTCTCTCACCCTTAGACCTATTAGAGTAGTTTTTCAATCCTAACGACACTATTCCCTGTGGAGAACGATCAATCCCCCGTACTTACCACTACACTATACTACATCGGTCAGGTACACTGCCTGGTGGGGTTGTAAGCCTCTTGAGATCCCTTGAGAGGTAAAACCTGTTGTAAGGTTGCAAAACCACGCATCAGTTAGGGGTAACAAATGAAGCACACACAAAGAAGGTTCAATTTTGTTCTACGGGAACAACTTTTAATTTGCCATTCTTACGTGTAAATTTTCTACCCGTTGGTTTCCATGCACAATGCTTAAGATAGTCCCTAGGCAATAGAGTACTAGAGATTGTCCTAGATACTGCAATAAGACTGTTAACAAATCTAGTCCTAGCACTAGTTCGTGGAGGGACATCTTTCTGTTCAGGCATAGCATCGACATTCACATTATCAGAAACAATATCATCACAAACATTTTCAGATAGAGTCATTACATGCTCTAGAAACAGGAGTCTTAACATTACATCCAGATGACATATGTTTCTTATTCGAAAGCGTTAAATTCCTAGGGTGTTCTTCTACTTCCTTGCATTCACTCTCAGAGACAGGCGAGACACTAGTGTTCTTGGTATTGCTCCTAGGCTTTCGTCTGCTCCTAGAGTTGCTTTCTAATCCTGTAGAAGTTAAGGCACACTCATTAGAATTTATGTTGTTGTCCGGAGATGTTGTGGTAGCAGTCCTAATCTCATTTGGATTATCTTTTTTACTTTTTGTCTATCGCCCTATATGTATTAGATGTAGAGCCAGACGCAGTAGTGGGACTAATCCTATAAAGGCCAGGTGCTATTACATTCGATGTTTGGACAACAGCTTTCTCATTTCCTTTCTCATTAGGCAAGGGGTTGATGGTGTTATACCCTTAGTTTCCTCACCCTTTCCTTTTTGACTTTCAAGCTGAGACTTCAAAAGATCAATTTGTTTTTGCATGTTGTAGTAGGAACGCTCATACGACAATTTGTCATACTTGCATTCTTCCTTTTTCCGATCAAGTTGTTTAAAATATGTGACATTTTGTTTTTCAATCTTGGCAAGTGCCTTTTCATATTTTACAACAATTGCAGAAGTCTCAGCTCGAAGTCTTTCATCATCTTCCACAGAATATGTTTGATAAATAATGGACATAATTTCGGTCGATAGAGCTACTTCAGAGAGAATGTCATTATGTCTTTCCAAAACTTTGATGTGTTCAATGTTTTCATTTGCCTCCTTTACCAGGGATTTGTGGTCCTTGACAAATTCGGCTGATTCTTTCAAAAGATTGTTTTCAACATTTTGAACTATCGAATAAATCGCAGCGATATGAGGATTGATTTCTGTTTCAAACATCTTTTTCTGTTCGGTATGAAAACTTGAAGACCAGACATTGTAGTTACTGTTTATTTTGGATGCCACAAAACTTTGAAGCATTTCAATTCACTGTTTAAGATCGTCCAAATATAGTCTAGTTGCACTTGTGTTACAAGTGTTTGTAGAGGACATTTGTTCGATGTTAGACAGATGTTTTGAAATAACTTTGCGTCTCGCGACAGCCACTGGTCTTTTGAAAAAAATTGGTGACACTTTTTGAACAAGATGAACGCCAGAATCTGTTTTAAGCTTGTTATAATCAATTGGTTTAATTTCTGGGTTCAGTTGTTTCATTTTAATTCTACTCTGTTCAGTAAGCTCTATCGTTTCATAAGAATCATGAACCTCGGGAGGATCATGTGAAGCATTTAGCACACTACCATTATATAACACATTCTGTTCTTTCTGAGATTTCTTGAGATAATAAGGGTTTTCCCAACCGATAGCCATTTTCTTCATTGTTTGTAAAATCGGGTTTGGATCGTTAATTAGCATGTTAACTGTTTGCGTGGACTGATCCATTTTTACAAGCAAATCTTTCAACTTTTTAATGTTTTCTTGTTTGTCAACGATCTCATCAAGAAGATCATTTTCACGTTTTGAAAACCTTTCATTCAACTATTTCTTTTCTTTTTCAAGATCAGAACAAGTTGATTTTTATTTAGAAAGTTGGTTGGTTAATTCAGAAATTTCTGTGTTTAAGGATTTAATTTTCATGTTCAAATTAACATCAAGTGTGTCAAATTTGATTTGCAGATGTTCTTCTCTTAAAACATAATCGCTTAAACCAATTTCAAGTTCTGACTGTCGTTTGTTATTAAAATCAAAAGCTCTTTCATTGACCTTATATCTCTCAAGCTCAGCGGTCAATTTTTCATTCGCGGCCTTAACATCGCGATTGACCTTTGTAAAGTTCTCAATTTCAACACTACAATTATGCAATAATGATTCAAAAAACACACGTGTTTCCTCATCATTCTCAACATGCTGGGACTCGAAGTCTCCATTAAGATCCATATCTGGAGTTGCCATATTTGTATTACTACAACTTGGCGTGTCCATATATGTGTCATAAGTGGATTCTTGAGTCGCAGGATGTCGTTCATCATGAGTCGACATATAAAATATTTCATTATTGTGACATGTGGCGTATGGGGGTACCTCAGAGACTGCATTGGTGTCATACACATGAGGTATTTCAGAATCTGTGTCGTACTTAGCCTCCGGGAGATTTGCCATGAAAATGCAGTTCGCTTCGATGTCCTCAAGGTCTTCCGTATCATCCATAAGAGCCATGAAGTCATTCTCTTCTGCACTCAACTGTAATCCAGACGTTTCCTTGTTTGCCAACATTAATGCTTTCTGCAGATAAGCAGGATCTCTCTTATTCGGCTTGTCGGGACAGTTCCTAGCCATATGACCGACACCCTGACAGTTGAAACACTTTAACATATTACCCTGATTCAAATTCCCAGCACCTTGAGCAGCAACATTCCCATACTGATTCCCAGCATTCTGACCCCTCTGATTTCTAACAGGTGTACCCATCTGATTCCCTGCATACCGACCCATCTGATTACCAACATACTGCCCTGCATTTTGATTACCCATCTGATATCGACGAGCATATCCCTGCTGATTCCCATATCCCCCAACCATCTGTCCTTGTTGTCCCATGTTAAAACTCGGCTGTGCAAATTGCTTGTTGCGAGTGTTCGATGAGATTCTTTGGTTGTTGTTGGTAGGTGTGGAGTAGCGTCCTTGGAATGCTTTTGTTAGGTAAGCAAATGCTTGAGTCAAAGCAGCAGTTGACTCATCCTGATCATTAAAATCGGATTCTTGGTGTTGCTGGTATTGTTGTTGTAGGATGACATGTTGTTGTTGTGGATAGAATGATGATTGTAGAGTATATTGTTGTTGCATGAAGTGTTGGGTGGAAGATGAAGCAGGTTGTGTATTTATTGTTGTAGGTGTAGGTGTTTGGACAATGAGTGCTAGAGGGTCATGTTGCTTTGCTAACTTCTCTTTTCTGACTTCATTTGCCTCTGCCTGGTTTTGCTTTAGGAATTCGTAGAGCTGATCATAGTTCACCTCGTGAATGTTCTTTGTTTGGTTGACAATAGTGACATATCGTCCCCATTCCTCTGGTAGGTTGTTGATGAACTTGATGTTTTGAACAATTTGAGCTGGTGTCAGCTTGTTTCGGATCAGCTCATTCATGAGAGTACAAAACCGTGTGTAGTAAGATTCAATTGGTTTAGCTGGAGTGGATGTGAACTTCTCCCATTCAGTTAGAAGCTTGTTTTCAATTTCTTGTTTACCAATTTCTATGCCATGACAAAGCCGTCTAACTCGTTCCCACATAGCATAGGCAGTTTCACAACTTTCTACAGCACAAAATATTTCTCGTGGTAAACCGAGTTGGATTAAATGCATTGCCAAGTCATCAGCTTCTATTTGCTTCCAATCTTTTGGTGTGTATTCAGCTTCCGTTTGATCCCGGAAGGTCTCTGGAGTGGGAGGTGTTGCATTAGGATTTCCAGCTGTGACTCGAATCTTACGAGGCTTGAATGGACCATTCTCGATGGAGTTAATCAAGAGTCTCCCTTGACCTTGAGGCTTGGTTTTCATGTATCGGAGCATACGACCCGTCCATGGTAGGTAACCACCTTTTTCTAGCATTGGAGGACGGTTTTCTGCACCGGCAGCACGAATGTCTTGTTGAGTAGTCATCGTTGAGGTTTTGTATGATTAAGTTGCTGAAGGATCGTTGCAACGAAATAGGAGTTGTTGTTGAAGGTTATCCTTGATTGTGGTCGATGTGAAGTCTCGGTTCTTTGATCGTGGAGTTTGCTTGTTATTGCGAAAATTTGATCCAATTTCGAAATTTTGAACCAATTGCGAAAATTTGGTCCAATTGCGAAAATTTGCTTCAATTGCGAAAAGTTGATTCAATTGCGAAATATAGTGAATTTTGAAAAGTTGTACCAATTGCGAAAGTCTAACCCAATTGCGAAAAGATATGAAAATTGCGAAAGGATCAAGTAATTGCGAAAGAGATGCCAAAGCACAATTTCGATAAAAGCTCCTATCGCAATCTTATACAAGATTGCGATAACACGTTGGAATTGCGATAGATGGCAGACTTTTGCAATTTCGATAGGTGGCAGTTTCACCAACTCTCACCAACTTTGACTTTGTGAGGCTTATCCACTGTGAGATCTTACCAACTCTTTACCAACTCACCAACAATTCTTTTGCAAGAATTATACGCAAGAAACAATGATTAAGATCCAAGAACAAAACTTACACAATCTTCAATAATTGTTGTCGATCTAAACACTTAGAACAACAACAAATCCAACCTTAAAACCTAAGATTCAACTAGAAAACAATGAAATCTTCACAAAACCACGCTTCAAATCAGTAACAAACACAACCTTAAACCTTGAGAAGTGCGTACGATTCCAAGAAAAACACAAAAACTCACGTTTTTAAAGATCAAAAACGCGACAGTGGGTTTTTATGGAACACAAACCGAACTCAAAAACCTCCTACCTCGTTGTATGGCGTATTGATACCACTTGTAAAGATCGAGACCTCTCTTATCTGCAGAAACGATCTAAGAAACGATCTAAGAACTACTCGAGACACTCAAGAACAAGATAATAATATAGATGAAAGATGTATGGATCGTATGGGGTAAAATCTTGGTCGAATGATTATAACTTTGAAGGAAATAATACAAGGACACTTTGAGTACACACACACTCTCACCTATTCTTATCTTTAAGGCACACTTGAGATACTAATCTTAGACACTTACAAAAGAGTGAGAGTGTGTGTTTATATACCCCTATGGCCAGCGCCATTAGGGCTTTGCTATGGGCTTTATGTGGGCTAATGTTTGTATTACACTTATACATTTATATTACAAACACAACTAATACCACCTGCCCACTTTCTAGACTAATTGACACACATGACACACAAGTTATATTCTTGTAAATGACCATCACTTCACATTTAATAAATTAAATGCTAACAGTTGCTATCAAAAATATCACTCCATGTTATTTTTGAGGGGGAGAAGACGTGATTAACATGTGACCAAAATGCTTAAAGATCGAAATGAAATGGTAGTGAGTCGAGCTCTACAAAAAGACTCAGATCTGAACCCTCGAATTGACAAAAAATAAATGTCCGTAATCTAAAAGACTTGTCCGGGACGGGTAATAATTTCAAGTTGGTTATCCAGTGATGTAAACGTGTCTCGCAAAGGACTTGTCTGAGTAGAATGTACCAATTCGAGAGATTATCTTTTGATATGATCGGGACGGGTAATAACTTCAAGCTAGTCTAACTAGTGATGTAAGCGTGTCTCGCAATGGTCATATTAACTGAAAATCGATCAATTCAAATGTGCGAACTCTACCCAACATGTGCAAATTTATTTTAAAAATGCATAAGCACATGTGAAGGGGGAGTATTTCAGAAAATACAAAACTCTCGAAGTGTTAACTAAAATGTGTTTATTCATAAACACTTTGAGAGATTTTCACAAAAAAGGTTTTATGGCAAGTGATCAACAAATCTAGGATAATCATGGAGTAATAAGGTGATTATCGTTAGGTTATGTCCTATGATCCACCAGAGCCGGAGGGATCTACCCAAGGACAATTTGATGAGGCGAAAAGTGTACCGCTTTTAAGGGGTCATTTAAGCCCGAAATCGTATTTATTTGATCAAATATTGCCCTAAATCGTTCCTTTTGTCATTTTAGGTACTTTTGAGGAGAAATCTGGAAAAGGAGGCATTTTGGACGTTTTTGGAGCATTAAAGTGAAGAAAACGGCAAAGTCTCAAGAATCGGCTAAAAGTTACTCTTGACGGCGTCACAATTAACATGGGACGGCGTCATGCCTTGGCAAGAAAAGTTGGATGTGAAATTTACTCATGACGGGCCAGTGAGATAGCATGTGAATTCTGACGGCGTCACGCTTTAACTTGATCAAGGGCGTCACGGCTTAATTCATAAGGGGACGGCGTCACGTTCATGGTTCGACGGCGTCAAGCCTTGATAGGCCAGAATGGATTTTTGAAGAGCTAAAGAGGGACGGCGTCAAGAAGGTCATCCGGGAACCCTAAAAGCGGCGAGGTGACGGCGTCACAATCCATAAGGTGACGCCGTCAGATCCAAAAATATATATATAGTTTTCTAATTTTTTGTCATTAGAGAGAGCTTAGTGTGTGGAATTTTGGGATAAAACCCTAAGACGATTTTAGCTACTTTTTCAGGGCTTTTTGCCTTGAGATCTTCCATGTTTCATTGAAAGATAAGTTATCAATTAATCATTCAATATGTCTATGTGTTGTTTGATTCTATCTTATGCTTGTCTTTTGTTTAACATGTTAGGCTAATTTTATCTTGTGTTTGCTTAGATCTAATGAAACCTAGCTATTGATTATTGGTTATTAGTGTGTTGTTAGTTGTATTGGATGATTGTTTATCTATGTTAGGCTTAAGAAAACTGGCTAACTTCCTATTCGGTAACTTGCTTGAACGTCTTAAGAAACATGAACCAAACGCGTACTAAAGGTTTTTATGGTTGTATTTAATGCACAAGCGAATTCTAGTGATCCCATGTTAGGAGCTTCCTAGCCGGCTCGACATAGGAGTGAAGTAGGAGCTTGTAGAGTTGGGGAAGTAAGTACGCCACCCCACGAATGGTATTAAGGAATACACCCGTCATCCACGCAACTAATACACACTAATTAACCGGTAAAAGATAGTTAGGGAGTAAGGAAATCTAAGTAAACACATTTCTCTACACATAAGTTTCTCACCACATTTTCATTTCAGTTATTTATTTTATTGCATTCGTAGTAATTTGGGTTAGTTGACTAGCAACTAATTCCGCCCACTCCTTCAAACCCGAGATTTTACTTGCTTTCATAAAATTATAAAAACATAAAAAGAATCTTCCTCAACCCTTAGACCTAATTAGAGTAGCCTTTCATACCTAACGAACACTATTCCCTGTGGAGAACGATCAATCCCCCGTACTTACCACTACACTATACTACATCGGTCAGGTACACTGCCTGGTGGGGTTGTAAGCCTCTTGAGATCCCTCGAGAGGTAAAACCTGTTGTAAGGTTACAAAACCACGCATCAAGTTTTTGGCGCCGCTGCCGGGGAATAGTTATTGTTTAGGTTGAATTTTTATTTCTATTAGGTCTACTCACTAGATTCCTTTCTAGTGAGATTTTTATTTTATTTTTCTAGATTTTCTTTAGTCTATCTATTTTCTTCGTGTCTTTGTTCGTAACCATTACCGTCCGACATCATGGAAGATGGTAATATCCTTAACCCCCACAACCCACCACCACAACAACCACCACCACCTCCTAGAGCCCGTACTTTAGGAGAGTATTCCCGTCCTAGCCACCATGGCTATCGAAACACCATTGAGCTCACTCAGGGAGCCAATATCACACCCTTGCGATCCGACACCATCCGGTTGGTGCAAAGCGGATGCGCATTCCACGGACTTCGTTCTGAAGATCCTAATCAACACCTCAAGGACTTTCTTAAAATCGTTGATTCTATAGACCTTGATGTTGCCACTCGAGAGACGACCCGATTGCGTCTCTTCCAATTCTCTCTGCGGGACCAAGCTAGTCAGTGGCTAGAACGTCAACCCGCAGGATCCATTACCTCTTGGGATGATCTCACCACTCGTTTCCTTGCTCAGTTTTTCCCACCGGGAAGAACTACCAAGCTAAGGAATGATATCTTGATGTTCCAACAACGTCAAGGCGAAACTCTCTACGAGGCATGGACTCGATTCAAGGACTTACTCCAAAAAGTCCCTCACCATGGCATAGAGCTTTGGCTCCAAGTCCAAATCTTCTATGACCATATCAATCTCTCCACGAGGCAAACCATTGACCAATCGGCCGGTGGTAAGCTACGTGATCTAAGTGCGGAACAATCATGGGCTCTCCTAGAGGATCTTGCTCTTTATGACAACGAAAGTTGGAGTGATCCCCGTGATTTGAATAAACCGGTCAAGGCAATATCTTTGCCTTCTAACAATTCAAGCACTTCCGACCGTAGGATCATAGAACTTGAAGACCAAGTCAAGTTTCTCATGAAATCCTACGAGGCTCCTAAACCTTCAAGCCAAGTGAACAAAATCACTTCTTCATGTGAATTATGTAGTGGTCCCCACGACACTCGTGATTGCATGGAACTCCCCGAACAAGCTTTTGTGGACTACGCATCCTCGCGTACCGACGGAGCGGGAGACAAGTGGTACACTTTCAAACCCGAGCCAAACCCTTATGGTGATTCATACAACCCCTCATGGAAAAATCACCCGAACCTTAGGTGGAAACAAAACCAAAACTCACAACAAACCAATTCTTCCAACCCACCTAATCGTTTCCAATCAAGCGGTTCCAACTCGAACCGTACTTTCAACAACAATCCTTCCGGCAATGGTAGTACCGATAACTTTGAAGGATTGATGTCTCAATTTATGGCATCTCAAGAAGCTCGTTTAGCCAAGTTTGAAGCCGATTTCAAACAAAAACAAAGCGAGATGACCGATAAGATTGACACCTTGTTGAAAGCCCTCAATGACCGAGAAATGGGAGCACTCCCTAGCAACACGGTCAAGAACCCGAAACTAAATGTCAACGCTATTTCATCGGTTTCGTCCCCTAGTTCTTGTCCACAATATTATTCGGTCAATTCCATGAGCACGTGTTTCAAACAAACCCAAATCGTTCCAAATGACCAAGAAGTTATGACATCCAAATTGGTCAACAACATAGTTGAAACACCTCCCACTCAAAACCTTGACGAAGAATTCAAGGAGCTCCACCTTGAAAGTCCGGTTGTTGATGAGTTGGATGAGAAGAAGCTCAAGTTAGGCGAAAAAGGGACCGCCTTTGTTCAAAACAAGCTACCTAAGAAATTAGATGATCCGGGCTTATTTGTTCTACCTTGCAAGATCGGTAATTCGGAGGCTTATGACACATTAGCCGATCTTGGATCAAGCCTTAACCTACTTCCGTTACCTCTCTACACCTCTCTAAAACTTGGAAAACTTGAAGAAACCGAGGTGATAATAGGCTTAGCGGATGGAAGTGTTGCTTACCCGGTTGGAGTAGTTAAGGACGTGTTAGTACACATTGGAAAACTAACCATTTTAGCCGATTTCCACGTCCTTGATATGGTTAGCGACCCTACATGCCCCTTGTTGATAGGTAGAGGATTTTTGGCGACCGCTAGTGCTATGATTGATTGTAAGGAATCCAAGATAGCGGTGGGAGAAGGAGATACTTGGTCAGTCTATGATGTTAAGAAACACGCCTATGATACTAGTGAGGAACCGACACCCCATTGGTTAGAATTAAATAGGAGACCATCTAGATATGGACCTTGGATAGATAAAGGCTTCATAGGACCCCAACGCCCATTTTACCTAGAAGAGGACTTTGTTAACCGAACACATTCGGTGGAGCAACTCTTGGCTAGGGACACCGAATTGGATCCATTTGAAGACCCTCTAGTTTTTAGAAGGATGATTGATTTCCTAGGAGTTTTGCCAATTAACCTAGGAATGAATAAGTGGATTTGTGAGGAAGATGATCATAAGTGGAATTGGGATAAACCACCCAAAGATGGAGACGGGTCATGGCATATCAAGATGACATTGTATGACCCGGATGGAGAGAAGTTTGAAAAGACATATCGTACTAAGCGGACCAATAGGAAACTTCAATCCAAGCTTAACCCTAAAGACGTCCTCGATGACGAGCTCACTTATATAGGGTAGCGTGACTTTGAGTCTAGCTACAAGACTCGTTAATAAAGAAAAGCGCTTCTTGGGAGGCAACCCAAGCTTTATTTGTTTTATTTGCTTTGTGTGTTTGTTTGATTTTATTTGTTTCCGTATGTGTGTTTAATTTTTATTATTATTGATTCATGTTCAAAACTAATTTGTGAAAATGCTTTATTTTGTTTTTAACTTCGTCTTAACTACATATAAAGGTATTTTGCAAAAGATAAGTGTAAGGGAAATCTAAATCGGTTTATTAGAACACAAATTAACATGAATCGTAATAATAATAAATTAGCATACATATTAGTGTTTGTTTGAGTCAAATGCTTGTATCGAGTCATAATGATGTTTTGCAGGATTTCCAGGAAGTAAGGTAAAGGTTTTTCTAGGAATTTTCCGGAAACTTAAAATGAGAATTTTTGTCAGGTCATTTCTGACGGCGTCAGGGGTTATAACCTGACGGCGTCAGATTTAATTTCCAGAAATTTTTGAAAGTTTTGTTTTTAAAAAAGTTTTTATTAAAATCTCCAACTTATAATCTCCAGGAATCTGCAAAATTATCATTCCACAAGCATTATATCCTTATATATAGATTTTTTCCCGCCGATGTTATGCAGGTTTTCGTGTTTGTTTTCTCAGGTTTAACAGGTTATTTTGGACAAGGAGATGTTTATGGAATCAAGCTTATGGCGATGCATTAGTCATGGAGCTTCAACATTCTCTTTGGAGGAAGATTTAACCGTGTAATTTCATTATCCACCGAGCGAATCAGGGGAGTATTTGATTTCATTCTTTTACTTTTTGCTTTTACATCTTATTATTCGAACATTGGGGACAATGTTCATCTTAAGTGTAAGGGGAGGGTAAAAGTACGATTTTAGAGAATACAATTACGCTTGATTTTTGTTTGTTTGATAGTAGATGTGTAATAAAACTGAGATAAATACTTGTTAAGGTAATTTTAGTGCCAAATTTAAAATTTTTTACAACATATAGGAGTGAAACTTTGATCTTAATGAGCGTCTCACGGATAGTAGTTATATGACTAGCACAAAAAACCGTACCACTAAAAAAATTTTCCACCCCCAAATATGTGAGGTTCGCCCCTAGAATTGGTAGGAAAAGCATTTATGCTATGATGTGTGTACCGGTAGCACTTAGATTCTAGAACTTGCGTTAGGACCATTCCGAGGCCACAAGTGAGACTACATTCATGTAGTTAGATTTACTACATGATAAGAGGCATTAGGATTAACCCATTGTTTTACACCTGTGTTTTTGTTATAATTACATTGGCTACATTGGTCAAGTAATTCTCCCACACCCTTTGCGTTGTACTCATTTTTAGTACACGAAACCCCTAGTACACCCCTCAGAGCCTATCTTTTCGTTTCGACCTTTAAGCATTTTACTTAAAGGAAGAATTTGTTACACCCCACTAAAATGTACACCCAAATCGCCTTAGCCTACCTTGTATGCACTCATCTTTAGTGCATTATTGTTACAACATTTGTTAAACCCAAGTTAATTATCTAGTTGATTACATGGTTGCTAAGTCGAGTCATATCCTTGTACATATTGTTTTGGGACGATTGGGACTCATGGGTAAAGTACTAGTGTAATGGAGTAATGGGGAAGAACATCATTTATTACCCCCATATGTGCTAAATGTTTTAAAAGTACTCCAAGTTTTTCAATTATCTTAATTCGAGTCATTAGATTAGTATTTGTAAAGTTATGTAAAAATTCAAGTGTAAGGGGAATGCAATGCCCCTATGATGTATTATTTTGGATGGTAGGGCAAGAGTGTATGAAAAAAAAAAAAAAAAAAAAAAAAAAAAAAAAAAAAAAGAAAAGAAAAACACAAAAAAATGAGAAAATGAAAAATAGAAAAACCATACGGACTACCATCCCGTTTCATTTTATGTTTGTTTTATGTTTTTGTTATTTTGTTATTTCGTTTCTAGCTTAAGATCGAGTCTAGTCTTGGCTTAGCAACATTGTATAGTACATGTAATTGATCAAGATTTTTAACTCGCCACCAGCAAAATATCCCTTATCCAACAAAACCGTGTTTTCCTTTTCCCTACACCTAACGTTATAACCCAATTAAAAGCCCTCTTTGATAGTTTATCTTAGGTGCTTACGCCTAGTGGAGGAGGTTTTTGATCCTTTCCCAAGCCTATGGTAATCTATTTGCTATGACAGGTAGTGAGAGATATTATCCGTTTTCATTTATGAGATTTATTTTGATGACACTTGAGAGATGTGAGTATCTAAACACTACTTGTGAGGTGCTAGTGTGTAATCTCCGTGCTTATTATGATTGAAGTGGAACGATTATTTGTTGTAATTACTTTTATGTTTGCATTAAATGACCCCTATCTTGTATTTTGATTAGAATAAAAGCGCATTTGCTTGAGGACAAGCAAATCTCAAGTGTAAGGGTATTTGAAGAGGCGAAAAGTGTACCGCTTTTAAGGGGTCATTTAAGCCCGAAATCGTATTTATTTGATCAAATATTGCCCTAAATCGTTCCTTTTGTCATTTTAGGTACTTTTGAGGAGAAATCTGGAAAAGGAGGCATTTTGGACGTTTTTGGAGCATTAAAGTGAAGAAAACGGCAAAGTCTCAAGAATCGGCTGAAAGTTACTCTTGACGGCGTCACAATTAACATGGGACGGCGTCATGCCTTGGCAAGAAAAGTTGGATGTGAAATTTACTCATGACGGGCCAGTGAGATAGCATGTGAATTCTGACGGCGTCACGCTTTAACTTGATCAAGGGCGTCACGGCTTAATTCATAAGGGGACGGCGTCACGTTCATGGTTCGACGGCGTCAAGCCTTGATAGGCCAGAATGGATTTTTGAAGAGCTAAAGAGGGACGGCGTCAAGAAGGTCATCCGGGAACCCTAAAAGCGGCGAGGTGACGGCGTCACAATCCATAAGGTGACGCCGTCAGATCCAAAAATCTATATATAGTTTTCTAATTTTTTGTCATTAGAGAGAGCTTAGTGTGTGGAATTTTGGGATAAAACCCTAAGACGATTTTAGCTACTTTTTCAGGGCTTTTTGCCTTGAGATCTTCCATGTTTCATTGAAAGATAAGTTATCAATTAATCATTCAATATGTCTATGTGTTGTTTGATTCTATCTTATGCTTGTCTTTTGTTTAACATGTTAGGCTAATTTTATCTTGTGTTTGCTTAGATCTAATGAAACCTAGCTATTGATTATTGGTTATTAGTGTGTTGTTAGTTGTATTGGATGATTGTTTATCTATGTTAGGCTTAAGAAAACTGGCTAACTTCCTATTCGGTAACTTGCTTGAACGTCTTAAGAAACATGAACCAAACGCGTACTAAAGGTTTTTATGGTTGTATTTAATGCACAAGCGAATTCTAGTGATCCCATGTTAGGAGCTTCCTAGCCGGCTCGACATAGGAGTGAAGTAGGAGCTTGTAGAGTTGGGGAAGTAAGTACGCCACCCCACGAATGGTATTAAGGAATACACCCGTCATCCACGCAACTAATACACACTAATTAACCGGTAAAAGATAGTTAGGGAGTAAGGAAATCTAAGTAAACACATTTCTCTACACATAAGTTTCTCACCACATTTTCATTTCAGTTATTTATTTTATTGCATTCGTAGTAATTTGGGTTAGTTGACTAGCAACTAATTCCGCCCACTCCTTCAAACCCGAGATTTTACTTGCTTTCATAAAATTATAAAAACATAAAAAGAATCTTCCTCAACCCTTAGACCTAATTAGAGTAGCCTTTCATACCTAACAAACACTATTCCCTGTGGAGAACGATCAATCCCCCGTACTTACCACTACACTATACTACATCGGTCAGGTACACTGCCTGGTGGGGTTGTAAGCCTCTTGAGATCCCTCGAGAGGTAAAACCTGTTGTAAGGTTACAAAACCACGCATCACAATTCTAATAGAGTAGAATTAGAAGTCCTTAGGTAAGTGTTGGGAATAAAATGATCAAAGTCAAAGAGCCTGCCAATGATGAGAAGAGCCTGCTAGTTGATTTTGTAGTGTACGAAGATGTTCTACCAGTACCTTCTGGGTAGAAGGTACTGCTAGCTAATGAAGAGCCTGCCAAGCTTATGTTAAGACAATTAGATATTTTGTAATAGATATTTAGTTGAATTATTAGTCTTTGTACATTGTTATACGTTATGTAGAAGTAGATTAGTCTTCTGTGGTGACAGAAGAATATATCAGAGTGTACATGGGTAGTTGTATTTAATTGTAGGCGCCAATATAGTCAAAGTATAGTATTATATTCATCTACTTGACAACATGTAATAAGATATCCTTATCTTATAAAAGGATATCTTAGTCACTTCTTCATGCATGCATCTTTCACAACTAATAACCACGAACCAAACTATCTCTCAAGTAACTTAGTTACTTTAAATCATAAATCCTTTTTACAATCTTAGATTCAAGATTACTTTGTAATCCCGGTGATACTTAGATCATCCGTATTATTTCATCAATAATATTGAATCGTTTTGTTCTAAACTAAAGTTGTGTTCTTTGTTCATTGCATTCACACGTTTACTTAAACTCACCACCTTGTGTTCTTTTAAAGTGTGTTGTAGTAGATTCCGCATGCTAAACACATTCAATACATAAATATCTCAATCGAACTAAACCAAAACGTTCCACAAGTGGTATCAGAGCTAGGCTTGATATTTACAAATTTAAAAGAAAAATGGATGTTGAACATATTCAGACAAATGTTGCAGCTAAACTTCCACTACTGAAACAAAATGAGTTTGAAATGTGGCGACTCAGGGTTGAACAATACTTTCAAGTGCAGGACTATGCACTTTGGGAGATTATTGAACAAGGCAATTCATTTAAACCCCAAATCACCACATCAACAGTAAATGATGCTCTTGTAACAACAATACAAAACCAACCATCAAATGCAGATGAAAGAATTCAGAAGAAAAATGATCTCAAGGCAAGGAGTATGTTACTGATGACTATTCCAAATGATCAACTTCTGATTTTTAACAAATACAAAGATGCCAAAACCCTCTTTGAAGCTATTGTGGCTAGGTTTGGTGGTAATGATGCTACACAGAAAACACAGAAAACACTTCTCAAACAACAATTTGAGAACTTCACAGCCACAACCAATGAGTCTTTGGACAGTATGTTCAATAGACTTCAGAAGCTTGCAAGTCAGTTAGCCATCCATGAAGTGATGATAACTCAAGAAGACCTAAACTCTAAATTTCTTAGGAGTTTACCTTCAGAATGGTCTATGCATGTCATTGTATGGAAGAACAAGTCAGATATTGACCAGATGAGTCTCAATGATCTCTACAACAATTTCAAGATTGTAGAACATGAAGTAAAGAAGACTACTGGGTCAAGCTCAGGAAATATGGCATTTGTTTCATCCCCAAACATCTCAAAGGTTGATCATGAAGACAAAGGTGGCAGAGAAGAAGGTACTGCTAACACAACCTTTGGTACTGCTAGTACTTCTAGTAGCACCAAGTCCATTTTGGATGAAACAATTGGGTGTGCTTTTCTTACATCTCAACACAATGGGTCTGTATTAACATTTGAAGACCTTCAAGAGATTCATCCTGATGATCTTGAAGTAATGGACCTAAAGTGGCAACTTTCACTTTTAAGCATTAGAGCTAAGCAGTTGATGATGAGGACTGGCAAGAAGATACTGATAGATGGAAGTGAGCCTGCTGGCTATGATAAGTCAAAGGTGGAGTGTTACAACTGCCACATGAAAGGTCACTACTCTAGAGAGTGTAGAAGACCTAAGAGGCAGGATGACAGAGGTAGAGGGTTTGACAACAGAAACCAAGGAAGCTTTGAGAAGAAAGGAAGCTTTGAAAGCAAGAGTAAGGTTGTTGAAGTTGCTGAGCCAAAAGCAATGGTTGCTATAGATGGCATGGGTTTTGATTGGAGTTTCATGGGTGAAGATGAGTCAACTTCTGATGAATTGGCTTTGATGGCATTCTCCACTCCTGAGGTAATAATTTCTAAATGTTCAAATACATGTGAAGCATTTAAAGAATTGCAAACTTTAAGAAAATGCTTTGATGAACTCACAATAGTAGAAAGAAAAACCAATCAAGCTCTATTTGACCATAAGTGTGGTATATCCAAGCTAGAAAAACAAATCACTCACTATAGAGAAAATGAACTTACCTTTACTGATGCAAAAAATGCTCTTCATAGACAAATATTTTTGAAAGATAAAGAAATAGAAATGGTAAGGACTGAGTGCACTAAAGTGACATTAGCTAGAGACAATATTCAACTGACTGTTACTAAATTGGAAAATGCTTCTGAGTGTACTAGGAGTATAGTAGAGAATCAGATGAATAAGAGGATAAAATCAGGGATAGGATACAACAAATGTCCACCTCCTTATAGAGGAATTCCTTGTCCACAAGGTAGTGATCTTGCTGCATCAGGTTTACATGAATTTGTTGCAAAACCATTAGCTAAACCTGTAGTGATAAGTGAATCTTCTGAGAGTGCTAAGAATGTCTCACTCTCCAAGGTGCTCACTGAGAAGAGACCAGATGTCCTAATTATTGAGGATTGGGTATCTGATGATGATGAAGATGAAACAATTCCTAAGAAAGGAATCAAAGTAGGACCAACCAGTACTAAGAAAGTAGAAATTAAAGCTAAGGCCAAAACTGTTTTGAAGACAGTTGAAAGTTGTGAAAAATGTAATAACAAACCTAGGGGAAGCCAAAGAAATTGGAACAACCTTAAATCACAACAATTAGGTGATGACTTTGTTATGTTTAATAAAGCTTGTTATTATTGTGGTAGCTTTAATCATCTTCATGCTTATTGTAATAAATGGGTTTCTGGGAGTAAATCAAAGTCTAAAACAAATGTTACTCACTCCACAAAAAGTTTTGTTAAGTTTAACACCACAAATGATAAACATACTGTTAGACAAGATAAGCCTGTTATTGCAAAACCAACTGATAAGGGTACAAGAAACACTTATAAATCTGTACCAAAAGTTGAGAAGAATCCTATTCAAAAGATAAATGTGGTCAAAACAAAAGTTTGGAGTCCAAAAACCAAAGGTCCTGCTAGACCAAAAGGTCCCGCTAGACCACATGGTACTGCCAAAATTGGTATTGCCAAAATTGGTACTGATAGACCAAAGACCACACAATGGATTAAAAGGGAAAGTGCTGTTAAGTCCTCAGCATGTTGGATTTGGAAACCAATCCAATCTAAAGGTGCATCAACAATCCTGAAAAGGTTTGACTTCATTGATGCAAGAGGCAAACCCAAGTCTGTCATGGCTTGGGTACCCCAAGGAAACTAATATGTTTATTCATGTGCAGGAACATTCAACTGATATTGAAGATCAAGGATATGTTGATAGTGGGTGTTCAAGGCACATGACAGGCAACATGTCATTCCTCTCAGACTTCAAAACTTTTGATGGAGGATATGTTACCTTTGGGGGAGGAATAAAAGGAAAGATCACTGGTAAAGGTACTATCAAAACCAGTAAAATAGATTTTGAAAATGTGTATTTTGTGAAAGAACTTCAATTTAATCTTCTTAGTGTCTCACAAATGTGTGACAAAAAGAACAATGTTCTATTTACTGACAATGAATGTATGGTTCTTTCTTCTGATTTTAAGATGCCTGATGAGAGTCAGATCCTTCTTAAAATTCCAAAAAGGAACAATATGTATGTTGTCAATTTAAAGAACATTGATCCCAAGGAAGGTTTAACTTGTTTGGTAGCAAAGGCCTCATTGGATGAATCTATGATTTGGCATAGAAGGCTTGGTCATGTAAACTTTAAAACAATCAACACTATTGCAAAATATGATTTAGTAAGAGGTTTACCTAAAAAGATTTTCCAAAACGACCAAACTTGTGTTGACTGTCTAAAAGGCAAACAACATAGAGCTTCTTGTAAGCCCAAGACCCAAAACTCTATTTCTCAGGCTTTACATATGCTTCATATGGATCTCTTTGGTCCTACTAATGTGTGTAGCTTGAATGGAAAGAAATATTGTCTGGTTGTTACTGATGACTATAGCAGATTTTCATGGGTTTTCTTCTTAAGATCTAAACATGAAACTAGTGAGATACTTAAAACCTATATCACTGAGGTAGAAAACCAATATGATAAGAAAGTCAAAATCATCAGGTGTGACAATGGGACAGAGTTCAAGAATAGAGTTATGGATGACTTTTGCAAGGAAAAAGGCATAAAAAGAGAGTTTAGTGTAGCTAGAACACCTCAGCAAAATGGAGTAGCAGAAAGAAAGAATAGAACACTTATAGAGGCTGCTAGAACTATGTTAGTAGACTCTAAGTTGCCTATTTCATTTTGGGCTGAAGCAGTTGGTACTGCTTGTTATGTACAAAACAGGGTTCTTGTGACAAAACCACATAGAAAAACACCTTATGAACTTTTCTTTGGTAGAAAACCATCTTTAAGTTTTATGAGACCTTTTGGTTGTCATGTTACTATTCTCAATACCAAAGATCATTTAGGCAAATTTGATGGAAAAGCAGATGTTGGCTTTTTGATAGGGTATTCCTTGCAGAGTAAGGCCTATAGAGTGTTTAACACTTGCACTAGGCTAGTAGAAGAGAACCTTCACATAGAGTTTCAAGAGAAACTAGCAAATGTGAAAGGAGTTGGACCAGATTGGATGTTTGATGTTGATAGGCTTTCAGAATCTATGAATTATGTGCCTGTTTCAGGTACACATGCTAATGATAATGCAGGTTCTAAAGAAAATGTTGAAGCTCCTAAAGATCAAGATTACATCTGGATGCCAATTTGGAAAAGTATGGATCTATCTTCAAGTCAAGAAGGACCTTCAAACACAAGAAATGAAGGCAATGAAGAAGATCAAGGAACTCAGAATCAAGAGAATCAAGAAAGTGGTGCTAATGACAATGGTACTGCCAGTTCTTCAGATGGTCCTGCTAGTACAAGTATTGGTACTGCTGAGCCATTGAATGTTCAAATAGATGATTCTTTCCAAGAAGAGGTTAGGATTAGCAATCTTCCAACTACATATGAAGTTCCTAAAACACCAAACACTAGAATTCTCAAAGATCACTCAACTGATGATGTGATTGGAAGCATAACTTCTGGTGTTAGAACAAGATCTCAAGTTGGTTTATCTCAAGTCTTATCCTCAGATGAAGAAGGGTTAATCTTCTCTATTTATGAAGAAAAGAATAATGATAATTCCAATATATGCCTGTTTTCATGTTTTCTATCTCAGGCTGAACCCAAGAACATAAACAAAGCTTTAGATGATGCAAGTTGGGTGGAAGCTATGCAAGAAGAGCTTCTCCAATTCAAGATTCAGAAGGTTTGGATATTGGTTGATTTGCCCAGAGGTCATAGGGCAATTGGAACCAAATGGGTGTTCAGAAACAAGAAGGATGAAAGGGGTATAGTGATCAGAAACAAGGCTAGATTGGTAGCACAAGGATATACTCAAGAGGAAGGGGTAGATTATGAAGAAGTGTTTGCTCCAGTTGCAAGACTTGAAGCAATTAGGCTTTTCTTAGCCTATGCTTCATTCATAGGCTTCACTGTCTATCAAATGGATGTTAAGAGTGCATTTTTGTATGGTGAAATTGAAGAACCAGTTTATGTATCTCAACCTCCAGGCTTCATTGATGCTGAGTATCCAGATAAAGTTTACAAAGTTACCAAGGCTTTGTATGGCCTACACCAAGCTCCAAGGGCATGGTATGAAACATTGGCTTGTTTTCTACTAGAAAGTGGATTCCAAAGAGGCAGGATTGATCCAACTTTGTTCATCAAAAGGACAAAGAAAGACATCTTGTTAGTGCAGATTTATGTTGATGACATAATCTTTGGATCAACAAACCAAGGCTTGTGTGTAGAATTTGAAAAACTTATGCACAGTAAGTTTGAAATGAGTTCCATGGGGGAACTTACTTTCTTTTTAGGTCTCCAAGTGAAACAATCCAAAGAAGGCATATTTATCAGCCAAGATAAATATGTTGCAGAGATCTTAAGGAAATTCAATTTTGCTGATTCTAAGGTTGCAAGTACACCAATGGATCCAGACAAAGGGCTACTCAAGGATGCTGAAGGAGAAGATATGGATTTGCACAATTATAGGTCTATGATTGGATCTTTGATGTATCTTACATCATCAAGACCAGATATCATGTTCTCAGTATGTGTGTGTGCAAGGTTTCAAATACATCCCAAAATCTCTCATCTCACAGCAGTCAAAAGAATCTTTAGATATCTTAAGGGTCAACCTAGGTTGGGTCTTTGGTATCCAAGGGAATCATCTTTTGAATTGGTGGCTTATTCGGATAGTGACTATGCTGGTGCAACACTAGACAGAAAATCCACAACTGGTGGATGTCAATTTCTTGGTTGCAGACTAATCTCTTGGCAATGCAAGAAACAAACAATGGTGGCCAACTCTACAACTGAAGCAGAATATGTTGCTGGTGCAAGTTGTTGTGGGCAAGTTCTTTGGATCCAAAATCAAATGCTTGACTATGGGTACAATTTTCTTAACACCATTATTTATATTGACAATAGCAGTACTATTTGTATCATTAAAAACCCAGTTCAACACTCAAAAACAAAACATATTGAAATCAGACACCATTTCATAAGGGATTGCAATGAGAAAAGGTTAATTCAAGTTGTTAAAATTGATTCTGAAAAGAATTATGCAGACCTTCTCACCAAAGCTTTTGATTTAGGTAGATTCAAATATCTTGTAGGAGGTATTGGAATGATAAATCTTTGAAAATCATATGTTTTTGTTTATATTATTAACTGATATTGAATTTTTAACATGGTACTGCTAGTTAGTCAAAAGGTCCTGTTAGTTCATAATTGGTCCTGCTGATACAAAATTGCTATGTTTTGTTCATATAAATGCTTGAATGTTTACAATTATATAGATCAAGTGTTCTACACTTTGTTCTTTTGGTTTGCAACTAACACATTTCAGGTTGATAACAAAACAAGAGTTCTTTCAAACAAAAGGGGCAACAAAAGTTATATTCATTTCAGGAGAAATAACAATCTCAGGGGAGGAATTAATAGCCTAGAATGGAAGAAAGACCAATTTATGAAAGAAAAGACAAGAGCATACAAGATGATGCAGAGTTGAAAAAGAGAGAGTTAGATCACATATCTAGAAGGGATGAAGCATTTCTCAAGGAGAAAGTTCTATCTAGATCAAACTAAGAAATGTTTTCAACTCAAAGGCATGCTATTGGATGATTTCACTTGTTGAGCCAATCATCCAAGATACACAGCATCATTGCCTGATTTAAATTTCCTCCATCCAAGGAAATTGCACCATCTTTTGGGCCATCATGGCTTTTGGTATTCATCTCACCAAGTTTTTACAAACTTAAGAGTTGACTAGTCCTTAAGCAAACGGCTTTTGGTAAAGACAAATCAAATCCGTTGATGGTTGATAGTTTACCAAAAACTATATGGTTGTTAACTAACCATACTTAATTGTAAATAGTTAACTAGTCCTTAAGCAAACGGCTTTTGGTAAAGACAACTCAAATCCGTTGATAGCTGATAGTTTGCTAAAAACTATAAGGGATTTTTATAAAACTTTAAAAGGTACTGCTAGTACAAAAATGGTACTGCTAGAGTACAAAGGTACTGCTAGATAGCCGTTGAGCCTGTCAGAAAAAGTTTTAGCCTTTAGGCCTGGTAGTTAAAATTAGCCGTTGGGGTAGTTATGTAAATTACTGATGATTATATTATATTATATTTCACATATAAAAGATCTTTTTAACCGCCTTTTCAATTTCTTTTTATAATCTTTATTATTGTCGGTTAAAAGTAATTCTCTCGTATCTTCTTTCATCAGTCATTATCATAATTCACATACACCTTTCATCTTCTACCAGTACTATCAAACAATCCCACCATCATATTCAAAATTTTCATTATGGCTTCCACAATTGATCTAAACTTTGTCCAACGTCACAATCAGTTAGCATTTTTGGAGAAGTCAGAGGATAATGCCTCATTTCATCAAGTAGTGGACTTTTTAAACAACTCCTATATCAGGTTTGCTTTGCTAGTCAATCCCACTATTTATGAAAATCAAATTTTACAATTTTGGCAATCTGCTAAAATTAAAACTTCTGAAAATGGGGAACAAAGAATAAAAGCCAAAGTGGATGGTAAACATTTGACTCTTACTGAGTCATCCATAAGAAGACATCTTCATTTGGATGATTCTGATGGTATTAGTCAGTTACCAGATACTGAAATTTTTGAAAATTTAACAAGAATGGGGTATCATGCTGAGTCCAACAAACTCACTTTTCTGAAAAAGCATCTTACTCCACAATGGAGATTTTTGATTCACACAATCCTTCACTGTTTGAGCCAGAAGAAAACCTCTTGGGAGCAATTTAGTGGAAACATGGCTTCTGCTCTCATTTGCTTAGCTACAAACAGAAAATACAATTTTTCTAAATATATTTTTGAAGGATTGATAAACAATGTGAAAAGTAAAACAAAGTTTTTGATGTATCCAAGATTCATTGGGTGCATCATTGGAAAATTAAAACATGTGTTGCTTCCAACAGACTCAGTTTATGAAACACCAAAACTTTCTCACAAAGTATTTTCAAATATGAGAATTGGTTTTAGAGGGGAGGAAGTTCCACTTTTTGATGAAATGTTACCACAACACCCAGAAGAACCAACACCATCAGCTGAAACACAATCATCCAGTTCTTCACATGAACACATTTCACCAACACATCAAACAACACCAATACCATCTCCAGTACAATCAGCAACACCACCATCATCACCACATCATGTATCACAAACCCAATCACCTCAGACAATGCAAGAGTTGAAAGACAAGGTGAAGTTCTTAGAGAATGCTCTTAAAAGTCAAAATGAAAGGTTTTCTAAGATCAACATCAAATTGGTCAAGAGGGTTAAGAGATTGGAGGGTGAAGTGAAGAAGTTAAAAGGTAAAAAGTCTGCAAAGGTTGTTTTATCTAGTTCTTCACAGTCAGATGCTGATAGGATAGATCACTCTTCCAAAAAGGGGAGGAAGGATAGGTCTGAAGATGAGGAAGAAGAGGAGGAACAGGCTCAATTTGAATTCCATGATGGAACTCAAGTTTATGATGAAGAGCCTGTTGGAGCAGGGCAAGAGCCTGTTGGAGCAGGGCAAGAGCCTGCTAGGGCAGAAGAAGAGTCTGCTAGGAGAGAAAGGCTATTGGCTATGGGGTATAAAGGGTCTGCTGAGAGAGTGTACAAGAGAAAGAGGATTCTAGTTGCTGATGAGCAATCCTCTGCTCCATCACAAGATCAAACTCCAAAGGATAAGGGCAAAGGTATTCTGATTGAAGATGAGCCAAAGTCCAAGAAGTTGAAAAGAACTCAGCAAATTCAGATGGCTTTAGGAGAAGAAGAGGCCAAAAGAGTTCAAGAAGAAGAGCTAAAAGCTAGAGAAGCTTCAAGAATGCTTGAAGAAATGAAAGAGCAGAAAGAAGCTGAAGAAGCTGCTCAAGCTCTTCTTGATACTCAAATTGCTCAAGAGACCTTTGATGCACAGATGTTATGGATTATCAACAATGATCCAATTGTGAAAGGTCATGCAGCAAATATAGTAAATGACAAGACACTCAATTCTGATGAGAAGACTGAAGCACTTGAATCTTTCATCAACAAGAAATACAAAGAAGCAGCTTTGGCTAACATTTTTGAGAAGATGAAGGAAAGTCAGAAGAGAGGTTTTAAAGTGGGCCAAACTAACAAAGATCAAACAATCTTTATGAAGAAATTTTTGAAGAATCAGGAAAATTGGACTGATTATCAACTTAAGAAGAAATCTGCTGATGAAATCTTCTTTTTATATCTTCAAGCCTACAAGAATCTTTACTATAATGTTCCATCTGATGTACACCCCTCAAAGAAGATGGAAGATGCTCAGAAGAAAGAAGTAGCAAAATTGGATCAAGGGCAAGTAAGTAAAATGTTGATTACTTTACCTACTATCATTCATGCTGATCCAATTAGGTCTAGACACCCTATAATTGATTGGGAAATACACCATGATAGATTTGGTAAGTCATGGAAAATATTAAGGGTTGGGGGACAGTCTGCTACCTTCAAGAATTTTGAAAATTTAGTTAGAGCATCTGATAGAACAGATTTGGAAGAATTGTGGAATCTAGTGCAGATTAGGTTAGACACAACTTCTAGTACAGATGCTAAGGAACAAGAGCTTTGGGTGGAATTCAATAGGATGTTCGATCCTGATCCCAAAGATGTTCATTGGAAATTTCCCTATTATGATCCTTCAACAACTTGGGAATTTCTAAGTCATAGCCATATTCATCATCTTTTCACACAGAGTGGGATAGAACTTTTTATGTTAGCTGAGAAAGAGTATCCTCTTAGCTATGAAGTTCTTAAAGCTATGATCTCCAAAAGATTAAGGTGTGACAAGGATGAAGAAAACTCAGAGATTGTTCAGAGTTTGCTGAGGAGCATATCTGAGCAATATGAAAGAAAAAGGAAGGATAGAAAGTAAGGTTTTTGGAAGAGTTCTCAAATCCTCAAGGTATGTATTTTATTCATCAGAAACTTGTGTATTTTAATGGAAATAACAAGTTTAGGGGAGGATTGTTGGGAATAAAATGATCAAAGTCAAAGAGCCTGCCAATGATGAGAAGAGCCTGCTAGTTGATTTTGTAGTGTACGAAGATGTTCTACCAGTACCTTCTGGGTAGAAGGTACTGCTAGCTAATGAAGAGCCTGCCAAGCTTATGTTAAGACAATTAGATATTTTGTAATAGATATTTAGTTGAATTATTAGTCTTTGTACATTGTTATACGTTATGTAGAAGTAGATTAGTCTTCTGTGGTGACAGAATAATATATCAGAGTGTACATGGGTAGTTGTATTTAATTGTAGGCGCCAATATAGTCAAAGTATAGTATTATATTCATCTACTTGACAACATGTAATAAGATATCCTTATCTTATAAAAGGATATCTTAGTCACTTCTTCATGCATGCATCTTTCACAACTAATAACCACGAACCAAACTATCTCTCAAGTAACTTAGTTACTTTGAATCATAAATCCTTTTTACAATCTTAGATTCAAGATTACTTTGTAATCCCGGTGATACTTAGATCATCCGTATTATTTCATCAATAATATTGAATCGTTTTGTTCTAAACTAAAGTTGTGTTCTTTGTTCATTGCATTCACTCGTTTACTTAAACTCACCACCTTGTGTTCTTTTAAAGTGTGTTGTAGTAGATTCCGCATGCTAAACACATTCAATACATAAATATCTCAATCGAACTAAACCAAAACGTTCCACAGTAAGATTTAAAAAAGGAGTAAAATGAGAAAGGAGAAAGAAGGGGTTGAAGAATGAAAAAGAAAAGTTTAATGAAAGGGTGAAAAGAAATAGCCCTCCATGAAAACTTAGGGCAGAAACCGGGTCAATACATCTGCTATCGGTTATCACAAAGTTGATACTAATATTGAAGACAAGACGTCATGGACCCAATGACGCGCTACACCACCCCTCCTAGCCACTCACATATTTCTTAAAAGATATTTGAGAAAAACCTGGTGTAATAAGATTCAATGGGTTCCACTGGAATGGATGTGAACTTCTCCCATTCAGTTAGAAGCTTGTTCTCAACATCTTGTTGCCCAATTTCTGTGCCATGACAAAGCCTTCTAACTCTTTCCCACATATCATAAGCAGTTTCACAACTGTCAACAGTAGCAAAGATCTCTCTTGGTAAACCAAGTTGAATTTAGTGCATTGCCATGTCATCTGCTGCAATTTGCTTTCTATCCTCTTATGTGTATTCATCTTCTCTTTGTTCACGAAGGGATGGTGGGACAAGAGGTGTTGCATTTGGTACTACAAGGTCTTGAACTTGACGAGGCTTGAATGGTCCATGATTGATGGAGTGAAGTAGGAGTTTACCATCAGGTTTAGCTTTGATGTAGCAAAGCATACGGCTTGTCCATGGAATATAACCACCTTTTTCTAGCATAGGAGGACGGTTTTCTGCACCGGCTGCATGAATGTCTTGTTGAGTTGCCATTGATGATGTTTTGTATGATAAAGTTGATGTAGGATCGTTGCAACGAAATAGGAGTTGTGGTAGTTGAAGGTTCAGTTGTTGTTGTGAAGTCTTGGCCTTTAGCTGAAGATCGTTTGAAGTAACTTGCAATTTAGATAAACTATGACAATTTAGATAAACGTAGCAATTTAGATAGAGTTACTAATTTCGACAAGACTAGAAGTTAGACAAGATCAAACGATCACAAATTCGACAAAGTTATGTAAATTACAATTTAGATAAAGTCACAATTTCTATAGAAATTTCAACTGAGACAAAATTTATACAAATTTTTGCAAAATTTTAATTTAGATAGAAATATGCAATTTATATAAATTTGCAATTTATATAAAACTCTATCTAATTTATACAAATTAGAAGATATATTCCTTGTCGAAGTATTCGTCACTCTTATACAAGCGAGAGAATACCGAGTTCACGTTTGATGTTGTAGAAATTAAGTGCTATACGAATTTAGGTAATTTTATTAAGTTGCGACAATTAATCACAATTGCGATAGAAAGTCCAAATATACAATTGCGATAAGAGTCCAAAGCCACAATTGCGATAGGTCCACACCAGAATTGCGATAGAAGTGTTAAGTAGAATTGCGATAGGTTTGACTTCCAACAATTGCGATAGAGTTGACTGCTGGAACAATTGCGATAGAAGCACAAACCACAATTGTGATAGAAGCCTTCAAGGAGAATTGCGATAGAACATGTCCAGCTTTGTGTGTCCTTTTATAAGCACCATGTGACGCCCTAATGGCTTTCCATGGGCTTTGTGTGGGCTCGTGGGTTGGACTTGGATTTCCTATCATTACATTGACCAATGTCTTTACTAGAAGTTACACAAGTTAGTCCAATCCCACTCGCCCTATATCTATTCTACAATATTACATGCGACACTAATACAAAGTTGTTTACTTAAGGAATGACCATCACTTCACTTAATAATTTAAATGCTAACAGTTTCATTTCTCACGGAAAACACTGCATAATCTATCGGCCTCTCACTCCGAGATGTGTTGATATTGAAAAGGTGGCACTCTGCTCCATGCCTCCGACTACTAAATCCAAAACACACATTATCGATTCTAGAGCCATGAGATTCATTAAAAAATCTCTTAGGAACACTACTATAAAAAGGTCTATCCTTGACTCGCATTTTATGACGCACGCTACAAGATGATGTGCAAATAGCAAAGTCATAAAATAAGAGTCATAACGAGTAAATTTTCTATTGGGGATGACTCGCTTTAAGAAGCGTCATAACATATGGGTCATAATCACATTTTTGGCTAACTCCCGCCCACTTTTTTTTCCCAAAATCAAATGATTTTCATTGTCCCTCCATACTTATCTCCATACTTATCTAGGTCACCCACTATTTTCACTACTCCCCACTTATCTCTCTTCTCTGCCGCTATAACACAACCGCTATAACCCTAATCTCTTCTCTGCCGCTATACCTTGTTGGTTTTCTTTGCTAGTCAACCATAGTCCCACTCTCGATTTCAGGTCCACATTTCCATGAATCAGGTACTTTAATGTGTTATATGTTCAATTTAATCATCAATTCATGGTGTTCATGAGTCAATTTCGTGTTTGGTTAACTTTTGAAATTAGGGTTCATGAGACCCGAATCTGTATATCTGTGAGATATGCTGAGTATTTTTTTAGTGTGCTTATGAGTGTGTTATACGATTCAGGCAAGAGAGATGCAGAGGAGATTATTGAGAAGCAAGTAGTGGTGGGGTGGGGAAGGGAGTAACACCTCGAGGAGTGAGTAGTAGTCGTGTTGCGGGTGATTGTGATGTCGATGAGTGAGTGAAGATGGTGAATACGGGTAAGTTTTAGTTAATTGTGATTATTAATTATTTTATTGTGAATTATGGATATGTGATCTGTTTTATTGATTACATAGTTTTGTTGTGAATTTGATGATGTGTAGATATGCTCATTTGTCTAATTCTGATAGTAAATGTAATTATATGTTGTTAACTAAGAACTTGTGAATTTCATGCAGCAGCAGCCACGGTCAAGATGTGCAGGTATCCCATGTTATTGGGCACTACCTTTTTCTTCTATGATTTTTTCGGTTTGTTTATAACATTATACACATGTGACTTAGCATGTCTGTTTCTTTTTTGCTCAGATTGTTGAGAACACAAAACTGTATTATGAAAAAAAGTTTAGTGCTGAAACGGATGAAGGTGTGGAGAAAATTAGGAAGCACTTGGTATGTATTTGGCTTTAAATGTTCTAAGTTACTCATTTTGTCTGTGTGTTGAATTATATTCCTTTCTTGTAGGTAGAAAAATACACTGAGGGGTTGTGCTGGGTGCTTTTGTACTACTTCTCAGGTGTTCCATCGTGGACATGGTTAGGTGCATCTTATTAACAGTCTTTTATCTTCATGTTCTTGATGGGCTACTAAACGATTGTGAAATTATGCAAACGTATCCTTTACAGGTTTTTCCCATACCACTATGGGCCCTTAATATCGCAAATTTAGATGGACTACAGATAGTTTGACACATTCTTAATATTGTATCTTTGTACTATTGTGGCATCTTTTATCATTATGAACACATTGCAAATAATGCTAATATGCGTTAGCATTTCAATGAGATTGACGTAGTATCTTGTATGTATTGTTTAATTGCTTTGAGGCTTTTCCTTATATGTAAAATTTATTCGCTTGCAGGCTGGTTCTGTGGAAGGTCAAGTTATCGAGATGGGATTCACAACCACCTCTTTGCTCAGTGCTGAGAAGTTTCCTATAGTGGTTCCAAATTCATTGTTTTCCAGTCAGGTGGGCATTAATTCATTCATATTTTATCACACTGCTCAACACGATTATTACATTCTATTGTACTTATGCTACCTACACAACGTCAGTCTCTACATGTGCTCTCTTGCTAATTTTTTGTAATGAATCTTATGATATCATGATAGTTTGATAGATTCATGGAACTCAAGTAGCAGTTTTTCCAAATGAAAGGGTATACTAAACTAAACACAAAATAGGCATGTTCCAGATGCAGTTGTCTTTCCCAGTGACGCTGGATTTAACCCCAATTGGTTATCAAATAAAGCATAGGTTATAGACTCCTGTAACTAAGGGGATATTAAAATTGCCATATTAGGTAAGGAAATAGCATAATTGTCATATTTGAGGCATAGCATGACGAAATTTAAGTGAGGGAATGCTCTGTTTACTTGATAGCTCACATATCTTACATTCTTGATCTGTTTGGACGCCATTGACTAAATGTGGCAGGTTGAAAGTTTTATGTCATAACAAAGTGTTTGAATGTTTTATTCATAGGCTATTGTGAACAAATCACTTGCTGGATTGCGTGCCATTGTATCCAAAATTCCTGTACAAATTGATGACTTTGAGAAGATCCCCCAGATATCAAAGGAAATAAAGAACATGATGAAATCTAATGCCAATGTTTTCTTGGAGAAAGTTGTCAATAATCTAAAGTATAAAAACCTTGGCGCTTAAGGTGTTATTTTTTTTTCATAACTGATTAGGTGTTACTGACTGGTCAATATTATTCATACATTTTCTGGGTTATAAAAGGGGTAATAACGGAAAACATAGAAAATTGGACGATTTTAATTCAGACAAAGTTCTGTATCTCTTGAGTTTTTGTTGTTTCTAAAATCCTTTGTGTTTTCCACTCCGTTGCCACGCTAATTTGTTGTTTAAAGTTATTAATGATCTGTGGAACCTTTTTGATTTATGCATTTTGTTTTAGATTGTATACAGGAACCTCAAGTTTAACATTTTTTATTTGATATTTTAGGGGGCTAGAAATGAAATCTTTGCTCTGCAGCCTGCTCCCATTCAGGTGTCATATATGGGATTCCCTGGTACAACTGGTGCTAGCTATATACAGTATCTGGTTACTGATGAAATAAGACAACTTCTGTTATCTTTTCCCCTTAGTTTGCTTCCCCGCTAGTGTATGCTGAGTTGTCTGATTTTCTGTGGCAGTTTGTCTCTCCAACTCGGTTTGCTCATATTTACTCTGAGAAGCTTGTTGATCTCCCTCATTGCTACTTTGTGAACGACTATAAGCAGGTAAACCTTACTAGGGCAGAAATGTTTTACATATTCATACGGAAATGAGACTTCGTGCCTATATGTGATTTATATATCAGATATGCTATTGTCTGCATGTTTCGAAACTTGCATCACCATTTCTATGATTGCTCTTTTTGTTTGTTGAAACTTTCAAACCTATTTCCATACTATCCTTTTGACTAATAAGCTACGTCATGTTGCTGCTGCAGATGCCGCTGCACAGGGTGTGCAGCCAGACCAGATCATTTTCACTGACGTTGCTATGAAGAATGAACACATCAGGCGTAGTTCTTTGGCGGATCTTTGCCTTGACACGTATGCTACACAAACTCTTTGTATCTTTGAATGTTGTTAACAACTGCATGTTCTTGTATTATGATGCCTTGATTGATAATAACTTCGTATTCCCATCGATTAGGCCATTATGCAATGCACATACAACTGGCACTGATGTTCTTTGGGCTGGGTTGCCTATGCTGACCCTCCCCCTTGAGAAAATGGCAACTAGAGTTGCTGGTTCACTCTGTCTAGCCACTGGAGTTGGTGAGGAGATGATTGTCAACAGGTTGGTGGTCCAATCTCTAAATCAAATTGTCAAATAAATTACGATACTTGGGCATTGGCTCTACACTTAAAGACCACCAAGTTGTAGTTTTATTACCAATTTGTTATTTCTTTGTGTATATTCATTCATCACAAATCTGCAAAAATGACCGTCGCTTGACTTTGATATCCTACTTGATTAGTTTAAGGTTCTGCTAAGCTGAGCCATACATCTTGTGATTAACCTTATGTATTTTTCTGTTATGAAGTATGAAGGAGTATGAAGACAGGGCAGTGTATCTAGCTTTAAACCGACCAAAGCTTCAAGAACTCACTAACCGACTTAAGTTATCACGCCTTAGCTGTCCTCTGTTTGATACATCTTGGAGCTTATTTAAGTGCCTTATTTTGGTCTGCAAAACACCTCAGTGAACCATAGTCTGATTTAGCTAGTTATCATTAATTTGTTTTTCCCCAGTTTCATCAGTTTTGTGTGATTTTTAGTTTCTTAGATAATAGTAGTTATAAGCTGTAATTTGGTACTTAGTAAGTTGACCAGCTTATCTAGCCTTCCTTATTTTTATTTGGATTTTAGGATTTAATCTAAGCAGTTTTCTCAGGCCTTGAACAGACATGTTTTTGCCCTGCCCCTAGTTAGACAGCAGACTGATTGAACAATTGGCATGTCTGCAGTATTCTATTGACGTGTAACGTATTTTGAATTTGTCTATCTTTTCTCTTTTTTAGATGTGGTTAAAGGGAATGGGAGACTTATTCCTCAAGCGGTTAAATCGTGGGTCGAGCAATACGAAAAGGAGCCAAAACCAGCAATGGTTGAACTACTGCTTCAGGAGAGCTGCACGGATGACTCGGGTAGTCTTGTTGTATACTCGGTGGTCGATGTGGAAGCTGTCAAACTAACTTGTGAATTGCTATCGATATGTAATTTTTGTCGTTAATTAACTTGTGACTTATCGTGAATTAGTACTTGAATTAACCTCATTGTTTTGATATATATATATATATATATATATATATATATATATATATGAAATGCGTTATTTTGATATTTGTGTTTTTAATTTTGTATTATCAGGTTTTTAATTGTCATTTAATAGAAAATTAGGAACTGGAAAAAATTAAATTTAAAAAAAAAAAATTAGGTTATGACACGCAAAAAGGAGAGTCATAAAACGTGGGTCATAAAAAAAAATTAGGTTATGACACGCAAAAAGGAGAGTCATAAAACGTGGGTCATAAGTGCGCGTCATAGAGGGATGACGCACAAATGCGAGTCATGAAGCTTTATGACGGGTCCATCCTTGACTCGCATTTGCGCGTCATAAAGCCTCTTCTTGACTCGCATTTGGAGTCAAGAATAGCTTTTTTTCTAGTAGTGTTAGGAACACTTCCATTATAATACACATGTGTTCGCCAAAAAGGACACAAGGTGTACAAGAGTCTGACTGAGATCTAAGGGTCTTGCCAGTTATATCATGATGGTTATTTGTTTCAAAACGGTCTACAGTCGTGGAGTGATACTTCGGTATACTTCAGCGGCTCACCTGGATTGTGGGTATACTTCGTAATATCTGTTGTAAGCCTTCTTGAGGGCATCCAATTCAGGAACAGCCTTTGTAAGGATTAGAGAGGGTTTTCACACTATGTTGTTGATTCTCTCAAAGTCTAAGCTTGTAAGTGCTGAAAATCCCGCCAAAGAGATTCCTTTCACGAATTGAGTCCTTATGACATGGGTCTCTACTTAGAGTTATCCATAGTAGTGATAACTATCCCTAACGGGATTAGGACGGCTGATGTGCCTGACCAAGGTGAATGGAATCAAGACATTCATCAGTAAAACAATTGTAGCGGTTGATTTACTAAGAAAAGTCCACCATGATCGATTGGTAACTAACAACTCTTATGCAGCTACTGATGAAAGTCCCCCTGGAGAAAGATCGTACACCATCATCTGATATATCAAACATCTTTACCTCCACATACTCATACTTATGAAGATCATCCTCAACAAAGCTCGAAGTGAAAAGTTCAAGACAAAAAGATCAAGTTAAAGACAAAGTGTTACGACAAAGTCAAAAAGCTAATCAAGATGTCAAGAACAAGTTCATGTATCTAATGAGGAAGACTTAAGTATGAAGCTCAAGATGTATGATTATATTGGAGGATACGACGCTGTAAACTCATGAAGATGTTGACACCCCTCAAAGCAAGTACGACCAAATGACGATACTTTGAAGATCACATAGCATGAAGGAACCAAGAACAAAGACTATTCTACAACGACACACAAAGTTCAAGACGACGAAGACGAAAGACCTAAATCACTGGAAGCATCATTTGAATGACCATCCCTTAGGGGGAGATTATTAGCATTGAAAAGTGATAGTCATCTCGTGTTAACATCTTTGTATTGTGTCGTTAGTCATAGATAGTATACAAAGGCCTCATGGACTAACCTAGTGTGTTATAAGTTAAGTTGTAATATCCAATCCATAGTCCATGAAGCAAGGCCCATAGGAAAGCCCATGTGGCTCATAGCTTAGATCTATATAAACCACACCACTCCTCACTTTGACGAGTGACTTGTAGGTGCTTTAGAGTGTACATTAGAGTTGTAAAGGTGAGAGTGTGTGTTCTTGTATTGTTCTCTCTTCTTTTATGCATTCGGATTTATACATTTACATACATGATCCATCTTTCTATCTTTCTCTCTATTGTACAATCGTATAACATAATGTTTAAGGTGTGATAAAGTATTGATCTCGTGTCTTGCACAACTATTATACAAACTCAATTTAGACCAAAACCAATTCTATTTTATTACAACTCGCGCATAATAATTAATGACCATCAAGCTCGTCACTAATGATTTACGAATGACCAAAAATCAGTGACCAAACTTATATGATCACTAAATGGCCTAAATAGTGACAAAAAACAAAGTGGTCACTAAATTTTCGTCACTAAACACACTTTTTCTTGTAGTGTAGCTAAAAGTCAAATTAAAGAGTAGTTTTAAAAAATAATAATAATAAAAAAAGAAGAAGAAGAGAGTAGTTGTTAAAGTATTGAATGACGAGAATAACCGCCACAACGTGGGGCCAATTTAACACCAAGTTAATACTAAAACAAGGTATGAGTAGTTTGTCTGATTGCGTTTTGTTAAAGTAGTTTGGTTTGTCTGATTGCGTTTTGTTAAAGTAGCCCAAAAAGTCTTTGACCAAATCCTTGTGTTTTGGAAAAATATTTATAAGACTGATGTAACTTTAAAAATAGTATGAAAGATCCAATGGCTTTTTATTCCATCTTTTATCAAATCATTGGCTAATATGCTATTTAAATTAACATGTAAACCTTTTAACTTAACAAAATTTTGTTACAAAGTCAGTTGTAGGAATCTATGTGAAAATCAAAATTCTCTAGCATAATAAATAGGAAAGAAACTTGAAAGTACGTTCTATGTAGAGTAAGAAAATAACAAACCGATTTCATTTTACGGGGTATTTGGTTGTTATAAAGTTTTATTTTCTTTATCGAAAACAACTCTTAAGTAGCTACGCCAACATTCAAAAAAAAGAGAGGAAGAACTTTCAATTCCTTGTTTTGTGTATCCGGTGGTAAGATCGAACATCGTAAATTAATCATTAAAATTGTTATAAATCATAATTAACCATTGTGGGAATGGGTTTCTGATGGAAAGGAGAATGGATTTTCAAATCAGCTCTTCTACTGCTAATTTGAATATTTTTCATACTGCATTTTTTTTGTCAAGATGAACCTTTTAGCCAAATGAATTATTAGTAATAAGTTGATAAACACCGTGGCTACTATTACAAACTTTTATAAGCTCGTATGAATTGAAATATTAAGTCAGTATATGTTCTCATAGATAGTACATGCTTTTTTTTCTGTGTTTTGGGTTACATATTTGGGGATGCTTTTGTGTTATACAACATATTTGTTTTTAGAATTCACAGTAATAGTGAATTCAAGGATGAAGAATTTAAAACACAATGTAAAATGATAATTAAAAGTGAAAACTTGTAAAAGAAATGCGATTAGTTGAGAAATATTTTTCATACCACATTAGTTTGGCAAATAAATATTAAAAACACAATAACTTGGGGGAAAACTCGACAAGTTATTTGTCTTCTTCACGTGTTTAAATAAGTAAGAAAGATACTGTAACAAAAATTACTGAAATAAATAATGATTACTTAATTATGAAAAAGAATCAAAAGACATAATGATATGAAAACTTTAATTAAAAAAAAAAAAAAAAAAAAAAAAAAAAAAAAAAAAAAAGTGAGATCGAGCGCAGCATTTTGTTTATTACATGCCAAAATAAGTTTTTACACATAAAGCTAAATGTCATTTTGTTTATTAGCAGCTCATAAAAAAAAAATAAAAAAAATAAAAAAATAAAAAAATAAAAAAATAAATAAAAAAAAATTCCTTGCTAGCATTAAACAGACACAATATAATTACTGCTTAATACTTCTATCGTTGACGGTGCATCACTAATTAATTAACTAGAAATGTTAGATTGAAGTGTTATTCAATCACAACCATCGTAATCCCTCAATTAAAATTTAAAAGCTACGAGTTTGTTACCATTGATAAGGCACGTGAGTAAAGAAAATATATATATATATTTTTTGGAAGGTGAGTAAAGAAAATATTTATAAGGCACGTGAGTAAAGAAAATATTTAAAGGATATGTAAGAAGGGATTTTCAAGTAAGGTTGTGTTTGTTTTTTTCTTTCAGATCTGAATGGAGTCTGAAGTCTGATTCGGTCAGACGTAATCAGATTCAGACTGTTTATTTTTTTTCAGATCTGAAGTCTGAATACATCTGAATAGGGTCTGATTCGTTCAGACATTGAATAACATCTGATTATATCTGAAAAGCCTAAATTTTAGTGATACTTCTTTTCAATCCTTATCTCCTCATCTTGGTCTTGATTTTTTATTAATAATCACGAATGGAGGGTCGTTTGGTTTGTTTTATAGCGAAACGATTGTTTTTTGTTTATTCAGACATTCAGATTCAGACATAAAAACAGACAGTCTAAAATAATTCAGATTCAGACTTTTAGACCACTCATTCAGATTCAGAAGTGGTATTCAGATTCAGAAATAAAACCTCTAAAAAAACAAACAGCACCTACGTGTCTAATTGCATGTCACCTAACGTGTTTTTTAATAGAATTTTTTATAGCCATTCATTTGCTAACTGCTCCATATTGCATTTCGTAAAAGGGATAGCGTGAAATGATACAACCAGTAGATATGCCAAAAATGCATTGCGAACATGAAAACCTTGAAGAGATGTGTACAAAATGTATATAGTTAAATAGTCTCATGTCAGTCTTTCAAACATGAAACGTACTCTACTGTTTTTTCCCTTTTTGTAATTATACAAGAAATTAACATGAGACTGTATTGTTTATTGTTTCTATACGAGAATCATTATTAACGCCACCTTGATTTTAGGCACATTAAGCTAGTAATTATATTATGCTAATAAGAAGTTTTTCTTTTATGAACTGCTAATAATGATAAATAAAAAGTTAATCTTTCTACCAGTTCTATAGATGATGCATATATAGCTATATGTGTAATAACTTATTTTGACATATATTTAATTAGGGAATTAACATAACATAATGCTCGACGTCATTTCACATCAATTTATATATTTATCTAGAAAACTAGAAGGTAGGTACATGTAATTAATTAAGGAATTAGCATAACATAATGCTCGACGTCATTTCACATCAATTTATATATTTATCTAAAAAACTAGAAGGTAGACATGTAATTAATTAGGGAATTAGCATAACATAATGCTCGACCTCATTTACCTTTCACATCAATTTATATATTTATCTAGAAAACTAGAAGGTAGGTACGAGCTGAGTATGATTAGACGACGTGTAATACTTGATAATCACAAATTACAAGCGATGACTTAGGATTCTTGAAAGATGGTTATTGGAGTCTAAACATTACATATATTATGAAAAAACTTTTTTGTGCTTCGATTTGAATTTGCGGACATTATAATGCTTGATTTGTTTCCGCGTTCCAAAGGTGTGCCTAAATTCAAATTAAATAATTATAAAATCTACTTTATTATAACAAATATAATCGCATTCTTTCTAGAGTTCCTTAGAAATTAACAAAATAAAAACAAATTTACATCTAATATAATGTGTGACTCCTGACTTTTTACCAAAAAAAATAATAATGTGTGACTCCTACATAGGGATGAGCATTTGTACCCGAATCCTGGTTTCGAATCGGAACCGTACCAGTACCGTATCGAAACGGTACCGACTCCTAATACAACGGTACCGGTACCATGAATCGAGCAAAAAAAAATTCGGTACCACTATTACGGTACCGGTACCAAAGATAGATGTAAAAAAAAAAAAACCAGAAATTTGAGTAGTCATGTTTTTGAATTACATAACTCATCTAAACACCCATTTGGCTCATTCCATGTCAAACAATAGTCATGTAAAACATATGGAAAGAAACCAAACTTTCGAAAAACTTATTGTGGCAACTATAGATCCTTCATAAACCCTCCCAAAAATTAAACACGAACATATTTTAAAAGTTTTGGAACGTTTGTATGTTCGACTATCTTGGTGATGTATTTATTTAATTGTTGGTTGCGTTTTGTGGCACGTCGTGGTTTGAAATAATTTGAAAATGCTTGTTTTTTCCTATTTTTTGTTGCACTTTCTTGGAATCCTTTTTGGTTTAACAAAAAATGGGAAGAACAGTATAGGTACCGATTTTCTGGTACCGAGTACCGGCACCGGTTCCGGTACCCGAATCCTGTACGGTACGGTACCGGTACCCACTTTTATGCTTGGAAAAAGATCGGTACCACCAATTCGGTACGGGTTCGGTACCATTCTGGTACCGTACTCATCCCTACTCTTACAAATAGTCGGCCATGAAAGCTCTTAATTAGACAACCCATCGTTTAGAACTTGTATATGTTATGACATTAGAATAATTAAACATGTGCCATATCTAGAAAGTGTTATTTCTAATTTACTTTGAATGATAAAATTTAAATTCTGCCACCCTATTTTTTCATCATGTTGTGTGTTTAAGTTGACGTTGTGTGTACCTTTTTACGCTATGTTCTTCAGGTAACAATCACATTATCAGATTGAAATCGAACCTATTAAACATGCGTAATTTATGATTTACATACTACTTAAAAGTATGTTTTTTTATCTTGTCTTTTGTTTTTGATATATATCAAGGTTTAAAAGAAAGAATAACATAATACTCCCCCCGTCTCAATTTATTTGTCAGGAGAGAGAAAACACAAAGTTTAATAAAAGTGGGGACACTTTAATTTTCAACCACTAAAATGGAATATTCCTTCACTAGATTCTCTAGTTTTTACTAAATAAGGAAAGTGGACAATTAATTTGAGACATCTATAAAAGAAAATATGGACAAATAAATTAAGACGGAAGGAGTAGTTCTTATAGAATAAACATCAAGTTAGTTTGTCATGGATTTAAAGATGTTTTGTGATAGATGAGGGATTATGAAGAGTTATGATATTAGTGATGAGAGATGACAGATTTTGTCAGGCGTGCTCTACTGAAATCAGAAAATGGTCCCTTTCTGAAGTGCTTGAAGACAAAGGGGATGTTTCTCCATAATTGACAAATGAGTCAAACGTTTTAGATTAACATGGATGACGAAATCAGAAAATGGTAAAAAGGGGGATGACGTCAAGTTCGAATTTCTAGATGTTTCTCCATAATTGACAAATGAGCCACACACGTCCCAAGTGTCTTTTTCTAAGGAAAAGACAAAAGGGAAGGTAAACATAATACTCGTACTAAGACGAGTAGGTGTGGATCTCGCCATATTTCGCCGTCCGCCTATGTGGCGTTTCGCCGTGACTCGCCGCCACATCGGCGAAGCTCGCCGTCATCCGTCGTGATTCATCCGTCGTGCACACGACGAACCAAAACTCTGACAATATGAACGTTATCTTTTCTTTTTTAAACGATGGATCCTTTTTTTTTTCCTTCTTATTGTCCTTAAATACAATCACTTGATATCCATTTTTACAAATCAAAAACACACACTAAGAAAAATACCAAGCAGCCAAAGAACCAAACTGCCAAGATGTTTCCGATGTTTCCGATGTCTTATCGAGCATGTTTGGCAAATAAATCAATGGGAGGAATTTCAGCAACAGCAACAACAGCCCGATAATTAGTTTCTTTAATAATAAGTTGTTTCTTAGTAGCCGTTGTATCGTTATTTCATTTCCCGTATCGTTTATTTTTTTCCTACCGGAACTTTGTGTTTAAATTATTGTGAGGTATTTTTAATTTAATGAAATGAATTTAGTTTATTTGTGTATTTGATTAAAAAAGAAAAAAAATATATATATATATATAGTGGTGGGGCCCAAATGAGTTAGTTGTGGTGTGTTGTGATAAGGGGGGGTTGTTAGTTGTGGTGTGTTGTGATAATGTGGCACCCGTGGGGCCCGAATGAAGAGGGATGACTTAGTCACCACACCTATTGCTCTAATCATCATACAACTTTTTCTAATTGTTTTATAACGCATTTTAGTGTTTTCCTGATTTATTTTGTATGAAATCCAGCATTCATTGACCCATGTCCGAGGTATAATTGCCAAAAAAAAGTCTCGAACAAAGACGAGTAACTTTTATTAAGAACGACGTTGAGACAACATTTTGACAATATATGATACAGAACGATTCCGTGAAGCGTTAAACCATCTACTACGACACTAAAAAATAGGATTTGATTCAAAGCACATATAATTGTCTCCACAACATGGTTAAACTCATACTAATGTTGAATTTTTGATAGACTAAAATTCAATAAGTCAATATCACTTTTTAAAGTATAATTTTTTAAACTCAATAAGTCAATATCACTTTTTAAAGTATAATTTTTTAAACTCAATAAGTCAATATCAATAAGTCTTTAAAGTATAATTTTTTAATTCTTTTTGATGAAACTACACCTTTGTAACCAGTAGTTTCACAACAATTTTTTGCGAAATTGGATTAAATTTCCAAATGGCATGTGAACTACAAGGTACGTACCACAAATGTGAACATGCAAATAATTGACAAATGAGCCAAACGTTTTAGATTAACATGGGTATATCATAATTAGAAATTCGAACTTGAATACTTGATACAACCGTATTTAATTTCTAGCAAACGGTCAAATTATGGATTCTTAATTTCTTATCATACGTTTCTAAACCATTGCAACAGCAACCATGCAGATTAATTTGTAAAACTAATATATGTAATCTTAGATATAAAAATCCACCAAATCGGTGTTCGTAACTTTGTTTTGCATTCTTTCACATTTATAAAACAAATTGACACCATAATTGCTAATTCTTCTTAGAAGTTTACAACATGTCATGTATAATAAATCCACCATGCATGTTCATCATTCATTATGATTCTTGATCACCACGAACGTCGTAGTAGCTAGCCTCGATCTTCATCAATTCTACACCATAAACAATTTTTGCATAATAACATTATAATCATATTTCATCATCAACTTGTGCATCGTCACCCATTTTTTGCATCGTTGTTGTCGACATTAGCATCATCTCCATCCATCGTAAACGTCATCTTAGATCATCATAATCGTCGATTTCTGCATCGGTGTTTCGTCAATGTGTGCATGAATGCATCGTCACCGATTTTGCATCATCAAAGATTTGTGCATGACACTAGTACAATCAGGACGTTTCCCGAAGACCAAAAAAAGCTCGTGCCGGCGACATGACGTCGGCATGTAGTGGATGCCGACGACATGGCGTCGGCCGGTGATAGTCGAGAATTCCCCGTCGGGACTTACTGTCCTGAAGACATTTTCCGACACTCGTGTGGGTCCCACAACCATTTTCAGTCAAAGAATTTTGGGATCCGACAAATATTGTACCGACGCCATGTCGTCGGAACGTTTTTGATAATTAACTGCGTGATTAACAACAGTCAACGAAATTCAAAACTTTGGTACCGACTGTCCTCGGTACCAAAGTTGTTAAGCAAAATTGTTCTAGTATTGTACCGACGCCATGTCATCAGTACAAAAATATATCAAATAAATATGTTGATTTTTTGCCGGCGACATGTCGTCGGCACAATAAACTACTGCTGCTGTACAACAGCCTGCACAGCAGCAATTTTCTAGATTTTTTTCGGAAATTTTTTCGGAAAAAATCTACACAACCTGTAGACAATCCAAACCTGTACACCACCAATACCAACATGCTAATATACCAAAACAAGTTATAACAGTTAAAACACTTATATATAATTGCTAAACACTCTCAAATACATTAAAACGTTACAAATTCTACAAAACGGGTGTTACAAGCTGCCAATACCATAAAAGTTGATATATCCGCAATGTTCAAGTTGCCAAAATGTTAAATTGTACAATAATAACATACGGATGAGTCAATAGCATACGGATGGACAAAGTCAAGGTGTTAAAGTGTACAAAATACGGATGAGGATCAAGCATACGGATGGAGAAAATATTAAAGTGTACAAAATAACCCATACATATATACCTCACTGCCCCTCGTCATCATCGGAACCGCCATCATCCTCGAGCTCGAGATTGCCATTGCCCGAGCCGCCTGCCTCGCCGGCGCCACTCCCACTGCCCGAGCCTGCCTCGCCCCCGCCACGTCCACTGCCCGAGCCTACCTCGGTTTGAGAAGGTAGCTGGCTCATCAACTGGCCTCACAGCTCGGGGTTAGTCTGTAACACATTCATAATTGCAGTGAGTTAGCGCTTAGTGGACTTAGCATCTTCTTCAACTTCTTTGATCTTCTTCTCATTCTCGGCCATCATCCTGTCCATCTCGGGCCCACTGTACGAACCAGGAGGCGGCATGGGTAACTTTGTCTTGCCACTGCCTGCTAAAACCCAACCCCTACCGGCTATATAACCCCGCTGCTTGCCCTTTAAAACCCGGGCAAGTATCTCTTCCTCTGTGTAGGCTATCCCAGTAGGCGTGTTAGCTCACAGATCCCGCAGTTCGCATATCTCTTCCTGTGTAGTTGAAAAAAAATGATAAAATTAATATATTACTCGGGTTACTACATTATGTTTCAATAAATCATTAATGTGCGTGTAAAAAAAACAAAAAAATAAAATAATAATAATAATAATAATAATAATAATAATAATAATAATAATAATAATAATAATAATAATAATAATAATAATAATAATAATAATAAATAAAACGGTACTTACGTATTGAACACGAGCCTTGTCCTGCAACTATACACCGTCCTTGCAACGCTGGTCGTGGAAGCTCTGTATCAGGGACGGGTACTGACGGTTCTCACTCCTCTGAAACTGTATATATATATATATATATATATATATATATATATATATATATATATATATATATATATATATATATATATATATATATACACACATGCATATAAGGTGAAACAAATTTAAAACAACAAATCAAACACCATATATATAATGAACAATATGTAAAATAATCATAATGTGTCTTACGTATTCGTGTCGAGATGCGGCCAACGACCGAGATCCGTGGCGGCTAGTGACCTTGTTCTTCTTCCTATTTTCCTTATTGACTTTGGCCCTTTTGGCGGTCTTCTCACTGAGGTAGAACTGAATATGCTTCTTCCACACAGACGGCTCCATGTTCGGAGGAGGGTTTCGAACATAATAACAAAAACAGAAAATTAACATATATCAATTGCTAACATATTAAAAAAATAATAAATATAAAAAAATTAACAAAAATAAAAATTTTACCTTCGTATGTCATCCACCTTGTTTGCCCCACATGGTATAGTCCAGTAATCTCGCTTCATATCCTGCTTGTTCTCCCTGTAGCGAGTTGCGAGATAATCGTTGATTCTATCTCTGATGGTCTCCCACCGGAGTGAACGCATGTGGGTCCCCAGATCAAACATTTTCTGCAATCAAATACAACTAAAATAAATTTAAATAAATAAACAAATTTTTAATTTTTGTTAATTTTTTAATATGTTAGCTAATATATATATTTGTTAACTAATATATACAGATAAATAAATAAACAAATTTGTTAACTAATTTTTTGATATTTGTTAATTTTTTTATATTTGTTAACTAATATATATATATATATATATATATATATATATATATATATATATATATATATATATATATATATATATATATATATATATATATATATATATATACATAATATATATAACAATATGCGCATGACGTCATCAAATGCAGGATTGCCCAGTAATGCCATGTCATAATGCCACCTAAGCAATATTTGATTAAAATTTCGAAATTTTTGCCACCTAAGCAGTATTGATTTTAATGAAATTTCGTTTTTTAATTAAAATTTTTAAAATTCAAAAATTATTTTAAAAATATGTCATTTGCAAGATTCGAACTTAAGGTGTCGGTAACATCAACAAAGTTGATTACCACCAGACCAACACATTTTTTTGGTTATATCTTGCAAGCCCAAATCTATAAACCTATGCAAACAAATATATGAGATAATTAGAAGAATCCCTACAAGTTAGGTAACCCTAATGATAACATATACGTAAAAGAAAATCTCACGTTCATTCATAATATACTTTTCTCCAAACCCTAATTTTCTTTTGCTCAGCCTTTTTATTCATCAATTCTCTCACGCTCATCTTCTTTTTGTGTGTGCAGGTTTGAGAATACCAGATGTTATTTGGAAGTAGCATGCTAAGTTTTCTCTCACGAGGTTTTATTTATTTATTTTATTTTACTATGATCATATTAGTTAGTCACAAAACACACATAACCTTCCTCTCTCTAACCTAAAACACATATAAGTGCCGCTCTCTTTCTGAATGACCACCGACTGCCGCCACCATAACCTGATCACCCCACCTTCTGCCGAATTCGCCACCATCTCTCGGTGGTTAGGTGGTTTCAGGTAGTTCCGGTTGGTGGTTTTGGTTATTGGTAGTTGTTTGCAGTTAGGTTTTGGTTGTATCTCAAACAGAATGACAACAGAAGGCCGGGAATAAAATTTATCTTGCATAAGGTTTGTGGTTTGTTGGTCTTAACTTTTCATCTTTTGAAATATTTTATAGAAGGGGATCCTGTAGTGGTTAATGGTGGTCCTAGATCTATTGTTTATAATAATTATTGTGTATGATAATGAAACCAATTGCTGATCAGCTGGCAGTTGAAGACATACAAATGATTTATGTTGTATACAATGATCTTAATGTTAATTCTGATTTGTGTTTTTATACTAAATAGGTAATTTTGCATGATTAGAAACCTGGATCAAATGTTCTGTACTTGGGTGCTGCCTCCGGAACCACTATCTCTCATGTGTCTGATGTTGTTGGCCCGGTAAGTTATCTTCTTCAAAGGAATAACTCTTTTTTTATGATTATGATAGTTACCTAAGGTGCTCATCGCATTCGTGTCCTTGATTACACTGTCAATGACATCCCAAACAAGAATGAAAAGTAAGAACGTATTCTCTCTTGCTATGAGTTTGTTTTGTTTGGGTGATTTCTATCATTGTATGGTTTTGATTAATGTACTTTTGGTAATCGGTGTCGTCTCCTTTGGAGGCAGAAGTTAAGTTTAAGGTGAAGAGTGATGGGCCGGGTATTACGTTGAAACCGAATCGAGATGTTGTTACTAAATTAGCAAATCAAATTATTCATGAGCAGAATAGTAATCCATGTGTCGATTTTTGTTAAAAACATCTAAAAGTTTATGCAGGGATTTGTCAATTAATTTGTTTTTCATAAAGTAATATGTCAGGAAATTTTTGTTATCCTGTATGATCATGTGTCTGGGGACCGTATGCGTTGGGGATCATGGGATGGATTGTGTAAGATTTCTTTTAGTGTTAATTTGGGTGTTTTTAGTCTAGGTATACTCAGTAGTCAATACCATTGAAGCTTTGAAAATATTTGAACAGTTACTATCATTATAGTTTGTTCTTGCTGCTTGCTACTTTGTGTTTATTTATTTCATTTTCTTGGTTTACATGTGAGTTCATTGTATACATTACAATACTTATTCTGCATTGTGAACTTTCCGACATAGGATTTTTTAGCCCGGGTAAATCCAAGAATCGATAGTTAGGGATATGGTACAAGAAGATATCAAAGGGTACAGTTGTATGGGCTGCAAACAGAGAGACACCAATTAACGATACATCGGGTGTGTTAAAAGTTAGCAGAGAGGGAAACCTGCTGCTTTTCAATGGTGGGAACAACATGGTCTGGTCATCCAATTCGTCGAGGAGTAATTAATACGGAGGAGGTCGTGGCACAACTTCTGGATAATGGTAATCTTATTGTGAGGGATAAAAGTCTAATATTTTGGCAAATTTTGATTATCCTGGTGACACCCAATTACCAGGAATGAAATTTGGGAAGGATTTCGTAACCGGTAGAGAGTGATTCCTCACATCTTGGAAGAGTCCTGATGATCCTTCTATAGGTGTGTATAATAGGAAATTAGACACAAATAGATATCCACAAATATTGGCATGGCGAGGTCAAACATTAGTATCGAGACTTGGACCATGGAATGGTCTCGGGTTTAGTGGCTTTACTATTGACATACCAAATCCAATTTTATCAATTGAATTTGTAGTTAATCAGAAGGAAGTATACCATAAAACTGAACTTAAGAGTTCAGTTTTTTGAGGTCAGTTCTGAAATGGGATGGAAAGACACTGATTATGCACTGGATTGAGCGAATTCAAGAGTGGGCTGTGTATGCGGATGTTGCGGTAGATAGTTGTGATCGGTTTGGACTTTGTGGTCCATATGGAAGCTGTCACGTTAACAAGCATCCACTCTGTGGTCAAGTGGGGTTGTAAACGTAAAAAGCCTTTGAAATGTGAGAATAGGATGGGTTTCAGAAAATTTCCGGAGTGAAAGTACCAGATACACGAAGGTCATGGTATAATTACAGTATGACTCTTGGAGAATGTGAGATGAAATGCAGACAAGATTGTTCATGTACAGCTTATACAAGTTTAAATATCAGTAATGGTGGAAGTGGTTGTTTGCTATGGTTCGATGAGCTCATGGATATCAGAGAGTGTGATTCATGTCAACATATCTACATGCCAATAGCTGCTTCTGAGTTAGAAGGTACACATGTTTTCTGACAAGCATCTAGAATCACACACCGTTATATTAAAGTCAATGCTTGTATTGTAGTATCACTGTGTTTTAAGTTTGTGAAATGAAACTTACCAACTATTGTCATTTCTTGATGAAAGGTCGCACGTTCTTCCCGTTTGACTCCACAGAAGGAAACGAGTTTTCATCATACTCCTTTCAATGTCTTCGGTGGTGCTACTTTTGTCTGGACTAGCATATGCCTGTAGAAAAACGCCGTACATGAAAGGCCTAGGTAACACAAATGGGTCATTTCTGCTTTTAACAAATCATTTGATTTCTTTAGAATGGAAATTTATTCACACTTCTAACAAATCAGATTGTGTATGTCAGATGATACTATTAATCAAACATTTCATATTGTAGGAAACTGGGGTGGAGAAAGGTATAGAAGTCTGAAGATGGAACATCTTGATGATTTACAGTTTTTTAGCTTTTGTAAAGTAGCAAGGACTACTGACAACTTCAGTGTCTCGAATAAAATTGGAGAAGGTGGCTTTGGTCATGTTTACAAGGTAACTGGTTAATGTTTTTCAAATAGAATGCAATGCTTATTAGTATCGTGAATCAAAAATGTAAATATTATAAGTTATCATGAACTCAATATTATAATCGTTTAAGGTGTTCTGGAGGGTGGGACAAGAAGTAGCTGTGAAGAAGCTCTCAGAAACATCTCAACAAGGACTGGATGAGTTCAGAAATGAAGCCATTTGTATTGCTAAACTTCAGCATCTGAACCTTGTGAAGCTTCTTGGATACTGCATTCATAGAAATGAACTAATTTTGATTTATGAATACATGACTAACAAAAGCTTGGACATGTATCTCTTTGGTTTGACTCCATCGCGCATCTCCATATATATGATTTCAGTTTTTTTTTTTCTTTTATATAGTAAGATATTATCTTTTTATCAGATGAAACCATTTGTAATATCTTATGAAAAGTGGCGTGTGACAGGTAATGTATGATGCTACTGGTGTACGATTACAAGCTGGACGCCAGGCAGAGGTTTGATCTCCCCACACAGCCTCATATTTTCACCATAACAATTTTATGTGTTCATGTGAATAAAGGGCTAATAATTTACAAAATCTCAGGTTCTAAATCAAATTGTATATGAACTTCCTGCTGAACATCCCTTGGCTGAATCCAGACCACTACGTGAACTTCTTGGCCACACCCCTCCTCAGGTCTGTCTATGCATTTTCTTCAAGTCTTTGGACTCTAAGAACATTAAATATTCAGTATTGAAAACCGAACTATGATGGGATGATCACTTTGCTTGAATTTTTTTCATCATAACACCTCCTCGGGCCAATTTGCTTTAAGCATAATAATTATAGGTGTCAGTTTCGACCACATCTACATTTGCATGTACCTGTTCAATTCATGTCTTGCATCTAACAGGTTTAATGGACAAATTTTGAATATCTTGCTCAAAAGGAAACGGGTCGAAAGCTACCTATATTGTATTGTTAATGCATAAAACCCCCTCAATCATTTTTTCCTCAAATAAGCCATATTATTATTGAAATGCTTTGAAATATATAAGAGGATTTGAAACACAAAGTATCTGAAAAATTAAAAATCTCCGGGCAAAAAGTGTTGTGGGTAAACCCGAACCGTAGCAACAAATTACTTATTATGACCCGAACCATTAGCCACCGCACTCACGCCCATTTTCCTAATCACAAAAGTCACTCTTTTTAAATTCTCCACATGGATGTATATCATGCCACAACCAAATGTCTCAAATTATTTGCTTTTGGGTAGACAATTTCAAGTTATCATGAGTTAAATCTGATAATAGCCACTTTTTCTAAATATATGATCTGAGGTGTGATTCATCACCTAATTACTATGAAAATGCCAAGAAATATATAACTTCTTAGTTCAATAATCCCTCTCTTTGACTTCACCTATGTAAAAATCATTATTAATTTATATTTCAGGTGTTCGCTGGTTGGTTTCTGGGCTTCGTGACAGCAGGAATTGTTTACTTACTCTCACATAACTATTTTGTTAGCAAAGGTTGTTTACTTACTCGAACATTGTATGGTTAATGGTACATCCTTTATGCCCTCTTCCTCACCAATTATTTGAATAATTGGTGAAAAGTTGTATAACCTATAACGGGAGGGCATGATCTTAAAAAGTTCACCTTAAAAATGATTAAAAATGCTTTGTCTCACTTATTTAGAGAGTGATACGCCTGATTAGGAACATCATACCATTAAGCAAGCCTCAAGGATGGTGGAAGTGGTTGTCCCATGGTATGGTTGGTGTTGAAGGTACGAAAGATGCAACCCAGCTTCCTGGTGTTGTTTTTGATGAAGTAATCATGGTATGTATGTTAAGATAGATTAGGCGTAACAATCCACTTGATCATCTGTTATGTAATCTACCCAATAACAATTGCATTTTCGTCTAAAGACAATTAGGAGATCCTTATTATCGTTTATAGCTCAACATGTTTTCTATTTTTTTGATACATGTATCACAACTACCTATTGACTTCCATTAATTCTAAATCTAAAGTAACTGAAAATACAAAAGTACTAAATTGCTCCTATTGTAATTTAAAGTCACTTTGTTTAAGAATCTGATCATCAAATAACTTGACACGATCTTTACTTGTGACGGAACAAAGTTTCATCCTGCTGGACCTGGTGAAATTCTTTGGCCTCGATTATATTTTCTATATGTATACATTGAAATTCGCCAATGAATCTTCACAAGTATATGCATCACAATTTAAATTATTCCTAACCATGGAAACTTATTGCAGTTGCAGACACTGACTATAATCTGGGTCCAAGCACTATCGTTTCAAATGAAAGTAACACTTGCAGGCATAACATAACCGAAGACCCTCTATATACGTTATTCATGATAGTTTGATTTGAATTTTTTTAAGCTTAATATATTCTATTAATAATTTTGTTAATATTTGTTTGCGATTATTGATATTTAATTACTATTTATTATGTGATTGTTTTAGTTGTCATCATGGTGAGGAAGAGGAGAACCGAACTTCCCGGTGCAGGAGAGAGCTCTGAACCTCAGCGTGCTGCGGGTGCCCAACGTCCGCCCGCATAGCAGCAACCACAACAACAGCCGCAACTGCAGCAACGGCCACCCGCACAACAGCAGACCCAACAAAGGACCACAATACTCATAGAGATAGCTTGCATAGGTTTCAATGACTTCACAAAATGACTCTTGGAGAGAATGCCGAGATGCCGCCATGGGTATTTCCATGTCGTAAACAATGATTATACTGAATGTTAGTTGTTTGCCATTGGTGTGAGCATACATTTACTTAAAAATGTGTATTTATAGGACTGTAGGTGACAAAAAAAATGGAATCGCATGACGATGAATGGAAAGGATGGAATTGGAGAACTGAAGGGGACTTGATGGTTAATGGTACATCCTTTATGCCCTCGACTCCCTCGAGTGCAGAAGTTAGTGGTGAGTATTGATAGAAGTCAACTCATCAATGTTTCGATCTATATTTTATAAAACAACTTCTGTGTATAGTTTTGATTTTTGACCATCTGTATGAATACATTTAGCATTAACATTCGCTGATTATGTTTAACAATGCATCTATGGGTTACTTGATTTATTTGCTCAGATGTACTATTGTAGTAGCTTTTAGTCTTTTATCAGTTTTGAGCTTTAAAAATTTATACGTGCATCACCTTTAAAAAAAAGACTTTTTTGAACGGTATTTATAAATCCATGGATGGGATGCATGATGTAGCTGTTTACTTGAAACAATACAAGAATAGTTCAAAGTATAAGCTCCCAAAAAATAGTATTTGTATCATTATGTACATCTTCACCATATTTCACAACGTACTATTCACATTAAAAACCATATGCTATTTGCTTTAGAGCCAACAAAATCATAATGGTCAACTTTATTGTTTTCTTTCTAATAGTTGCTACACTTTGAACTTACAATAACCCAACAGAGTATATAGGACCACAATATAATTAACAACATAATAGCATTACCAAAAGCTTTAATATCTGTTTTTGTTTAAGAAATTGAAAATGGAAACTCAATCTATGAGTGGTGATTAACAGGATGGCGGTAAGGTAATTTATGCAATCACTATTGACAAACAAGACCTTATCACTCTGTGTCATCAACTTCCAAACAATCTTTATAAAACTAGACGAGTACCTGTGCATAGCAACGGGATTTTATAACGGCATATAGTTTTAGTATGTATAGGTTCACTATAGACTTTGAGTAGTAATGATTAAGATACACTATATTGATTATGAAATACATATTTAAACAAAAAAATAACATCAAAATTAAAAATGTATACATCAAACCATATTCAAATAATTATTATATTAAAATATACAATAAAACAAATGTCCTTAAAAATAATTTTAGAATAACTAAAACCATCCAAATTATAATTACAAGTCATGCCCGCCCATCGGGCAGGCTTTGCGGGCGGGCTTATATGCCCAGTAGGGCTTATAAGTCATGCCCGCCCATCGGGCGGGCCATGAAGTCTAGTATATATATATAAGTAAATAAACAAATTTAAATAAATATACACATTAAAATATATAAACACGATAACAAAACAATATAAAAGGAAAATAAAATAACTGATCCCGAGTCGAGGAAAGATATGCGCCTTCTTTTCGGCTTCGATTGTGTGCCATGAATCATAGTACATCGGGAACTCCCTAATCAGCTCACCAACGAAGTTACTGAACCACTTAGCGTTGTCGCCGACATGAGTGATTGTCCCCTGATCATTGAAGTCAAAGTCAATAGGTTGTGGGCCGAAATCACGCACGACATTCTTGAGGGCTACGTTCTTGGTGGCTTTACGAACACCCGTCCTGCTGCCGCCATCTCTCCCTCCATTGCCCCTACCCCTGCCCCTTCGGGGTCGTGATCCTACAAATTGAAGTGAGTGAAAACACGTCATAAAATAACAAGTAGCCAAATACAAATGATCAAGTTTATGTTTCTTTTTAAATAATCCGTAAATTCTTACCACGGCAACCGCTGTCAAGACTACGCGGGGGAGGTGGTGGGTCACCAGCACCGTCACCACTATGACCGCGTGTGACTGCTGCTGCCATCTATAAAAGTAGAAGTTGTTATATGCACTTAATTAAACATATTCAAAAGATTTGACACAAACACATATAACCGTGGAGTTATTACGAGTTGTTTTGTTCACCTAGTGCAATTATGGAATTCAATCCTAACCCAATCTTTGAATGATTCGTCTCATATATGAATGCATATAACTGATTTACTATTTGAGAAAATTTTGGCAGCATTTCCCCTCAACTCCTCAAATATGTGCATTCAAGACATATTCGTAGGAGTAAAGGAGAAACACTTCGAAATCATCTCAAATAGTAAATCAGATATACACATCCATATCCTAAATGAGACAAAATATTCAAAAAGCAGTCCTAAATAGGGGAATTTTCGAAATTAATTTCTAATAAATTAATTCCAGTCGGGGTTTTCTATAGGATGATTAACTTCGGATGGGGACTTTCCGAAATTAATCACTAAAATCCTAAAACATTTACAAAAGTCTAACAATCAAATGCCATTCAAATATTAACCAAACGCATATGCAGAAAATGTCTAATATAAATGAGCTTGTTCTTAATAGCTTATTAGTTTATGAGCTAAATAAATTCTTATAGCTAAGTCATAAAAATCAAATCAAAACCAGCATCTCAAGTTCTCAACCATAGTTATCTAACAATAAATCTCATCACCATTCATCACTAATCTACTTCAACTAAATACAATGAAGTGTTTAGAATATAGCGTTTAGATTGGCTCATCAGCTTACTTCACATAAGCTAGTTTAAAATAGCTTATTTAAAACAAGCTAGTAAACCTAATATATTTATCACAAATCTAACTAACCAAACGAATTTTTGGGAATTAAATGTTCTGAAGATTAAGTATCAAGAATTACAAGTGTTGAAGGTTAGTACTGATGAGAAGAATACTCTAACAGTTTCAATTGCTAGTGTATATCTAAGGACTGTTCAAGATATAACTAACTGTACTAACTGAAGCTAGTACTGGTAGTACAAAGAAGGTACTGCTAGTCGATACTGCTGAGTGGATAAGTGTCACATATACCACTACTGGTTGGATAAGTATTGAAAAGATATTTGTGTACTAAAGTCAAGTATATACGGTAGATAATATCTTTGGACAAAGTGATCAGTAACAAGTTGTGTACACAGATACATGTTGTATCTTATGTACTGACACACTCAAGATAAGTTAGCAAGTAGTTTGATAAGACTTAACAATATTGTAAAGATCTTTCTTGTTATATAAAAGAAAGATATTAGACTAGATATATGAGTTACTAAGAGTAAACTAATTAAGTGCTTAGAATATAACTCTTAAGAACATAGAACTAACACATATATCACAAGTCATAGAAACATAAGATTCAAGGTTTTGTAACCCTAGTGATAGTGAAGATCACTCGTATTATCTTGAATAATATCGAATCGTTTTGTGATAACATTGCATGTTCTTTTTTCAATATACACAAGCATAACTGTTCCATTTTCATAACACAAATAACCTTCTAAGTGTGATTAAGTAAATTCCGCGTACTTGATCATATTAACTCAACTTATCACATACACAAAGCAACAAAGGTTTAACCACCTTCCAGTGTTTCGATCAACCCCTCAATTGGTATCAGAGAAAGGCTGATATAGTTGATTTAGAAGAAGAAGAAGAAGAAATGGACGTTGAATCTATTCAGACCAATGTTGCTGCAAAACTGCCCATGCTCAAACAGAATGAGTTTGAGATGTGGAGGCTGAGGATAGAGCAATATTTCCAAGTGCAAGACTATGCACTTTGGGAAATCATTGAAGATGGAAACTCTTACCAGCCTACCACCATTACATCAACAGTGGACGGAAAAGTGGTGACAACTCTGCAGACACACCCAACATCTGCAGAAGACAGAATAAAGAAGAAAAATGACTTAAAGGCAAGAAGCATGCTGATGATGACCATTCCCAATGATCAACTTCTAAACTTCAGCAAGTTCAAAGATGCCAAGTCATTATTTGAAGCTATTGTTGCCAGATATGGTGGAAATGAAGCCACCAAGAAAACCCACAAGTCACTGCTCAAGTAGCAGTTTGAAAACTTGTGGAACGTTTTGGTTATAGTTCGATTGAGATATTTATGTATTGAATGTGTTTAGCATGCGGAATCTACTACAACACACTTTAAAAGAACACAAGGTGGTGAGTTTAAGTAAATGTGTGAATGCAATGAACAAAGAACACAACTTTGTTTAGAACAAAACGATTCAATATTATTGATGAAATAATACGGATGATCTAAATATCACCAGGATTACAAAGTAATCTTGAATCTAAGATTGTAAAAAGGATTTGTGATTCGAAGTAACTAAGTTACTTGAGAGATAGTTTGGTTCGTGGTTATTAGTTGTGAAAGATGCATGCATGAAGAAGTGACTAAGATATCCTTTTATAAGATAAGGATATCTTATTACATGTTGTCAAGTAGATGAATATAATACTATACTTTGACTATATTTGCGCCTACAATTAAATACAACTACCCATGTACACTCTGATATATTCTTCTGTCACCACAGAAGACTAATCTACTTCTACATAACGTATAACAATGTACAAAGACTAATAATTCAACTAAATATCTATTACAAAATATCTAATCGACTTGACATAAGCTTGGCAGGCTCTTCATTAGCTAGCAGTACCTTCTACCCAGAAGGTACTGGTAGAACATCTTCGTACACTACAAAATCAACTAGCAGGCTCTTCTCATCATTGGCAGGCTCTTTGACTTTGATCATTTTATTCCCAACAATCCTCCCCTAAACTTGTTATTTCCATTAAAATACACAAGTTTCTGATGAATAAAATACATACCTTGAGGATTTGAGAACTCTTCCAAAAACCTTACTTTCTATCCTTCCTTTTTCTTTCATATTGCTCAGATATGCTCCTTAGCAAACTCTGAACAATCTCTGAGTTTTCTTCATCCTTGTCACACCTTAATCTCTTGGAGATCATAGCTTTAAGCACTTCATAGCTAAGAGGATACTCTTTCTCAGCTAACATAAAAAGTTCTATCCCACTCTGTGTGAAAAGATGATGAGTATGGCTATGACTTAGAAATTCCCAAGTTGTTGAAGGATCATAATAGGGAAATTTCCAATGAACATCTTTGGGATCAGGATCGAACATCCTATTGAATTCCACCCAAAGCTCTTGTTCCTTAGCATCTGTACTAGAATTTGTGGCTAACCTAATCTGCACTAGATTCCACAATTCTTCCAAATCTGCTCTATCAGATGCTCTAACTAAATTTTCAAAATTCTTGAAGATAGCAGACTGTCCCCCAACCCTTAATATTTTCCATGACTTACCAAATCTATCATGGTGTATTTTCCAATCAATTATAGGGTGTCTAGACCTAATTGGATCAGCATGAATGATAGTAGGTAAAGTAATCAACATTTTACTTACTTGCCCTTGATCCAATTTTGCTACTTCTTTCTTCTGAGCATCTTCCTTCTTCTTTGAGGGATGTACATCAGATGGAACATTATAGTAAAGATTCTTGTAGGCTTGAAGATATAAAAAGAAGATTTCATCAGCAGATTTCTTCTTAAGTTGATAATCAGTCCAATTTGCCTGATTCTTCAAAAATTTCTTCATAAAGATTGTTTGATCTTTGTTAGTTTTGCCCACTTTAAAACCTCTCTTCTGACTTTCCTTCATCTTCTCAAAAATGTCAGCCAAAGCTGCTTCTTTGTATTTCTTGTTGATGAAAGATTCAAGTGCTTCAGTCTTCTCATCAGAATTGAGTGTCTTGTCATTTACTATGTTTGCTGCATGACCTTTCACAATTGGATCATTGTTAATAATCCATAACATCTGTGCATCAAAGGTCTCTTGAGCAATTTGAGTATCAAGAAGAGCTTGAGCAGCTTCTTCAGCTTCTTTCTGCTCTTTCATTTCTTCAAGCATTCTTGAGGCTTCTCTAGCTTTTAGCTCTTTTTCTTGAACTCTTTTGGCCTCTTCTTCTCCTAAAGCCATCTGAATTTGCTGAGTTCTTTTCAACTTCTTGGACTTTGGCTCATCTTCAATTAGAATACCTTTGCCCTTATCCTTTGGAGTTTGATCATGTGATGGAGCAGAGGATTGCTCATCAGCAACTAGAATCCTCTTTCTCTTGTACACTCTCTCAGCAGACCCTTTATACCCTATAGCCAATAGCCTTTCTCTCCTAGCAGACTCTTCTTCTGCCCTAGCAGGCTCTTGCCCTGCTCCAACAGGCTCTTGCCCTGCTCCAACAGGCTCTTCATCATAAACTTGAGTTCCATCATGGAATTTAAATTGAGCCTGTTCCTCCTCTTCTTCCTCATCTTCAGACATATCCTTCCTCCCCTTTTTGGAAGAGTGATCTATCCTATCAGCATCTGACTGTGAAGAACTAGATAAAAACAACCTTTGCAGACTTTTTACCTTTTAACTTCTTCACTTCACCCTCCAATCTCTTAACCCTTTTAACCAATTTGATGTTGATCTTAGAAAACTTTTCATTTTGACTTTTAAGAGCTTTCTCTAAGAACTTCACCTTGTCTTTCAACTCTTGCATTGTCTGAGGTGATTGGGTTTGTGATGTATGATGTGGGGATGGTGGTGGTGTTGCTGATGGTACTGGAGATGGTGTTGGTGATTTTTGATGTGTTTGAGAAATGAAACCATGTGAAGAACTAGATGATGATGTATCAGCAGATTGTGTTGGTTCTTCTGGATGTTGTGGTACCATTTCATCAAAAAGTGGAACTTCCTCCCCTCTAAAACCAATTCTCATATTTGAAAATACTTTTTGAGAAAGTTTTGGTGTTTCATAAACTGAGTCTGTGGGAAGCAACACATGTTGTAATTTTCCAATGATGCATCCAATGAATCTTGGATACATCAAAAATTTTGTTTTACTATCCACATTGTTTATCAATCCTTCAAAAATATATTTAGAAAAATTGTATTTTCTGTTTGTAGCTAAGCAAATGAGAGCAGAAGCCATGTTGCCACTAAATTGCTCCCAAGAGGTTTTCTTCTGGCTCAAACAGTGAAGGATTGTGTGAATCAAAAATCTCCATTGTAGAGTAAGATGCTTTTTCAGAAAAGTGAGTTTGTTGAACTCAGCATGATACCCCATTCTTGTTAAATTTTCAAAAATTTCAGTATCTGGTAATTGACTAATACCATCAGAATCATCCAAATGAAGATGTCTTCTTATGGATGACTCAGTAAGAGTCAAATGTTTACCATCCACTTTGGCTTTTATTCTTTGTTCCCCATTTTCAGAAGTTTTAATTTTAGCAGATTCCCAAAATTGTAAAATTTGTTTTTCATAAATAGTGGGATTGACAAGCAAAGCAAACCTGATGTAGGAGTTGTTTAAAAAGTTCCACTACTTGATGAAATGAGGCATTATCCTCTGACTTCTCCAAAAATGCTAACTGATTGTGACGTTGAACAAAGTTTAGATCAATTGTGGAAGCCATAATGAAAATTTTGAATATGATGGTGGGATTGTTTGATAGTACTGGTAGAAGATGAAAGATGTATGTGAATTATGATAATGACTGATGAAAGAAGATATGAGAGAATTACTTTTAACCGACAATAATAAAGATTATAAAAAGAAATTGAAAAGGCGGTTAAAAAGATCTTTTATATATGAAATATAATATAATATAATCATCAGTAATTTACATAACTATCCCAACGGCTAATTTTAACTACCAGGCCTAAAAGGCTAAAACTTTTTCTGACAGGCTCAACGGCTATCTAGCAGTACCTTTGTACTCTAGCAGTACCATTTTTGTACTAGCAGTACCTTTTAAAGTTTTATAAAAATCCCTTATAGTTTTTAGCAAACTATCAGCTATCAACGGATTTGAGTTGTCTTTACCAAAAGCCGTTTGCTTAAGGACTAGTTAACTATTTACAATTAAGTATGGTTAGTTAATAACCATATAGTTTTTGGTAAACTATCAACCATCAACGGATTTGATTTGTCTTTACCAAAAGCCGTTTGCTTAAGGACTAGTCAACTCTTAAGTTTGTAAAAAACTTGGTGAGATGAATACCAAAAGCCATGATGGCCCAAAAGATGGTGCAATTTCCTTGGATGGAGGAAATTTAAATCAGGCAATGATGCTGTGTATCTTGGATGATTGGCTCAACAAGTGAAATCATCTAATAGCATGCCTTTGAGTTGAAAACATTTCTTAGTTTGATCTAGATAGAACTTTCTCCTTGAGAAATACTTCATCCCTTCTAGATATGTGATCTAACTCTCCCTTTTTCAACTCTGCATCATCTTGTATGCTTTTGTCTTTTCTTTCATTAATTGGTCTTTCTTCCATTCTGGACTATAAATTCCTCCCCTGAGATTGTTGTTTCTCCTGAAATGAATAAAACTTTTGTTGTCCCTTTTGTTTGAAAGAACTCTTGTTTTGTTATCAACCTGAAACGTGTTAGTTACAAACCAAAAGAACAAGGTGTAGAACACTTGATCTTATATAATTGTGAACATTCAAGCATTTATATGAACAAAACATAGCAATTTTGTATCAGCAGTACCAATTATGAACTAACAGGACCTTTTGACTAACTAGCAGTACCATGTTAAAAATGCAATACCAGTTAATTTTATGAACAAAAACATATGATTTTCAAAGATTTATCATTCCAATACCTCCTACAAGATATTTGAATCTACCTAAATCAAAAGCTTTGGTGAGAAGGTCTGCATAATTCTTTTCAGAATCAATTTTAACAACTTGAATTAACCTTTTCTCATTGCAATCCCTTATGAAATGGTGTCTGATTTCAATATGTTTTGTTTTTGAGTGTTGAACTGGGTTTTTAATGATACAAATAGTACTGCTATTGTCAATATAAATAATGGTGTTAAGAAAATTGTACCCATAGTCAAGCATTTGATTTTTGATCCAAAGAACTTGCCCACAACAACTTGCACCAGCAACATATTCTGCTTCAGTTGTAGAGTTGGCCACCATTGTTTGTTTCTTGCATTGCCAAGAGATTAGTCTGCAACCAAGAAATTGACATCCACCAGTTGTGGATTTTCTGTCTAGTGTTGCACCAGCATAGTCACTATCCGAATAAGCCACTAATTCAAAAGATGATTCCCTTGGATACCAAAGACCCAACCTAGGTTGACCCTTAAGATATCTAAAGATTCTTTTGACTGCTGTGAGATGAGAGATTTTGGGATGTATTTGAAACCTTGCACACACACATACTGAGAACATGATATCTGGTCTTGATGATGTAAGATACATCAAAGATCCAATCATAGACCTATAATTGTGCAAATCCATATCTTCTCCTTCAGCATCCTTGAGTAGCCCTTTGTCTGGATCCATTGGTGTACTTGCAACCTTAGAATCAGCAAAATTGAATTTCCTTAAGATCTCTGCTACATACTTATCTTGGCTGATAAATATGCCTTCTTTGGATTGTTTCACTTGGAGACCTAAAAAGAAAGTAAGTTCCCCCATGGAACTCATTTCAAACTTACTGTGCATAAGTTTTTCAAATTCTACACACAAGCCTTGGTTTGTTGATCCAAAGATTATGTCATCAACATAAATCTGCACTAACAAGATGTCTTTCTTTGTCCTTTTGATGAACAAAGTTGGATCAATCCTGCCTCTTTGGAATCCACTTTCTAGTAGAAAACAAGCCAATGTTTCATACCATGCCCTTGGAGCTTGATGTAGGCCATACAAAGCCTTGGTAACCTTGTAAACTTTATCTGGATACTCAGCATCAATGAAGCCTGGAGGTTGAGATACATATACTGGTTCTTCAATTTCACCATACAAAAATGCACTCTTAACATCCATTTGATAGACAGTGAAGCCTATGAATGAAGCATAGGCTAAGAAAAGCCTAATTGCTTCAAGTCTTGCAACTGGAGCAAACACTTCTTCATAATCTACCCCTTCCTCTTGAGTATATCCTTGTGCTACCAATCTAGCCTTGTTCCTGATCACTATACCCCTTTCATCCTTCTTGTTTCTGAACACCCATTTGGTTCCAATTGCCCTATGACCTCTGGGCAAATCAACCAATATCCAAACCTTCTGAATCTTGAATTGGAGAAGCTCTTCTTGCATAGCTTCCACCCAACTTGCATCATCTAAAGCTTTGTTTATGTTCTTGGGTTCAGCCTGAGATAGAAAACATGAAAACAGGCATATATTGGAATTATCATTATTCTTTTCTTCATAAATAGAGGAGATTAACCCTTCTTCATCTGAGGATAAGACTTGAGATAAACCAACTTGAGATCTTGTTCTAACACCAGAAGTTATGCTTCCAATCACATCATCAGTTGAGTGATCTTTTAGAATTCTAGTGTTTGGTGTTTTAGGAACTTCATATGTAGTTGGAAGATTGCTAATCCCAACCTCTTCTTGAAAAGAATCATCTATTTGAACATTCAAGGGCTCAGCAGTACCAATACTTGTACTAGCAGGACCATCTGAAGAACTGGCAGTACCATTGTCATTAGCACCACTTTCTTGATTCTCTTGATTCTGAGTTCCTTGATCTTCTTCATTGCCTTCATTTCTTGTATTTGAAGGTCCTTCTTGTCTTGAAGATAGATCCATACTTTTCCAAATTGGCATCCAGATGTAATCTTGATTATTAGGAGCTTCAACATTTTCTTTAGAACCTGCATTATCATTAGCATGTGTTCCTGAAACAGGCACATAATTCATAGATTCTGAAAGCCTATCAACATCAAACATCCAATCTGGTCCAACTCCTTTCACATTTGCTAGTTTCTCTTGAAACTCTATGTGAAGATTCTCTTCTACTAGCCTAGTGCAAGTATTAAACACTCTATAGGCCTTACTCTGCAAGGAATACCCTATCAAAAAGCCAACATCTGCTTTTCCATCAAATTTGCCTAAATGATCTTTGGTATTGAGAATAGTAACCTGACAACCAAAAGGTCTCATAAAACTTAAAGATGGTTTTCTACCAAAGAAAAGTTCATAAGGTGTTTTTCTATGTGGTTTTGTCACAAGAACCCTGTTTTGTACATAACAAGCAGTACCAACTGCTTCAGCCCAAAATGAAATAGGCAACTTAGAGTCTACTAACATAGTTCTAGCAGCCTCTATAAGTGTTCTATTCTTTCTTTCTGCTACTCCATTTTGCTGAGGTGTTCTAGCTACACTAAACTCTCTTTTTATGCCTTTTTCCTTGCAAAAGTCATCCATTACTCTATTCTTGAACTCTGTCCCATTGTCACACCTGATGATTTTGACTTTCTTATCAGATTGGTTTTCTACCTCAGTGATATAGGTTTTAAGTATCTCACTAGTTTCATGTTTAGATCTTAAGAAGAAAACCCATGAAAATCTGCTATAGTCATCAGTAACAACCAGACAATATTTCTTTCCATTCAAGCTACACACATTAGTAGGACCAAAGAGATCCATATGAAGCATATGTAAAGCCTGAGAAATAGAGTTTTGGGTCTTGGGCTTACAAGAAGCTCTATGTTGTTTGCCTTTTAGACAGTCAACACAAGTTTGGTCGTTTTGGAAAATCTTTTTGGGTAAACCTCTTACTAAATCATATTTTGCAATAGTGTTGATTGTTTTAAAGTTTACATGACCAAGCCTTCTATGCCAAATCATAGATTCATCCAATGAGGCCTTTGCTATCAAACAAGTTAATCCTTCCTTGGGATCAATGTTCTTTAAATTGACAACATACATATTGTTCCTTTTTGGAATTTTAAGAAGGATCTGACTCTCATCAGGCATCTTAAAATCAGAAGAAAGAACCATACATTCATTGTCAGTAAATAGAACATTGTTCTTTTTGTCACACATTTGTGAGACACTAAGAAGATTAAACTGAAGTTCTTTCACAAAATACACATTTTCAAAATCTATTTTACTGGTTTTTATAGTACCTTTACCAGTGATCTTTCCTTTTATTCCTCCCCCAAAGGTAACATATCCTCCATCAAAAGTTTTGAAGTCTGAGAGGAATGACATGTTGCCTGTCATGTGCCTTGAACACCCACTATCAACATATCCTTGATCTTCAATATCAGTTGAATGTTCCTGCACATGAATAAACATATTAGTTTCCTTGGGGTACCCAAGCCATGACAGACTTGGGTTTGCCTCTTGCATCAATGAAGTCAAACCTTTTCAGGATTGTTGATGCACCTTTAGATTGGATTGGTTTCCAAATCCAACATGCTGAGGACTTAACAGCACTTTCCCTTTTAATCCATTGTGTGGTCTTTGGTCTATCAGTACCAATTTTGGCAATACCAATTTTGGCAGTACCATGTGGTCTAGCAGGACCTTTTGGTCTAGCAGGACCTTTGGTTTTTGGACTCCAAACTTTTGTTTTGACCACATTTATCTTTTGAATAGGATTCTTCTCAACTTTTGGTACAGATTTATAAGTGTTTCTTGTACCCTTATCAGTTGGTTTTGCAATAACAGGCTTATCTTGTCTAACAATATGTTTAACATTTGTGGTGTTAGACTTAACAAAACATTTTCTGGGGTGAGTAACATTTGTTTTAGACTTTGATTTACTCCCAGAAACCCATTTATTACAATAAGCATGAAGATGTTTAAAGCTACCACAATAATAACAAGCTTTATTAAACATAACAAAGTCATCACCTAATTGTTGTGATTTAAGGTTGTTCCAATTTCTTTGGCTTCCCCTAGGTTTGTTATTACATTTTTCACAACTTTCAACTGTCTTTAAAACAGTTTTGGCTTTAGCTTTTACTTCTACTTTCTTAGGACTGGTTGGTCCTACTTTGATTCCTTTAATAGGAATAGTCTCATCTTCATCATCATCAGATACCCAATCCTCAATAATTAGGACATCTGGTCTCTTCTCAGTGAGCACCTTGGAGAGTGAGACATTCTTAGCACTCTCAGAAGGTTCACTTATCACTTCAGGCTTAGCTAATGGTTTTGCAACAAATTCATGTAAACCTGATGCAGCAAGATCACTACCTTGTGGACAAGGAATTCCTCTATAAGGAGGTGGACATTTGTTGTATCCTATCCCTGATTTTATCCTTTTATTCATCTGATTCTCTACTATACTCCTAGTACACTCAGAAGCATTTTCCAATTTAGTAACAGTCAGTTGAATATTGTCTCTAGCTAATGTCACTTTAGTGCACTCATTTCTTACCATTTCTATTTCTATATCTTTCAAAAATATTTGTCTATGAAGAGCATTTTTGGCATCAGTAAAGGTAAGTTCATTTTCTCTATAGTGAGTGATTTGTTTTTCTAGCTTAGACATACCACACTTGTGGTCAAATAGAGCTTGATTGGTTTTTCTTTCTACTATTGTGAGTTCATCAAAGCATTTTCTTAAAGTTTGCAATTCTTTAAATGCTTCACATGTATTTGAACATTTAGAAATTATTACCTCAGGAGTGGAGAATGCCATCAAAGCCAATTCATCAGAAGTTGACTCATCTTCACCCATGAAACTCCAATCAAAACCCATGCCATCTATAGCAACCATTGCTTTTGGCTCAGCAACTTCAACAACCTTACTCTTGCTTTCAAAGCTTCCTTTCTTCTCAAAGCTTCCTTGGTTTCTATTGTCAAACCCTCTACCTCTGTCATCCTGCCTCTTAGGTCTTCTACACTCTCTAGAGTAGTGACCTTTCATGTGGCAGTTGTAACACTCCACCTTTGACTTATCATAGCCAGCAGGCTCACTTCCATCTATCAGTATCTTCTTGCCAGTCCTCATCATCAACTGCTTAGCTCTAATGCTTAAAAGTGAAAGTTGCCACTTTAGGTCCATTACTTCAAGATCATCAGGATGAATCTCTTGAAGGTCTTCAAATGTTAATACAGACCCATTGTGTTGAGATGTAAGAAAAGCACACCCAATTGTTTCATCCAAAATGGACTTGGTGCTACTAGAAGTACTAGCAGTACCAAAGGTTGTGTTAGCAGTACCTTCTTCTCTGCCACCTTTGTCTTCATGATCAACCTTTGAGATGTTTGGGGATGAAACAAATGCCATATTTCCTGAGCTTGACCCAGTAGTCTTCTTTACTTCATGTTCTACAATCTTGAAATTGTTGTAGAGATCATTGAGACTCATCTGGTCAATATCTGACTTGTTCTTCCATACAATGACATGCATAGACCATTCTGAAGGTAAACTCCTAAGAAATTTAGAGTTTAGGTCTTCTTGAGTTATCATCACTTCATGGATGGCTAACTGATTTGCAAGCTTCTGAAGTCTATTGAACATACTGTCCAAAGACTCATTGGTTGTGGCTGTGAAGTTCTCAAATTGTTGTTTGAGAAGTGTTTTCTGTGTTTTCTTGGTAGCATCATTACCACCAAACCTAGCCACAATAGCTTCAAAGAGGGTTTTAGCATCTTTGTATTTGTTAAAAATCAGAAGTTGATCATTTGGAATAGTCATCAGTAACATACTCCTTGCCTTGAGATCATTTTTCTTCTGAATTCTTTCATCTGCATTTGATGGTTGGTTTTGTATTGTTGATACAAGAGCATCATTTACTGTTGATGTGGTGATTTGGGGTTTAAATGAATTGCCTTGTTCAATAATCTCCCAAAGTGCATAGTCCTGCACTTGAAAGTATTGTTCAACCCTGAGTCGCCACATTTCAAACTCATTTTGTTTCAGTAGTGGAAGTTTAGCTGCAACATTTGTCTGAATATGTTCAACATCCATTTTTCTTTTAAATTTGTAAATATCAAGCCTAGCTCTGATACCACTTGTGGAACGTTTTGGTTATAGTTCGATTGAGATATTTATGTATTGAATGTGTTTAGCATGCGGAATCTACTACAACACACTTTAAAAGAACACAAGGTGGTGAGTTTAAGTAAATGTGTGAATGCAATGAACAAAGAACACAACTTTGTTTAGAACAAAACGATTCAATATTATTGATGAAATAATACGGATGATCTAAATATCACCAGGATTACAAAGTAATCTTGAATCTAAGATTGTAAAAAGGATTTGTGATTCGAAGTAACTAAGTTACTTGAGAGATAGTTTGGTTCGTGGTTATTAGTTGTGAAAGATGCATGCATGAAGAAGTGACTAAGATATCCTTTTATAAGATAAGGATATCTTATTACATGTTGTCAAGTAGATGAATATAATACTATACTTTGACTATATTTGCGCCTACAATTAAATACAACTACCCATGTACACTCTGATATATTCTTCTGTCACCACAGAAGACTAATCTACTTCTACATAACGTATAACAATGTACAAAGACTAATAATTCAACTAAATATCTATTACAAAATATCTAATCGACTTGACATAAGCTTGGCAGGCTCTTCATTAGCTAGCAGTACCTTCTACCCAGAAGGTACTGGTAGAACATCTTCGTACACTACAAAATCAACTAGCAGGCTCTTCTCATCATTGGCAGGCTCTTTGACTTTGATCATTTTATTCCCAACAAAACTTCTCCTCTACCAACAATGAATCTCTTGACCATATGTTTAATAGGCTTCAGAATATTGTGAGCCAACTTGCTATTCTTGGGGTTGAAATACGTCAAGAAGATTTGAACTCAAAATTTCTGAGAAGCTTACCAGAAGAGTGGGCTATGCATGTTGTTGTTTGGAAGAATAAACCAGACCTTGATACAATGGAGCTGATAGATTTGTATAGCAACTTTAAGATTATGGAGCAAGATTTGTAGAAGAATGAAGGTACTAGCTCTAATACTGGGAACATGGCATTTATGTCAACTCCTAGTACCTCAAAATCAAGTGAAGAGGTGAAAGTTGTTGATGGTGTTGGTACTGCTAGTTCATCAAGTAGTACCATGGGTATTTTGGATGAAAAGACTTGTTGTGCATTTCTCACAAGTCGAAATGATGGGTCCATGCTCACCTATGAAGACCTCCAAGAGATCAATGATGATGATCTGGAGGAAATGGACCTAAAATGGCAAATTTCTCTTCCTAGCATGAGAGCCAAGAAGTTCTATCAAAGGACGGGGAAGAAGCTTTTAATCAGCAATACTGATATTGCTGTTTTTGACAAGTCAAAGATAGAGGGCTATAACATCCACATGATGGGGCACTTCTCAAGAGAATGTAGAAGGCCAAGGGAGCAAGATAGCAAGAACAAAGGTTTTGGAAGCACATCCAAAACAAGGGAGGTTTCTGAGCCAAACTCAAAAGCTATGGTAGCTATTGATGGGCTAGGTTTTGATTGGAGTTTCATGGCTGATGAAGAAGAAGATTCTTCACAGATGATACTCATGACTTTTTCTACTACTGAGGTACAATCTCATAAAGCTTGTTCAAATGCTTGTACTGCTCTTAAAGAATTACAAACTTTAATCAAATGATGCGTGGTTTTGCGACCTTACAACAGGTTTTACCTCTCAAGGGATCTTGAGAAGTTTGCAATCCCCACCAGGCAGTGTACCTGACCGATGTAGTATAGTGAAGTGGCAAGTACCGGGGGATTGATCGTTCAACTCAAAGAATAGTGTTCGTTAGGATTGAAATTTATCTACTAGGTCTAGAGGTGAGGGATGATTCTTTTTGTATTTTTATATTTTATGAAAAGCAAGTAAAATCTCTGGTTTGAAGGAGTGGGCGGAATTAGTTGCTAATCAACTAACCCAAAAGCTACTAATTAAACTAATGTGCAGGAAAGTAAACTAGGGTTCTACAAGGGAAGTGAAGCATGTCTACCTATGATATGTTACTCCTTGCTAGCTATCCAATTCTACCTATTGAATTGTCACACCTTGTTTTAATTGACGGGTTGTATTCCTTAATACCATTCGTGGGGTGGCGTACGTACTTCCCCAACTCTATAAGCTCCTACTTCACTCCTATGTCGAGCCGGCTAAGAAGCTCCTAACATGGGATCACTAGAATTCGCTCATGCATTAAATACAACCAAATAAACCTAGTACGCATTGGTTCATGTTTCTTAAGACGTTCAAGCAAGTTACCGTATAGGAGGTTAGCCAGTTTTCTTAAGCCTAACATCGATATCACCCAATTAAACAAGAGACAATAGGAAATAAGAATTATAAGCTAAACCAATTAGATCTATTGAAGTGTCACGCCCTTATTGATGACGATAGACACATACATCAACAAGGAATCAATAAGATCTAATTAATTATATACAAGTTTCACACAATCATAAGTAGACACAAGGTGAATTAGCAAAGCATGATCAATGAAGGGCAAACAACCATAATAATGAAAGACATAATTAAGTTAGAATCAACAAACCAATATTTGATGTTTATGAAATGATTGAAACCCTCTAAGTTGCTGGAAAAACACCTACCTAAACCCTAGAATCGGACTTAGGGTTTAGGGCTTACAAATAATGAAGTTATAAGGTTATATTTATAGGTAACTTTCTGTCGGCCCGATCTGACGGCGTCAGACTTAACACGTGACGCCGTCACGACCAATTTTTCACCAAATTGTAGATCTCTTCGTCCCGAATCCGTGGCCTTTTGAATCACCTAAATCCGAGTTCGTATGAGGATTTTATGGCCAAAACAGTAACAGCTACTCCGCGCGCGAGTTGTGATTGTCTTGATTAACTTGTGGCGGTTTCACTAAGGTTCCTTCTCGTGTAAGAATACTTTGACGCCGTCACTCTATATCATCTGACGTCGTCAGGTCTATGATCCTGACGCCGTCACCTTCAAAAATCCTCTGGCCCGTCTCTCTTTAACTTAACACTTGACGGCCTACATCCATTAACACGTGACGCCGTCACAAAACCTTCTGGCGCGTCACGTGTAAATTCATATTCATCCTTTTTCCAGTACGTGACGCCGTCACCTACAAAGCGTGACGCCGTCAAGCTCTGTTTCCAGCTTGATTTTTGGAGACTTTGCCGTTTTCTTCACTTTTCGCTCCAAAAACGTCCAAAATGCTTCCTTTTCCAGATTTCTTCTCCAAAGTACCTAAAATGACAAAAGGAACGATTTAGGGCAATATTTGATCAAATAATCATGAATTAGGGCTTAAATGACCCCCTAAAAGCGGTACACTTTTCGTCTCATCAAATATCCCTACACTTGGGATTTGCTTGTCCTCAAGCAAATGAGCTTTTCCACCAATCAAAATACAAGTTAGGGGTCATTTAACATTAATATAAAAGTAATTACAACAAATGATCGTTCCACCTTAGTCAAAACAAGCACGGAAATTATACACTAGCACCTCACATTAAGTGTTTGGATACTCTCATCTCTCGGGTGTTGTAAATTTATATATGAAAATGGAGAAATATCACTCATTACCTGTCATAGAAAATAGATTACCATAGGCTTGGGAAAGGATCACGCCTCTACCACTTTTGGCGTAAGCACCTAGGATAAACTATCAAAGAGGTCTTTACAAAGGGTTATAACGTTAGGTGTAGGGATAAGGAAAACACGGTTTGTTGGATAAGGATATTTTTACTGGTGGCAAGTCAATCATCTTGGTCAATTACATGTAGAATGAGGCGTTGCTAAGCCAAGACTCGACTCAACTTAAACTAATCACGAACTAATAAACATAGAACAAAACAAAACATAAATAAAAGATAGAGGCGGATGGTAGTCCGTATGCTTTTTCTTCACTTTTTCTTTTTCTTTTTTTTTTTTTTTTTTTTTTTTTTTTTTTTTTTTTTTTTTGCATACACTCTTGCCCTACCATCCAAAACAATACATCACTAGGGATTCTTTGTACCATCCCTACACTTGAACTTTTACATACTTTACATAAAATTATTCTAATGACTCGAATCAAGATAATCGAAACATTTGGAGTACTTTAAAATATTAACGTACATATGGGGGTAATAAATGATGTTCTTCCCCATTACTCCATTACACTAGTACTTTACCCATAAGTCCCAATCGTCCCAAAACAATATGTACAAGGATATGACTCGACTTAGCAACCATGTAATCAATTAGATAATTAACTAAGGGTTTAAACAAATGTTGTCACAATAATGCACTAAAGATGAGTGCACACAAGGTAGGCTAAGGCGATTTGGGTGTACATTTAAGTGGGGTGTAAACAAATTCTTCCTTTAAGTAAAATGCTTAAAGGTCGAAACAAAAAGATAGGCTCTGAGGGGTGTACTAGGGGTATCGTGTACCAAAAATGGGTACAACGCAAAGGGTGTGGGAGAATTACTTGACCAATGTAGCCAAAGTAATTATAACAAAAACACAGGTGTAAAACAATGGGTTAATCCTAATGCCTCTTATCATGTAGTCAATCCTAACTACACGAATGTAGTCTCACTAGCGGTCTCGGTATGCATCACAAACGCAAGTTCTAGAATCTATAAACTACCGGTACACTCATAAGCACCAACAATGAATGCTTTTTCCTAAAGATCTAAAGGCGAACCTCACATATTTGGGGTGGAAATTTTTGAGTGGTATGGTTTTTGTGCTAGTCATACAATTCCCTATCCATGAGACGCTTATTAAAATCAAAGTTTCACTCCTATATGTTGTAAAAAAATTTAAATTTGGTGCTAAAATTGCCCTAACCAATATTTATCTTGGCTTTATTACACATTCACTATTAAACAAAACAAAAATCAAGCGAAGTTGTAGTTTCTAAGGCATCCTAATTTACCCTCCCTACACTTAATCCGAACATTGTCCCCAATGTTCTAGACAAAAGATGTAAAAGTAAAAATAAATGAGAATGGAAGAAACTAATACTCCCCTGATTCGCTCGGTATGGATGATGTGATAATATGGTTAAATCTCCCTCCAAGAGAATGAACATGATAAGCTTCACTCCAGAAATATAATCATCCTCTTGATGTGTTGCATGTACATCTTCTTATCCAATAATACCTGTAACAAACAAACACAAAAACCAAAGCATCAAACCGAACAAAGAAAAACCACAACTAGATGTATTTCCAGACTTAGAAATAAAAACAAAACAAAGCAATAAAAGGATAGGATACTTGCGGGATGACTTACAAATAGGGATTCATAAAACATGTCCACAAGTATTGACACATAAACAAGATAGAATACATGCTAATCATGAATTGCGAATTTTCCATGTTCGAATTTTGTTCTTTTTAACAAAATATAAACTTTCCTACACTTATCTTTTTTGTAAAATACCTTTATATGCAATTAAGACGAGGTTAAAAACAAAATAAAGCATTTTCACAAATTATTCGAAACATGAAAATTTAACAATTATGATTAAGCATATATGACACAAACAAACAAATAAAATAAAAACTTCAAACAATTAAAAACATGGGTTGCCTCCCAAGAAGCGCTTGTTTTTGTTCGAGTCACGAGCCTGACTCTACCCTTATTTAACGAAAATAGGGGAGGTTTTCCCTACACTTAGGATTAAGTGCGGGTGAAAGTAGCGATACACACCCTTAGGGTGGAAATATGCCACGTGAGGTGAAGGGGGTGAGTGAATGGCTTCCTTCATCCTAAAACTACCCGGATAATAAGGGTTGATGGGAGGGTCGGTTCCTCTTTTGTCTTCTAGATGTAAATCTAAGGATGGAAAGTTGTGTAAAGGTTGAGGTTCCGGTTCATCAACACTAGGAAATTCCCTAGAACTAAGAGTAAGGTCATCACTAAAAGTGTTCAAACCTATATCCTCTAGTTGTGCTTGGTCCAAGGGTTCTACCTCCATTGGGATTCCTAAAGTTTCTTCTACTTCTTCCGGTAAGTCACGGGCGGTGTGTGTGCCTCAAGTGATGGTAGGACTTGTGGGGTACTTTGTGGGCTTGGATTATCCACCTCATCCTCCATTTTATCTAGATTACCTATGTGTTTGTTTTGTACTATGATGTTACATGACATCCACTTAGGTATCCCAAAATAGTCATCCCCAGACAAACTTGTTTCATGATCCTTGGAATTTGTGGTCAATTGACTTGTACTAACGTTTGTTGGGTTGTCTACTCTATAATAATACTGGGCACAATCTTCAATGGCATCCCATGCTTCTTCAGCATTTAATTCTCTAAGGTCCCTACTGGCAAAATCGTTAATGCACATTTGGTCATATCGGTCGACACGATCGTAAAAGATTTGGGTTAGGGATGCTAAATCGAAGCTATGATGAGGGACTATTCGGAGTAAGTTTTTAAAACGAGTCCATGCATCATATATGGGTTCATCTCGATATTGGTTGAACATCAAGATGTCATTAGGGGCAAATGGATTTCGTGGTCGGTAGTATGGTGGGTTCGCGTACTCCATATTGGTGAACGGAAGAGTCAATGGAAAGGTTTTTACGAACAAAGACACAAAGAAAAGATAGACTACTAGAAAGCTAATAAAAAGAAAATAAAAATCTCACTAGATAGGAATCTAATGAGTAGACCTAATAAAAATAAATTTCAACCTAAGCAATAACTACTCCCCGGGCTGCGGCGCCAAAACTTGATGCGTGGTTTTGCGACCTTACAACAGGTTTTACCTCTCAAGGGATCTTGAGAAGTTTGCAATCCCCACCAGGCAGTGTACCTGACCGATGTAGTATAGTGAAGTGGCAAGTACCGGGGGATTGATCGTTCAACTCAAAGAATAGTGTTCGTTAGGATTGAAATTTATCTACTAGGTCTAGAGGTGAGGGATGATTCTTTTTGTATTTTTATATTTTATGAAAAGCAAGTAAAATCTCTGGTTTGAAGGAGTGGGCGGAATTAGTTGCTAATCAACTAACCCAAAAGCTACTAATTAAACTAATGTGCAGGAAAGTAAACTAGGGTTCTACAAGGGAAGTGAAGCATGTCTACCTATGATATGTTACTCCTTGCTAGCTATCCAATTCTACCTATTGAATTGTCACGCCTTGTTTTAATTGACGGGTTGTATTCCTTAATACCATTCGTGGGGTGGCGTACGTACTTCCCCAACTCTATAAGCTCCTACTTCACTCCTATGTCGAGCCGGCTAAGAAGCTCCTAACATGGGATCACTAGAATTCGCTCATGCATTAAATACAACCAAATAAACCTAGTACGCATTGGTTCATGTTTCTTAAGACGTTCAAGCAAGTTACCGTATAGGAGGTTAGCCAGTTTTCTTAAGCCTAACATCGATATCACCCAATTAAACAAGAGACAATAGGAAACAAGAATTATAAGCTAAACCAATTAGATCTATTGAAGTGTCACGCCCTTATTGATGACGATAGACACATACATCAACAAGGAATCAATAAGATCTAATTAATTATATACAAGTTTCACACAATCATAAGTAGACACAAGGTGAATTAGCAAAGCATGATCAATGAAGGGCAAACAACCATAATAATGAAAGACATAATTAAGTTAGAATCAACAAACCAATATTTGATGTTTATGAAATGATTGAAACCCTCTAAGTTGCTGGAAAAACACCTACCTAAACCCTAGAATCGGACTTAGGGTTTAGGGCTTACAAATAATGAAGTTATAAGGTTATATTTATAGGTAACTTTCTGTCGGCCCGATCTGACGGCGTCAGACTTAACACGTGACGCCGTCACGACCAATTTTTCACCAAATTGTAGATCTCTTCGTCCCGAATCCGTGGCCTTTTGAATCACCTAAATCCGAGTTCGTATGAGGATTTTATGGCCAAAACAGTAACAGCTACTCCGCGCGCGAGTTGTGATTGTCTTGATTAACTTGTGGCGGTTTCACTAAGGTTCCTTCTCGTGTAAGAATACTTTGACGCCGTCACTCTATATCATCTGACGTCGTCAGGTCTATGATCCTGACGCCGTCACCTTCAAAAATCCTCTGGCCCGTCTCTCTTTAACTTAACACTTGACGGCCTACATCCATTAACACGTGACGCCGTCACAAAACCTTCTGGCGCGTCACGTGTAAATTCATATTCATCATTTTTCCAGTACGTGACGCCGTCACCTACAAAGCGTGACGCCGTCAAGCTCTGTTTCCAGCTTGATTTTTGGAGACTTTGCCGTTTTCTTCACTTTTCGCTCCAAAAACGTCCAAAATGCTTCCTTTTCCAGATTTCTTCTCCAAAGTACCTAAAATGACAAAAGGAACGATTTAGGGCAATATTTGATCAAATAATCATGAATTAGGGCTTAAATGACCCCCTAAAAGCGGTACACTTTTCGTCTCATCATCAAACATTATGATGAACAAAAGAAAGAGCTAAGCAAAACTCATCAAAACTACATTAATTATAAGTGTGGTTTAGAATCAACAGAAAAGCAGATCTTATACTACAAAGAAAATGAACTTGCTTTTTCTGATGACAAAGCTCTTCTAAGACAAGACATATTCTTTAAAGATGCTGAAATTAAGCTTTTAAGAGAGGCTTTTGATAGGGTCAAAAAGGAAAATTGAAACATTCACTTGACTACACAGACACTAGAACATGCTTCTAGAGGTGTGACCAACATGATAGAATGTCAAGTGATCAACAGAGCTAAGTCAGGAGTAGGATATAAGAGTGTCCCACCTCCATATAGAGGTATCCCTAAACCCCCAGGGATTGACCTAGAAAATTCAGGTGTCCCTGAATTTCAATAACTTGAGCTACAATATGGTGTACAGCCAAAAACAAAGCTAGTTGTTGATGAACCTAAGAAAGTTAGTGAAAGTTTAAGTAAAACTTCGCTTTCTGAGGACAAGGTTTCCTCTGATAGAAGATCAGATAGAGTAGTCATTGAAGACTGGGTATCTGATAATGATGAAGATGAACAGGTTATGTCTAAACCTGAAGTAGTTAAGAAAGCAGGAACAAAGGTTCATAAAGTGATTAAAAATGATACTGTTAAGCCTAGAACAAACATTAAACATGTTAGGCAACCAGTTAAATATTGTGAACAATATAGATCCACTAGCAAGCCCAGAGGTAACCAAAGAAATTGGAATGGCCTCAAGTCTAACCAATTAGGTGATGACTTTTTCTTTTATAATAAAGCTTGTTACACATGTGGTAGTTTTGATCATCTTGCGGCTTTCTGTAACAAATGGGTATCTGGGTATGAAAACAATAGGGTGAACTTCAAAAGGCAAACAATTAAAGATCACTCTAACTTTACTAGAGCAAAACCCAGAGCAGTTTCAAAAGCAGTTTCAAAAGCTGTTTCTACTGCTAGACCATTCATGACTGTTAACCCAAGACCAACAGTTAAAAATGCAAAAACAATTTACAAAAATGCATCAAAAACTGTTACAAGTCCCATTCAATCAAAAGCAGTGGTCCAAAAACAAGTTTGGAAACCAAAGGGTTCAACAGCAAAGTCAGCAGTTAATACTGCTAGGCAAGTAGTTAATACTGCTGCTTGGAAAAACAGAGCAAATGCTGTTAAGGCCTCAGCATGTTGGATTCTTAAATCCAATGTTGCATCAACTGTTCTTAAGAGATTAAATTTCATTGATGCAAGAGGCAGATCCAAGTCAGTAATGGCTTGGGTCCCCAAAGGAAACTAATACTTCTTATTAATGTGTAGGAACATTCAATTGATAAACAAGAGGATCAAGGATACTCAGATAGTGGATGTTCAAGGCACATGACAGGCAACAAGTCTTATCTCTCAGATTTTCAATCAATAGATGGAGGCTATGTTACCTTTGGAGGAGGTGTTGGTTGCAAAATTTCCGGTAAAGGTACCATTAAAACTGAAAATTTAGATTTTGAAGATGTGTACTATGTACAAGAGCTAAATTATAATCTTTTTAGTGTCTCACAAATGTGTGACAAAAAGAACAAAGTTCTTTTCTGTGACACTGAATGTCTTGTACTTTCTCTTGATTTTAAGATGCCTGATGAAAGTCAAGTACTTCTTAAAATTCCTAGAAAGGGCAATATGTACAGTGTTGATATGAAGAACATTGTTCCTAAAAAGGCTTTAACTTGTCTTGTTGCAAATGCCACATTGGATGAATCAATGTTATGGCATAGGAGGCTTGGTCATATTAATTTCAAAACCATAAATCAGATTGTAAAGAATGGTTTGGTAAGAGGTTTACCTCAAAAATGATTTGAAAATGATCAAACATGCATTGCTTGTCTTAATGGCAAACAACACAAGACCACTTGTAAGCCCAAGATTTTTAACTCTATCAATCAATCATTGTTTATGCTTCATATGGACTTATTTGGTCCTACAAATGTTAGAAGTATGCAACATAAGAGATATTATCTAGTTATTACTGATGACTATAGTAGATTTACATGGGTTTTCTTTCTATCTACTAAGGATGAGACACCTAGCATCCTTAAGACTTTCATTACAGAGATATAAAACCTAGTAGACAAGAAAGTAAAAATAATTAGATGTGATAATGGGACAGAGTTCAAAAATAGAGTTATGGATGAATTCTGCAAAGAAAAAGGTATTATGGGAGAATTTAGTGTTGCTAGAACTCCACAACAGAATGAAGTTTCTAAAAGGAAAAATAGAACACTAATAGAAGCTGCTAGAACTTTGTTAGTTGACTCTAAGCTACCTATAACTTTTTGGGCTGAAGTAGTCAACACTGCTTGCTATGTCCAAAATAGAGTTTTAGTTGTTAAGCCTCACAATAAGACTTCATATGAACTTTTTAGAGGTAGAACTCCTGCAATAGGATTTCTTAGACCTTTTGGATGTCATGTGACAATTCTCAATACCTTAGACCATTTAGGAAAATTTGATGGTAAAGCAGATGAAGGATTCTTAGTTGGATATTCTCTCTATAGTAAAGCATTTAGAGTATACAACTTAAGAACTAAGAAAGTAGAGGAAAACCTACATGTGGAATTTTTAGAGCATAAATCCAATGTAGTAGGTGAAGGTTCAAATTGGCTATTTGATATTGAGTCATTAACCCATTCTATGAATTATGTGTCTGTTGTTGCAGAAACTAATGATTTTTCAGATTCACAAACAACAAATGAGGCAAGGTTAGACAAGGAGACAAATCAAGATCATGTATGGATGCCAATAAGTACAAGTGTGGATTCAACTTCAATAAATGGTGAATCTTCTTCTGGTAAAGCTAAAGAAGATGTTGAAGATGAATACAAGGAAGATGGAACAAATGATCAAGAAAATAGTTCTGCTGTTGATAATGCTGGTGAAACAGACTTAACTGAAGAACCAGAATTAACTGCTGAAACAGACTTAACTAAAGAAGCAGAATTAACAGAAGATGAGGTGGATTTGAGCAATATCCCACCTGATTATCAAGTTCCTTCTACTCCACACATAAGGATTCACAAAGTTCACTCCCTAGAAAATGTGATAGGAGATGTACAATCAGGGGTGAAGACAAGGCAACAACTGATGTTTTCAGACCAACAAGGGCTTCTTGATGCCCTTTATGCTTCAAAACAGCATGAGTTTTCAAACTCTTGCTTGTTTGTATGTTTTCTCTCACAAGATGAACCAAAGAACATTCTGAAAGCCTTAGATGATTCAAGCTGGGTAGAGGCTATGCAAGAGGAGCTTCTTCAGTTCAAGATTCAGAAGGTTTGGGTGCTAGTTGATCTACCAAAGGATGCAAAGGTAATTGGCACTAGATGGGTTTTCAAGAATAAAAAGGGATGAAAGGGGCATAGTGATTAGGAATAAGGCTAGATTAGTAGCCCAAGGGTACACACAACAAGAAGGGATAGACTATGATGAGGTTTTTGCTCCAGTAGCAAGACTTGAGGCAATTAGGCTTTTCTTAGCTTATGCTTCATTTTTAGGCTTCACTGTTTATCAAATGGATGTCAAGAGTGCATTTTTATATGGTACTATTGAAGAAGAGGTTTTTGTCTCACAACCTCCAGCTTTCATTGATCCTGACCATCCAGACAAAGTGTACAGAGTAGTAAAAGCTCTATATGGCCTACATCAGGCACCAAGAGCTTGGTATGAAACACTGGCTTCCTACTTAATAGAGAATGGATTTCAAAGAGGGAAGATTGATCAGACACTTTTCATCAAACAGCACAAGAAGGATCTTCTGTTAGTGCAGGTGTATGTGGATGACATTATCTTTGGGTCTACAAGGAAGGAGACGTGTTTGGAGTTTGAGAAGCTTATGCATCATAAGTTTCATATGAGTTCCATGGGGGAACTTACATTATTTTTGGGTTTGCAAGTTAAACAGTCATATGAAGGCATATTTATTAGTCAAGATAAATATGTTGATGAGATACTAAGGAAGTTCAACTTTGCTGATTCAAAAATGGCAAGCACACCAATGGACTCTGAGAAGCCACTTCCTAAAGACTTAGATGGAGAAAATGTGGATGTACACACATACAGATCTATGATAGGATCTTTGATGTATCTTACATCATCAAGACCTAATATCATGTTCTTTGTTTGTGCTTGTGCAAGAATTCAAGTAACTCCAAAGGTTTCTCATTTAACAGCAGTCAAGAGGATTTTTAGATATCTCAAGGGTCAACCTAGGTTGGGTCTATGGTATTCAAGGGAGTCACCTTTTGACTTGGTAGCATTCTCAGATAGTGATTATGCTGGTGCTAGCTTGGACAGAAAGTCAACAACTGGACGATGTCAATTCCTTGGGTGCAGACTTATCTCATGGCAGTGTAAGAAGCAAACTATTGTGGCTACTTCAACAACTGAAGCTGAATATGTAGCTACTGCAAGTTGCTGTGCTCAAGTTCTATGGCTTCAAAACCAACTTCTTGATTATGGGTACAATTTCTTAAACACTGTCATTCATATCGATAATAGTAGTACAATTTGCATCATTAAAAATCCAGTACAACATTCTAAAACAAAACACATTGAAATTAGACATCACTTTATAAGAGACTGCAATGAGAAAAGATTAATTCAAGTTCTTAAAATTGCTTCAGAATACAACTTTGCAGATCTCTTAACAAAAGCTTTTGATGTTGGAAGGTTTCAATATTTGGTAGCAAGTATTGGCATGCTTAATCCTTAAGATTTTTAATTTGTGTGGTTTTTATATATATATCTTACGTTTGTACTGATATCTTTGTAAATTGATACTGTTAATAGAACAGTTTATACTGCTAGTTCATATTTTGTTGAAACAGTTCATACTGTTGGTCATATTTTAAATACTGCTATAAGACAAATGCTATGCATTTTGTTTCTTGGTTTTGGACTAACAATTTCAGGTATGAACATTGAGCAAAAAGAAAATTTCAAGTGAAATGGAAGCAGCAGAATGATGATATCAGTTGTTGACATAATAGGTTTATGATGGACTGAGTTTGGGAATTCTTAACAAAGATTAACATCTAAGTTAACTAATTCTTTAAAACTGCTTTCTTGAAACCTAGTTATCATATTTCACATTGAATTGATGACTTAGTTGATCAGAAAGTAACTGATACAACTCACTTTCTATCATTTTATACTTTTAAGTATAATGAGCAAGTCTAAGGACATCTGATAGAAAGAACAACTAGTAAAAGTGAATCTAACACTTGTGTTAGAGGTAACCATTGCTATGAGCTGGAAACCCTGTCAATAAATCCTTTTGAATAGACTTATCTTTACACAGACTGTTATTTATAACTGAAAAACATTGGTTCTCATACAACCAGAGGTTGCTTTAAACCAAAATTTTGATTAAGTGTCTGTTATACAATTAATCCCTTCAAAATGGTTGAAAGCACTATGAGTTTTAATCATAATATCATGAACATACTGGTCAGTCAAAAGTTTCTTAAAAAGGATTTTCAAAAGGACTCAGAAAAACCATCCATTGATGGATAATGAGTCAATGCCCCATGAATCACCACTCATAGGAGTTAACACACCTAGAAGTGATGAGGGCAGCAAATTAAACTCTTAAAGAATTGATGGCCTCATGTACAACATTGTCTGATAACAAGTTCTAATTAATAGCTCAGATGATGCGGAAAGAAATATTTTGGTTATTGTGAGAGATCTTCCAAACAGGGGAGGAAATTGTATTTGCAATCCAGGGGAGGAAATGTCTCAGGGGAGGAAATAAATCCAAAAAAGGAAGATTAACCAATGAAAGGGAGGAAAAGACAGGAGCATACAAGATGATGACATAGAGGTTGAAAATGAAAAGAATAGAGCTGATAATCTCTTCTTCATGAACAAGATTCTAGAGTATTATGTATATTCAAAAGGGATGAAGCATTCCAAAGGAGAAAGTTCTATCTAGGTCAAACGGATGAAAGTTTCAATTTCAGTTCACTACGTTTGTTCATCACTTGCAAAGGCATGCTGATAGATGATTTCACTTGTTGAAACAAGCATCCAAGATACACAGCACCATTGCCTCTTATAATTCCTCCATCCAAGGAAATTGCACCATCTTTTAGGTCATGTTTGAAGCCTGAAGATGTGTATTGATATTGTTAAAGTCAAAGTAAATGGCAGATGAGCTACTGAGAAAGATATTCAATCTCAAAGAACAGAAGAAAGTTCAGTCCAAGGGTCTGACTATGAAGTATTTACAAGATCCTCACAATCATGATTTAATTCAGAAGAAACATGATGATTAGAGAATCCACATGTTTAGGGGAGGATTGTTGGGAATTAAATGTTCTGGAGATTAAGTATCAAGAATTACAAGTGTTGAAGGTTAGTACTGCTGAGAAGAATACTCTAACAGTTCCAACTGCTAGTGTATATCTAAGGACTGTTCAAGTTATAACTAACCGTACTAACTAAAGTTAGTACTGGTAGTACAAAGAATGTACTGCTAGTCGATACTGCTGAGTGGATAAGTGTCACATATACCACTGCTGGTTGGATAAGTATTGAAAAGATATTTGTGTACTAAAGTCAAGTATATATGGTAGATAATATCTTTGGACAAAGTGATCAGTAACAAGTTGTGTACACAGATACATGTTGTATCTTATGTACTGACACACTCAAGATAAGTTAGCAAGTAGTTTGATAAGACTTAACAATATTGTAAAGATCTTTCTTGATATATAAAAGAAAGATCTTAGACTAGATATATGAGTTACTAAGAGTAAACTAATTAAGTGCTCAGAATATAACTCTTAAGAACATAGAACAAACACATATATCACAAGTCATAGAAACATAAGATTCAAGGTTTTGTAACCCTAGTGATAGTGAAGATCACTCGTATTATCTTGAATAATATTGAATCATTTGGTGATAACATTGCATGTTCTTTGTTCAATATACACAAGCATAACTGTTCCATTTCCATAACACAAATAACCTTCTATGTGTGATTAAGTAAATTCCGCGTACTTGATCATATTAACTCAATTTATCACATACACAAAGCAACAAAGGTTTAACCACCTTTCAGTGTTTCGATCAACCCCTCAATAAATAGTCACATTTCACAAACATATATAAAAAAAAAACAACAAAGCATAAAAATGAAAAAACAATACGGATATGTAACAAATAACAACATACTGTTATCGTCTCGAGCTGTGGTTTCTTGAGGGCTGCGGTCTCGGTCTCGGGCTATATAAAAAGAGAGCACATTATATTGGTTAAAGAGCTAAAACGTTTGACGGCGACATGTCGTCGGGGTACCAAAAGTTAAAAAAAAAAATGAAAAAAAGAGACGACATTACCTATGTCTCGGCTGTCTCAGCTCTCAGCTCTCGGTAGCTCTCGGCTGTATCAAAAAAAAAAAAAAAAAAAAAAAAAAAAAAAAAAAAAAAAAAAAAACATAAAAAAGTAGCAATTGCTACATAAATTAACACTTAAATTATGTATAAATTAATAAAAATAAAAAACTAACAAAATTAAAAATACCTTCGTTGGGGAAGAAGAAGAAGTGGGGAAGAAAAAGATAAAAAATTAAACAAAGGAGGGGTTGAGGAAGAATTAAACGGAAGAAGAGGAGGAGGAGAAGTGCGCAGTTGTGCTCGTGTGGTGGTAAGCTGTGGTGGTGTGGTGGTTTGCTGTGGTTTACAGTAGTGGAGTAGTGGTGGTGTAATTGTGGTGCCGCGGTGTGGAGATGCTAGTGGTGGTGGTGTGGAGATGCTAGTAGTGGTGGTATAATGGTGGTTTATTGTCGCCGGCGAGACACATATATAGATTGATAACTTTTTTTTTCTAAGTGTTTTGACTAGATCTGCTTTTTTGTACTTTCTATTATAGCTACTAATAAATACTTTTATTTAATATATAATTAAAATTAAATACTTTATATTTTAAATTAAATACTTTTATAAAATTAATAAAAGTATATTTAATTTAATTAATTTTATTTATTATATAGTTAAAATTAAATAATTAATATAATATATAATTAAAATTAAATATTTTATTTAATATATAATTAAAATTAAATTTCTTAATTTAAAATTAATTACTTTTATTAAATTAAAAAAAATAAACTAAAATTAAATAAAATAGCTAGTCAAAATCCTTAACGTAACATGTTAAACGGATTAAAAAAAGGTTTCACGGAGTAACTTATTGTCACATCTGTCAATATATTATGTATATCCATAACATCTTAACTCATCCGTTTAACATGAGATGTATATACATAATATGTCAAACGAATGAGTCGATATGTTAGAGATATACATAAGATGTTAAACGGATAAGGCGAGGTGTTATGGATATACATTACATATTAAACGGATGAGTGAATATGTTATGGATATACATAATATGTTAAACGAATGAGTCGATATGTTATAGATATACATAACATGTTAAACGGATGAGTCAAGATGTTATGGATATGAATAACATGTTAAACGGATAAATCGATATGTCTTCCTCAGATCCACAAATAAAGTCAAAATCCTTGCAAAACTTCCCAACAAACACTTCCCACCAAAATATTGGCGCCGAAACTTCCCACCAAAAGCTAGCAGATTTGCTCTATCCTCACAAACACATTAGATACACTCTTATCCTCAAAACCACCTCAAACCTCTTATCTTCACACCAATTTCAAAACCTGAGATGCAGCCATATAATCGTTTTATGTGTTCTTGTGGAACATGAAATATAAAACTAAGAACATCACATCAAGAAGATACATTTGTAAGAGAATATTATGCATGTCCTCGTTCGAATGTGAACAATCATACATTTCTTATTTATGTAAATATACAAATAATTGGGTTGTAATATCTTATAATTTCCTTATTATGTAACAGCCAAGACAGAAAGATCATGGATGTGAATATTTTATTACAATTATCAATTATTTGATGTTAAAATTGTAAGAATGTACAATTCTTACTTTTGTAATTCTCATAAACAAGTTTCATGGAATCTTGGCATTTACAAATGAGGCAAAACAAGCAAGAATAAGTGTTTGGGAAATGTATAGATCATAACCATCTGTAATATCTATTATTAAAGGCGCACTATCAGTTCACAAGTTTATTATAAGGCCATGCCCGATACAAGAATGAGTTGCCGCATTCTGTGGTGTGAATTCGATTATAATTTAAAGTTAAATAATGTGTCTAACCTGATGAATATAATACAAGGGCGACGAATTAGGCGTTTAAAAAGCCCACAAAACCATGCTAAAACTAATAAAAAGACACCCTTGAACGCATACCCTAGGGTAAAAGGTTGATTGTTTCAATTGAATTAAGTAGTTTTATTATTAAGTATTAGTAATTATTCATCCAATTATCTCTTTCTCTCTTATATGACTTCACTCCCTTAAAATCTTTTATTAATTAAGTTTTAAAGTTATTTGTGGTAGCTTTATTATGCATTAAAAGGTATGACAAGCATTTAGTTGGTATTATTTCGCCTAGCTTCTATTTTAGATAGTTAGGGAAGAAAAGGGAATAGGATGTACATAAAAATTAAGTATACTCCGAAAGTTAAGCACAAGAGTTTCACTGGTCATTGCATCGAACTATAACTTCATATAAAACGAGATTATAAACAAGGACAAGCTACTTGACTATCGAACGGTTTTTAGTCAAGGAATTGTACTGTGAACGTGTGTGTAATCGTCGACAGCCTATTTGTTTAGTTATATTTTCATACCAAAGTGAGCTTCAGTGAAACCTTGCAATAGGGTATAGCTAAATTAGAATTACTCATTCAATATGAATCGTTCCACTTTTGATCGAACTTAACTTACCTTAATTCTATGACGGCAACATTGATCGAAAGTGTGTTTACATTATATCCTAAATATAAATTTAAAACTGAATACTCTAAATCACAACGACCTAATCGACCGAGGTATAATTGAAGCAACAACCTACAACGCACACAATCAGGATGTGATATTTTATTCGAAGAGTAACCTAATTGAACCAGTTAGGTAATATCTTCTGTTCAACATCTAAGTTTGATCTGAACATAGAGTGCTCAAACTGAAGCAAAGATCTTAGAGAAATGCTGGAATACAAATACAGTCTGAGACAAGAGTTAAGGTGACGGAGAAAGTTGAAATGGAAAAATCCGACGACCACGACACGAGTAGTCGAATACCTGAGTGAGTGACAAGAAAATCTCGTATGTATTGGTGTAGTTGTTGTACGTGTATGTATTGACTGTTGAGTGTCGTTTGTTAGTTCTTGGTGTTCGTGATAGTGTTGTAAAAAATGTTGTTGGTGAAGAAGAATGATGTAGACAGACAGAAACAAATCATCGATCTAATCCTAAACCTCATCAACTATAGCAAACAATACCGCATCTACGATACATCACAACTAACCTTAACCACTCTCATCCTACACTACTTAAAATCTCAGTCTATCTTTTCCGTGTGGTAAAACAAACCATCGATCTAAAACAAGATCAATTCATGAAAAGACTATGACATCACAGATCCGAAAACAAATCGAATGCTAACCAACAAATACAAAAGATCTCAGTTAGGTGCACTTTTAATTCAAATCATTAACTATTTTTTTTGAGTCACCTTAACCATCATCGATCTACTCTTTTGAAGCAAGAAGTAATTCAAAAAGATCTCAGCTTTTCTCATTTTTCGTGTTTAGCATAAGTCATTTTGACTTCAAAAGATCAAAAACACGAAATAAAAAAAAATAACATCATCATAGATCGATTTTTCTTTTTGAAGATCAACTTCATTTATTTTCGAAATATAAAGAAAAGAACAAGAACAAAACTGTTCCATTCCTCCCTTTCATTCGATTAAACTCATCATAGATCCAAAGATAATTCAAACCGAAATCAAAAGCTAATAGAATCTCAGTTAGTTATTTCGTGGTACTCAAAGTACTAACCAAGACCATTCAAAAGATCTTTCACAACGAAATAATAATCATCATAGATTCTTGTTAAGAAGACAAGCTTCTTTTTATCTTTTCGAAACCTTTAAGTAGGAACATATACAAGAATGTATATGTCCTCCTTTGTTTCGATCTGAATAAACACATCACAAGGAAATAAACTTACCTGTGACTTGTACAAGAAGCTTGAAGCCAGCACCTTCTTTTTATCTTTTTGAGGCTGCGTGTTTAAGAGTGAGAAAGAGTTTGACTGTGTTTATTGTGTGGTTGCAAAGTGCTAAAGACATTAGGGTTTGAGAGTGTAAGTAGTTAGCGTCTTTTATATCAAAAGATTAGGGTATTTTTTCGTTTGGTTTGTTGGGCCGGTCAATGCACCAAAGAACGAATTTGTAAGTCGATATCAATTTGGGCTCAGATTTTATATCAAAGAGTTGGGCTTGATTATTATTTCGTTTGGACTGAAAAATTTACAAGGAACGATTTTTGGTGTCAATTTACACATTATTTGGACTTGAATTGTTTTGTTTGGGATAAATTTTTGAGATAATTTTGGACCACGATTTTGATCAAGCTTTGTTATCCGGGAGTGATTATCGTTTGGGTTGAGATTATTCGGGTTCGGACTTGGACTTGGTGTTGTGATCGATTAGGCTTCTAATCCGTTCTTTGTCGATTTTTCTTACCTTTTATCACGTTTGTGAGATCTATCAAGTTTCATAAGAATATTCCGAGTTTCTAGAGTAAAATCCTCCGAGGTTCAATGATTGAATTCTCTGAGTTTCTAGAGTAAAATCCTCAGAGTTTCTTCAAGTTATTCACCGTTCAAACATCTAATCTTCAATAACAACCGTTATTATCCTTTAAAGATCCTACATCCACAAGCTACTTCAAGATTACTTTTTTCTTGTTTCACAAGTTACTTCAACAACCGTTTTTTTTTTACCTTGTTTGTGACTCATCAACTTTACGCATTTTAGTTTGATTCTTCCGATTTCATCGCAACAATCAAGGGGGAGAGACAATGCATCAATCAAGGTCGCAAATTAATAAACAGATGTCACCTTTCTCTAATTTCTCACCATCAAACATTGTTTCTCAAGGATCTCAAGAGAGCAATACGCAAGAGCTATTAATGCAAGAAAAAGAGAGAGAAACGAAAGAGAGATGCATGGAATGTTTTAGATTACTTCATTCACATCTTATGGTCCTCTCAAACAAAGACTTATCAGAAACACGTACCGAGTATGGATTTAAACGGGTATTTCCATCACTCTTTAGAGAAAACGTTGAGGTGTTCACAAAAACCATGTTCCTCAATATGGATCAACTGCAGAAGCAACTTGAAAGAGAAGAATTTCACGAGAGTTAATCCACGACCGCCTTTAGAGTGCTCAAGGAACAATTTCAGCGGTTCAGCGTTTCTTGGTTATCATCAGATTCTCACAGTGTCATGATATGCAAGTATTTTTTGGAATACACTAGAATCGAGGTTAAAACTTTATAAGACATGCTGACCCAACAAATGGATTCGATAGAGAAGTCAATTGTTAATAGAGTAATTCACAGACGAAAATTTGACAAAAGAGTGAAAGAAAAGATGTTGCAGATTCAAGAAGAGCAAGCTAATACGGGTAAAACATTGGAAGCTAATTTGGGTGTTACTGAAAGCAATGGGATAGAAACAGAAAGCAGTGGGATAGTAACTGAAAACAATGGGACATAATCTGAAAAGCAGGATGATAGCAGCAAATCAAGGAATGATACAGATGCGGATTGTACAGATGTCGGATATACATATGACACAGAGCCCATATTTGACGAAGAGCCAATGGCTAAGGATGAAAACAGCAGATCAATGAATGATACAGATGCTGATGGTGCAGATGTCAGACCCACATATGACACAGAGCCCATATTCGACAAAGAGCCAATGGCTGAGGTACAACCAGTTGTCAATAATAGTGTATCTGCTCATGATTGCCAACTTACTGAACAACCTGAATTCAGAAATGAAGGAGGGATTGATCAGAATGTTGACGATCAACCTTTGCCTGATCCAGTAAATGAAAACAAAACAAATGTACCATCAAACCAAACTCTCGAATTTGAAAATTCTTGTCTCAAAAAGACCATTGCCTAGTTTCAAAAGGATTTTTCAAAACTAGAGGCACATTGCATCTCACTTGAACTTAAACTGCAAAACGAATCTTTAACTTCGGGCAACAATGGTAAATCTTTGAATGAAGAAAGTAAACGTATGGATACATTAGTTAAGGAAAATGAGTTGTTAAAAGGTCAAATTCAAGCAAAGGTGTTTGCATATGCTGCATTGCAAAACAAGTTAAGAAGATTGACTGGCCAAAGTATGGATACTAAGTTTGCAAAACCATCAATCTTGGGGAAACCGCCTCTACAACCTATCAGAAAACAATCAGTGGTTAGACAACCAACTGCATTTAAATTTGAACGACCTAAATATTCAAAATCTCGGTTTGCCTCCCAAGTTGTTGAGAAAAATGATTTGACAAAACCAGTCACTCCACACTCTTGGCCTAAGAAAAATGCATCTGTCTCTGCTAAACCTCAACAAGTGTTTATACCTGGCTCATCTAGGATTAGTTCAAAAACAGTGTCTAAAGTGAGCATTAAAAGTAAATAGTCTTGTGGCATAAATGACATGTACAAGAACTATGATCTAGAAAAAGCTAGGAAAAAGGCACTACTTCAAAAGGACGGAATTCTAGGTTCAAAACCCTATGTGATGCCTTCTACTGTTTTACAGAACACTGCTAATAGTTGCAAACCAATACCTAGGAGCACTCAACAAACGAATAGGAATTGGCTGGCATCTACGAGAAGTTGCAATGTCTGTGTGACAAAACATCCTCATGAAGTGAATTCACGTGCAAAGGCATAATCAAATAAGACAATCAAACCAAACAAACCCGTTGAACCAAAAGAAAAGTATCAGAAACCTAAAAAGTGGATCAATATAGGACATAGGTTTTCTCAACTAAATGATGCTCCCACATTTCATTCCACTGCATCTAGAAGGAAAACATCTCCTAGATCTAACCTTAGGTGGGTTCCCACGGGTAGAGTCTTCAAAACGATTGGTCTTAGGTGGATTCATACTGGAAAGATTTTAGACAGTTGCACCAAAACAAATGTGAATTCCACAACATCTATCCCTGAGGCTTGAAAGAACACCATAGAAATCATATGCTCGGGTGTCAAGAAGATAATTGACACAACAACTTCATGCTTCTAACATCTGGAACCCAATTTCCCTTGGGGATCCATGTGCTCTGTTTGTCTCTTCTTTCTTTTCAGATATGACAATGGCTTCGGAACAACTCAGTTTCGGACCCGTGCTTAATGTTATAGCTTCTGAGCAAGACCGCTTGGAACCCGCACACAACCGTTTGAACTTCCCTGAATCTTCAGCTGAACCATTACCTTTCAAAAGGAAAGATCTGGAAGATCTGTTTGCTCCTATGTTTGATAACAGTTTGGTTAACAGTGCGTCAGAGGCTTCCACAAGTTTCGCTGCTCAACAACTCCTGAATCAAGCACCTGATCCATCAGCATCTACCTCTACAGTAGTTGCTGACGATGCACCACAACCTGAACCATCATCATCAATGGATAAAATACCTCAACCAGCAGTTGAAGATTCTTCCCACATTTCTAACAAAGTTCCAACCGTTTAATGTGATGGCTTCTGAGCACAACAGCTTAGGACCCGAATCCAACCGTCTCAACTTCCCTGAATCTTTAGCTGCACCTCTATCTCATAACCGCAAAGGATTTGGAAGACTTGTTTGCTCCAACTGTTCGATGATTCTATTAATTGTCGTGCACCAGATGTATCCACCAGTTCCGCTGCACAACCTGTCCAAATTCAAGTACCTGATACATCTGTTACTACAACAACTTAAGTTGCTGCAAATGCACATACAACAAAATCACCATCAACAGTAGAACAAACTGCCTCCAATACTGAGACTACAGCTGAAGGTTCCCCACTTCATGAAACACACACCATCCAGTTATGACGGCAGAGTTATCAACAAGCTATTTATGGTACTTCACACATCTTCGACTAATTGGACATACAGGGTTTACGCTGCCTCCGTTTCCATCGTAACCATAGTGTGTATGCTTCCGATTCCGCGAAGACATCGTGGGGGAAGAGATAGTGGATGTTCTTTGATTTTTCTTTCATTCTTTGATGCTTTTTGCGCAAACACTCTTATCCCACATGTATCTACAATTAGGGGGAAGAAATGTGCACATCGGGGATGCATAACAGACTCACATGATCGAGCTAACAATTTTATTACTACCGGAGAGATGTCCGCAGAGATGATCAGTGGTTCATTTTTGTGATTTTGGTGTAATCATTTCAACTTTCACTGGTTGTGATGTGTGAAGTAGCCTACTTATGAGAAAAGATCTTGCTGATTTCTTGCATGTTACCCCCCCAATCGAAGTTTCCGCATTGAGTATAATCGTTACTGAGTGACTAGTCAGATTTCCTTGGTGTGGTTTACGATGTCATCTACAAATTCCGCTGTGTACTTAAAACTTCAAAAGTTAGAAGACATGGTAGCTACATCAAAATTACGAATCTGCGAAAGACGGTTGTCAGTTTAGGGGGAAGCTGATTCAGAAACTTCGCCAAAAAGAAGCGTACGAAGAAGCTGCTAAAGACATGCAGCATGAACTGGATTTATAGTCAAGTTCTTGGCTCCAATTGATCACCGACTGAAGTTTCGGGTGCAGATGAGAAGCCTAGAGAGTTACGTGGGATGACGAGTCAGAATTCCAAACATTCTCAATTTTCGACATCCTGAGTAAACTCAATGGTATTACTTGTCACAAGTTTGTCATTATCTCATCATTTGCTTTTATATGACAACGACTTGTGCACACATAACAGTGTACAACCCGCTCTTGTAAAGATAGGACCCTGAGGTACGCGTCAGTGCCTCAATCCTGAAAAAGGAGCGAAAGCTTCTTACTTATGAGCAGAATTAAAACCAGAAATTTTTTCAAAGTTTTAAACAATTCTGCTCATAAGGACAAGTACTCCCTTGTTAAGGGGGAGTATTTGAAAAATCTTTGTTCCAAATATACAAACGTTCTTGACATTCTTCCACTAACACCTCAAAAAGAGCATATTTTAATCAAAAGTTTTTCAAAAACAACATTATTATGCTATTTTTGAGGGGGAGAATGAAAATGTGATTAAAATATGGTGGAAGCAACGATGATATCTCATGAGTATAAGACTCAAGAATTGACCCTCGAATTGACGATAACAACAGTCAGTAGTCGAAAGGACATATCCTGGACGGGTAATAATTTCAAGCCAGTTTATCTGGTGATGTAAACGTGTCTCGCAATGGATATGTCTGAGTAGAATGTACCAATTTCGAGCGATAATCTTTGAATCTGATCTGGACGGGTAATAATTTCAAGCCAGTTTAACTGGTGATGTAAGCGTGTCTCGCAACGATCAGGTTCATTGAAAGTCAATCAATTCAAAAGTGCCAACTGTTTCCGGCATGTGCAAATTTCAAATTTATTACTTATGCGCACATGTTAAGGGGGAGTTCTTCTGAAAAATAACAAAACTCTCAAAGTGTTAACAAAATGTGTTTTACAATCATAAAACACTTTGAGAGATTTTCAAAGGTTTGGTTTATGGCATCATTAGGATAGTCATGGAGTTATAAGGTGACTAAGGTTAGGGAAAACCGTCCTATGATCCGCCAGAGCCGGAGGGATCTACCCAAGGACAACACCAATAGTTTAGAACTAGAAAGTCCTAGGTATGATTAAAAAAAAGGAGAAAATGAATGAACGGAGAAAGAAGGGGTTGAAGAATTAAAAAGAAAAGCAAAGAAAAGGGTAAAAAGAAATAGCCCTCCATTTGTTCAACCTTAGGGCAGACACCGGGTTCAATTCATAATCTACTGGTTGATGAGCATCACCGGTATTGAAGACTAAAGACGTCATGGACCCAGTGACGCACTAATAAACCTTCTAAGCCACTCAAGTGTTTCTCAAAAGACATTTGTTTCATTCACACGGAGAACCCTTCATAATCTATCGACCTCTCATTACGAGAGTGTTGATATTGAAAAGGAGGCAATCTGCTCCACGCCTCTGACGACCAAACAAATGTGCACTAATTGAGTCTAGAGCCATGAGATTCATAAAAAGATCTCTTAGGTACACTTAGTATTACTCTACTGTTCTACATCATGGGCAGCAGATGTAAAATTAAGAAAGTGTCCTTCGCAGATCTTAGCAATCTGCCGAGAACATTCATGAGAAAAGTCACAAGTGTGATTATCAATGATTGAATGGAAATCCTGCCAGAGCAACATCAAACAACTCTGACAGCAGGTCACTTCGGTAACTCCTTGTGGGTTACGCTTAGTGTTTGCTCCAAACGGTCTACAGTCGTGGGGTGATCTCCAGCGACTCACTGAATCGTGGGTGCACTTCGGTGTGTCCGTGTTATCCCTTTCGGGGGAATCCGGTTCAGAACGGTCTGGGTTAGGATTTGAGAAAGTCTTCACACTATGTTGTTGATGATCTCAAGTCTGAGCCTGTAAGTACCGGTTGGTTCGTGCTGTTGCTGCTGCGGAGCTTGGAGACCTGGAGTTCAGCCACCATCAAGACTCCATCATGCTCATATCATAAAGAGAAGTTCTCACAAAGACTCAGAAATATCAAAAGTTCAGAATTGTTAAAGAAAAGTCTAAATTTCAAGCACTACAACCTTTCTCAAAGATAAAGATTAAAGAACTGAGAACAAGTTGAAGAACCAAAGTCAAAAGAAATATGAGCATGGTGGAGAAGACGTGAAGACACCGGAAGCAAAGATCGTTGGAACTCGGCAGATCACTACCATATCGTATCACATCACTATCAAGAACAAAGAATAAAGATTTTAAAGACGTCAAAGCCATAAGAAGCAAAGACGACGTCAAGCAACCTTGATGACCAATACTTAGGGGGAGATTGTTGGGAAACAGTTTTGTATTATTCAAGTATTGATCATATTGTATTAAGGTTGCTTAGGCCTTTAGCTTTGTTATTAGGCCCAGCCCATGTAGAAGGCCCATGGGTTGTGTCGTTTATTTATTTTATTATGTTTAATGATGTATTAGTTAAGAGAATTAGGGCTACAAGCCCTCTACCATGTAAAACTATAAATACCCCTTCCCTCCTTAGGGAAAGGGTTGTTGGTTGATAAATTAAGAAGTTTTATTATTAAGTGTGTGTAATCATCTCCCTTCCATCTCTTTCTCTCTCTAGCTTTCTCTCTCTAGATCTAGTAGGTAATTAGTAGGTAATTAGTGGTAGCTTAATTCATAAAAGTGTAAAACATCACAAAGATCTTAGGATAAACATGCTGGAATCACAAAAACAGGTGCTAGAGACAAGAGTAAGGATGCTGGAGGAAAGCTTGAAATGGCAAGGAATCCCGACGACCACGACCACGCATGTCAGTCGGGTGCAATATTCCGTGAGCTGTTAGGTGACATGGAAAATCTTCGTATGTAGTGTTGTTGTTGTTGTTGTTGTTGTTGTTGTTGTTGTTGTTGTTGTTGTTGTTGTTGTTGTTGTTGTTGTTATTGTTGTTTTTGTTATTGTTGTTGTTGTTGTTGTGTTATTGTTGTTGTTTAATAAAATGTTGTTGTGGTTTTGAAAAGATAGAAATGATGAAGTTATCGAACATGACATAAATTTTATTTAAAACACAAAGGAAAACCTTTTATTTAAAACACGCAAGAGTTCTCAACCACATACATTTCATACAGAATCAAACGAAACAACTCAACAAGCAAACGAAACAACTCGACAAGCAAACGAAACAACTCAGATGAAACAACTCGACAAGCAAACGAAACAACTCGACAAGCAAGCGAAACAACTCAAACGAAACAACTCGACAAGTAAACGGATGAGTCAAGATGTTATGGATATACATAAAATGTTAAACGAATAAGTCGATATGTTATAGATATACATAACATGTTAAACGGATGAGTCGATATGTTATAGATATACATAACATGTTAAACGAATGAGTCAATATATTATAGATATACATAACATGTTAAACGGATGAGTCAAAATGTTATAGATATACATAACATGTTAAATGGATGAATTGAGGTGTTATGGATATACATCCCATGTTAAATGGATGAGTCAAGATATTATGGATATACATAACATGTTAAACGAATGAGTCGATATGTTATAGATATACATAGCATGTTAAACGAATGAGTTGATATGTTATAGATATACATAACATGTTAAACGGATGAGTCGATATGTTATAGATATACGTAACATGTTAAACGAATGAGTCGATATGTTATAGATATACATAACATGTTAAACGGATGAGTTGATATGTTATAGATATACATAACATGTTAAATGGATGAGTTTGAAACACGCAAGAGTTCTCACCACAATACATTTCATATAGACTCAAACGAAACAACTCGACAAGCAAACGAAACAACTCAAATGAAACAACTCGACAAGCAAACGAAACACATGACATAGACCATAACAAACATCGCCCATTCATTTTTTTTGCTTCTACTTCCCACTTTGCTAGAACCTGCACTATCTTTTCCCTTCCTTGCTTTCCTTTGCTTGATGAAATGTTCAAACATAGCTTCAAGATTTGTTATCCTATTTCCCAGTTCATCAATTTTGGTTTCCAACGTGCTTTTTTCTCCAACATCATTAGCTTGAGCGTCCAACATCTCTCTGTAGTACAGCTTTTTCCTCAACCATTCCACAATCTGATCTTTCATCCATGGGCTAATATTCTTATAAGAACCATATTCATCATAAATTTTGTAGCCATATGTATTAAGAACTTCATTAAAGAGACCCATCGACGATAAAACCTTTGACCACTCCTCTTCCGGCGTGTAACCAGCCATTGTTATGTGTGTTCTGTGAGAATTGACGACTGGGTTATGTGCGTTTTGCCAAGTTGAGGATGATTGGTTATATATAAGTAAAAAATTGGCGGGACAAAGGTAAAATGAGGCGGGAAGATAATCTCGGTGACATGTCATCGGTACAAAACAGGCAGAAAAAATCCCTCCCAATTATTCGCTATTATTCACAAGCGGGGGAAGATCAAATTTGACCAAATTAACTCCTGTCGACATGTCGTCGGTATTTAAACAATAATAACATCATTTAACGCTAATCAAACGCTAATCAGGGTGGCTTTTTTTATTATTTAAAGTACCGACGACATGTCGCCTGTAACAAATTGGCGGGGTGAAAATCCCTCCCAATTATTCGCTATTATTCACAAGCGGGGGAAGACCAAATTTGACCAAATTAATTCCTGTCGACATGTCGTCGGTATTTAAACAATAATAACATCATTTAACGCTAATCAAACGCTAATCAGGGTGGCTTTTTTTATTATTTAAAGAACCGACGACATGTCGCCTGTAACAAATTGGCGGGGTAAATTCCTGCCCAGTTATTCGCAATTATTGACAGGCGAGGGGAAAGTCAAATTTGACCGACATGGTATCGACGACATGTCGTCGGTATTTTAGAAACAGTAAAAATTCAACGCTCGCTGGTCTCGGTCAAGTGTTTTTTTTGTCGTTTAGTGTTAAATATCGACGACAAAGTGTCGCCGGGATTTTTTTCGTAGACAGTTCTCCTGATTCTAGTAGTTTGAACGCATCATCATCAATTTTACATCATCATCATCATCTCCCGTTTATCGTCTAAGAATATCATCAACATAATTATCATCTTCATCATCACCTTCTTTCAAATCGTGCAAACCTGCAATCAAACAAGTCAAAATGAAATCTAACATTAAAATACGAAAAATGACATAACATAAAAGATCAAACTTGAAGAACTAGAATTACATGCATTGTAGACGTGAAATTAAACCCACAAAACCCAATTTGTCCATTAGGAACTAAAATAATTGCTGGATCTAGAAAAATGTAACCTGGTTATGTAGAAAAACCAATTCAAAAAAAAAAATTATATAAAGGAAGAAGTCGATTGAACTTGAAAATTGGCACTATTTTATTACACGATGACGGCTGCTAAAATTCTCCATGTATATATGCAATTTGGCCTTTTATGGTGTTTTTTCTTAATGCTTGATAAATTAATACATAAATATTATGTACGTTAATATTCCCATTATAACAAGAGAAATTACATAACCATTGCCTCTATATAACCACCATAATGTGCATTGTACCTTCACATAAAACCTTTATCTCTCTTAAATTTTCCTCACATATTTTCTTTAGAACCTCGCCAGTCCAGCATGGCACCCTCGCCATTCCTCTTCACCACACCGCAAAGCTTCCTCATCCTTCGCCAATATGACCCTCGTCGTCTGCAACACTAACCGAAGAAGTGTGACACTAAGGGGTGGAAGGACTAGTGAACGTGGAGGTAGAGGAGGTGGTCGCGGCATTAGTAATAATGATAACAACGATGGTGGTAATCCTGATTTTGCCGCCATCATCGCTCAACAACTTCAAAACTTGCTTCCTACTATAATCACCCAGGTTGGCAATCATTGATCATATCAATAATTCGGGAAACCACGGATGCAGAAATGATGACACCAATGGTGTAGGTGAGAATGATACTAACAACAACACAACTGGATACACGTATAAGGAATTTACGGCATGCAAGCCAATAGAGTTTGACGGTAAAGGAGGTGCATTGGAGTATACTCGATGGATTGAAAAGATGGAGTCAGTGATCGACATTAGTAGATTTGGAACACATAAGAAGGTGAAGTATTCTGCATGCTTGCTGTCAGGACAGGCGTTAACATGGTGGAACATGCAGATTCAAGCTAGGGGTAGAGAAGCAGTAGTTGGTATGACGTGGGACGACTTTAATGCACTACTAAAAGAGGAATACTGTCCGGAAAATGAAATGCAAAAGCTGAAAGGTGAACTCTGGCATCACACTATGATAGGGGCTGGTCATGCGGCCTACACAGATCGATTTCATGAGTTAGCCAAACTAGTTCCTCATCTGGTTACCCCTGAATCAAAGAGGATCGAGAGGTACATCTACGGTCTTGTCCCCGAAATTCATAGAACTGTGAAAGCAACTGAGACGTCAACAATTCAGAGTGCTTGAGAGCAGGGACTCTAACAGATGAGATGATTAGGAATGAAATTTTAAGGAACGGTGACAAAAGTAAGGGGGCAAATGAGTTAGACAAACAAACGGTCCCCATGATTGATAACAAGAATACAAGAACCTTTATGGCCACTGGTTCTGGTCAGAAAGGTTATGTGGGTCCGCATCCTAAGTGTGCTAAATGTGCTTATCATCACCCGGGGTCTGTACCCTGCCGTGAGTGTACAAACTGCAATCAGTTTGGTCATTTTACAAGTCAGTGTAAATCACCAGGGAATGCAGGCAACATGAAGAATAATCAACGGGCATGCTATAAGTGTAACAGCTTGGATCACATTAGGAATGCGTTTCCTAGGTTGAATGGAGCACCTAGACAAAGACAAGGTAATCTAGCTTTGGCAATTGAAGGAAATAACCTAAACCCGGGAGGCCATCTCAGTTCGCCTCGTGGTAGAGCTTTCTATTTGGGTCATTTAGATTCAGCTAACAAATAATGGGTACGTTTTCTTTTGACAAGTATTATTGTACCACATTGTTCAACTTCGGTAAACTTTAGTTATGCCCAACAGATTCATGCCTATACAAGATAAGGACCCTAGATACGTAAGTTTTGGCATAATTACTCTAACCCTTACACATCGACTATTCGTTAGCATCTTTCAACAGCTAACACAGACTGAATCTCGGGACGAGATTCAAAATAAGGGGAAGGTACTGTAGCAACCTGTAGAATTCCCCGGTAATTAGTAAACGTTAATCTAGTATTAATTAGAATAGTCAATGGGCTTTTATTTTAATCTAATAGGTTTAAAGATAGTCCATAGAAAAGCCCATGGAAAGCCCAAGTGGCTCATTAGCCTTGTACTATAAATAGCCTCATCCTCCTCATTTGGAAGGTGGGATGAGGGTGTGCATTTCTAATATAGTTTCTCTCTCTAGTTTCTCTCTCTAGATTCCATACGCCTCACTTATCTCTCTTGATTCTTTAGTGATTGTTGTAGTGCGATTTGATTGATCAAAGGGATAAGAAGTGGTATAAATAGCCAAACAAGGATTTAGGAGAAAAAATTTTAGGTTCTGTTACTGTTCATCGATAAACTCTTCGACTTTTCTAAATCCTTCGAATTAGAAGGCTTCGAATTTGTCTAGATCCTTCAAGTTTGAAGGCTTCGAGTTTGTTCCTTCGAGTTTGTGGCTTCAAGATTGAGGCTTCGACTTTCTAGCTTCGAGTTTGAAGTTTCTAAGTTAAGGTCTCCGACTTCGAGTTTGGAGTTTCTAAGTTAACTCTTCGAGTTTCCTAGTTAATTCTCCGAGTTTCAAAGTTAGAAATCCTTCAAGTTTGTTTGATACTTAAAGTTTTCTAGTTAGGAACTTCCTAAATCCTTCGAGTTTCAAGTCTCCGAGTTAGGAACTTTTAAAACTCTTCGAGTTTGTTCACTCTTCAACTATCTCTTCGAGTTTGTGCAATCCTTCGAGTATCATAGAATCCTTCGAGTATCTTAGAATCCTTCGAGTATCTTAGGTATCTTCAAGTATCTTGAATTCTTCGACTTTGGAACCAAATAAGGATTAAAAAAAAAAAAAAAAAAAAAAAACGAGAAAATTTGAGTAAAATTTAATTTTGAGGAGTGACTAAACGTTCAATTTTTACGTAAAATCCAAATTTTGGTATAACCGTGAAAATTTTAGCCCAAAATTTGAATTTTTTCGGTGAAATTTGGCGTCAAAATCTTTAAAACTAAAAATTTTCTAGTAACCTTAGAATTGCATTTTATGGTGTATTTCAAATTCTGGTAGAGAAATTTTTCAAATTTAATTTTTGGAGGGAATCAGAAATCACCATTAACTTCAACCGAACACAACACTTGAACCTTAACTAACATAAAAAACAACTCCTATTTCTTTGCAACAATTCAAAATCCACTTTATCACACACCAAAATTAAATGGAATCAAGTTCTCAAGAGGGAAAGAGGCCTCAAGTTGTGCAAAAACCTATTTATTCGAAGGAAAATTGTTTATCACACTTTAAACCAATTAAGATTCAATGTGTGGCACTCTCAGAAGCAAGGTTACCATTGTGGAATACATCATTTCATCAAGTTTTTGAAACACTTTTCGGATCTGAAATGGTTTTTTCAACTTTCAAAGGGAAACTCTTGCACAACATATTTCAAATAGAGAAGCAAATTGAACAGGGAAGTGACTGCATAGTAGCATATCGAGCGCTCAAGACGTAGTTAAAATGGTTTCTCTACTTAGATTTCAGAGTGCTAAAAAATTCTTCATATTATGAATCAGCAAGCAAAATATGGAGAGAATGCATCATTAGTTACCTAGAAGTTGAATTGTTTGGAGATCAGTTCCTTAAACAAATGAACAAACTGGAATTGGTGCTTACTACAAGATTACTTCATCTGAGAGAGATGCTTGAAAAGAAGAAAGTGTTAAAAGAAAAAGAACGGGAAAGAATTGAAATGGAGAATCAGAAATGGGAAAGAGAACAGATTGAAAAAGATACGTAGTTAAAAGAAAGAGAGCTAATTGAAAGAGATGTGCTATTAAAGGAAACAGAGGTGAATGAGAGAGAGACAAAAAAAGATGAACAAACAGTCAATGAGGGTACAACAACTGATGCTAGCTTGTTTCTCACGGGAAGTGATACATCTTCAGAACAGAAGCAGGTTGAAAGCAGTACTCCAAGGTATGATTCGGATACTGATGGTACATACAGGAATGAATCTGTTTGGGATACTAAGGATGACCATATCAGACCTTCATCTGACACAGAGATATTAGCTACGGTACAACATTCAAATGATAATGATAATATTGTTTTGTTCGATAATGTTTTTGCTCATGATAAGACACATCCTGCGTATCCTGAGTCCATAAGTGACACATATGTGGTGGAACGTGTTGGGAATTATCACAAGACAAGAGAAGACTTAATGGAAGAACAGAATTAAGTCTGGTGGACTACGCTATTAAGTCTGTTAGTGTTATTAGTTAAGTCTTGTAATAGTTAAGTCTGATTGTTTATTATTAAGTCTGGAAGAGTAAGTTAAGTCTGTTTGACTTTAGTTGTTAAGTCTGGTCAGGAAAGTTAGGAAAGTTTGTTCGATAAGTTAGGAAAGGATACGTAATTATGTTAGGAATATGAATATTCAGCTGAAGACTCGGTCACCCCGAGTAGTTATTAGTACATCATAGCTCATAGGATTATCAGTAATATTAGTAGTAGCTTAGTTAGTATTATTAGTATTGTGGAGTGGGTCGGGTCTTTACCCTCTGTCAGCTCACTCTACAGCCCGCTAGGGGCATAATATATTGTAAGTATAAATACCCCTTCCCACACAAGGGAAGGGTTGGAACTCTCATTATTTCAAGCTAATACACATAGTGTTTCTCTCACTAGAAGTTCCCACTTTCTCTCTCTAAGTTTTCTTTCATTTGATCCATCTAAAGGCCTCAAACAAGTGTTTCTTGCATTGTGAATACCCTACAATTGGTATCAAGAGCCATGGTTAGGTCCATGAGAGTTGGTATTCACGGATTTGTGTAGTTTGTAAGTTTTTTGGTTCGATTTGATAAGTTACTAATATTTCATTTTGTGCTTTGGTTAGTGATTTAAAGTTGTTATACCTTGTACTTTCTAGCTTAGGAATAGTATAAGAGTAGTATTTAGTACTTGGATTCACAGATTTAAGGTTTGTGTGGTGTTTTTGGGTGATTCGAGTGGTTTTATTTCAAGTGTTCTTGGATGCGGTTTGTGTATTTTGGAAGTTCTTGAACGCTGTTTGTGTCACATCGGGTACGCGGTTTGTCCTTTTACTAGTTTAGGCAAAAGGACAAACAGCATTGAAAGTGACGGGTTTGGAAGTTTGTGCCAACGCGGTTTGTCTCTTAGGTGCATACGCGGTTTGTGTCAACGCGGTTTGTATCTCCAGTGTGAACTCGGTTTGTCTCTATGGCGCATACGCGGTTTGTGTCAACGCGGTTTGTATCTCCGTTGTGAACTCGGTTTGTATCTTAGGTGCATACGCGGTTTGTGTCAACGCGGTTTGTATCTCCAGTGTGAACTCGGTTTGTCTCTTAGGTGCATACGCGGTTTGTGTCAACGCGGTTTGTATCTCTAGTGTGAACTCGGTTTGTCTCTTAGGCGCATACGCGGTTTGTGTCAACGCGGTTTGTATCTCCAGTGTGAACTCGGTTTGTCTCTTAGGTGCATACGCGGTTTGTGTCAACGCGGTTTGTATCTCTAGTGTGAACTCGGTTTGTCTCTTAGGCGCATACGCGGTTTGTGTCAACGCGGTTTGTATCTCCAGTGTGAACTCGGTTTGTCTCTTAGGCGCATACGCGGTTTGTGTCTACGCGGTTTGTCTAGGCGGTTTGTGTCTTGGTGATTTTAGAAATTCCCGCGAAAGATTCGATTTCTCGGTTAAATCACAAGATCAGTAAAATCTCGTATTCACTATGACAACTAACTCAGACTCCATCATATCGGAGGTTCTCAAACTGTACGATGATATTAAGGATCATGGGAACTATGATTACACATCTCTAACAGAAACAAATGATACTGATTCTGCTGGAACTGATGAGTCACACTCGCAGTCACACATGAATGAATGCCTTGAGGATATGCAGTTGGCTAATGCAAAGGAAAGTCAAGTAGCATGCTTCCGTTCACTTCTATCACACATTAAGGCTTTGTTCGGTAACTCTGAATATGTAATGGGGTACAGACGGGCTTTTGCTTCACTCTTTGGTCAGGAAATTTGTGATTTCACAGTCATGATGACATTATATCTGGATCAACTAGAACAGGAGCTGGTCAAGGAAGAATATTCTGAAGATAAATCCAGAGACGCTCTCAATGTGATCAACAATCAATTCCAAGTGTTCATCAACTCTCAATACACTGTGGACTATTATTGTGACTGTCAAGTGACTAAAGAGTGTTTCGCTAAATATACTGGGTCTGAAATTGAAATGTACAAAACGACACTGCTACTGCGGATAAGGGATGTCTATGGGTTCATTAAGGAAAAAGGTCAGCAGGGTAGGAATGGAACAAAATCAGACAAGACGGATGATGGTGTTAGCACATGAAGTGACTTCTCAAGATGTGAGAAGAAATCTCACGAATCTGAAAATCACCAAGCACGGTCTACTGTGGTACATCTGTCTTATCTAGATAATACTGTTTCTAATGAACTTGTACATGATAATTCGTCGAGTTCTCTGCCTACGACTGAGTCTTTCAAATCACATGATATGATTGAAAAAGAGGTTTACAATGAACTTTTAAAAGGATTTTCAAAACTGGAAAAACATTGTGTTGATCTTGAAATTTCAATGCAACAAATAAAAGAAAAGTTCCTAAAACCTTCCATCAAAAATCCTGAATTACCTGACATTCAGGAATTTTTTATGATAAATGAGTTGAAAGATCAGCTAGTGGCCAAGAACGCGACTATTAACATGCTAAGAACCAAACTATGTGAATTGCGAGAAAAGGTCAATGGTGATAAAACCACACATGATGCTAAAACTGTTAAGTTACAGGCAGAGAATGAAACACTTAAATTACAAATTAAACAACTTTATGGTTCAGTCAAGGATATCAAATACAAGAGGAAAAACCCAACACAATCTTTGATAGCTGAAAATGATCACTTCCAAGCACAAAATCTAAAGAAAAGTTTCTCATTAGCTTCTCATAGGGATGACATTAAGAAGTCGGACAAGAACCGGGTGAATCCTAAGTTTGTCAAACCATCAGTCTTGGAAACATCTGCCCCTTATTCAAGGTGTGCTCCCCAAGTTGGTGAGACTAAATGTTTGCCAAAATCAGTCACTTCAAAACATAGTCATAAGGGAGAATTAGCTAAGGGTCTCTTTCAGGATAAGTCTCACATGGCACTAACTAAGGAAGTTAATGCTCATGTCACTGCATTCTCCACAGTCTCCACTGCGACCAACATTCACCATAGGCCTATAGAATTGATGAAGCACCCTAGGAAGTCTAATAGTTCTAGTGCTGAAAGACAAGATACTTTCTCTTGTAAAAACACTAAGATGCCTCAGAAACATCGCATATTTAGAATGTGCCTAAGATGGTTGCCAACAGGTAGAATCTTTAAGAAAGTTGGTCTTCAGTGGGTACCCACTGACACAGAAAATGCGTCTAAGAGTGTTTGCATGAAACCACAGAGGCAGGAATCCATGGTCACTAACCAATACATATGCGAACAAAATACTTATGATAGTGCAGGGAGACGATTTCTGCGTGCAGCTACTCTCACAGAATGCTTCAAGAAGAAACTCAAGGTGTGGCTACCAAAGGGGACATCAACTCCCACAGAGGAGGTTCGGAAAACCCACCGGTGATGTATGGGGACAATGACTTTTGAACAATTCAGTTCAAAACTCGTACAGATTTTACAAAGAAAATCTCAAGTATCCTTTTTCTTGGTGTATATAGTTTCTCCTATTTCATAGGTATATGTTTCTTGTATATATATAGTATTATGTGTTCTTGGATAGAGAGAGGCATGTCTTCTGGATATCGATAACATTTACGACCCTAGAAATGTCATTCAATAATGACACGGGGTTTTAAATGAAGCTCGAACAGAAGTAGAATCCTAATAAGTAAATCATGTCTCTGTGGCTTGCTATTACTTTAGATAGCAACCCGCGCTTCATTTTGGGGAAAGCACGTCGCCAAAAAGACGGCTGTTCCTCCAACAAGGTGATGTTCACCTGAGCATGGATTACTTCATATTCATGTTCATTCATACTGGTGATTTTTGTTGGCCTAAAGACTTTCACAGTTGATCTCACCAAGTGATAAATTGCTGTTCAATCAATGTCTAAATTTCTCTACAGAAGTGCAGCCATTGATTGAGGGGGAGAACAATAGCAATTTAAACTTGTCTATGAGTATTCATTGTGTAATTTCTGAATCTATGGCATCTGACTGGGCTATTATTAAGTCCTTAGGGATTTAGTGTGTCGTATCTGATTTGGATGCCTATGTGTGTTAGAAGGTATATTGATTGGAAAGTCAGGGACCACATGTGTCATTTAGTAAAAAGAGGAGAGTTAGAAGTAGGTTGTGAAACTTGTAACCTATGCGGTTTGTCAAGCCAACAATGACAGGGACCAAAAGTGTCATTAAGGTTAATTTTAATGATAGGTGAGGATATTTAACAACCAAAACGCACGCGGTTTGTCCCTCAACACTCTCTCTCCTCCAAAATCAAACCGAACGACTACCTCTCTCTCTAACCAAACCCACGATCGCCATCTTAATCCATCCATCGAGATTCTTCCTAGGTAATTATCGATCCTCACCCATATCAGTAGGTCGTTACTTGTACCATTCCTAGATTCTAAATGTTTTACTTGGTTTTTCTAGGTTGATTCGTACGGCTCATCTCTCGATCCTAGGTGTGTTTGTTATTTCTTGTTTTGATTGATGGGTTTCTCATTTATGTATGTAATGATAAGTGTTATATGCTTATATTGCTTCATCTGTCAAGCTGTGTTTAGGATTGGTGTGATTTGTCGAATGATGTTTGACTCCAAAAGTCAAAATCGTTCTTGGGTCTAGGATTTGTTCAATCAGGTTTCGATTAGTAAGTCTCTAGGATAGAATGGATTTCTTTTCTCTCTAATCAGATGAGAAATCTGATTTGATAAATTGTTAAGTCGATTGTTAGCTCCCTCAAGGTTAGATGTGTTAAGTCGATTGATAGATGGGTTAAGTTAGAATGAATCTGGACTAAGATAGGGTTGGTTGTTATAAGCTCTCGTTGTGTTGTTGTTGTATGTGTATACATTCGTATAGTAATGAATGATTTATCGATTAAGTGGTGTTATATTCGTCGATGCGGTTTGTCTGGCATATGTCAATAGTTTGCAATGTGTTGTGATTAAACACTGTATGGAATTAAGTGATTCATTTGTGAAGTGATTGGCATGTCATGAGGTGTTTGCATAATGTGAAATCTGTAATTATTACTCTCTACATGATCTAGGGTGTAGGTTGCTTTATGATTTGTTCATCGGTGCTATTTGTGTGATTATTCTTGAATGCTGTTTGTCTATTCATCACAGACGCGGTTTGTCTGTTTAGTCTCAGACGCGGTTTGTCTGTTTTGTCTCAGACGCGGTTTGTCTGTTTAGTCACAGACGCGGTTTGTCTGTTTAGTCACAAACGCGGTTTGTCTGTTTCATCACGAACGCGGTTTGTCTGATTAATCACGAACGCGGTTTGTCTAATTAATCACGAACGCGGTTTGTCTGAATAATCACTAACGCGGTTTGTCTAAACAATCAAGAACGCGGTTTGTCTAAACAATCACGAATGCGGTTTGTCTAATCAGTCATGAATGCGGTTTGTCTGATTGATCATAAATGCGGTTTGTCTATGATTATGGATGTTGTTTGTCTACTTGGTCATGGATGCAATTTGTCTGTATTGTCATGTTATGTCTATATGTTCACATATGCAGTTTGTCTACATGCTTACAGATGCAGCTGTGCAGTTAATACTTTATAATGTGGGTTATGTTTGCTGCATTTTTGGTCTCTCACAATTGTGTGTTACTTGATCTACTGTAGTCTTTTGTTATGTACACATAGTCTCTGTGCTAACCTCAAGGATTGACTCCCATCTAACTTGCATAGACATACTGTCTTTCTGTGAATGTGTGTGTGTAGATACAATGACAGATACAGAGATCACTACTTCCTCAGAACCAAACCCTGCAGTCTCAACACCTGTTCGCACAGATGAACAAATCCTTCCTAAGAACAAATGGATCCCTATTGGAAGGAGCAACTGTTATATCGATGTGACAAGACCTCAACCCAATCCTATTTACAAGATATCTGTTGATATCTTAAAGGATACCAATTTCTTCAGAGCATTCACTGCATGTGCAACAGTTCCGTCTATATACATTCAACAGTTTTGGAATACGATTGAACTCAACAAAGACACTGGTAATTACCATTGTCAGTTAGATGAACAATGGTACGAGCTGACATCAGACACCATCAGAGAGGCTCTTCAAATCTCACCTGTTGTCATTGATAAACCCTTTACTCAACCTCCTACATCCGAGGCTCTCGTCCACTTCGTTAATGATCTGGGTTATCCATTAACCATCCTCAAGGTGTCGGCGGTAGTCACCAGTGAAATGTATCAACCATGGAGAACATTCGCCACCATTCTCAATTTATGTCTTACTGGGAAGACTTCTGCTTATGAAAGACCTAGGGCTCCAGTGCTTCAAATTCTATGGGGAATCATAAAACGTTCCAACATAGATTTCGCTGAAAGGATCTGGGAAGAATTCGTTCACTCCATTCACACTTTCCTAGAAGACAAAGCAAAACTGGAATCTAATCTGGCCAGCAGGAAGACAGTGAGGAAGATGTTAATTCCTAGCATCAGATTCACTAAAATGATAATTCATCACCTCTACTCTCTTCACAAGTTCCATCCTAGAACTGATTCTCCTCTCCATTTGTCCTCTGAAGAATTTGTTCTGGGAAATCTCAAATGGGCTGCAAAAGGGGCCAAACAAGAAGTCTTTGGAAAGCTTATTCCTGAGCCTCTTATTTCAGATAACATTCGTCAAGCCTCCTATTATAAGGAATATCTGAGAAAAGTAGAGGGATATCAAAAGTCTCTCTCTGAGAAGGTAAGAAGTGAAGCCGAAACCCTTGAACCAGAAACCCAGAAATCCATCAAACAAACCCAATCTAAATCAAAATCAAAGAAAAGAAAGGATGCACCCACAGAAGTTGAGGGATCTAAGAAAAATAAGAAGATCAAAAGGAAGGGATCAATCAAGAAGTTGAAATCTAAGAAAATCAAGACAAAAGGTCGAGATGATGATGAAGAGATGGTGATACCTGAACTAGGTCTAAAAGATGAAGAAGATCCGGTTCTACAACAAGCCTTGGAGCTGAGTGCTAAAGAACATGCTGAGTCAACAAGGAGTGCTACGAAAGGAGTTGTCCTTAGAGAACCTGTTTTTGAGAGCAGTAAACCATTACCTGAAGTAGAGGGCAAAGGTAAAGGAGTAGCTACAGTGGTACAAGCTGCTAAGACTCTTCTTACCATATCATCTCCGGCATCCAAGACAACAACACGATTTGTGCTCAGGAAACGTGATCAGGGATCATCTAGAGCACTTGATCTTTCTGAAGGACATCAAGAAGAATCACCAAGCTTAGAAGTTGCTCAAGATTCCAGTGATACAGAAAGCGATGAACAGTTGTACAAGGAGAAGAAGGTGGAGATGAAGATCACACATACAGAAATAAAAGACCCACAAGATCAAAGTGAGAGTCAAGATGAGGAAGTTCATAAGGAAGCTGAGTCTGATAGCATCATTAAGGAAAAGAAGATGGAGATGAAGGTCACACATACTGAAATTAAGGACCCACAAGATCAAGGTGAGAGTCAAGATGAGAAAGTTCATAAAGAAGCTGAGTCTGATAACATCATTAAGGAAACTCATGATCAGATAACAACAACCACTACAGAACCTCCACAAGAAATACAACATGAAGAATTCGTGGCTTCTACATACCCGGGGGTTCATGAGAATCTGAAAATGAAGGAGGATGAGCAATCTCACCTGAATGAACCAACAGGGTCTACTGGCACTCTATCTTCTCTGAAGAACCTTGATACCGACTTCAACTATGGTGATCAATTCATCCTGGATAAAGCCAACGACAACACCACAGAGACTGACATACCACATGATGATAAGGAAGTGGAGTCAATGGTGTCTGTACCAATTAAACAAGACATGTCTGGTATTAGACCTATGACAATTCCTGTGTCCACAACAGCAACTATCATAGTAGATCCCTCACCAGAAGCAACACCAGCGACACCCATCCCTCCAGAACTACCATCTAATTTAGCATCACAACTATCTGCCGCCACAAAGCTCATTGATGACATGTCACGGAAGATGAATAATTATGAGCAGAGACTACTTAATGTGGAAAAGCTGAATATAGATCAAAAGGTGGCTCAAGCTGTGAATGATCAGGTAGAGGAAGCGGTCAGATGGGCAATGGAAGCTCCTATGAAGACACGATTCAGAGATCTTCCTACTACTGATATGAAATCAATCCTCTATGACCGAATGTTTGAATGTGGTCAGTATCAAGGCCACGAAGATCATCAACGGCTTTATGAAGCCTTGGAAAAATCGATGAGTCGTGATAATCAGGATTTCCTCATGGCTGAGCTTGAAGAACAACGGAAGAAGAAGAAGAAAAGAAGACAAGACAAACCCTGTACACCTCCTGATTCTCCACCACATCCACCTCCACCTCCTCCACCTGATGGTGGCTCTGGTGCTACAAGGTTTTCAGGAGCTTCAGGATCTATCCAAGCTCAACGTCATCATCATCCCACTGTGTCTTCTGGTGGAAAAGACCAATCCAATACTTCGTCTGCCCCAAGCAAGTCTAAGGGAGTTACAAAGGCTGGAACACTTGCGTGGACAACTGTTGACACCCAACCTAAGTCCTCATTCTCACCAACTCCTGAGGACTTTGTCATGAATGAGGAATCAGAAGTGGAAGATCTGACCTCTCAAAATGATGAAGATGAAGTCTCAGCTAATGCTAATATCCCAACAGTTGACCCTAATAAAAAATGGTGGTTGGAATTCTTACGCACAGACAAACCTGATGACTCAGAATCCTCGAAAAAGCGACCTACCAGGGAAGATATGGAATCTTGGATGAAACCTGTATCTGAAGAAGATCGAGAACCAATTCCTGAACCTAATTGGTCTATACCATCATCAGACAAAAGCGTTCCTGTAAACAATTGGGCAGCTACTATTGCTTTGCAACACAACTCTCCTTCCGAGAACTCATTGCTGGCAAAGACTAATGACATGGGGGCATTTATTAATTGGTTCTGTAAAAAGAAAGGCATCACAAATCTCACTCCCCAAGACTTGGAAGGTCCTGCATATGAAATCGTCAAAGTGTTTCATCCTGATGTGCATCATCTTCAATACCAAATGGAAGAATGTCATAGACTATTTACTGATCAAGTTGATGACCGGATCCTTTCCTACGACGTCAACCGACCTCTTCCCTTTGATGGTCCACCAGGTCAAAAGAACATTCAAGCAGATCTCTTCTTTAACAACGATCTGAATTATCTCCGGTTCGGGAATAATGGTGATCGTCAGGCATTATCCATTTCCAAGATGAAGGCGGCTCACTACCCTGACGTTGGGCTAGAACAAATGGTGCCTGATCAGGTATGGTCAGATGAAGAATACAAGTTTGAACTTACTGCTTCTTATGGGGTCACACATTGGTGGTTCCACAAGAAACGATTTTACATTGAACGGCACGCAGGAGAGGGTAGTCGTCAGGGTATACGCTCACATCTAAGAATCTTAAGTGTTATCAAAGTTGATATTCACCCAATGTATGGATATGAGTATCTTAAAAGGATAGTGCTTCGTCGTGCTGATCAGAAGGAGTATATCATTTCTGAAAGCGACTTCAAATATCTATCTCCTAGTGACTTCGAGGATCTCTTCCTTCTGAATCTTCAAGGGCACCTGAATCATCTTCCACCTCGCGACAAGAAGGCGCTTGCTGCTGCTGTTAACTTATGGATCCGGGGTCTTGTCATCAGGCAAAGGGTGAGTGATTTTCAACTAGGGATAGAGAGCTATCAGACCAAACTCAATCTCACTAGGCCAAATTAGGAACGTAAGGGTCTCGAGTACATTCACGACTTTAAAGTTATCGAATCTCCAAGAGCAGTCAAGTTCACTGACCAACATGGGACTCCTATGATGATGCAACTCAGTGAGATTCATAAATTCAGCGATGGTACCCTGAGAATGATCGATGAAGCACTGGATTTCAGGATTAAAGACTTCAAGATAAATCCTCACAACCCACAATTGAAGACTCAGTTCTGGACTGATCTGGATGTACAAAGGAGCAAAGAGGTTATGAGAGCCATAGAGCGTAGACTGAAAACAAGAAGGATCTTTCGCAACCTGGAAAGCTTCGTTGGGGGTAGAGTTCGTGAAGGAGATTACAGATTGATGGAAAGAACGACATGAGCTGATTCGCTCCATAAGTGGTCTTTGTAGTGATATTATTCTTTTGTTGGGCACTTGTAATTTTACAATGTAATTTCCTCTAATATTGTAATACTCTATGTGTGATCTGTGTATATGGACAAGTAATTCTCTCTCGTTGACTTAAGAGGGAGCATCGTATGCTCCTAAATCAGAATACATTTTAACCTGACCACATTTTCTCCCAAATTTTTCTAAACATATTTAAATCAATTGGGATCACAAATCTCAAATGGTTTGAAATTTTTTGATCGGGGGAGAGAATGTGATTTAAATTAGGAAATTCTGATAAAATGTGATGATTTGGATGTTAATGTAAGCTCTCTCGTATGTGCTAAACCATTTTGCATATCAAGGCACATATTGAGGAGGAGCAAAATGTTTTGGTCATAAACGCAAGCTCTTCCATATGTGCGAAAATCTTTCTTAACATCGATGCACATATTGAGGGGGAGCAAATGTTTTTAACGAAACAAAGGATTTGGCATCTTATGTGAGCAAGGCTCAGACTTCACCAATGAATTGATGAAACCTATACTGTCATTGATCGAAAGGACATATCCTGGCCGGGTAATAATTTCAAGCTGGTCTAACCAGTGATGTAAGCGTGTCTCGAAAAGGATGTGTCTGAGTAGAGTGTACCGTTTCGAGAGACTTTCTGTGAACTTGACCAGGACGGGTAATAATTTCAAGCTGGTCTAACCAGTGATGTAAGCGTGTCTCGAATCGGTCATGTTCACTGAAAGTTGATCAATTCAAAAAGTGCGAGCTCTACCTAACATGTGCAAATTTATAAAACAATCATTAGAGCACATGTTGAGGGGGAGCATTTGAAAAATATAAAACTCTCAAGGGTTTGCAAAAATGTGTTTCAAAATCATGAACACTTTGAGAGATTTTTCAAGGATTTGGTTTGGCAATTATGGATGAATATTAAAGACCGACCATTTTAATTAACGCATGGAGTTATAAGGATGGTTAGGTTAGATTCAAGTTCCCATGATCCCGCCAGAGCCGGAGGGATCTACCCAGGGATAATCCACTAGTTAGTGTAGAAGTCCTTAGGTATGATTAAAAAGGAGAAAAGTGAATGAGGGAAGAGTGCCGACTGAGATGGAGCTGACACTGGAACAAACCCAACAAGGTGTTAGTTATGAAGTCTCGGTAAGCACTGAAGGGGTTGAAGAATGAAAAAGAATTGTAAAGAGAAAGGGTGAAAAGAAATAGCCCTCCTTTCAACTTAGGCAGAAACCGGGTCAATACATATGCTGTCAGAATCACTTAGTTGATTGCTGGCATTGAAGACAAAGTATCATGGACCCAGTGATACGCTGCACAACCCTCCCTAGCCACTCAAGGTCCCTCAAAGGACTCTTGTTTCAATTGTCACGGAGTTCAATACATTCCTATCGTCTTTCTCACTCCGAGTTAGATGATATTGAAAAGGTGGCAGTTCTCTCCAGCCTCCGATCACCAAATCAAAACGCACAATTGAGTCTAGAGCCAAGAGATTCACAATAAGATCTCATAGGAACACGGATCATTTCTACTCTGGTTGTTCATCATTAAGGACACCAGTTGTAAACTTAAAAGTCCTACGCAGATCTTAGCAATCTGCCAGAACATTTATGAGAGAATTTACAAATGTAATTCTCAATGATTGAATGGAAATTCCTGCCAGGGTCAACATCAAGCAGCCCTGAAAGCAGGTCACTTCGGTAATTCCTCGTGGATTACGCTTAGTGGTCGCGGCGGTTTCAACCGGTCTACAGTCGTGGAGTGATCTCCAGCGACTCACCTAATCGTTGATTTACTACGGTAAAATCTTAAAAAGCCCTCTGTGGGTTTTCGATTAGGAACGGTCTTGGTAAGGATTAGAGAGAGTTTTCACACTATGCTGTTAACCATCTCGAAGTCCAAACTTGTAAGTACCGGTCGAATTATTGCTAACTGTCGTATGCAGGAATCTCTGGCGGTTGTAGCAGTGGAATGCTGTAGCTGGTTGCTGTTGTAGCTGGTTGCAGAAAAGATGCCAATCCATAACCACATGCTCACACCACATCATCATCAAAGAAGTCATGATCAACCTAAAAGACCTTCAACACAGCTTCTGCTAACTCTGATGCTGAAGATCATGACACCATATCGTGTGAGCATGTCGGCTCGAAGTATATGTCATCACATGGAGTCGTACTACTGAAAGATGACTTGGAGACTCAAGAGGGATGATACTTTCAAAGATTACTCAAAGTTCATCCAAGACAAAAGAGAAGTCATCTTCTGATCACTGATGTTTGCACAACATTCTATGACATTGAAGATTCAATGATTACGAGCTATGATGTCAAGATCCAAGGAAGAAGTGCTGAAATTCAGAACATTGCTTCTGGGGTGACCTCCCTTAGGGGGAGATTGTTAGAAATATGAATATTCAGCTGAAGACTCGGTCACCCCGAGTAGTTATTAGTACATCATAGCTCATAGGATTATCAGTAATATTAGTAGTAGCTTAGTTAGTATTATTAGTATTGTGGAGTGGGTCGGGTCTTTACCCTCTGTCAGCTCACTCTACAGCCCGCTAGGGGCATAATATATTGTAAGTATAAATACCCCTTCCACACAAGGGAAGGGTTGGAACTCTCATTATTTCAAGCTAATACACATAGTGTTTCTCTCACTAGAAGTTCCCACTTTCTCTCTCTAAGTTTTCTTTCATTCGATCCATCTAAAGGCCTCAAACAAGTGTTTCTTGCATTGTGAATACCCTAAGAAAGGATACGTAATTATCTTTAGAAAAGATACGTATATCCTTCAACAAGTTTTGTATCTAGGGTTTCCTTAGTGTATAAAAGGAACCTTAGTCATTAGTTTAGAGATGACGACGAAGATTGTAATCACTAAAGATTAAACAAATCAATATACGAAGTTTGTTTGTGTTCTTCATTGTTTGTTGTTAAGATTTCGCATTAACAATAAGCAAGGTGTTAGAGTTTCTTACTTAGATCGATTTGGTTTATACAAGTCATCTAACAAGTAACAAGGCTACTTGGATCCATAACTCGTGTGGACCAATAAGTGGTATCATCAGATGAGGGGTTCCAAGCATACTTAATGAGATATATGAAAAAGATGAAAAACTTAAGAGATATAGAAAAGCAGGCTTAAAAGCTGTTAAGGAAAGAGATGAATTGCAAAAGAAACTAGATAAATGGACTCATTCTGCTAAGTGTCAGGATAAGATAATAGCATCTAGTATGAGCTCTACAAGTAAGATTGGCTTAGGTTATGGAATACAGTCAGATAGTGAAGTTCTTAGCTATGAGGAAGAGATGGACATATCTGTGTTCAAATGTAGGAAAGAGGATTCTATTGGTAAGCCTGTGTACAATAGGTTCATTAAAGCTGATGATTTTAAAGGGGTGCCACCTCCATTATGTGGAGATTACACCCCTCTACAAAAGAAAGACCTAGATGACTCCTTGTTTGTATATGGTAAAAAGGGTCCTATCTATCTTGAGACAGGCAACTCAGATGATAAATCTAGTGAATACTCCACTTGTCAAACCAATGACAGTGAAGGATCTACTAGAGATGTCTCTGAGCAGTCTGATTCAGAATCAGAAAGTGCACCTAAAAATGTTTCTGAGTCAAGATTAGTCCAAAATAGTGAACCAGCTGTGACTACACCCAAATCTCATACAGATAAACCTAGTTGTGATTCTCACATAAAAACTCCAAGGAAGTCTGTTAGAAATCAAGAGTCACCAAAGCCTGATAGAATGAGAAAAGATTACAAGAGAAACCACAATTTTTGTCCTAAAAGATGCTTTGTGTGTGGTAGTTTAAGTCATTTGATTAGGGACTGTGATTTTCATGAGGTTAGGATGAAAAGAGAGGCTGAACTTAGAAAAGATAAGAGTGTTAATGCTGGCCATATGAATGATAAACCAGTTTGGAATAATGCTAACAGGATTAATCATGCTAATAAGTTTGTGACTAGACCAGCTCAAGTTAATTCTGGTATGCCTAATGTTAATTCTGGTCTGGTAGACCAAATTTTAATTCTGGTAGGCCAAATTTTAATTCTGGGATAATTATTAAAATACCCCGGTTGCCCAAGTGCTAAGACTATCCGACCCGATCTCACAAAATTCTCCCCTTAGACCAGGGCAACTGATCCGACGAACCACGTGATGCCACAGTCACCGACCAAATAGTGATAGTACTGTTTGTGTTTACAGGGATATTTTGGTAATTTTATACTTGCTCTACTCTACTCTTACTGATTAAACCAACTAATAATATAAATCTCACAGCCCTCTCCTCTCACAACTCACACCACCACAACCACCCAAAAACCCGTCGCCACCGCCATCCGACGCCACCTCCACCGGACTCCACAAACACTGAATATCCGTGTAATTTTCATTTCTGATTAAAAGCGGGGCAAAACCCTAACATCACTTTTTTTTCCGGCGATTGAACCTCACTCTCCGGCGGTCACCGTCCGCCGCTCATCGGTATACTTTTCATTTATGATTTTGTAAATTTTCATTTCATTTGTATGTAGTTACGGACAGGCGTTTTCATTTCATTTCATTTGTATGTAGTTACTTTTCATTTCTGACTTTATCTGAAGCCGAGCAATATTTTGTTAGATGGTGAGATGGAGGCAAGAGTTGCAGATTTTGGCGTGGCTAAGCTCATCCATTGTGATGAATCAATGTCGGTGATTGCGGGGTCCTATGGTTACATTGCCCCTGGTATGGCTCTTTTAGATTGATTAATATGCAATTTAGTCGAGATTAATGTGCAATTTTCTCGATATTTCTAATTTTTATTTGAATGAATTGTTAAAGGTGAAAAGTAGATAACTCGCTAACTAGAAAATGTACAGCAATAAGTTTAAACTAGAAAATGTACGGTAATAAGTTTGAGCCAAACTAGTATTAAATCCCTTGGGTTAGCACAGGGAATGTAATTGTAGGTCCTATTAAGCTTATTGTTCCTGCTGGTAAGTTCGTTCTTGCTGGTAGGCTAAGTTCGTTCCTGCTGGTAGGCTAAGTTCGTTTTAGTTGTATTGATGTAGGAGAGTAACATTATATTGTCTCAAATGTTACTCATTAGTCATTGTAGAGTTTGCTGAAATGATGAGTAGTTTGGTTTGTTATGTGTCTTACAGTGTTAGTTTACTTAGTTATAATCTGTTATAAGCTCTTTGTATACAATATCCCACTACATGCTTATGATATGCATAACCTGAAAACTTGCTTTTTGACTTGAAGCAGAATTTCAGTGTTGTAATTTGTGTGGAAGAAGTAGGCTAATGTCGGATAACAGTAACCATTATCGCGTTGTTAAATTAGTGGTTAGACTTTTGGAACGTGTTATAGTTTGGTGACATTAAGCCTAGCAGTAGAAGACCTATAAATGGAACCCAAATATTAATCTCAGATGATAATCAAATAACAGTTATAGTTTGGTGAGATTCAGCTGCAAATGTTGGTGTTTTTTTTAGTACAACTGGCTGTGAGAGTGCACACTAGGATCCTCGATCACGCGAATCTGTGCAAATGTAATTGGAGCAGGCTTAGAGTTTATAGAGAGGGAATTTCATGGAATTTTTTTAGCATTTCCATGCCTGATAGATCATGTACCGCATCATCAAATCAGTGAATTGTTCATACGTAAGTAGTTGTGGTAGCACATGTTTGGATGATAAGCTGGCTTATATTATTTTAAGCGTGCAACGATAAAGACGTAATGGTGGAGTTGAAATAAATAAAATGGTGGTTTTAATTTTGTTAATTGTTCCATTGTTTCTAAACGACATATATTCTGCAGAAAAAAATGGCGACAAGTAGCTGGACCGACGTACATCACGGCGATAACTAGCGTCGCTGATATGAAAAGCAGCTCCATGAACAAGACGATCGAAGTAAAAGTGTACCGCAAATGGGTGACCACAAATGTTCCAGACCCTACACCGGTATGATTTTGCGGTATGTTAATTGACAAAAAGGTAGTCTTCAAACCTATGTAAAGAAGTTTCTACGGATTTTAAACAGATACATAACCTGTTATTTACGAAAAACCTTTATTTAACATAGAGGAATGCTATACAAGCAAACATGGACATTCGTGACTGGAATTACTTTGATGCAAAGCAGGAAAAAAATGAAGCGTACAGGATTCCGAATTTCAGTTGTGAGGATACAAAAAAGTGGCAACAAACTTTGGAGAATGCTACATCGCTGATCTTTGGAAGATTCACATGAATCGATAACATACCAAATGATAGATTCCTAAACCATTACTTCAAGTTTGCAGCATACAATGAACTTGATGCAAGAAAGAATGTAAGGTCTGGCGTCCTCGCAGATAATACATAAGCTTAAATATATTACTGTATAATTTTAGACACAGCACATGAGCTAATATGCGGTGCATTAATAGATTACATGGGATGGATTACAAGAGTTTGAGAGCCAATAGAATCAGGGAACCACAACAAGAACCGAACTATAAGAAGACTCATTGATATCCAAAATTTGAAGTAAGTTTTTTCATCTAATTTACTATTATTACAGAGCTATAAAATCCTTTACCAACAGATTTTACTTGTATGCAGCGGCAATCGTGACTGAGCTTTCATTAATAACTGTCAGGAATACATGCTACTAAATTCCTAAAGCAGGACAAAAGAATCTTTTTTCAATGGTTTAGATATAATGAACAAGAACAAAAGAATGATTTTAAGCTTTTCACCTCCAGCTGAAGCTGTCAAGATTGAACAAAGTGAGGCAAATGGAGGCCACAAGAAAGCAAAAGGTGTCAGTGTTACCCCTGGAACGATTTTGGGTAAAACAGTAGGAGGGATTATGTCTTCTGACTCGGGCTCCGATCTCGATTTTAAGAACTCCCCTAACATGACTTCAGCTATTGTTACCATGGTGCCCAATACTGTCGTGCTTCAGGTCCATAGTGTATGTTTCTTTTATATGTCAGGCCTAAAGGCTTTAAAAAACATTCCTATTCAAATTCTAGTGCTGAAATTGGATCATATAAATTATTTCCAGAATGAGCGAGAACTAAAGAGGGAGAGAAGAAAGCAATCTAACCGAGAATCTGCCAGAAGGTCAAGATTAAAAAAACAGGTACAATGAACTCTTTTTTATATTACGATCTTAGTCGTTTTGATGATTGTGGTTTTCTGTAAGAGAATACTGCCAAGACCAGTAGCTTAAATTATGAATTTGCCAACGTGGGATATTCATTACTTTGTCGCTCATCAAAAGGTGACATAAGTTCAATTTTGGACCACCAAAAGACTGGTCCATTTTTACAAATAAATGGGTGAACTTTATTTTTTGAAGAATTTAAGTCATATTGGATTTCATAGTCCTTAATTTAGTGAAGTTACACATATGTAATCTTTTGATGATCGAGAAAAGTAGTTCCTACACCACAATTGCATTTTTGGTGTTTTATGTCACATTTATTGGTAATTTTTCCCTCTCCCTATTCAATTCAAACAATAAAATCTATTTGTTTTTATATTTAAAACATTTATTTCCCACAACAATGAGGCACCATGTTGCATTAACCAATTGATCAATTTTCTTACAGACACTGCTGGTAAATGTGACATTCTTAAGGAAATCAAATCAAAGTTACATAATCATTTAGGTGTTCACAGTTAGTAAAATAGGGGTGTCACATTCTCACTATTTCCAAATGACCACCAATTCCAAATTTTTTGTTTCAAATATTCCAATATCCAGGCTGAAGCCGAAGAACTTGGTACCAAAGTTGAAGCCCTCACTGTTGAAAATTTGAAACTCAAGTCTGAATTCAACCGATTGACCATCAATGCTGCAAATTTGAAGCATCAAAATGCCAAACTACTGGTATACCTCATTGATCTCTTTGCTTTGTTGTTACTGAGGGTATCATTCTAATACACGATCAAACATTGCACTCATGGTTTCAAACGTGATTTTTTAATTACAGGAAAAACTCAAGAACGCACAACTTGAACAAGCTACAGATGACCCGCGACCCACTGCTAACCTCCTCTCTACAGTCGAAAAAAGTTTGGGTTCTGCCTCTGTTGTTAGAAACGATGGAGAAGCCAACAGTTCTGGTTCTGGTGCACCGCTGCGTCAACTCCTAGATGCTAGTCCCAGGGCTGATGTTGTCGCTACTAGCTAACCCACAACAGTCCCCCTTTACTACATGTTACCTTAAAATTTCTAAAAGGTGATTGTGTAAACACGGTCTGTTTATGTGAATGAAATTACTTCTAACAGTAAGTAAAGCATATGATCTATCCTACATAGGTACTATTAAGAGTTTAGAACTTGGAGTCTGAAATTTCTGCAGCAAACTGAAATGCGTTTTTAGTTTTAGTGTCTGCTTTATAGTTGGCTGATGATAGTATGTTGTAATTACCTGATCTCATGGAACCTATATACAAAGTTTGTGTCATATATAAGATGTGTTGGTTGAATGTCTTAATTGTGATGTGTTTTGCACAAAAATATTTTTATGGGAGCCATGTTGCGGCTGTCCTCAGTAGATCGCCCATATGTATACACATGCTCAAGTAAACCACTACACATGAGTTCGAAAGATACTCAGATTCCTGAGTTTCATTCCCAATCTAAAATATGGATCCACATAACACATGAGTTCACAATACCCATCACCTATCATGTTGATAAGCAAACAAATACGGAGTATCACATTATATATTCCACATCTTTAATTGACAACACACTAACACATGAGATGTTCCATTTCAAAACAAATATGTTTTTCACATCAAATTTGATGACACAAAAGAACCTCAACCGATAGAGATGACCCCACTTCAAGGTTTTTGTAACCCTGTTACTTTTGAATAACCGTATTAATATATTGTAACCCTGTTACTTTTGGGCAACTGCCAAGCGTCTATTTTTTTGGGCATCTTGTGTATTTTTTTGGGCAACTTTTGTATTTTGGGCAACTAATTGTATTCTTTGGGCAACTTGTGTATTTTTTGGGCAACTTTTGAATTTTTGGGGCAACTAATTGTATTTTTTGGGCATCTAATTCTATTTTTTGGGCAACTTGTGTATTTTTTTGGGGCAACTTGTATATTTTTTGGGCAACTTGTGTATTTTTTGGGCAACTTTTGTATTTTTTGGGCAACGTTTGTATTTTTGGGCAACTTTTGTATTTTTGAGCAACAAGTGTCATTCTCTCAACAAACACTTCAATATATTCTCAAAAACAGCAACTAGAAGTACTAATTGTATTTTTTGTGAGAAATACGGAATCTTCAGGGAGATATACACAAGATGCCCAAAAAAATAGACGCTTGGCAGTTGCCCAAAAGTAACAGGGTTACAATATATTAATACGGTTATTCAAAAGTAACAGGGTTACAAAAACCTTGAAGTGGGGTCATCTCTATCGGTTGAGGTTCTTTTGTGTCATCAAATTTGATGTGAAAAACATATTTGTTTTGAAATGGAACATCTCATGTGTTAGTGTGTTGTCAATTAAAGATGTGGAATATATAATGTGATACTCCGTATTTGTTTGCTTATCAACATGATAGGTGATGGGTATTGTGAACTCATGTGTTATGTGGATCCATATTTTAGATTGGGAATGAAACTCAGGAATCTGAGTATCTTTCGAACTCATGTGTAGTGGTTTACTTGAGCATGTGTATACATATGGGCGATCTACTGAGGACAGCCGCAACATGGCTCCCATAAAAATATTTTTGTGCAAAACACATCACAATTAAGACATTCAACCAACACATCTTATATATGACACAAACTCTGTATATAGGTTCCATGAGATCAGGTAATTACAACATACTATCATCAGCCAACTATAAAGCAGACACTGAAACTAAAAACACATTTCAGTTTGCTGCAGAAATTTTAGACTCCAAGTTCTAAACTCTTAATAGTACCTATGTAGGATAGATCAGATGCTTTACTTACTGTTAGAAGTAATTTCAGTCACATAAACAGACCGAGTTTACACAATCACCTTTTAGAAATTTTAAGGTAGCATGTAGTAAAGGGGGACTGTTGTGGGTTAGCTAGCAGCGACAGCATCAGCCCTGGGACTAGCATCTAGGAGTTGACGCAGCGGTGCACCAGAACCAGAACTGTTGGCTTCTCCATCGTTTCTAACAACAGAGGCAGAACCCAAACTTTTTTCGACTGTAGAGAGGAGGTTAGCAGTGGGCCGCGGGTCATCTATAGCTTGTTCAAGTTGTGCGTTCTTGAGTTTTTCCTGTAATTAAAAAATCACGTTTGAAACCATGAGTGCAATGTTTGATCGTGTATTAGAATGATACCCTCAGTAACAACAAAGCAAAGAGATCAATGAGGTATACCAGTAGTTTGGCATTTTGATGCTTCAAATTTGCAGCATTGATGGTCAATCGGTTGACTTCAGACTTGAGTTTCAAATTTTCAATAGTGAGGGCTTCAACTTTGGTACCAAGTTCTTCGGTTTCAGCCTGGATATTGGAATATTTGAAACAAAAAATTTGGAATTGGTGGTCATTTGGAAATAGTAAAAATGTAACACCCCTATTTTACTAACTGTGAACAACTAAATGATTATGTAACTTTGATTTGATTTCCTTAAGAATGTCACATTTACCAGCAGTGTCTGTAAGAAAATTGATCAATTGGTTAATGCAACATGGTGCCTCATTGTTGTGGGAAATAAATGTTCTAAATATAAAAACAAACTGATTTTATTGCTTGAATTGAATAAGGAGAGGGAAAAATTACCAATAAATGTGACATAAAACACCAAAAATGCAATTGTGGTGTAGGAACTACTTTTCTCGATCATCAAAAGATTACATATGTGTAACTTCACTAAATTAAGGACTATGAAATCCAATATGACTTAAATTCTTCAAAAAATAAAGTTCACCCATTTATTTGTAAAAATGGACCAATCTTTTGGTGGTCCAAAATTGAACTTATGTCACCTTTTGATGAGCGACAAAGTAATGAATATCCCATGTTGGCAAATTCATAATTTAAGCTACTGGTCTTGGCAGTATTCTCTTACAGAAAACCACAATCATCAAAACGACTAAGATCGTAATATAAAAAAGAGTTCATTGTACCTGTTTTTTTAATCTTGACCTTCTGGCAGATTCTCGGTTAGATTGCTTTCTTCTCTCCCTCTTCAATTCTCGCTCATTCTGGAAATAATTTATATGATCCAATTTCAGCACTAGAATTTGAATAGGAATGTTTTTTAAAGCCTTTAGGCCTGACATATAAAAGAAACATACACTATGGACCTGAAGCACGACAGTATTGGGCACCATGGTAACAATAGCTGAAGTCATGTTAGGGGAGTTCTTAAAATCGAGATCGGAGCCCGAGTCAGAAGACATAATCCCTCCTACTGTTTTACCCAAAATCGTTCCAGGGGTAACACTGACACCTTTTGCTTTCTTGTGGCCTCCATTTGCCTCACTTTGTTCAATCTTGACATGTTCAGCTGGAGGTGAAAAGCTTAAAATCATTCTTTTGTTCTTGTTCATTATATCTAAACCATTGAAAAAATGTTCTTTTGTCCTGTTTTAGTCATTTAGTAGCATGTATTCCAGACAGTTATTAATGAAAGCTCAGTCACGATTGCCGCTGCATACAAGTAAAATCTGTTGGTAAAGGATTTTATAGCTCTGTAATAAGAGTAAATTAGATGAAAAAACATACTTCAAATTTTGGATATCAATGAGTCTTCTTATAGTTCGGTTCTTGTTGTGGTTCCCTGATTCTATTGGCTCTCAAACTCTTGTAATCCATCCCATGTAATCTATTAATGCACCGCATATTAGCTCATGTGCTGTGTCTAAAATTATATAGTAATATATTTAAGCTTATGTATTATCTGCGAGGACGCCAGACCTTACATTCTTTCTTGCATCAAGTTCATTGTATGCTGCAAACTTGAAGTAATGGTTTAGGAATCTATCATTTGGTATGTTATCGATTCATGTGAATCTTCCAAAGATCAGCGATGTAGCATTCTCCAAAGTTTGTTGCCACTTTTTTGTATCCTCACAACTGAAATTCGGAATCCTGTACGCTTCATTTTTTCCTGCTTTGCATCAAAGTAATTCCAGTCACGAATGTCCATGTTTGCTTGTATAGCATTCCTCTATGTTAAATAAAGGTTTTTCGTAAATAACAGGTTATGTATCTGTTTAAAATCCGTAGAAACTTCTTTACATAGGTTTGAAGACTACCTTTTTGTCAATTAACATACCGCAAAATCATACCGGTGTAGGGTCTGGAACATTTGTGGTCACCCATTTGCGGTACACTTTTACTTCGATCGTCTTGTTCATGGAGCTGCTTTTCATATCAGCGACGCTAGTTATCGCCGTGCTGTACGTCGGTCCAGCTACTTGTCGCCATTTTTTTCTGCAGAATATATAGTCGTTTAGAAACAATGGAACAATTAACAAAATTAAAACCACCATTTTATTTATTTCAACTCCACCATTACGTCTTTGTCGTTGCACGCTTAAAATAATATAAGCCAGCTTATCATCCAAACATGTGCTACCACAACTACTTACGTATGAACAATTCACTGATTTGATGATGCGGTACATGATCTATCAGGCATGGAAATGCTAAAAAAATTCCATGAAATTCCCTCTCTATAAACTCTAAGCCTGCTCCAATTACATTTGCACAGATTCGCGTGATCGAGGATCCTAGTGTGCACTCTCACAGCCAGTTGTACTAAAAAAAACACCAACATTTGCAGCTGAATCTCACCAAACTATAACAGTTATTTGATTATCATCTGAGATTAATATTTGGGTTCCATTTATAGGTCTTCTACTGCTAGGCTTAATGTCACCAAACTATAACACGTTCCAAAAGTCTAACCACTAATTTAACAACGCGATAATGGTTACTGTTATCCGACATTAGCCTACTTCTTTCACACAAATTACAACACTGAAATTCTGCTTCAAGTCAAAAAGTAAGTTTTCAGGTTATGCATATCATAAGCATGTAGTGGGATATTGTATACAAAGAGCTTATAACAGATTATAACTAAGTAAACTAACACTGTAAGACACATAACAAACCAAACTACTCATCATTTCAGCAAACTCTACAATGACTAATGAGTAACATTTGAGACAATATAATGTTACTCTCCTACATCAATACAACTAAAACGAACTTAGCCTACCAGCAGGAACGAACTTAGCCTACCAGCAGGAACGAACTTAGCCTACCAGCAGGAACGAACTTAGCCTACCAGCAAGAACGAACTTACCAGCAGGAACAATAAGCTTAATAGGACCTACAATTACATTCCCTGTGCTAACCCAAGGGATTTAATACTAGTTTGGCTCAAACTTATTACCGTACATTTTCTAGTTTAAACTTATTGCTGTACATTTTCTAGTTAGCCAGTTATCTACTTTTCACCTTTAACAATTCATTCAAATAAAAATTAGAAATATCGAGAAAATTGCACATTAATCTCGACTAAATTGCATATTAATCAATCTAAAAGAGCCATACCAGGGGCAATGTAACCATAGGACCCCGCAATCATCGACATTGATTCATCACAATGGATGAGCTTAGCCACACCAAAATCTGCAACTCTTGCCTCCATCTCACCATCCAACAAAATATTGCTCGGCTTCAGATAAAGTCAGAAATGAAAAGTAACTACATATAAATGAAATGAAATGAAAACGCCTGTCCGTAACTACATACAAATGAAATGAAAATTTACAAAATCAGAAATGAAAAGTATACCGACGAGCGGCGGACGGTGACCGCCGGAGAGTGAGGTTCAATCGCCGGAAAAAAAAGTGATGTTAGGGTTTTGCCCCGCTTTTAATCAGAAATGAAAATTACACGGATGTTCAGTGTTCGTGGAGTCCCGTGGAGGTGGCGTCGGATGGCGGTGGCGACGGGTTTTAGGGTGGTTGTGGTGGTGTGAGTTGTGAGAGGAGAGGGCTGTGAGATTTATATTATTAGTTGGTTTAATCAGTAAGAGTAGAGTAAAGCAAGTATAAAATTACCAAAATATCCCTGTAAACACAAACAGTACTGTCACTATTTGGTCGGTGACGTGGCATCATGTGGTTCGTCGGATCAGTTGCCCTGGTCTAAGGTGAGAATTTTGTGAGATCGGGTCGGATAGTCTTAGCACTTGGGCAACCGGGGTATTTTAATAATTATCTCATTTTAATTCTGGTAGACCAAATTTTAATTCTGGTAGACCAAATGTTAGTTCTGTTGGTCAAAATGTTAATTATGTGAGGCTAAGTGTTAATTTTGGGTGGTTTAATCATTCTGGACCCAGACAACCAATAAATAGACCACATGTGAATTCATATAATCAAAGAAACAATTTTTACAAACCTCATTCACCTGTGAGGAGTCCTTTTACTAATAATGCAGCACAAACTTCAAGCTCAAGTGCTGTAAGGGAAAATGGGGATTCTGGTGTTAGGACCCCAGCATGTTGGTCTTAGGATCCTTTTAAGAACACACTTACCTATGAATCCAAGAACAACAGTGGATCAAGCTCATACAAGACCTATAAATTTGTTGATCCACAGGGCAGACCCAAGTCTTCAGAGGCTTGGGTCCTAAAGAGAAACTAATTTCTCTACTTTTGTGCAGGAACATCCACTGAAGAACATGGAAGACAAAGGAATATTTGATAGTGGGTGCTCTGGGCACATGACTGGTAACAAGAATCATCTGAAGGATTTTCTAGAATTCCAAGGAGGTTCTGTTACCTTTGGAGGAAGTAAAGGTCAGATAACTGGTAAAGGTAGAATTGTTATAGGCAATTTAGAATTTGACAATGTATCTTTTGTGAAAGAACTAGGGCAGTTTAACCTTTTCTCAATATCACAAATTTGTGATAAGCAGCATAAGGTGCTTTTTAGTGAAACTGAATGTTTTGTATTGACTTCGGATTTTAAGATGCCTAATGAAAGTCAGATACTTCTTAAAGTTCGTAGACAACACAACATGTACAGTTTTGATATGAAAGCACCTGAGGTTGCAAAAGGTTCTGCTTGTTTGCTTGCAAAAGCTACTTTGGATGAATCTAAATTGTGGCATAAAAGGTTAGGTCATGTTAATTTCAAGAATATGAACAAGCTTGTGAAGGGTAATTTAGTTAGAGGCTTACCTTCCAAGGTTTTTAGGAATGACCATGCCTGTGTAGCTTGTAATAAGGGCAAACAGCATAGAGCTTCTTGTAAGGCTAAGTTAGATAGGATTGTCACTGAGCCTTTGCATACCTTACACATGGATTTGTTTGGCCCTACATCTGTTAGAAGTATCAACCATGCTAGTTATTGCCTTGTCATTACTGATGACTACACCAGGTATTGCTGGGTATTCTTTATGTCTACTAAAGATGAAACCTCTGATTTAATTCAAAGGTTCATTAGGCAAATAGAAAACCTACTCAATCACAAGGTTAAGATCATTAGGACTGACAATGGCACAGAATTTAAGAATAGGAGCATGATTGAGTTTTGTGGTGAAAAAGGAATCAAGCAACAATATAGCAATGCTAGAACTCCACAGCAAAATGGAGTTGCTGAGAGAATGAATAGGACCCTGATTGAGGCAGCTAGAACCATGCTAGCAGACTCATTCTTACCCACAACCTTTTGGGCTGAAGCAGTTGCAACTGTTTGCTATATATTCAATAGGGTTAGAGTGACCAAGCCTCAGAATAAAACACCTTATGAGCTTATTTTTGGCCATAAACCAGTTGTTAGCTATATAAGGCCTTTTGGGTGCCAAGTGACCATTCTTGATACCTTAAGTGTGCTTGGAAAATTTGAAGGAAAATCTGATGAGGGGTTTCTAGTTGGGTATTCACTAAATAGTAAAGCCTTTAGGGTTTATAATTTAGTGACCAAGAAAGTAGAGGAAAATCTTCATGTTAATTTTCTTGAGGAAAAACCCAATGTGAAGGGACTAGGTCATAGATGGATGTTTGAACTTGATTATTTAACTGATTCTATGAACTATATTCCTGTCTCCAAGGAGAATCAAGCTAACCCTGATGCAGGTTCCATGGAAGTGCCTAACAATGCAGGTACTCAAGATGCAAGCACTGCTGATCAAGGCAAAGAAATTGAGGAGCTTATTGTGATTCCTACCGCAGAAGTGAACCATGTTGCTGCAAATGAAGGATCAAAGAAATCTTCTACAAATAGGAAGGAGACTGTGAACAAGCCTCAAGAAGAAGAGGGTTCTCCTACAAATGTTTCAGAAGAAATCTTATCCTTCAGAGAAGAAATGAATGCTTTGGCTGATAAACATCTTGGGAAGAAGGCTACCAACACTAATCTGGTTAATCCTGGTAGTATCGTCATTAATTCTGGTGGAGAGAAGCCTACCAGCATTAACTCAGTTAAGTCTGGTAGAGATGTTGTTAATTCTGCTCAACCTGAGTCTACTCCAAATGCTAATTTTGATGATTCTGAGATGCCTGAACTTGAGGTCTTTGATAAGCCAGATGAAGGCATTTTTGATGGGGCTTCTTATGATGAAGAAGGGGTAGTTACTGACTTCAACAACCTACCCACTGAAGTAGATGTAAGTCCATCTCCAACACTCAGAATTCACAAAGTTCATCCCAAAAGTCAGATAATTGGTGATCCTCAATCAGTTGTTCAAACCAGAAGTAAAGTGCAAAAGATTCCTACATCTCATGCACTTATCAGTCTTATTAAGAAGCAGCAAAGGGTCAACCACAAGGATCAACAACATTGCTTGTTTGCTTGTTTCCTTTCTCAAAAGGAACCCACCAAAGTCTCTGAAGCACTTGAAGATGAGAGTTGTGTGGAAGCAATGCAAGAAGAGTTGTAGCAATTCAAATTGCAAAAAGTTTGGGTTCTTGTAGATCTACCAAGTGGAGCTAAGATGATTGGCACAAAGTGGGTCTTTAGGAATAAAAGGGATGAAAGAGGAGTAGTTGTAAGGAATAAGGCACGATTAGTAGCACAAGGGTATAGACAAGAGGATGGGATAGATTATGATGAGGTTTTTGCTCCAGTAGCCAGGATTGAGGCTATTAGGTTATTTTTAGCCTATGCATCATATATGGGATTCATAGTCTATCAGATGGATGTGAAGAGTGCCTTTTTGTATGGCAGTATAGAAGAAGAGGTATATGTTCATCAACCTCCTGGCTTTGTTGATCCAGCAGAACCCATGAAAGTGTATAAAGTCATCAATGCTTTATATGGTCTCCATCAAGCTCCCAGAGCTTGGTATGCAACACTCTCCAACTTCCTTGAAGAGCATGGGTATAAAAGAGGTGTAATTGACAAGACCTTGTTCATAAAGAGAAACAAAAAGGATATCATCTTAGTCTAGGTTTATGTGGATGATATCATATTTGGTTCTACTAAAAGGTCTTGGTGTGAGGAGTTTGAAGCATTAATGAAGGGGAGGTTTCAGATGAGTTCTATGGGTGAACTCACATTTTTCTTAGGACTGCAAGTGAAACAACAAGCAGATGGACTCTTTATCTCTCAAGACAAGTATGTAGCAGAGATCTTGAAGAAGTTTGCCTTTTCAAATGTGAAGACTGCAGTCACTCCCATGGAGAACAAGGTGCCTTTAACAAAGGATGAAGATGCTGCTGATGTAGATGTGCATCTTTACAGATCAATGATAGGTTCTCTAATGTATCTTACTGCTTCTAGACCTGACATTATGTATGCAGTCTGTGTTTGTTCACGTTTTCGATACCTAAAGGTTAAGCCCAATTTGGGCCTTTGGTATCCTAGAGAGTCATCTTTTGACCTGGAAGCCTATTCAGATAGTGATTATGCAGGTGCAAGCCTTGATAGGAAATCCACAACTGGAGGTTGTCAATTCCTTGGAAGAAGATTAATCTCTTGGCAATGCAAGAAGCAGACCATTGTAGCTACATCAACAACTGAAGCTGAATATGTAGCAGCTGCCAATTGCTGTGGACAAGTCTTGTGGATTCAGAACCAAATGCTGGATTATGGTTTGAACTTTATGAACACTATAATTCACATAGATAATGAGAGCACTATCTGTATAGTTAAGAACCCTGTGTACCACTCTAAAACTAAACATATAGAAATCCGGCATCATTTCATTAGGGATTGCTATGAAAAGAAATTAATTAGATTGGATAAAATACACACAGACTTCAATGTTGCAGACCTCTTAACTAAAGCTTTTGATGGCCCTAGGTTTAATTACTTAGTGGTTAGCATTGGTATGATAAACCCATAGCTGGACTTAAGGGGAGGTTAGTCTTAAGGGGAGGTTAAACTTAAGGGGAGGTCAAAATGTAAAGTTTGTATAATAACCAGTACTTAGGATTTTCTTTAATTCTGGTAGTATTAGAAGTTAATTATTGTAGTTATTTTTAATTCTGGTACTATTAGAAGTTAATCCTTGTAGTAGATTTAAAAAAAAAATAAAAAAAATAAAAAATGGTTTTAGTTGTTTTAATTCTGGTATAGTTTTAATTTTGGTAGTTAATATTTTTTTTAAAAAAATCTTTTGTTTGTATGCTTTTCTTGTTTTTCTTGGTGTTGGGACTAACTTTTGCAGAACACTATGGATTGGTGATATGAAGTCTTGATCAGTGTGTAAGTCTGATTCTTTAGTTAAGTCTGGTGAGTCAGTGTTTAAGTCTGGTTGACCAATTTTAAGTCTGGTAGTGTCCAAGGTAATTAATTTCTAACCGTTAGGTCTGGTCAGTCAAATATAGATTTTTTATCTTATTTAAATATGACCGTTGATATTTTTGGGGAAAGAGGTATATATGGATAAGATTTAATTCATTTTTCATCTTTATCCATTATTTACTTCTAATTTCTAAAATCTTTATTCACGGCAAAGATTTACTCTGTTTTTCTACTACCAGTAAAAACCCTAATTTAAATTCTCAACCAGCACTTAGTCATTCTCTCATCAATGGCTTCACTAAAGTTTGTGGACAAGCACAATAAAGTTGATTTCTTGAAGAAACCAAACCAAAGTGACGGCTTTGAGCAGATAGTAGATTTCTTGAAAGGTTCTAACCTTCGGTACGCTTTAACTGCAAATCCTACTATTTATGCATCTATTGTTAAACAATTTTGGGGGTCTGTGACCTATGAAACCCTAGCTGATGATACACCACAGCTACGGGCAACTATTGACACCCATAACTTCACCATTACGGAAGCCTCCATTAGGAGTAGTCTCCAATTGGGTGATGCTTCAGGAGAATACATATTTTCCAATGATGACCTTTTTGAGGGTATGAGAACTATAGGATATCCCACTGATGGTACCTTTACTTTTTGGAAAAGCCATTTTACACCACAGTGGAGATTTTTAATACATCATTTGCTCCATTGCCTAAGTCCCAAGAGTGGTGGATGGGATCAGTTTGGAAGCAACATTGCTTCTGCATTGGTCTGTCTTGCACTTGGACGGCCTTTTAATTTTTAAAAATTGATTTTTGATGGCATGGTTGCAAATGTCAAAAATGCTAAGCATAAGTTTTTGATGTACACAAGATTTTTGCAAATGATTTTAATATGTAACTGTGGCTTTTACTACTAAAATCTTTGCCAACATGAAAAGGGGATTCAATGGGGCACATTGGCCAGTTTTGCCTGCTATGCTTCCTGGTTCAACTAACATTGCAGGTACATCTCATGTTGAACAACCAACAAATGTGGAGCAAGCTCAGCAACAACCAAGGTTACCAACACCACAACCAAGATCACCAACACCACAACCAAGTTCATCACCATCCCAACAAAGAGTACCTACACCTACACCATCTTCACCACCACAGCAAACCCATATTCCAAGTCCTATTCAGGAGGAGGAATCCAACCCTATGGCTGTGGAGGATCTTTTAACATTGATGCCTGCTTTGATTAAGAGAATAGAATTCTTGGAGAAGGCAAACAATGCTAAGAGTGGAGCTATTCTAACATTGGTTAAGAGGGTTAAAAAGTTGGAGAAAATAATGAAGGACAAAGGAGTTGATTTTGATGATCAAGAAGGTGAGGATGAAAATTCTTCCAAACAGGGGAGGAATTTAGAGGAAGAACAAGTTGAAAAGACACCAGCAAAGGATAAACCAGCTGATGAAGTAGATATAAGTCCTGAAACAAAGGAGGCAGCAGAAACACTAGCTCAATCTCTGAGTAAAATTCAACAACAAAAGAAGAAAAGCAGATATCCAAAAAGAAAGTTGATAATTGAAGAATCTGATGAAGAATTAGATAAGTCTGCTGAAGGTATTAATTCTGGTGAGATTAAGTCTGGTGAAGTTAATGCTGGTAAGGAAATTAAGTCTGGTGGTCAAGATAAGTCTGGTGAGGTTGTTAGTTCTGTTCATAAAGATAAGTCTGTTGATGAGGAACAGCCTAAGAAACAAAGAGAAGGAAAACAAGTTATGATTGAGAGTCCTAAGCCCAAGAAGACAAAGAGACAAGAAAGAGAAGATCAAGCTTCTTTGGCTGAAATTGCAAGGATACAAGCAATGGAAAAGGCTGAGATAGAGAAGGAGGAAGAGCAGAAAAGACAAGATGAAATGCTTGCAAGAATGATATCAGAAGAGGTTAATGATGATCCACTGAAGGAAATGATTGAAAAAGATGCTGAGTTGAGGGCAAAGTTTGAAGAAATTAAAGCTATTCCAGGTTTGACTGCTGAGGAGAGAGCTAAACAACTAGCAGAGTTCATGAATGCTAGAAGGAATGAAGAAACTTTGGGGGGATTTTATGTCAGTGATAAGACAAACTCAGAAGAGAACCAAAGTTCACAAGAAGATGTCTAAAGCAGATCAAATGCATGGGATGAAGGTGTATCTAAAGAACATGCTGCACTTATGATGAACTCAAATAAGTACATTTTATTATCATCATTTATCCTATTTATTTGACTTGTTTTATTATATTATATATGAGCATTGATACGTTAATGTTTACTTTTATAATTCTCATGTCAAAACAAGTATTATGTGAAACTTGGCGATTTTGGACTAATTATGGAGCAAAACAAGCAAGAAGTTAAGAGTCTACTGAAATGTACAAGATCAAGATCATTCTGCTCCAGATACGCCGCAACATACTTATTACATACGGCGCATCACTATCAAGATTTCACAAGTTATAATCCAAGACGGCAAAGGACATACGCCGCATAGAGAAATGGAGTTACGCCGCATCTTAAGGCGGTGTACGAATATTCCTGAATATATTAATCTTGGACCCCACGTGAAGTTAAGTCAATGCGCCGCATCTACTTATCCTATGTGCCGCATCTAACCCTCAAACAGAAACTATAAATACCCCAAGGCCAGACGAATTGCCAGACCTTACACACACTAAGCTTTCAAAGACAGAAGAAACCCTCAGCCGAATTCAGACGTATTAGCAGCACAAGACACACCTTGAACGAAGATACAAGAGCTGTAAGAAGGTCCTGCATGTATTTAATTCATTAAGTAGTTTTGTTTTATTGTATTAGTACACTTTAATTCATCAGGATTGATGGGCCGATTCCATGTGACTACGGAAAACCATGGGCACCCCTTAAAATTGCTTTCCCATTAATTAAAGTTTATATATTGATGTCTTTGGTGACTTTTATTAGTGCATTGATAACCTCTGTGTCTAGCTGAGCATTGCTTGGGTCGCCATGCCCCTTCCTCGCCTATCTATTCTAGCGTATACGAAACGTGGGCATCATAAGTGCTCAATATTCTAGGATAGTGGGATAGACATAAGTGATCATTAAGGGTTTACTCGCCGATAAGATTAGAGCCAACGAGAAAGGTTTAACTCTCGATGCGTCACATCGAACTATACACTTCATATAAAACTAGCAATAAAACAAGTGACAAGCTACTTAATTATCAGGAAAGGTCTTCTTATTGTCTCAAGTATCTATCTGTGTACGTGTGTGCTAATCGTTGATTCGTGCTCATTAGTTTAGTTTAATATTTAATCATAACCAAACCGTGCCAGTCTCTCAGGCTGAACCCCCTTGCGTTAGATTAGAATTGTATAGCTAACTTAAGATATTAAAATACTGATTAGAATAACTAGATAATACGTTCCACTCTTAGTGATCGACACTCTACTTACCATTATATTCATACTGACCGGGTACACTGCTCGTTAAAGTGTGTGTTATTTATAAATCGGCTAAATATAAATTTAAAACTTGAATACTGCTAAAACCACAACGACATACCGTGGATATAAAAATTAGAGCAATACACGCACACATCAAGTTTTTGGCGCCGTTGCCGGGGAGTGAATTGTTATTATCTGTTAATTTGATTAGTATTTTAATTAGGTTTTTCTTTCTAATTTTTAGATTCTAACCACTAACCCCGTTGTATATTAGTTAAATTGCATTCATTGTATTATTTGCATATTTTCTGTTTTTGTGTGTTTTTATTTTCTTTAATTTTTGTTTCTTTTTGTTTGTTTTTATTTTTTGTTTTTATTTGTTTTTCTATTTTTCTGCATTCTGCTATCGTTGTATTGTGCTGATACAAACGATACGGCGCATCTGTTTTCACAGATACGGCGTATTGCGTTTAATTTTTATAAAATACAACGCGTTTAATAAATTCGAGTACGATGCATCTTTCCCCAAGATACGGCGTATTCTGTTTTTAATAAGAAATTTTTCTATGCGATAACGCCATACGACGCATCTGTTTTAACAGATACGGCGTATTTATTATTTTAATTAAAAACGGTTTTTGAATTATTAAACAGATACGACGCATCGATTTTTATCGATACGGCGCATCTTCTGAATCAAAAATCTTGTATTTTGAAACGTAACGAAAATACGGCGCATTAACTTTTGTTAATACGACGCATTTAATTTTAATAAGTATAATCGATTTTTGATAATTAATACTGATACGGCGCATTCTTATTCATAAGCGGCGTATCTATTTTCTGAATAAAAGTCTGATTAAATTTTAACGTAATAAGATACGGCGTATCCAACTTTTTGGATATGGCGCATCGTCTGCAGATATCCGTAACTTTAATTTTTCGTATTCCATTTTCGATGTTAATTTTCTGATATATTACTTTCTTGAACATACCCTACTGATGCTTTTGTGATAGTTTCAGGAAGTGCATGACCAGGAGTTCAACTAAGAACTTGATTACACCTTTCGAAGATCCTAAACGAGCCCTACATTCGCTTAAAAGGCTTCTCAACACAAAAAGCTTTGATATCTCAAGTTCGTTCGAGCTTGATTACTTTTCTGAAGAGAAAGAGGAAGAAGAAACAGAAACAATGGCGGAAAACACTACTATGGAGGAATACATGAACAATACCCGTGCTGATTACAGTTCAGGAGTTGCTAGACCAAAGTTTGATGAAAAGTCAAAGTTTGAGTTGATGGGTCAGTTTCTCAAGGAGCTAAGAGAAAATGCTTTCAGTGGAACAGAACATGAAGATGCTAATGAACATGTTGAAAAAGTCCTCGAGATTGCAGATTTGTTTACTACAGAAGGAGTCTCTGACGATCAACTTATGCTAAGAATCTTCCCAATTTCGCTTAAAGGAGCTGCTAATAAGTGGCTAAGGAATGAACCTGCTAGTTCAATCACAACATGGGAAGATTTGAAGAGCAAATTCCTGAAAAGATATTGTCCACCTGCTAAAACTGCTAAAAAGATGGAGGCTATCAACAGTTTCAAGTAAGAGCCTGATGAAACTCTTTATCAAGCTTGGGAACGATTTAAAGACTTGTTGATGAAATGCCCTCAACATTATCTAAGTCCAATGCATGAGATAATATTGTTCTATCAAGGACTGGACGTGCCTACTAGACAAATCTTGGATGCTAAGGGAGCTGTGCCTCAAATGAGTGCAGCCAATGCTAGAAAAGCTATCCAAGAAGCTGCTGTTCAATTCTCGATTAAAGATGTATCTAGGTAAACTTAAATCAAGATGGACGGGTCCGTTCGTTGTCAAGAAAGTGTATCCATACGGGACTATTGAAATATGCGATAAAAATGGTTATATATTCAAGGTAAACGGGCAACGAGTAAAGAAATACTTTGATAATAAAATTGAGGATACTGAGAACGAGGTAGTGGAGTTTGAACCCGAAGTATTGGAATAAGGAGCTGAACGTGAGTCTAACTTGAAGACTCTGGAATAAAGACAAGTGCTGACCGGGAGACAACCCGGAGAAATTTTTACTTTTCTGTTTTGTGTCGAGTCTGTCAGACCTGCAGAAGATACGGCGCATCTCCATCATAAGATGCGACGCATCACCTGCGCTGGTCATATCATATCTTATTTAATTTTATGCTTTTTTATTTTTGACTTTAAAACTTTCTGTCAATATTTTAATGCGGCGCATCCCTGGTTAAGGATGCGACGCATCTTTTATTCTGATTCGTATTTTATTCCAGGCTCGATACGGCGTATCTTCTTCCATAAGATACGGCGTATCGACTGACCTGATGATTTTCATTTTAATTTTTTTTAAGTTTTATTTTACTAACTACTAATGTATTATGCAAGTTTGAACCTTCTTAACTCAGGTGTGTTAAAGTCTTAATGGTATTATAGATTCCTGTATTTCCTGTGGATACATCATTTTTCAAGCTTAAATGTTCTAATCCACAAGAAAGTTGATTTTTGCTCTTACACAAATAATGGAGGATCATACCGAGCAAATCTCAGGGGAGTTTTTCTGGTCTAATTCTTTTATTTTCCATTTTTTTTAACCTTTGATACAAACAACGAGGACATTGTTTAACTTAAGTGGGGGGATTGGAGAATTAGAACACTTACTTGTCCTAAACTTTTTCAAAATATGCTTAAAATGCACTTAATATATCAAAATTTAAAATTTGTTAGCATGTTTTTGTTTAAAGTCTAAATTACATAGCTGCACACATAACATTATTTTCAAAAATTGTGAACTTTTCAAAATTCACAAATCTATGAGTGTGTCGGTGACTTGTAAACTTTAGAACTTGGCTTGTATACTATTCGAGACCACGATAATAAGTATTATCTATATAATTGGAATGACTTGTCTAAATTGGTAAATTTCTAGGATTACACCCAAATAGCCTTTATATGTTATGTGATATTAACTAACTACACTGGTTAGTTAACCCCCATATAAACCCTTTGTTACTCTCACTTTTAGAGTAAGATACCCCTAGAAAAACACTCAGAGCCATTCCTTTCGTTTCTTACACCTTTGTTATAATGTTTCGTTACACCCTTACACCTTAGCCTACCCTGTAGATTAAAATCCGTGGTTGGTTAATTGCTTTAGGCAAAGTGTGTTTCCTTACATTACCTGTGTTCGCGTGCGTAATTCATTATCTTTGGTTGAGTCAGGAAATTACACAATGCAATTGGTATGAAAGTAAATATTGTATATCTTTGAGTTTATTTTTTGTGTGTTTACTACTTTCGCTATTACAGTTATTTCTGAAAGTATGAAGAGTATGGAAAAATTATCCGGAAAAATAGTGATAGTAAAGTTGTGAAATTTTACACATATATGTTGATGTTAAAAAAAAAAAAAAAAAAAAAAAAAAAAAAAAAAAAAAAAAAAAAAAAAAAAAAATCGAAAAAAAAAATAGAAAAGAAAAAGTAAAAGGAAAAGTTGGAAGTTTGTTTTAACCAACTTATGTAAAGTTTTGTATTAAGTGGTCGATATCACCACTATTTGTTATATATTATATTTATGGATTGAATGGGAGTTGGCCGTTATGGGAACGCCAACTAAGGTTATTCTTTGATTGAGATCTTGTTGAGTATAATTCGTGTCTACCTAAAGCGTGTGTTCCAAGTGTTAAAGCGTGAGTTATTCAATGATATGAGTCTTATTCATGGGATGGTTGGGAAAGTGATTAACCACACTTAGGATTTTAATTTATCTGTTTGGTTTATTTTTCATTTTACACCAATTTGTATCTCAAATATTATCCATACCCTATATCATTCCTTATCCAAACCTTTGATTTATTGAGATTAGGGATTTGAGCAATCTTAAGTATCGTAGTCATGGATTCGGCTATGTATTTATGATTTTGTCGCCCTTTTTGATATAATATTATTGGTGAAGATTACTTGGTCCTATCTTTAGCTTATTCGAGTTAAGGATTTGAGCAATTGCAAGTATCGTTGTCGTGGATTCGATCATGTATTTGTGATTTTGTCGCCTTTTTTGGAATTTGAGATCGATAGAGATTAAGAAGGATGATCAACCCTTAACCAACAAACCATTTTTATCGCTTTAGACTTGTTATTCCTTGGCTTTAGTGGGGGAGATGCGTATACTTGCCAAGCTTATGATAGAATATTCGTCACGACTGGACAGTTAAACGATTAGATTTGCTTTTATCAAAATATTTTATTTTATTTCTAACTCGTTAAGTGTTTGGTTGTGCAATTATGACAAAAACGAATACATGCATAAATATAAAAATAAATCCTAATATCTTTTAGGATACATTTTCATAAAATTAATTCTAATGTTTACTTGGGGAAAAGTAAAGTTCAAGTGGGGGGATATTTGATGAACTCAAATAAGTGCATTTTATTATCATCATTTATCCTATTTATTTGACTTGTTTTATTATATTATATATGAGAATTGATACGTTAATGTTTACTTTTGTAATTCTCAGGTCAAAACAAGTATTATGTGAAACTTGGCGATTTTGGACTAATTATGGAGCAAAACAAGCAAGAAGTTAAGATTCTACTGAAATGTACAAGATCAAGATCATTCTGCTCCAGATACGCCGCAACATACTTATTACATACGGCGCATCACTATCAAGATTTCACAAGTTATAATCCAAGACGGCAAAGGACATGCGCCGCATAGAGAAATGGAGTTACGCCGCATCTTAAGGCGGTGTACGAATATTCCTGAATATATTAATCTTGGACCCCACGCGAAGTTAAGTCAATGCGCCGCATCTACTTATCCTATGCGCCGCATCTAACCCTCAGACAGAAACTATAAATACCCCAAGGCCAGACGAATTTCCAGACCTTACACACACTAAGCTTTCGAAGACAGAAGAAACCCTAAGCCGAATTCAGACGTATTAGCAGCACAAGACACACCTTGAAAGAAGATACAAGAGCTGTAAGAAGGTCCTGCATGTATTTAATTCATTAAGTACTTTTGTTTTATTATATTAGTACACTTTAATTCAACAGGATTGATGGGCGAATTCCATGTGACTACGGAAAACCATGGGCACCCCTTAAAATTGCTTTCCCATTAATTAAAGTTTATATGTTGATGTCTTTGGTGACTTTTATTAGTGCATTGATAACCTCTGTGTCTAGCTGAGCATTGCTTGGGTCGCCATGCCCCTTCCTCGCCTATCTATTCTAGCGTATACGAAATGTGGGCATCACAAGTGCTCAATATTCTAGGATAGTGGGATAGACATAAGTGATCATTAAGGGTTTTGATGTGTTTTTTTAGGTCTATAATAAACTACCAAGTTTTAAATTTATTTATTGCCGAACTAACCTATAGACTCTAAACACTCACGAGCAGTGTACCCGATCAATGTAGATAGTTTTTAGGTAAGCAAGGGTCGTTCACTAGGAGTGACGTAATCTAATCTAACTATAAAGCAATTAATAAAAAGGGGGTTTTAGCCTGAGAGGCTATCACGATTTTGTGTGTTTAATTAAACTAAATATGAGAAAATAAATATTAAACTAATTAAAAGCAAATTAAAGTAAGGTGAATTCAATGATAGAAGAACATGCTAGCCAAGTCTAATCCATCTTATAGTTATATATGTGCTAATGTCTACTTGTTTTACTTCATTCAAAAGTTAAGGCGAAGATCCAATTACTAAACCCTGTCACGATTTAATAACTTGCTATACGGAGCGGGAAATTGGCCAAGATCATAGTGACCTATCTAGCATCAATACTAACTTATTGCATAATCACCATCTAACCTAGTTTGGCATTACGCGCTACTAGTCCTAATAGTGGCATAAGGCACGGTTCCGATGTGTTCCATCTAAGCCCTTCTATATAGGATTCGGATTACTACACTTATGATTCAATTAAAGTAACCACAGTTTCAGATAGTTAAATTACACCAATTAAACCAATAAGATCATAATCTAGTTACATAGACTTCTACTAGTGATAAGCAATAAACGAGTTTTTAACGATAAGCACCCAATCCAATAACAAAGCAAACACGTAATCAAGAACACAAATAAACTAAATAGACTTCATAAACTTGGCTAACACCTAAGGGTGTTAGCCCATAATCTCAGTAACAATACACAATGTTTGAATCATAGCATAAAAGATAGAAATCATAATGAAAACTACACGCTAACCGAATGATTAAACAAAGTAAATTATGGAGATGTTCTTCGTCGATCTTCAATGGTGGATGGAGAAGGTGTTGGGGACGATTTGGGGCTGTTTCCCACTGATAATGGTCCTTCTCAAAAGTCGTGCAAGGGCTTTGGTATTTATAGGATTAAGCAAGAGTAGCCTCCAAGTTTACCAAAAATATGCAGTCTGCTGTTACGACCCCGATATGGCGCATCTAGAAATCCTATGCGCCGCATCTCCTTCAAAATCAGATAGATTTTCTTTTTCTCTTCGCGTGGCCGCTTGAATCAACTAAAACGGAGTCCGGATGAAGATTTTATGACCAAAACAGTGAAGCATCTTCTAAAGTTGTTACGTAAACATTATTTCTTCATTTGGCTTCGATTCTTCACTTGATTTATCGGTTAAGGCTCATATACGACGTATCTCAAGGATAGGATGCGCCGCATTCGATGTAATCTCGTCTTGGTCTTCAAATATCTAGGGCTTCTATACGGCGTATTCATAGAATCCGATACGCCGTATTCTTCAAATCGACCAAGTTTCATATACGGCGTATTCCCAAAGATGGATACGCCGTATGCATCAAAGTCAGGCAAGGTCTTGAACTCTTCTAAGTATATGGATACGGCGTATCTAATTAGAGTTGATACGCCGTATTGAGTGTCTGATCAGTAGGCATTCTTCAATATCTTCGTTTTTGCTCCAAAACACATCTTTTTCCATAACTTTCTCCAATTGCTTCCGATATTACTGAGATTTACAAAAGTAAATGATTAAGTACCAAATCTCACACATAATAGTGTAAAATGAGCAATATAAACGGGATAATGATGCTAATAATATGTACTTATTTGATGTCATCAGGTTTACTCGCCGATAAGATTAGAGCCAACGAGAAAGGTTTAACTCTCGATGCGTCGCATCGAACTATACACTTCATATAAAACTAGCAATAAAACAAGTGACAAGCTACTTAATTATCAGGACAGGTCTTCTTATTGTCTCAAGTATCTATCTGTGTACGTGTGTGCTAATCGCTGATTCGTGCTCATTAGTTTAGTTTAATATTTAATCATAACCAAACCGTGCCAGTCTCTCAGGCTGAACCCCCTTGCGTTAGATTAGAATTGTATAGCTAACTTAAGATATTAAAATACTGATTAGAATAACTAGATAATACGTTCCACTCTTAGTGATCGACACTCTACTTACCATTATATTCATACTGACCGGGTACACTGCTCGTTAAAGTGTGTGTTATTGATAAGTCGGCTAAATATAAATTTAAAACTTGAATACTGCTAAAACCACAACGACATACCGTGGATATAAAAATTAGAGCAATACACGCACACATCAACTCAACATGGGAAAAGATGAGAGGAAGATCATTTGAGGAAATTCAAGCTGAATATGTGGGTGCATATCAGAGAGATCATGGATATAGGCCAGTGGATTATGAAGACTCTTTGAGAAGAAGTTTTAAGAGACAGAAAGTAGCAGAATCTGAACCAACAATAGCAGCTGAGAAAGTACTTGAAAAGGTAGCTGAAGTTGAAAAAGCATCTGAAGTTGAGAAAGCATCTAGTGAAGTTGAAAAGGAGTCTAATGCTGAAAAAATGTCTGATGTTGGGGAAGAAAATAAAGAAGTCAAAAAGCCTGTTATAAAGTTTACAAGGAGGAAAAGTATAGCAAGAAAGAGCAAGTCCAAAAAGGTAGTACATGAGGAGGAATCAGAAGAAGAACCTTCATCTGAGGGACAAACTATGGGAACAGTATCTGATATAAGCTCTAAGGAACCATCTAAAGTTGTCAGATATCAAATCATTAAGTCAGGGAAAAGAGCTGCATATCAAATTATAAGGGAGGATAATTCTGATATTATGTATACTAATTTCCCAGGGATTTTAAATGATGTGAGTAGACAAGATCTTCAAGAGCTTTACAAATTGGTGAATATCAAACATGGAGATAATCCACCTGAGGAAGAATTTGAAAGAGTATTTTGGGGAGATTTGAAAATGATGTTTGCGCCACCAGCTGAGTTAGATGTAGTGTGGAAACTTCCAGAGGAGCAAAATATTGTCAGTTGGAGATATTTTCACAACTGTAAGGTACATTGTTTGTCTTTGCAAAATGCTGATGTTTATATGCTTGCAGAAGTGAATTATCCCCTCTCACCTTCAGTTTGCAAGGAAATGATGAAGAAAAAGTTATATGCAGATAAAAGTGATGAGGTATATGAACAGATTTTGGATTTAATTAAGTTACAGTCTTTGAAGGAAACATTGTTGGATTGAAGTGTTTGAAAGAATTTTCAAGTAGTAAGTGAGACTATAGGAACTTCTCACTTGGTGGAGGTGCATAGCACTAACACAACAAATGGTTATCAGTCCACCATGTTTAACCAACATAAGGACTGGCTAATCCAGTACAAACGGATCTGGTAAAGATATTTCAAATCCGTTAATGGTTGGCAATTTACCAAAAATTGTATGGTAATCAACTCACCATATCTGAGATAGTGAAGAGTTGACTAGCCCACAAGGTATGGCTTGTGGTAAAGGCTGTGGAAAACCATACATGGTAATCAATTCACCAAGATGAGGTGCATTCCATCAAAAGAATTGGCTAGTCCAAAAGCAAACAGCTTTTGGTAAAGACAAAACAAATCCGTTGATAGTTGATGGTTTACTAAAAATCATATGGTTATTAATGTACCGTGGTCTTACACACCAAAACATTGGCTACTCCAGTAGTGATGGCTAGTGGTAAAGAGACATTAAATCCATTAATTTTCAATGATTCACCTCTCACAGGAGTTTACACACCTGGAAGTGATGAGAATAGTATGAAACTTAAAAGTATTGATGTACACGTAATCATGGTTGCTGTAAAGATCAGATGGATTGCATATCAGATGGTGAAAAGATTATTCAAGTCAAGTTGCTGCATAAAGATCAGATTTGAAGTTTTGAAGTGTTAGAGATAATTCCAAGATTTCAAGATTAAATCCTCAGAAGCTTATTCAGAAGAAACTTGAAGTTCATGAAGCATGAAGATCAATTTAGGGGAGGATTGTTGGGAATTATCACAAGACAAGAGAAGACTTAATGGAAGAACAGAATTAAGTCTGGTGGACTACGTTATTAAGTCTGTTAGTGTTATTAGTTAAGTCTTGTAATAGTTAAGTCTGGTTGTTTATTATTAAGTCTGATAGAGTAAGTTAAGTCTGTTTGACTTTAGTTGTTAAGTCTGGTCAGGAAAGTTAGGAAAGATTGTTAGATAAGTTAGGAAAGGATACGTAATTATCTTTAGAAAAGATACGTATATCCTTCAACAAGTTTTGTATCTAGGGTTTCCTTGGTGTATAAAAGGAACCTTAGTCATTAGTTTAGAGATGACGACGAAGATTGTAATCACTAAAGATTAAACAAATCAATATACGAAGTTAGTTTGTGTTCTTCATTGTTTGTTGTTAAGATTCCGCATTAACAATAAGCAAGGTGTTAGAGTTTCTTACTTAGATCGATTTGGTTTATACAAGTCATCTAACAAGTAACAAGGTGTTAGAGTTTTTTCTCTGAAAAATTGGGAAAAGGTTTGTCGACTGATGTTCTGTTTAATTCAGAAGATGAAGAAAAATCTGAAGAGGAAAAACGTTTAAAAGTCAAGCAAAGAAAAATCCCATTCTCGTACCAAGGCTTTGTGTATGGTTGTACACAATTGAAAGATATACCAAAAGAACCTTTGAAAAGAAAAGATACAAATGTGAAAAGATATTTCAAAGAGGCTCATCTTGCTACTTATGATGCTAAGTTATGGCAAAATAAAGCGAGAAAACAGTTTTGTAATCTTAAATATCACATTGAGCATACGTTAAAGATCATTTGGTTTAAGCAACAAAACACCCATAATGATTAATATAATCTTCTTTCACTGGATTCTCGCTTAAAAAGGGAAGTCAGTAAGATTTTAAAAGATGAGATTGAACCTCGTGTGAAAGATATCAAATTAAGTTTTGAATTCTTTTAAAAGTATCTTGTCACTTAAATGAGAGAAGATTTAAAGTACATCCATTCTCTAGAAGACGAATTTGATGAAAAGTACTTAACATTTGATATTCAAAATGAATTTTTAACAAATCAAATAGCGTCATTCAAGTCAGTGTCCGTCAGCCATGAGTATGAGAATGTGGATTTTGAACAAACATCTTCTTTGAAATCTGAAAATCTTTGTCTCAAAAAGAAAATAACAGAACTTTCAAAAGAAGCAACTGAAGTCAAAGAAGAATTGTCAAAAAGAACTGCTCAGTTTGAGAAAGATTTAACAAAACTCGAAGCACAAAGTATTTCTTTCCAACTCAAACTGCAAGAAAAGAAAGTTTCTTCTGAAAACTCTTTGACAACGGTGCTTAAAGAAAAAGAAAAGATTCTTGAAGAAAATTGTGATGATGCCAAAATCAAATTTGATTTGGATGAACTTGATACGAAAAATATTGAATTGGAACATGCTGTGGCCTCATTATAAAAAGAAAATGAGCATTTGAAACAGATTTACAAAAACCTGTTTGATTCAATCAAACGTTCACGAGTTCAGACTCAAAACTCAAAGATGAAACAAAAAGATACTAAAGTTTTGAAGTCTCAATTGTCTGAATTCGCTGATAAAAAGTTTGAAAATGTTTTGCAAAAGATTGAATCAATGAATATGAAAAAGGTTGAGTCTCAAATCACAAATGTTTTCTGTCCAAATCCCCTGTTTGATTATAATACTCCAGATTTTGAAAAGGAAACGATGAAGAAAATGTATCTTTTTGAAAATGAAATTGAAAATGAAAATCATGTGCTTCAAAGAAAAGTGATTGAGCTTGAAACACTTTTAGCTCAACAAAAAAATGATTTTGAGGATGCCGAAACTAATCTTTTCAACAAAACGACCAAATTCAAAAAATATTTTGAAATACTTGAAAAAGAAAATGTTGTGTTCGAATGGAAATTGGCTCGTAAAACGGATGATTCAAAAGCTGAAAAAGATCAATTTTTGAAACAAATTGCCTCTTTGGAATCTAAATTGGCATCTTAAGATCATCTTTCTCTTCAAAAAGAATACAGTGATTTGAGAACTTCATACAATGCTTTAAAAATGAAGTTTGATTCTCTTAACCGATCAAAAGGAAAAGCTCCTATTTCAAATTTTTCATCACCAGAAGTGAGTGTTTCGAAGAAGGTTTACACGGGTGAATCTTCAAAACCATTTTCGCAAAAGGTTTCCCAGTTTACAACCTATTCTTTGCAAAAAGGAAGGGAGTTTTCGAAGAAACCAAGTTTTTCTGAAACACTTACTCCTCAAAAGCATTCGAGGACAAATACTTCTAAAGAAGAGAATAAAAGTTTTCAAACTCCACACTCTCGCTTTACACCGGTAAAGCAAGTGTGGAGACCAAAGCAAAGTCGTTCAAAACCTTTCAAATATTCAATATCAGAATTGGTTTCGCTGCAACAAAAGAATGACTCTGCTTTGAACATTCTAAATCCAGGAAGGTTTCCATTCATCTCAAAAATGAATTTTTGAAATGAAACACCGGGTTTCAACAATGGATGGAAAACTTCTTCTTCAAGTTTTAATACTTTAGGAGAGACACCGGGTTTTTCAAATAATTTTCACAAGAAAAAGAATTTTAAGTCACTATTGATTCCACGAGTGTTATTTCAAAATGAAACACCGGTTTTCAGTCCTCGTTGGAATTCAACTTCTTTGACTCGGATTGACACAGCTTACAAATGCATTTCAAAATTTGGTAAACCTGTTGGCGCCGTGCTTAAATGGGTTCCAAAGGTTGTTGTCTAATCTGATCTCATAATGGCTTTGGAACAACTCAGTTTCAGACCCGAGCTTAATCTAATGGCTTGTAAGTATTTCAGCTTACAACCCGCACATAATCATTCTGGCTTATGCACACATAACAGTGCCTAACCCATTTTTCAAAGAAAGGACCCTGTTGTACACTTTATTGCAACAATCCTAAAAGAAAAGAAGTTCTCACGCAAAGTTTATCAAAACAAACTTCTTAATCTTAAGCAAAATTTTATTCAAAATTTATCAAAAGGTTTTTCAAAACTTAAAAAAAAATTGCTTAAGATTTTCAAATCTTTACTCCCCATTTGCTCCAAAGTTTAAAAATATCAAAACCTATGCAAGTTTTGAGGGGGAGTATTTCAAAAACAAATTTGTTCCAAAAAGTTCATGCAAATCCGTTTCTCCATATTAGCTTTCCAAAAACCATGATTTTTATCAATTGGTATCAAAAATACCATCGAAATGCTATTTTTGAGGGGGATAAATGTGATTAAAATGTGATCATAGTTGAATCACAAAAGAGCTCGACTCAGATATGAACCCTCGAATTGACGAAAGCTAAATGTCCATAATCGAAAAGACTTGTCCGGGACAGGTAATAATTTCAAGCTGGTTTATCCAGTGATGTAAACGTGTCTCACAAAGGACTTGTCTGAGTAGAATGTACCAATTCGAGAGATTCGCTTTTGATATGACCGGGACGGGTAATAATTTCAAGCTAGTCTAACTAGTGATGTAAACGTGTCTCGGAAAGGTCATATCAACTGAAAATCGATCAATTCAAAATGTGCGAACTCTACCCAACATGTGAAAATTTATCTTAAAAATGCATGAGCACATGTGAAGGGGGAGTATTTCAGTAAATGCAAAACTCTCGAAGTGTTAACTAAAATGTGTTTTATTCATAAACACTTTGAGAGATTTTCACAAAAAGGTTTTATGGCAAGTAATCAATAAATCTAGGATAATCATGGAGTAATAAGGTGATTATGGTTAGGTTTATGTCCTATGATCCGCCAGAGCCGGAGGGATCTACCCAAGGACAATTCCATTAGATTAGAATTAGAAGTCCTTAGGTAAGATTGAAAAAAGGAGTATATGAGAAAGGGAAAGAAGGGGTTGAAGAATGAAAAAGAAAAGTTTAATGAAAGGGTGAAAAGAAATAGCCCTCCATGAAAACTTAGGGCAGAAACCGGGTCAATACATCTGCTATCGGTTATCACAAAGTTGATACTGATATTGAAGACAAGACGTCATGGACCCAGTGACGCGCTGCACCACCCCTCCTAGCCACTCAGATATCTCTTATAAGATATTTATTTCATTTCTCACGAAGAACAGTACTGTGTAATCTATCGGCCTCTCATACCAAGATGTGCTGATATCGAAAAGGTGGCAATCTACTCCATGCCTCCGTCTTCTAAAACCAAAACGCACATTATCGAGTCTAGAGCCATGAGATTCATTAAAAGATCTCCTAGGATGCACTTCCAATATAATACACCTGTGTTCGCCAAAAAGGACACAAGGTGTACAAGAGTCTTAATGAGATCTTCGAATCTTGCCATTCATATCATGATGGTTATGTGCTTCAAACGGTCTACAGTCTTGAAGTGATATTCTGGTATACTTCATAGGCTTACAACGGCCCTGGTAAAGATTAGAGAAAGTTTTCACACTATGCTGTTAACAATCTCAAAATCTGAACCTGTAAGTGCTGGACGATTTATTGCTAACGGTTTTATGTAGGTACAGACGAAAGTCCATCAACCATCATCATCTAGCTCAACATCCACATCTCCTCATACTCATACTTATGAAGATCATCCTCAACAAAGCTCAAGTGAAAAAGTTCAAGACAAAAACTTCAAGTTAAAAACAAAGTGTTACAACAAAGTCAAGAAGCTAATCAAGATGTCAAGAACAAGTTCATGTATCAAAGAGGAAGAAATAAGTATGAAGTTCAAAGTACTATCAAGAAGTATGAGTATGATGGAAGAGACGACGCTGCAAACATGTGAAGATGTTGATGAAAGGCAAAAAGAACCAAAAGACGATTATTTTGAAGATCACAAAGCATGAAAGAACAAAGAACCAAGACTATTCTACAACGACGCACAAAGCTCAAGAACAAGAAGATGAAAGACTTAATAACACGAAGCGTTATTTGGATGACCATCCCTTAGGGGGAGATTGTTAGCTTTTATAAAAGAGATGGTCATTTACGTTTTATATTTTTGTAATGTGTCATTGTGTAATTAATTAGAATAGTCAATAGGCTTTTAGTTTAATCTAATAGGTTTAAAGATTGTCCATAGAAAAGCCCATGGAAAGCCCAAGTGGCTCATTAGCCTTGTACTATAAATAGCCTCATCCTCCTCATTTGGAATGTGGGATGAGGGTGTGCATTTCTAATATACTTTCTCTCTTTAGTTTCTCTCACTAGATTCCATTTGCCTTACTTATCTCTCTTGATTCTTTAGTGAGTGTTGTAGTATGATATTGATTGATCTAAGGGATAAGATCCATTATTATAGTTTACTAATCCATTTTTAAGAGCAAAATTTGAAAATTTTATTTATTTCATTACTAAGAATCAAAAACGTTGTTACGTGATTCACGATACTTTGGAACGAGCTCACACATGCACCATGATAATCCAATTCACGAATAAACACCAAACGGATCCTTAATTCTTATTCTCAGCCCAAGACTATTCAAGCCCATACTATCAAGCCCAAATTTTCATTTTCTTCTTATTACAAATCGACCCAAGGTACATTCACTTGATCCCTTTTATTCTAGATTTCGACACACAACTCATATCGAATTTTACATGAATCAAATCTTTACATTCCAAGGATTCAGGAATGACAAACTTCATCTCTTAGTTCGAACGTTTGACATACAAACAAGCTCCAAAGCTAACCCCATTCTACCACATATACAACTCCTTCAAATTTAACCAAATTTGATCCAACTTATTTTTCCTATGTATAACACATTGTTCTTAGCCTAACCAATTTCCACAAACTTTATTTCAACTCTTCTAAATTATTTAGTCACGTTCACTATTTGTTTGGACCCATATGTATGTCAAAATACATTTATTCATACACACTTGATCAAATCGAAACATACATATACCACTTGACTAGTGCACTCATTGCCTAAGCTAGTAATATTCTCCATGTTCCCTTATCTCATCTTTCGGTATCTACACAATCCCAACTTGATGATTTAATACTATATACTCGATATTCAGGCATACATATAATGTATATACCCACATTCACTCATTCTCTCATTCACACTCAAACACTTTTCTAAGTATTCTCTCCTGTCGAGTTCATTCGAAGAACAAGGGCCTCATTTCTAGTCATTCGAACCATATTCCAAACGTTTTAGAGTTGATCTTGATTCTTTTGTATTGGTTCTAATGAGCTACATGAAAGAATCTGTCGTCCTTGATTCATTTCTACGATCCCCACCACCATTTGTGGTGTAGTAAGTCCCTTGAATTAATTTCCTAATCATACTTATGTTTATAAAGTTCATGCACTTTTTATTTATTTCGTTCGATCCTTTTTAGCTTTCCATTTATTTTTTGGAGTTTTCGTATTTCATTTTATCTATATTCATGACCTCCTATTTAATGGATGGCTAGGAAATTAATTTCTACAATCATTCGACGCATATAAATTCATATTAATAGCTAACGAGACTCTTTTTAAACTCCTATCGCTTATCGAACATTATATATGTCTTATTATTATTTTGGACCTCTTGTTTTGTCGACTAGAACAAGCATCATATAATCATTTTTACCCATGCAACCTATCGAATAAATTACACCAACTGATTCTCCATAAGCTAATCTAATAAGCTGTTACAATAAGCATCCTTGATAAGCTCATTTAATCTCTTTTCTAATCTTGACGTATATCACACTCGAACAATTTTAAAACCCTTAATAGTTATCGAGTGGGCTTTTTAGCCCACTAAGCTTAAAATAAGCAAACCGAATAAACAGTTGGTATAAACAGTTTGGATATGTTTTTAGAACTAGAAAATAAGCCCAAGACCAAGCCCAAATCCTGTTGAAACCCAATGGATCGTATTTCGTTATTGGGCCTGTTTTAAAACGTAAAAAGCCCATTAAGCTATAAATAAGCTCTTTTGAGTAATAAGCAGTTTTTATAAACTTTATTAAGCTGTTTGAAACTTTTAAAACTTTCGGAAAACTTAAATTCATAAGTTTGTGAATTTTGGACTTAGAATGCAAAATATGTTACTATTTGGGTTAAAAATTTAACTTTCGTATAAATATGTACTAACTGCCATTTTTATAAGTTATGGGTAGGAAATGATTATCCAGTAACCAGAAGTCTTAAAATGTCATATTTGAATCATTTGGACCAAAAATGTAAATGTTTTCTAACCAAGGACTAACGGTGCAAATGTTTCATCGTTAGAGTTAAAGGTGTAAATTTCATATAACTTTAAGGACCATTCAGTAACTTCATTTTATGCATATTTCCATCAAATATTTTATACATTTTCATTCTTAAAACCCTTTTGTGCACTTTCATACGATATATTCGAATTACGTTACGTTTATATTTATATAACGGTTTTCCAACGAATTTCTAACTTAATGAATCATTCACTCACTTTCGAGAAAACGATATTTATGGATTCAATAAAAATAAAAACATGATAGTATTATATATAATATTATTTTTGAACTTTAAGCATTCTAAGCATATCATCCGTTCTCGTCACAAACCAATTCGTTATCCGATATTTTTCCATAATCATTATTCACATCAAGTCAATCTTAAACCATCGAAATCTCAGAATTCCCAATTATTCAGGTCGTGTGTTGGAGCCATTCCCGTGTTACATCTGACATAACATTACCTTGACTTTTACTGCTAAGGTGGGTCATAGCCCCACTCTTACTCTTTTATATTCATTTTAAACTACTTGGGGGAGATACGTGCTTAAATTACTTTACTCGTTTATCAGATACATGATTTTCTTTGTGATGCAAATACTTAAAACATTTATGATACGCTACGCCTTTATACTTTTTGGACATGATGTGTAGTTTTATTACGATATATGCCTTAATGTGTTAAACTATTCATATACACACTATTCATAGCAATTGTTTAACTCCTTTGGGAAGGAGCCGTTGGAGAGGTATTGATAGTAACTATCGAGCTGATGGTCCCACCCTTGTGTCCAAAATGACGAGACCTTGAGTGAATATAATCTACATATATACACAGTCAAGAGGTTCAGTTTGCTGCTATTCATTACATTAATTGCTCTTGTATATCGTATACACATATGTCCTACTCATACTTTAGTAGTAGGTTGTAAAGACACATGTTGCAAGTCTTGTATGGGCAGGGCTTGAGACTGAGTGGATTTACAATGCCTTTGCTGTGAAATCTTTATTCAAATGTTTTATTGTTAAACTAAACTCTATGAACTCACCAACCTTTGGCTGACACTTTTTAGCATGTTTATCTCAGGTTAATAAGGTGATAGTAGGTGCATGGATCTTAGAGTCATTTGCATACTTTGGAGACTTAAACATTTATCTCTTACCTTTCGATACATCTTGAAAACGTTTATGTACTCATTTACATTGGAACCTTTTGTATTAACTCTGATTTAAATAATTCGAATGGTAACATTTCAAAACGTCTCATTTAGAGGTCGTTTTCTATACCTTGTTCTATATTATGAACTAACACTCCATTGACACTATCGTTCCGCTACGGTAATTTGGGGGTGTTACACATATTATCTTCTTTCAACTGATCAAATCACTTACCCACAAAACAATACAATGGTAGTGGTTTCTCTACTTTGGCAGATTCGAACTCCTGAGTTTCCAACACATGAGCTTGATGCTATTTACGGTAAGCTTAAATGTTTCAAGTTGTCATTTGTTTTTTTTATTCGAAGGTGAGTTGCAAACAGAGAATGTGGCTAATTTCTTCCACATAGAAATTGAAGAGGATTGTGTGTATCATAGAGATAGCCATCCTCACATCGGCTGACACACATGGGAGATGCTAGGGACATAAGTTAACATTCATCTTACAATAAAACAACGCATTTTCTGGTCTACTGCGGGTGGAGTTCTCTGGAACTGGCAGTTAAGTGTACTCATGTGAGAGTAGTACTAGCTTGGGTGAACTGCCGGGAAGTCTTCACATGAAGCCACCAAAACAAAGTCGTGAGCTTGCGAGAAAAGCAGACAATATTGTGGTCTGAGTAGGCAGGATGTTACAAGTGGTATCAGAGCGAACCCTTGGTCGAATGTTGATGAACTCAAATAAGTACATTTTATTACTGTCATTTATCCTATTTATTTGACTTGTTTTATTATATTATCTGTGAGAATTGATACGTTAATGTTTACTTTTTTAATTCTCAGATAAAAACAAGCATTTGGTGAAACTTGGCGATTTTGGGCTAATTATGGAGCAAAACAAGCAAGAAGTTAAGAGTCTACTGAAATGTACAAGATCAAGACTATTCTGCTCCAGATACGCCGCATCTTGCTTATTACATGCGGCGCATCACTATCAAGATTTCACAAGATACGATCCAAGATACAAGAGGACATGCGCCGCATCTATAAATGGAGTTACGCCGCATCTTCTGGCGGTGTACGAATATTCCTGAATATATTAATCTTGGACCCCACGCGAAGTTAAGTCAATGCGCCGCATCTACTTATTAGATGCGCCGCATCTTACCTCAGACAGAAACTATAAATACCCCAAAGACCAGACGAATTAAGAGACTTTTGGTAGGTACGATATTCGAAGGACAGAAGCCCTAGGTCGAATTCAGTCGAAGTAGCAGCACAAGACACACCTTGAACAAAGATACGATAGCTATAAGAAGGTCCTGCATGTATTCAATTCATTAAGTAGTTTTGTTTTATTGTATTAGTACACTTTAATTGATCAGGATTGATGGGCTTGTGTTATGTTATCATTCACTTCAACTCCCCTTAAAATTGCTTTCCCATTAATTAAAGTTTATATGTTGATGTCTTTGGTGACTTTTATTAGTGCATTGATAACCTCTGTGTCTAGCTGAGCATTGCTTGTGTCGCCATGCCCCTTCCTCGCCTATTTATTAGATCGCCTATGCATTCTATCGTTTGTAGAAAAGTAGGAAGAAAGATAAATGGGATAGTCATAAGTAATCATTAAGAGTTTACTCGCCGATAAGATTAGAACCAACGAGAAAGGACTTAATCTCGGTGCGTTGCATCGAACTATACACTTCATATAAAACTAGCAATAAAACAAGTGACAAGCTACTTAACTATCAGGACAGGTCTTCTTATTGTCTCGAGTATTTATCTGTGTACGTGCGTGCTATTCGCTGATTCGTGCCTATTAGTTAGTTTATTATTTAATTGCAATCAAACCGTGCCAGTCTCTCAGGCTGAACCCCCTTGCGTTAAATTAGGTTGTATAGCTAACTTAAGATATTAAAATACTGATTAGAATAACTAGACAATACGTTCCACTCTTAGTGATCGACACTCTACTTACCATTATATACATACTGACCGGGTACACTGCTCGTTAAAGTGTGTGTGTTATTGATAAGTCGGCTAAATATAAATTTAAAACTTGAATACTGCTAAAACCACAACGACATACCGTTGGTATAAATTAGAGCACTCGCACGCACTGCATCAAGTTTTTGGCGCCGTTGCCGGGGAGTGAATTGTTATTATCTGTTAATTTGATTAGTATTTTAATTAGGTTTTTAATTTTTAATCTAACTGCTAACAGTGTTGTATATTAGGTTAATTTGCATTCATTGTATTATTTGCATATTTTTTGTTTTGTGTGTTATTTGTTTTCTTTTATTTTTGTTTGTTTTCGTTTGTTTTTATTTGTTTTTATTTTTCGTATTTTCTGTGTTCTGCTATCGTTGTACTGAGCTTATTCAAACGATACGGCGCATCTATTTTCATAGATACGGCGTATTGCGTTTAATTCTTATAAAATACAACGCGTTTAATTAATTCGATACGACGCATCTTTCCCCAAGATACGGCGTATCTGTTTTTAATAAGAAATTTTTTCTAAACGTTAACGCGATACGACGTATCTGCTTTAGCAGATACGGCGCATCTATTATTTTAATTAAAAACAGTTTTCGAATTATTAAACAGATACGACGCATCGATTTTTATCGATACGGCGTATCTTCTGAATCAAAAATCTTATATTTTGAAACGTAACGAAAATACGGCGCATTAACTTTTGTTAATACGACGCATTTAATTTTAAATAAATATCGATTTTTGATAATTAAAACTGATACGGCGCATTCTAACTTATAAGCGGCGTATCTATTTTCTGAATAAAAGTCTGATTTAATTTTAACGATTGTAAGATACGGCGTATCCAACTTTTTGGATACAGCGCATCGTCTGCAGATATCAGTAACTTTAATTTTTCGTATTCCGTTTTCGTTGTTAATTTTCTGATATATTACTTTCTTGAGCATACCCTACTGATGTTTTTGTGTTGATTTCAGGAAGTGCATGACCAGGAGTTCTACGAAGAACTTGATTCAACCTTTCGAAGATCCTGAACGAGTCTTTCATTCGCTTAAAAGGCTTTTCAACACAAAAAGCTTTGATATCTCAAGTTCATTCGAGCTTGATTATTTTTCTGAAGAAAAAGAGGAAGAAGAAACAGAAACAATGGGCGAAAACACAACTATGGAGGAATACATGAACAAAACCCGTGCTGATTACACTTCAGGAGTTGCTAGACCAAAATTTGATGATAAGTCAAAGTTTGAATTGAAGGGTCAGTTTCTCAAGGAGCTAAGAGAAAATGCTTTCAGTGGATCGGAACATGAGGATGCTAATGAGCATGTTGAAAAGGTCCTCGAGATTGCGGATTTGTTTACTTCAGAAGGAGTCACTGACGATCAACTCATGCTAAGAATCTTTCCACTCTCGCTAAAAGGAGCTGCTAACAAGTGGCTAAGGAATGAACCTGCTAGTTCAACCACTACATGGGAAGATTTGAAGAGCAAATTCCTGAAGAGATATTGTCCACCTGCTAAGACTGCTAAAAAGATGGAGGCTATCAACAGTTTCAAGCAAGAGCCTGATGAAACTCTTTATCAAGCTTGGGAACGATTTAAAGATTTACTGGTAAAATGTCCTCAACACTATCTAACCCCTATGCAGGAGATAATATTGTTTTATCAAGGATTGGACGTGCCTACTAGACAAATCTTGGACGCTAAGGGAGCTGTGCCTCAAATGAGTGCAGCCAATGCTAGGAAAGCGATCCAAGAAGCTGCTGATCATTCTCAAAAATGGCACGATGGGACCTCTACTAGATCTAAGAGCAGCACTAATTTTGACGGGTTTGCTGCTATTCAAGCTCAATTGGATAAAATTAGTAGAGAGATGAAGAAGCGTGATGAAAAAGTGTATGCTGCCCAGGTTGGATGTGAAAAGTGCAAAGGACCTCACTACACTAAAGATTGCCCGAATAAGAATGAAAGTGAGACGTTTGAAGAAGCATATTACACCCAATTTGGACAACCATTCCGACCTTCAGGAAGATTTAGGGAAGCCACCCCGGGATTCTATCAAAAGAACAACTTTAATCCCGCTTATCAAGAAAGGAGGCAGACTTTAGATGACACTCTAAAGCAAATTATGGCCGATGCTGCTAAAAGACATGAAGAGAATACTGCTATGATCAAAGAAATCCGAGCTTCAACGGACACTACTACAAGAAATCAAGGAGCTTCGATCAAAGCATTGGAACAACAAATTGGTCAAATGAGCAAAGTTCTTCAAGAAAGGGGATATGGAAGTTTACCTAGCTCAACTGAAACCAACCCAAGAGATCATGTCAAGGCCATAAGCACCACTGAAGAAGTCACTCCTAACATTCCTTTTCCGAGAAGACCGATGAATGGTAATGATGGTGCAAGACCCAAATTTTTCTTTAATTCTTCAATCAGTTTAAGGAGACTACTAAAAGAGAAGACAAAGATTGAAGAGGAGATCAAGGCTACAATGAAAGAAGAGAGCTCTGCAACCGACTTACATGCCTTGCCTCATAAAGAAAAGGACCCAGGAAGTTTTACTTTACCTTGTTCAATTAATAATATATCTTTCAATAATGTGTTAGCTGACTTAGGAGCTAGCGTTAGTGTAATGCCCCTTAAGACATTCACTACCCTAGGAGTAGGAAAATTAGCACCAACTAAGTTACTTATTGAATTGGCTGACAAAACGGTAAAACGACCTGAAGGGATTGCTAATAATGTGCTAGTTAAGATTGAGAAGTTTATTTTCCCTGTAGACTTTGTTATATTAGATATGCCCGAGGATGCTAAGATTCCTTTAATCCTTGGAAGACCTTTCTTGTCTACCGCCCGAGCTAAGATTGATGTGTTTAAAAGAAAAATCTCATTAAGGGTAGGGAATAATAAACTAGTCTATAAGTGCCAAGATCCTGTTAAAAGCATAATTAGAGGCGTCTATGTGCTAGGATTAAGAGAGCGTATGGACCTCGATCTTGAAGCTAGGCTCATGGGAGAAACATTGATTCAAAACAACTCAACTAATCCTAATCATGAGAACTTTGAGGAATTTATTGACCTTAATGTACCTACCGAACTTAGACGCAATATTGTTAATGATTCTGATGATGAGTGGTATGATTGTGTAGTAATTAACAAACGTAGGAGGATAGTTGAGGATACAAATTTGAATAATGATGTGTTTATTGAACTACCACCCCACCTTGCTTATTTATGCCTATATGATAATAAGAATTTCCCGTCTATCATTTTGTCATCTCTGCCCGAAAGGGACAGAACTTTGTTTATACAGATATTAAAGAAGAACGGCGTGGAAATTAAGGACGAGCAAGGAGTGTTCAATATTACTGAATTGGCGATGAGGGAGCGCGATGTTTCCGAATCCTTCAATGATCGATATTAATGAGCTGAACGTGAGTCTAACTTGAAGACTCTGGAATAAAGACAAGTGCTGACCGGGAGACAACCCGGAAAACTTTTACTATTCTGTTTTGTGTCGAGTCAGTCAGGCCGCAGAGGATACGGCGCATCTCAATCCTGAGATGCGACGCATCTCCTGCAATGGTCATATCTTACTTTATTTTTCCGCATATTTATATTTTAACTTTAAAACTTTTTGTCAGTTTATTTTAATGCGGCGCATCCCTGGTTAAGGATGCGACGCATCTTTTATTCTGATTCGTAATTATTCCAGGATCGATACGGCGTATCTTCTTCCATAATATACGGCGCATCGACTGACCTGATGATTTTCAGTTTTAATTTTTATGTTTTTATTTTTCCTAACTACTAATGTATTATGCAAGTTTGAACCTTTCTTAACTTAGATGTGTTTAAAGTCTTGGTGGTATTATAGATTCCTGCATTTCCTGTGGATACATCGATTATGAAGCTTATACGTTCTCATCCACAAGAAAGATGATTTTTGCTCTTATACAAATGGAGGATCATACCGAGCAAATCTCAGGGGAGTTTTTCTGTTCTAATTCTTTTATTTTCCAGTTTTTAACCTTTTATACAAACAACGAGGACGTTGTTTAACTTAAGTGGGGGGATTGGAGAATTAGAACACTTAACACTTACTTGTCCTAAACTACTGTTCAAAATATGCTTAAAATGTGCTTAATATATCAAAATTTAAAATTTTTTAGCATGTTTTTGTTTAAAGTCTAAGTTGCATAGCTGCACACATGACGTTATTTTCAAAAATTGTGATTTTTTAAAATTCACAAATCTATGAGTGTGTCGGTGACTTGTAAACTTTAGAACTTGGCTTGTATACTATTCGAGACCACCATAATAAGTATTATTTTATATAATTGGAATGACTTGTCTAAATTGGTAAAATTCTAGGATTACACCCAAATAGCCTTTATATGTTATGTGTTATTAGCTAACTACACTGGTTAGTTAACCCCAGTATAAACCCTTTTGTTACTCTCATTTTTAGAGTAAGATACCCCTAGAAAAACACTCAGAGCCATTCCTTTCGTTTCTTACACCTTTGTTAAAATGTTTCGTTACACCCTTACACCTTAGCCTACCCTGTAGATTAAAATCCGTGGTTGGTTAATTGCTTTAGGCAAAGTGTGTTTCCTTACATTACCTGTGTTCGCGTGCGTAATTCATTATCTTTGGTTAGGTCGGGAAATTGCACAATGCAATTGGAGTGAAAGTAAATATTGTATATCTTTGAGTCTTGTTTTTCGTGTGTTTACTACTTTCACTATTACTGTTATTTCTGAAGTTATGAAAAGTATGGAAAAATTATCCAGAGTTATCGTTATAGTGATGTGGTGAAATTTTACACATCCATGTTTATGTTTCAAGTTAAAAAAAAAAAAAAAAAAAAAAAAAAAAAAGAAAAAAATCGAAAAAATAAGAAAAGAAAAAGAAAAAGGAAAAGTTGGATGTTTGATTTTACCAACTTATATAAAGTTTTGTATTAAGTGGTCGATATCACCACTAGTTGTTATATATTATATCTATGGATTGAATGGGAGTTGGCAGTTATGGGAACGCCAACTAAAGGATATTCTTTGATTGAGATCTTGTTGAGTATAATTCGTGTCTACCTAAAGCGTGTGTTTCAAGTGTTAAAGCGTGAGTTATTCTATGATATGAGTCTTATTCATGGGATTGTTGGGATAGTGATTAACCACACTTAGGATTTTAATTTATTTGTTTCGTTTATTTTTCATTTTACACCAATTTATATCCCAAATATTATCCATACCCTATATTATTCTTTATCAAAACCTTTGATTTATTGAGATTAGGGATTTGAGCAATCTTAAGTATCGTAGTCGTGGATTCGGCTATGTATTTACGATTTTGTCGCCCTTTTTGATATAATATTATTGGTGAAGATTACTTGGTCCTATCTTTAGCCTATTCGAGTTAAGGATTTGAGCAATTGCAAGTATCGTGTTCGTGGATTCGATCATGTATTTGTGATTTTGTCACCTTTTCTGGAATTTGAGATCGATAGAGATTAAGGAGAATGATTAACCCTTAACCTATAAACCATTTTTACCGCTTTAGACTTGTTATTCCTTGGCTTTAGTGGGGGAGATGTGTATACTTGCCAAGCTTATGATAGAATATTCGTCACGACTGGACAGTTAAACGATTAGATTTGCTTCTATCAAAATATTTTATTTTACTTCTAATTCGTTAAGTGTTTGGTTGTGTGATTATGACAAAAATGAATACATGCTTAAATATAAAAATAAATCCTAATATCTTTTAGGATACATTTTCATAAGATTAATTCTAAGGTTTACTTGGGGACAAGTAAAGTTCAAGTGGGGGGATATTTGATGAACTCAAATAAGTACATTTTATTACTGTCATTTATCCTATTTATTTGACTTGTTTTATTATATTATCTGTGAGAATTGATACGTTAATGTTTACTTTTGTAATTCTCAGGTAAAAACAAGCATTTGGTGAAACTTGGCGATTTTGGACTAATTATGGAGCAAAACAAGTAAGAAGTTAAGAGTCTACTGAAATGTACAAGATCAAGACTATTCTGCTCCAGATACGCCGCATCTTGCTTATTACATGCGGCGCATCACTATCAAGATTTCACAAGATACGATCCAAGATACAAGAGGACATGCGCCGCATCTATAAATGGAGTTACGCCGCATCTTCTGGCGGTGTACGAATATTCCTGAATATATTAATCTTGGACCCCACGCGAAGTTAAGTCAATGCGCTGCATCTACTTATTAGATGCGCCGCATCTTACCTCAGACAAAAACTATAAATACCCCAAAGACCAGACGAATTAAGAGACTTTTGGTACGTACGATATTCGAAGGACAGAAGCCCTAGGCCGAATTCAGTCGAAGTAGCAGCACAAGACACACCTTGAACAAAGATACGAGAGCTGTAAGAAGGTCCTGCATGTATTCAATTCATTAAGTAGTTTTGTTTTATTGTATTAGTACACTTTAATTGATCAGGATTGATGGGCTTGTGTTATGTTATCATTCACTTCAACTCCCCTTAAAATTGCTTTCCCATTAATTAAAATTTATATGTTGATGTCTTTGGTGACTTTTATTAGTGCATTGATAACCTCTGTGTCTAGCTGAGCATTTCTTGGGTTGCCATGCCCCTTCCTCGCCTATTTATTAGATTGCCTATGCATTCTATCGTCTGTAGAAAAGTAGGAAGAAAGATAAATGGGATAGTCATAAGTAATCATTAAGGGTTTACTCGCCGATAAGATTAGAACCAACGAGAAAGGACTTAATCTCGGTGCGTTGCATCGAACTATACACTTCATATAAAACTAGCAATAAAACAAGTGACAAGCTACTTAACTATCAGGACAGGTCTTCTTATTGTCTCGAGTATTTATCTGTGTACGTGCGTGCTATTCGCTGATTCGTGCCTATTAGTTAGTTTATTATTTAATTGGAATCAAACCGTGCCAGTCTCTCAGGCTGAACCCCCTTGCGTTAAATTAGGTTGTATAGCTAACTTAAGATATTAAAATACTGATTAGAATAACTAGATAATACGTTCCACTCTTAGTGATCGACACTCTACTTACCATTATATACATACTGACCGGGTACACTGCTCGTTAAAGTGTGTGTGTTATTGATAAGTCGGCTAAATATAAATTTAAAACTTGAATACTGCTAAAACCACAACGACATACCGTGGGTATAAATTAGAGCACTCGCACGCACTGCATCAAATGTCCAGGGTGTGTGGCTCCCACTCAATGAGGACATTGAGTTCTATTGAGGGGGTGAGAAGAGTGGTGTATCATAGAGATAGCCATTCACACATCAACTGACACACAAGGGAGATGCTAGGGACATAAGTTAATATTCACCTTACAATGAAACAACGCGTTTTGTGGTCTACTGCGGGTGGAGCTCTCTAGAACTGGCAGTTAAGCGTGCTCATATGAGAGTAGTACTGGCTTAGGTGACCTGCCGGGAAGACTTCACATGAGGTTACAAAAACAAAGCCGTGAGCCTACGGGAAAAGTGGATAATATTGTAGTCTGAGTAGGCCGGATGTTACATTTTAGCTCACGGGGAAAAAACAAACGGACAATCTTTTGTTGTGTATTGCGCTGTCTAATTCTAAAGCTAAAATTTCCAAAACGTCCCGCAGCAACGCACGAGTGCATTTTCTCTCTTTTATACTAGCTAAGTCACACGGTCTTTTAAATACTTTCTTTTAACATGTTTAATATTTCTAAATTATAAGAGATATAATTTTTTATTTTTTTAGAACGGCAATTAACCATCTTACAATATAACTATCTCACGTGTTTTAAGCAAGAGTTGAACCCATAACCCTATTCTATATAGGAGCTTCTTATAAATCAAGACGTACCATTAGTGCACAAGCCATTTGATATTATAAGAGATATAATTACTGAATATGGTTTGTGGTGAAATCTATAGAATTGTTTGTTTATTTAAGAAGGATCTAGAAGCACATGCAATGAAAAAGAGTGAGGCTCATAAATTACGCACAAATCATTTGATAAAATGATAATTTAAACATATAATAAAGGATATGAAAAGTAGATTCTTTGTAGAAAAAAAGGGTTTACAGTTAAGTTTCTAAGAGCAAAAGGGGTGGTAACGCACGAGTTACGTTATCATATATGTGGCATATGTTACAACCAGTAGAAGGGATTGCGTGAAATGATACTGTTAAGTTTTATGGAAAAATATTAAATGTGTATGATTAGAATTAAACTCGGGACCACGGGATTGCACACATTACGTATGAGGAAGTAATGTATAATAATTAATATATAAACCGTTATGTATTTAATTATTAAAACACAAAAATAACGACTAACAGACGTTAAGTAGTTAACGAGAATTGACTAACGACCGTTAGGAAGTAAAGGAAGCACTATAGATGAAATTAGAGGATCAAGAAGGTTCCGGAATCCCTTGGGTTGTCAATAACCGATCGGTATAGGGTTCCTAAACCCAACCCATTGCTAAACTTGCTCTCCAAGATTTCTAACTCTATAAATACAAAGGCTAGGGTTATTGTTTCATACTCTTGCACTCTTGCTATAACCCTAGATCTTTTTCTCTTCTTCTTTTGCTTGTAGCAAATCGATCACATAACCCTTAGGGTTGATCGATCCAACTTTTTCATAAAAAAAGTTTGTTTGGTTTATTTGTGTTTTCAAGATCTAGCAATCTCATTAATTCGGTTATAGTACGTGTGTACAAGATTGTGGTATCAAATCATTATAGTTGATATTCTTGGATTGAGATACAAAACGGTAAGGGGTATCTCGTTAATCCACTTTAGTTATTTAAAGAAGAAGACTGAAGTTTGATTCTTGTTCTTGCTAGAATCAAAAGGTACGTTACTTTATTTTTCGGTTAATCTTTTATGTATTAAAATAGATCTCACGCTTCCGCATATGTAATATGATTACTTGATTAATAATATGAACTTGTCTTGATTATTAAATTCTAACAGTGGCATCACGAGCCGTTTTAACACGTAATTAAATTACCGCAACACATAAATAAAAAAAAACGGATCTTGGATTAGGTTTTATGTTACTAGATTTTTTAGGGTTAAAAAAAGTCGAAACCCTAATTTTTTAAGGGGGGGGGGGGCGATGCCCTATAAACTAAAAATTAGTTTTGTAGCCCTAAAATTGTAACATATTTATGTGGTTAAAGGTTGCGTTCCTTGTGACTTGATATTAATCAATGATGAAACATGCATGTTTATCATGGATTAGGGTTTTAATTAATTGTTAAGTTGATCGTCACATGTAATTATGATAGATCTAAAATTGGGGATGACCTCAATTAATTAAATTTATGAGTCTATTATGTGCTATTTGGTATATATTTGCTAAGACTAACGCAATCGATTCGTCGATGCATGTGGCTCTACCTACCATTGTAGGAGATAGTCTTAGTTAAATATATGCATATATAAAACATAGAAAGATTATTAATAGGTTTTATCAACAAGTTTGCATGTGGCTACATGAAACATTAATTAATTGTTAAGATTATGTGTACTTATTTGGTTATTTATTTTTATTAATTACTTGTTTTTTTAATTGTATGACATGTTGTAAGTAAAAAAAATGTGATTTTTTGAATAGAAAATAAATTGACTAAATAACTATGAAGCTTGATGTGATAAATTTATAAATATTGCAAAGTTTTATGTGCCGATAGTGGTTCGCTTTGTACGCTAATTTACTTCCAGGCAAGACTAGCAATATTATAGTTTATTACATGTTTTTAAGACTTAAAGTCATAAACTTTTAATTGAGTGATGGATTTTGTACCAATAGTGTGAATGGCTCACCCAGTTTTGACAAACTATAAGAGGGGTATAAGGAGGATTGACATTAAATTGTCAAACCGAAAGAGACGCATTTTTAATTGGCATTTAGTGCTGACGTTTGTCTCTCCGCTCCTTTGTGCGTCTAATTGGAGCTACCAAGTAAGCTATTTTATGTACAAAATCATGTTAAGGGTGAATTGACCTCAATTCCACGTGCCACATTGTGGTAATTATCCGAATAACTTGGGTCTTTTGACTCATGCAGTAGTAGGATATAGTGGGCGATAATTGTAGGTAATTCTTTGATTGGTGAACCCAATACCTCAATTAAAACTTTGTTGATTTAAATCTTAGCCTAAATTGTTAAATAAAAACGTTTTGAAAACTTATGATACGAAGATGTGTGCATGCTTCTTCGTACATATTTTGATTGACACATCAAAATTAATACCCTAAAATTTAAGTCCATGCCATCTAATTATATGAAACACTTGAAGTTATTATTTAGCCTAAGTGAGACCTTACATAGATTCTAATGACAAGGTAAATTTCCATTATGCGTGAGACCAGTAATGGAAAATTTGCAGTTTCTAAATTAGACGACTTAATTAAGTTGTTAGTGAGACCTAGAAACTTAAGGCATGAGATGGGATGAAACATGCTTACTTTGCGAATTGTATTTGGCAAATGTAAATCCCATAATGATCTAGGAGTCGGAAATTGTTTGCCGATTATTGTTCGACAGATTACCATATTTTGTACTTTCACTACTAGCAGATCAACTGATGTAGTGAAACTATGAAAATTTGGATCCTAGTTTTCAAGAAGATTAAATGGTTATATGAATATTTCCTGTGTATTTTCTTTTCTTGAAAAGTTGTATTATCAGAATACTAATATTTGAACTTTTTCTGTAGAAATGGCTCAACCCGAAAATGTTGTACTAAGTTCTGCTTTCAAAAACCATTTTGAAAGGGAAAAATTGACTGGCCCGAATTTCAATGACTGGTATAGGTCACTCAGGATTGTCTTGAGAGTGTCCAAAAAGCTGGAATACATGAATTTCAATGACTGGTATAGGTCATGTTGATTAAAAAATATGAGTTATCTAATGAATGTTTAATATGCATTCTATTAACCATGCATGTTTAATTGTTAATAAACAAACCACCTGCTAAATCCAGTATAATGTTGTTGTTTGCCTCCTCAGTTGCTGCTGAATAAAATAAACAAATGTCATGTTTTACAATAATATGAAATGCCCACATTAAGGTCTGACTCAGAAATACAAATTACAATCTCATGTTTGGTAATGCTCTGGTAACATTATTGTCAGATCCAATTATCTATTTTAATATCATTTTTTCTTGCTTTAAGTGTTTACATATTTTATGTAAGTTTCATTTATATACATGCAGCTTGAGATGATGAAAAAAGGAAGTTCATTATATGGTCCAAGGGAAAAGCTTGCGGCAATATTTACGGTATGACGATTATATGGTATGACGATTAATAAAAGCCAAGGCCTAACATTGTCACAGGTTGGTTTGTTTTTACCAAAGCCCGTATTCTCAAACGGACAACTATATGTCGCTGAGTCAAGAGCAAGAAAGGATTGAAGGTTCTCTGTTGTGACAAAGAAATTTAATCAAATGACTCATCTGCGTTTTTTTACCAACGCTTTTTATCCCCATAAATACTAAGAATCAGTTGCAGGGAAGCTAAGGGCGATGAGAAATGTGAGCAGCATGGTGACCACCTCCTGTCATGCAGTGGCCACAAGTCAAAAGACGTTTTATAACAACAAAGTAACATATGTAACCAGATACTTTATGCATCACAATTTCACCCACTTGCTTCATGCACCTTTATCAAAAATTCTAAGTTGGATCCATGTTTGATGTTTAACCCTTTTCTTAGGTTTCCATTAGTTTTACATTTGTACGCACTTGAAGTCTATTTGATTAAATTTCGTGAAATTTTGTTTATTTATTTTAAACTTTTTAGCTTCCTTGATTTCGTATAGGTGACTCTAACTTCTCTAGATTCATGCCATAATTCAAGAAGTTGGTCAAATGGATCAGCAGACCGAGCTTCCGAAAAAGCTATCAAATTTTTTTTTTATTAAGGATTATGTACGAGCTATTTTAAGGCATACTCGAAATAGGTCATTTCAATCATGTTTATCATACATTTAGTTTATTTTATTAAGCATAGTATTTATGTTATACTGTACAATAATATGAGTAACATTGAGAAGTTACATTTAAAAGTATGTATTGTCAATGGTTATTTTGTTTATTTATTTTAAACTTTTTAGCTTCCTTGATTTGGTATAGGTGACTCTAACTTCTCTAGATTCATGCCATAATTCAAGAAATTGGTCAAATGGATCAGCGGACTGAGCTTCCGAAAAAGCTATCAAAAGGAAATTTTATTGAGGATTATGTACGAGCTATTTTAAGGCATACTCAAAATAAGTCCTTTCAATCATGTTTATCATACATTTAGTTTATTTTATTAAGCATGGTATTTATGTTATACTGTACAATAATATGAGTAACATTGAGAAGTTACATTTAAAAGTATGTATTGTCAATGGTTATGCTTAACAGAAGTAATAAAAAAAAAGTTGGATAGAACTAAGGTCAGATTGTGTTATTAATAGAGCACAATAATTGGTTAATGTAAATTGCAGGTTGCAACATGGGTACAACCCTTTCTTTCACCATATACAATTTTCAACCATTTTCTACGACCCTTCTTTCGCTATAGTTCAATATGCCAACAATAATTACAAGACATGCCCGCCTGAGGCGGGCTTATATGCCCGGGAGCGCCATGAAACTAGTATATATATATATATATATATATACATATAATATATAACAATATGCGTATGACGTCATCAAATGCTATAATGCCCAGTAAGCGCTCTTAAATGCCCAGTAAGCAGGCATTAATGCCCAGTAAGTAGCCATTAATGCCCAGTAAGCGGCCTTAAATGCCCAGTAAGCAGGCATTAATTCCAACTCATCATGCCACGTGGCAAAATTATTCAGGAAACTTTTTTTTTTTTTTTTTTTTTTTTTTTTTTTTTTTTTTTTTAAAACCGAAATTGCCACCTAAGCAACTATTTTTTTAAAAATTCGGACATTATTTTAAAATTTTGCCATTTGCAAGATTCGAACTTAAGGTGTTGGTAACATCAACAAAGTTGATTACCACTAGACCAACACATTTTTTTGATTATATCTTGCAAGCCCAAATCTATAAACCTATGCAAACAATTATATTTAGGAGAATCCCTACAAGTTGGGTAACCCTAATCAAAACATATACTCAAAACATATACGTAAAAAAAATCACACCTCATTCATAATATACTTTTTCTCAAAAACCCTAATATTTTTTTCACAATCTCCTCTAATGATCGGTTTTCTTTTTGATTTGATGTGCAGGTTCTTCTTTGTTGGTAATATGTATTCAGGTATGTTGTTTATATAATGGCTTCATGTATACACAAAAACTATTATTCAATCGTGTGTTTTTTTTTCCTTTTTTTTAACAGCACCAATCCGATATCCTATACACAAAAACTGTGTTTTTTTTTTTCTTTTTTTTAACAGCACCAATCCTTTTTAACAGCACCAATCCGAAAACTTGATGATGGCTACGATTGATTACCAGGTTTGTTTCTAGAGAATCAGTGTCTCTATTCCCTAATTCAATGCATGCAATGTTTAACTTGCAGTTGATCGATCAGTTATGAGGACGTCGTCATGATACCATTTGCTGCTAGGGCTCAATTTGGGTATATCCATAATAAATCTTTTGTTAATTCATGTGTTTATGATTTAAAGTTTTGATTCTTATTATTGTTTAAATATAAAGATTGGATTTTGCTGGTTTAGGGAGTGTTTCAGATTTAGGGTGGAAATTATTACTAATGTTTTTATTAAGATTAGGTTTTCATTGATAATTATATGGATTTGTGTGATGTGATTGTTTTTAAGTTGATTAAGGATTATATGTTTGTATCTAAAGTTCCACAGTTGCTTTAATCATGTATAAATTGTATGCTTTAATTGCTCATTTTGATTTTTTCAGCTGGATTGTTACAATTATGCGTATGACGTCATCAAATGCCATAATGCCCAGTAAGCGCCCTTAAATGCCCAGTAAGCAGGCATTAATGCCCAGTAAGCAGCCATTAATGCCCAGTAAGCGGCCTTAAATGCCCAGTAAGCAGGCATTAATTCCAACTCATCATGCCACGTGGCAAAATTATTCATGAAACTTTTTTTTAAACCGAAATTGCCACCTAAGCAACTATTTTTTTAAAAATTCGGACATTATTTTAAAATTTTGCCATTTGCAAGATTCGAACTTAAGGTGTTGGTAACATCAACAAAGTTGATTACCACTAGACCAACACATTTTTTTGATTATATCTTGCAAGCCCAAATCTATAAACCTATGCAAACAATTATATTTAGGAGAATCCCTACAAGTTGGGTAACCCTAATCAAAACATATACTCAAAACATATACGTAAAAAAAAATCACACCTCATTCATAATATACTTTTTCTCAAAAACCCTAATATTTTTTTCACAATCTCCTCTAATGATCGGTTTTCTTTTTTGATTTGATGTGCAGGTTCTTCTTTGTTGGTAATATGTATTCAGGTATGTTGTTTATATAATGGCTTCATGTATACACAAAAACTATTATTCAATCGTGTGTTTTTTTTTTTTCCTTTTTTTTAACAGCACCAATCCGATATCCTATACACAAAAACTGTGTTTTTTTTTTCTTTTCTTTTTTTAACAGCACCAATCCTTTTTAACAGCACCAATCCGAAAACTTGATGATGGCTACGATTGATTACCAGGTTTGTTTCTAGAGAATCAGTGTCTCTATTCCCTAATTCAATGCATGCAATGTTTAACTTGCAGTTGATCGATCAGTTATGAGGACGTCGTCATCATACCATTTGCTGCTAGGGCTCAATTTGGGTATATCCATAATAAATCTTTTGTTAATTCATGTGTTTATGATTTAAAGTTTTGATTCTTATTATTGTTTAAATATAAAGATTGGATTTTGCTGGTTTAGGGAGTGTTTCAGATTTAGGGTTGAAATTATTACTAATGTTTTTATTAAGATTAGGTTTTCATTGATAATTATATGGATTTGTGTGATGTGATTGTTTTTAAGTTGATTAAGGATTATATGTTTGTATCTAAAGTTCCACAGTTGCTTTAATCATGTATAAATTGTATGCTTTAATTGCTCATTTTGATTTTTTCATCTGGATTGTTACAATGCCAGATCAAGATAATTTTGTAATTGTAATAACGAGAAAAGTATGCAGAAAGTTATAGTCTATCAAAGGTATGATATGTTCTTCATCATAATATTCATGTTTTGTTTTGTTATTGTAATCGCTTCGTCAAACACGTGAAAACATTCAACCCAAAGTCTTCAAGGTAATAGTTTACTGATATGACGTATGGTTTTATGGTATTTCTGTTATCAGCCTATTTATGTAATTGTTTTGTGGTAATAATTTGATGCAGAGTTTGATGTACCAGCTTTGTGAAGGAGTTGCTTTTTATCATTCCCACGGTGTATTGCATGGGTATATCTAATATCTTATCGTCTTTTTTCTATAATGTGAAAAAAATATTTTGGATTTGTGTTCTCATTACAGTCGTTTGTTTGATTAAGGGATCTTAAGCCGCATAATCTATTGATGGACCGAAAGACATTTATGTTAAAAATAGCGGATCTTGGACTTGCTCGAGCTTTTACTGAACCACTTAAGGAGTACACTCACAAGGTATCACTAATATACAGTATCATGTATACTGTGGAAATTCAGGGAATCGCTTAAAAAAATGTTAATCAATGCTTTGGTTGTGACTTTTATTGCTGCAGATTTTGACTCTTTGGTATAGGGCTCCTGAGGTTCTTTTGGTTGCTGCTAATTACTCGACTGCTGTTGATATTTGGTATGTTGGCTGCATATTTGGTATGTGTTAAGATTAGTTTATGGCGAGTTTATTGTAGTTGTGTTACGTGTTTCTAATAGAGTCGTTTGCTTACAAATATTTTTGAACCGATGTATATCAGTCTCGAAATGGTTTCTGAGACATTGGATGAACTTGGCCAAGTCATGAAAGGCCTCGAAGAGTATGACACCCAAGAAATCACTAAAACAACATGTTGAGGATCTCAAGACATTAATGAGCTCAGCCGTATTTTTGAAGGAACAATCAGATCTCCTCTGGCTTCATGAGATATTCTTACATCGGTTTTACTCGGCTTCTCAAACTCTTCATGTCATGGTGTCCAAACGTGCGGCTTTTATTAGAAGAAAAGCATTGGAGAGAGTTAGTGGAAAGCCCCTACATGGATTTCTCCTAGGCAAGTTTGATTACGATTCAATTTATATGCTTTTAATTTATCACTATGGTATGTCTAAACTATTCGTTGATCTATATTGCAGGTTTTTGTTGTCATATGACCGTTATTATTGGAAGTATTGGCGCCGAAATGATGGTTGTCATGTGCTCGTGATGGTTGTCATGTGCTCCTAAAACACACTCCAGGAGAACTTGTGGTAGTTCGTCTGTTTTTACTACACCTCATGCTCTCTAGATGGCATTATCATCTGTGTGATTGCATCCTCTGCTTTCTATGCACAGTATTTTTTATATGCTTGAGTTTTATGTTAGGCACTGCCCGCCCATCTAGATACTTGGTGTACCTCTATTTAACACAAAAATTTTATGAGGGTTGCATACAAACGTTGATTATCTTTTCTCTTGTGTATTTTATGCAGGATTCGCTCTACCGTGGTTTGAGCGCTGAAGAATTTGAACCTGTCCACGAGTATAATTTGATCACCCTGGTAATGTTCTTTTAAATACAAATTTCTGTTTTATGATTGCATTTAAATCAGTTAATAAGAATTAAAAGCTGTTATTTATCACAGTGATCATTTTCGTCCCATTTCTATACCCCATTAGTGAGACATATGTAAACGCCATATGTGTACACGACACCCCTTATTTTTTTGGTGCAGGCATATGCAAACACTTTAATTGTTGCTGCATATTGACCCAAACACCCCTTAAACTGCTGTAGAAAATTGTTGCAGCAGCCATAGCCAAACACCCCTTACAGCTGCACATTTTCAGCTGACATACACCCATGAATGGTCCCGTATGGATTGAATTTGCATTTGCGTTAAGATCAATACCGCTGTGGTACAAAGAGGGAACTAATAAGGGTGTTTTGGGCAGCTTATATCAATGATACTCTATTCATTAGTTTCTGGAACACACCCTTATGAACCCAAGAATAACCAGTACGCTCAACCTTTCACTCTACTGTAATATGGGTGGGTTAGGTAATGTGTGAAAATGGTTTAAGTTAAGCAAACACTTAATTTTATATTGTCTTTTACAGGTTGAGCAGATTCCTGTTCTGATGTTTATATGGACAGTAATACGAACAACTGTTGCATTTCCCTCCCTGGTAAGATGATACAAAGTTACACTATTTTTCCATATGTAAGGTTTTGATTCTCATAAGACAAAATGCAGTTTTGAAATAGGTGTGTTTGATCAGTAGATGTGTGCTTTAAAGTGATTATGTTTTTTTTGACTTGTCATAACCAAATAATCAATTGTGATAAATATTATTTCCAAGGTTTACTTGATGGACTTGCATCTAGAGTCCAGTCACGTGATATAGTCAAAATTGAAAACGTAAGTGCATAAAATTACTACTCCGTATTTGTTTCACACTTAATTTCTTTTATAAAGCACTTTTTTAAGGTGGTCAAAGGTAGCATGTTGAGGCACTTAAGTTATATGTTCTTAATCTCATTTTCATTTTGTAGAAAAACAAGAAACGAAAAGCAGACGCTTTATAATATCTTATGTTTGTTTGATATTGTTTTGATAGGCAAAAGGGGTTAGGCTATGCTATGAGTACTTCTAAAATATCTAGCAAAAATCCTTGCTCTTGACTCCATTCAATGGTCTTGTGGTGAGAATGTGTATGAGATGAATTAGTAATTGTTTGAAGCCCACGGGTGAATGTATTTGTGAGTAAATTGCACTGTTTCACTCCACCTCTTCACTCCGTCATCGCCTCACGCCGTCCATCACCATCGGTAAAGACTATCGGTAATTATAGCTTTCATGTTCTAACCCGTTAAGCTGATTTATCATCTGGAGGTTTATAGATGGGTGTAACAGGTGTGTTCAATTCACCAATGTGGGTCGAGTTTATTGTGGGTCGATCAGATAACATCACCTATGTGATACTTTTAAATATGTTTTTTGAACGATTTTTATTACTTTGTCTTTATTTTTAGCATAAATCCAGGTTGCAATTCGGTTTCGTTCGGTGTTGAAAGCATTACGCCAGATGGTTGTGCTTCAGGTAGTCACTCTAACCTATACCTGAAATTAGTTTATCTTCCACATAAAACCAATGTTGGTTATTGCCTACCCATTACTATGCAAAATGGGTTGACTCGGGCACTATATTGGGTCATTCAGGTTCTAAAGCATTTCAGCACTGATTGACCACATTTCCCATAATAACAAACTGCACCTGCATCGAGATAACTGATCCATAGTTATCCTCATTAGCGATTTCATTATTTACATATTATAAAGATCTTAGTTGCAACCATATTGTGTTATTCATCTTCATGGTCAATCACTGAATCTTTCTTCATGTTCACATATCCCTTAGGCGGACTTGAACTCTTTCGGTACTTAAATGGGGCTGAAAGGAGGGGTTTTTTGTGCTGAAATTGCGGCTAAAAAGGTGGCTGACAGGGGGGGGGGGTGTTTAGGTGATTGAATGGGCTGAAAGAGGTGTTTTTGGTGCTGAAATTGTTGCTAAAGAAGGCGGCTGAAATGGGGGCTGAAAGGAGGGTGTTTACGTGCTTGAATGGGGCTGAAATGGCAATCTTCAGGTTTATGATATTTTTCTTATTGTGTTAGAACAGTTGGGGCATTTGAAAGTATCTTCGATAATATTTATGTGGCATATAACTTGGTACAAACCTAGGTAGCTCACAGTGTCCCAGTTACTCAAATGTGTTGGTGCACGAACACAATAACGGTGTGTCACTTGCGTGTGAACCAGTGAGTAACCTACGATCGATGTCGTCTATGCAGGGAGTTTTTCAATCGTTTGCATGTCACGTTGCTCACGCAGGTATGTTATTATTATAATCTTATGTTTCAGAGTTATTTTGGCAAACTTTATTTGTGACAGTTACCAAATGATTTTTAACTTGCTACAGTGGCGTTGCAAAAACCGGCTGTTCTTGAATTTCAGTCGGGGACGGTACGTCCTGTTGCAGTTACTCACGGTTACGGTGAATTGAACACACCTGATGCTAACAATTGCAGTTCTTTCTCATACGAAATGGATTTTGGGGAACCTGTTTCTAGGAATGTTGTTGTTGGATTTCCTTCACAAGGTAAATTTTTTGTATATTTTGCCTTCTGTCTAGATGTTCGGCTACCGTTCATTTTTGTGACTTTCTTAAAACTTTGATAAAATGTTGCAGTAACAACCCGTGAACCGGTGGCATTGGAGTTTCGGTCACGTAGACTTTACAATGCTTCTCAAGGTTAGTTGGAACCAACGTTACTATTCTTTGCTGGATTTAAAAAAAATGAACACTACTTTTATTGAACCTGTTATTATTTATGTAGGTGATACATTTCATGCACGGGAACCACCTTTTGATGAATATACAGTGCCACCGTCTACAACAGGTATGTAGCATTAACGTTTTTGGTTACTGCACTCTATTGACGATGCTTTATTTATTATATAAAGTTCAATTATACTCAAGAGTATTGTTAGTTATGCTACCGTTTATGCAGGCGATGGTTGAAATGCGTCTACATCGAACGGCTTTGTTTCACGCCAGCCAGCGTCCGCTGCACCACAACGTTCGGGTTGTACGTTCACTGAGATTTTATAATGTGTCTTCGCGGTTAACGTTTTCCATTTTCTATTTTTTTAGTCACTGTTGCCAATAAACACGTTCTTTATTTTCGTATACGATTTATAAGTCTACAACGTCTGAGAAAGCGTCTTTTGGTTATGGGGAAAAAGTGTGTTATGCACACAGGTACTTTTTTAAGGATTTGTGATAGTTTTCAGATGTGGGTGATGACAGCGTGTTATGCACCCGTAAGCGAATTAGTTTTTTTTGTTCAATATAATATGTTTATGTTTTTATTGTAGAAATGTTGTATTGTAAACAAAATATAAACAACCCTACTTAAATTAGAATAACACAAATAAACTGTATTAAACTGTATTTAAGTACCTCTGTTGTTGATGCATACGATTTTTTATATTTCTAAACAAACATAAATAAAAAACGCTGATAACAAAAACAATATTTATGAAATCCACATAAAACCCCTCACGTTTACCATCATAGCAAATAAAACACTTAACAAAAACAATAACGCATAAACTTATACATCCTTTTCAGCAATTTTTATTAAGTAAAACAACGTACTACAGAAAATGATACAGCAACAATTGGTGGTCCCGTGACGCTAGATTTTCAGTCGCAGACTGTTTTCTGTCCGTGCCAAGGTTATTTCTATGAAACGTTATTGTTGTTTTTTGGGTCAAAAAAATAGTTTGTGGTATCACTGAATATGGTGTTTTATATGTACAGCCGTGCCTTAATACACGGGTTTTAGATTTCTCAAGAGGTGCATCGTTGTTCTTTACGGGAGGTAGACAGCGACTGATTATTATTTTTTAAATACGTTGTATGTTAAATGTTTTTCTTATTATGTGTCACTTACCAGGACCGTCCAACGCGCCCATGGAGTATGCTTTTATCTCACGCGGATCGCACGCTGGTGCACCACAACTGCCTGCATTCACAACAGGTGTGTAACTTACTTGGTTTTATTCTATATAAATCATTTCAACATATCTACAGCATGTATAGGCTAACATTATGGTGCACTTTATTTGTAATTATCTTCCAATGAAGCACATTGAGAAGAAAAAGAAAAACCAACAGAGAAGCTATAAAAGCTCTGAACCTAATATGGAATGAAATGAGCAAGAATATCACAATTTTTAATTACAACGAGTTTTATAGCATACGAATTCTAGAGGCTGCACGTGTGGATGCTTGCAAGGGAATAGTTTTCTTAACTTGATTAGCTTAACTTAGTTACTTTCTACTATATATGATTGTATATATATATTCACATTCCAACCATATTTTTACTTCTTTCGCTATAGTAAAATATATGCCAACGATAATTATAAGTCATCTTACGCTATACAAACATATGTCAACGATAATTATAAGTCATGACCGCCCAACGGGCGGGCTTATATGCCCGGGAGGGCTTATAAGTCATGCCCGCCCATCGGGCGGGCCATGAAAGCTATAATTACAAGTCATGCCCGCCCCTCGGGCGGGCTTTGAAGTCTAGTGTATATATATATATACTGTAGCTGCTACAATGTCGAAACAGTACCCCTTTGCAAAATAGTCCATAAGGTGTAACTGTCGTTGCAGGGTAGGTCCTTCGGGGACTAACGATGCAACACGCCAAAAATTTGAAGGACTTTTTCCGCAAAAAAACATATTATTTCTAGAATTAATTTTCAAAAATAGTCCTTGGGTTACCAGTCGTCATGTGCAATTTAGTCCCTAAGGTGTAAATATTTTTGCATGCTAGGTCCTTCGGGGACTAACAATGCAACACGCCGAGAACTTTAGGGAATTTTTCCGTAAAAAAAATATTATTTCCAGAATTAGTTTTCAAAAATAGTTCTTTGGTTTATCGATCTTTTTCAAATTTAGTCCTTAATGACTAACTTTCAAACAAGACTTAGCACCGCATTCCCGCAGCAACGTGCGGGCCCTCCCACATTTATACTATCTATTTATCTAGAAAACAAGAAGGCAGGTACGAGCTGAGTATGGTTAGACGACGTGTAATACCTGATAACCACAAATTACAAGCGATGAATTAGGACTCTTTGTATTGCTCGACTTTCACCTTAAAGATGAACCGAACCTTTCCTTTATCATACAAAGCATGCGACAGAAACTTAGATGACTCACAAACACATGTTAAGAACAAGAGAAATGGTGTGGATCTTATGGTAAAATAGTGGTCAAATGATTATTAACTTGAAAAGAAAATAATACAAAGACAATTGAGAAAACACACACACACTCTCTTTCACAGTTTGAGGCATACAAGATAATGTGTGAGTGTGTGTGGTTTTGTTGTGTCGATAGCCACATCAAGGCTTTGATGGGATTTTCATTTGGACCATGTGTGGGCTAGAATATGTATTACACTTATACATATTAACTACAAACTAAACTAATACTTCTAGCCCACATTTTAAGTTAAATATTATACATGACATTTTGGTTCTAAATAGCAAATGACCATCACTTCCTAAATAGCATAAATTAAATGCTAACAATCTCCCCCTAAGGGATGGTCATTTCAATGATGCTTCCGTGATTGGTCTTTTGCCTTCAATGTCTAGAACTCTGTGTGTCAATGTCACTAGTACAAAAATGGGATTTAGTCACACATGCTGTTTTTCGAACAGCCACACAGTCGCCTTTTTATGTGACTAAATGTACCAGAATAAAATAAACAGCCACACTTGATCCGACTTGTGTGACCATTTCGGAATTACATCCGAGGCTATAGCCACACATTTGAATATTTTCGTGACTATACGTATCTGGTAAATTTTTTTTTGATTTTTTAGTCACTTATAATTTGGGACGTGTGACGGATACAAATAAGGTTGAAACATTAGTCACACTATATATATACATATGTGACAAATATATGTCACGCAATTGAAAAGTGTGACCAAAATCCATATATGGTCACACGAAGTAATTGTGTATGTGGCTAAATCATATGCTCAAGTTTGTCACACATTATTTAAGCGTGACTGCTAGTTTTTGTTGAAAATTTAGCCACATATGAATTTGAAATGTGTGACAACTGAAAAGTAAGTTTGAAGCATAGTCACGATATGCATTTAAAAGTGACAAATATATGTCACACACTTGAGATGTGTGACCAAATGTCATATATGGTCACACTAAACCATAGGCATACATGATTAAGTGTGACCAAAATTCGATACAAATAGTCACGTAAGTTAATATGTGTGTCTAAAGTTAAGTGTGTGTTTGCCTGCCAATTCCTAATGTGTATGGTCACATTTAATTGTAGCACAATCATGTGACTATAGGCTATACAATAGTAACACCATACCACAAATGTGCATCTAAATTATGTTTATGGCCACATTATAAGGGTATTATATGTGACCAATACATTGAAAATAGTCACACTGAAATATTCATGTGACTAATATGTATAGCAAAATGTGAACTCAGTTATCATTAACCTTGATATTAGTCACATTGAGTGTTTGTGTGACTAAATTCAAGATGTTACATATGGTCACATGAAGTATTTATTTAGGTGTCTAAATCATAGAGTCATATTTTGAGTTCAGACTGTTAGTCATGACTCTTCATTTAATTTGCCCCATTACAATGCTGGGATTTTATAGTCTATCTAGTTTAATGCAGTAGTATGTAAGTATGTTACTTGCCCCTAGCTGGAACCAGATTACTTGACTTTCTAAAGTCAATTTTCAACTTTATAATGAAGTAACATGTTACTAAGTGCCTGCAAGTGCATATACATGATAAATGGAAACTGCAAATACAATAAAGCTTGACTGCAAGTGGACATATACATGATAAATGTCAGACTATACATTCTAGCAGTAATAACTATACATTCTAGCAGTAATAACTATACATACTAGCAGTAATAACTATACATGTTTAAGTCAAACTATACATTGTAGCAGTAATAACTATACATTCTATTTCTTGTCCTTGGGTCCTAGATACTCTTCCATCTTCCTGAGCAGTTCATATGCCATGTCATCATAATTAAGCTGAAGCTTGAGTGTTTTCTTCACACGCAACATCTGATGTAGAATGTCTTTGTGAAACTTTAAAGGGTAATCCTTTTCTACAAGCATGTAGATCACCAACTCATTCACAGTTAAAGCATGTACTCCACATCGTTGAAAAATTTTCCATTCTTTAACAGTATTGTGCGTTAGTCTTCTCCAACATTCATCTTCATGATTTGGTTCAAACATTACCTTTAAATAATTCCAGACTTCTCTATCATAATTAGCTTGTTCTGGTGTCTTATTACCAAATCTTTGTTTGAGTAATTTCCATAGAGCTATCATATCTTGTCTATCAAAATCATGAACCATGTGAAGAAAGCTTACATACCTTCTAGAAGAACCATCATGCCTCTTAATATCGTAATAAACTGTTTCCCCAAAAGATCCAGACTTATAATCAACAATGGGATGTTTGACAGTTAAAGGTTGTGCATCCATGGCTTCTCCTACAGAGTCAACTGCAAGTTCAGTGTGAGCTTGCATTTGTTCTTCAGCAACAGCTTGCTCAGTTTGTTCTTGTTTTCTCTTTTTACTGCTTTCTATTTCCAACTGTTCACCTGCTCTCTTTGAACTGTCATTCAAGAAGAGATCATTGTTTCTCTTGGCAATTGCATATAATTCTTCAATTCTTTTATCATCCAAGAATTTCAAATCCTTTAGTTTCCATCTGTCCACATTCTTCAAATACCTGCACATGAGTAGATGTTTATGATATGATGTACATATTGGGTATTGTTGATATTAATATAAATACCTTTGCAAAAAAAAAAAAAAAAAAAAAAAAAAAAAAAAAAAAAAAAAGAACTACCTGCACATGAGATCTCTTCTTTGTTTTTGAGTGGGTGGCTTGTTCTTCTTAGCTGCATATCTTTGTTCTGCATACAACTTCTTTTTTTCATCAAAAAATTCTTTCAGCATCCTGGCTTTTTCATCTACTGAGTACTTATCTTGCTCTTGTTTATGTAGTTTCTTAGCAAGCTCAGAATCAGCTGCAACCTGAGCCCTTTGCTCATCCCATGAAGCTATTAACTCTGCATCTTTTTCTTCTTGTATTCTCCTTTGTTCCAAAATTGTCTGATGTTCTGCATCATACTTTTCTGAGAATTTCATAGCAAGTTCAGCATCAACTTTTAATTGCTCTTCTTTTGATAATGGTTTCTCCACAGGCTCTTCAGTAAGAATCCCTTTACCTTTGCCTTGTACCTGTGGAGTTGATTGTTTAGCTTTTGGAGAGGATGATGGCTCTTGTATCACAACACCTTTGGTTACTGGTTTTGCTGTCTTCAGCTCAGCAAGTACACTAACAGCATTTGCAAAAACCTCTGGTGTAGCAGTACTAGCTTTTGTAGTACCAACTGTAATTGGCTCAGTAGCACTATCATCATTTGTAACCTTGCCCAGACGATGATCAATCACCACTTGATTCCCTTGGTTATCCTCCCCTGAAACTTTGCCTTCATTCCCTCCCTGTTTGGGAGCATCCTTAGAAGCTTCAGAAGATTTAACCTTTTGTTTGGGAATTCTTGATCCTTTGACTCCTTCTAAATACCTAACCCTTCTCTTCAAAGCCTTTATCTCCCCACCTTGAGCTTTGATGACTCCATCTTGGGAAGAAGCTATTGCTCGCAGATCACCAATTTGTGCAGACAGCTTGGCACAGGTATCCTTCAATTCATTCAAAAGTTGCATACTATCCTCACCACTTCGGCTTGTGTTACCTAGCCCGAGAGGTGGATCACTAGAAAAGTTAAGTTCAGTCTCACCCCTAGGATGAACATCCGAACCCCCATTGTTTCCATGTGACTGGGACCTTCACCTGAATCAGTTCCAGAGGAACTTTCTTCATTAGAAGTTGTCTTGGTTCGGGTCTTAATGATGTTACCACTGTCCTGTGCTGCTGCTAAGCTAGACACAGTAGTGGCAGCCCTTGCCAACATGTCACTCTCCCCCCCCAGTGACATCCTCATCTGCAACAGTTGGTATAGAACCACTAGCCTGAGGTAGCTCAGTGTTCTTGGTGTTAGTCCTACGTTTATAGGTCTTTTGTTGTTGTTCTGTGGGTGTGTGATGGGTACCAGCTGGGATTGCTGAACCTTCACCCATTTGGGTTTGGGCTAGTGCCAACATTGTTGGAAACAAAGGTGTCACTCTCCCTGAAAAATCTTTTCCAACCCTACTCATATTAGCAAAAACCTTTTTGGTAAGGCAGGGAGTGGGATAAACATTTTTGTGACTTTTCTTTTTTTTAAATTGGTTGTCCAAAAAGAGTTGCAAAAACCTTGGATATAGAAAATATTTAGCCAAAGAACCATCCAAGTTCTTAACCATATTATCAAAAATTAATTTTGAGAAATTAAATCTTTGAGTATTTTCAGCCAAACAAATTATAGCAGAAGCTAAATTACTGCTAAATTCATTCCATGCAGTGGTCTTTGGACTTAGACACACTAAGACAGTATGAATTAAGAATTTCCACTGAGGAGAAAAATTACCTTTTTGGAACTTTAAAGCATCTGTATATCTCTCATAGCCCATCAGTGCAAGTTTTTCAAAGATTGTAGTATTTGGAAGATTCTCAACTCCGTTAGCATCATCTAGGAGAAGATCTCTTCGAATAGACGCCTCTGTAATGATAATCATCTGCCCATCTACAAGGGCATGGATTTGTGCTTCCCCATTAATAGTTTTGACCTTAGCAGACGACCAAAACTGGATAATGTTGGAAGTATATATAGTAGGTTTTACTGTTAATGCAAACTTAATATAGCTTGCATTAAGGAAATCAATGATCTCAGTAAAATCTACAGACTTATTGGATTTTTCTAAAAAGGCAACATTATTATGAGGTTCGGTAAAAGTTAGGTTCGACATTATGATTTGATTTGGGGGTTTTGCAATTTGACAATTAAAATTCGATTAGGGAGTGGAAGAGAGAGAGTAATGTGTGCGTGAATGTGATTGTGTGCAGCAATTGGGGGTTTATACACTTTAAGTAAAAAGTGATACAAACTACCCTGCACTCCCAACCACTGCTAAAAGGATACCCAGCAGTACAACGTTTCGATAGCAGTACAATTGTTTACCTAGCAGTGCAATAATAATAGCTGTATTCAAATATCATAAACTTGTACATAATAACTGCATTCATATATTAAACCAAGTCAAAATAAGTTTACATTTACATAGGCAAAATATACATAGGCAAAATATATAAAGAAAAGATACATTAAGACACATATTTACTAGCTTCAATACTTCTGTAAACATCAACTATTTTCTCTCTTTCTTCTTCTATTTTTTTGTTCCTCTCCTCAATTTTCTTCTGATGCTCCTCAATGACCTCTAAATCTTTCTTGTTCCTTTCTTCATACATATTTATACGCTTGTTGTGAATTTCTAACAATGCGTTTTCAACACCATACGGGCCTTTACTACATTTCTCCCAAATATTTTGGGATATGCCCATTTTTTTATAATTTTCAGGCATTGGTGGAGGAGAATCATCCCTTGGGCGTTTGTTTTTGTTGGAAGAAGGAGTTGAAGAGGAGTCGGCCATTGAAATTTGAAATTAATTTTCTAATGAAAATATCAAAGGAGTTGTATATGGTACGGTTGATTAATTATGAACGGTTTTCCATGTCGAGTTGTACAAATAGGCTAGAGAGGTATACGAACGGTTCCCAATACTTTAGGCGGGAAGAGGGACCATCGAGAGGCGCCAAAAGTAAACAGATGGATAATATTGATCGGATTTGGTTTGTGTTTGGTTTGGATTTGACTAGTGTAGTTGATCTAGAAGTGTGTTTGGTGTTGGATTGACTAATTGACTTTTTCATTAGGGTAATTGATATTTTCTATATTATATTAATGATGTTTAATGTAATTTGTGTGCTAACTTTAATGACTAATTGACTTTTTCATCAGGGTAATTGATATTTTCTAGTACATGTTTAATGTAAATACATGCTTTAATATCTATCGCAGTCTGAATGTGTTTGAGAAGTATGGGTATATTTAGGCCACTTCCAACAATAACTCAGCCTTAACAAATTAAAATTAAAATTCAAATTCAAACGTAAGATAAAGTACAACATATTAACGCTGCGTTAACGCAGGTTAGCCCCAACAATTAAAATTCAAAGTCACGTTAATAAAACGTGTGCATTTGTACCCTATAAATACCAATGCTTCTGAAGCACAAGTCACACAGAAACACATTCCAAACTTCTCAAATACTCAAGATCCAAGCATCTCAAATTCAAGATGTCTTCCAGAAAAGATTTCGGGCAACAATTTCCAAGCCCACCTCGCCAAAAGGATTTTGGCCAACAATTTCCAAGCCCACCTCGCCAAAAGGATTTTGGCCAACAGTTTCCAAGCCCACCTAGCGAAAATGAAAAATTCCATACTCCACCCGAGCATATCTTTCCGGTTTTCCAACCGGAAAATTTTCCGGTGAATAATCAACCTGAAAATGAACCAGTTCATAACCAAGACCCAAATCCGTTTGGGTTAACTGAGGAACAACTTAGGCAAGAGGAAGCAGATATGCAAGTCCTCCTGGAAATGGAAGCACTTGAAAGAGAAGAGGAAGCTGATCGTTTGGAGCGGCAAGCCAGGGAGGATGAAGAACGTAGGCAAAGGTGGGAGTCTGGTTTTTTCACACCTTCCGAATCCTCTGAAGATGGTTACCCAGATTCAGATGATAGTTTTTATTAATCGTCCGTTGTTTATGTTAATCGTATGTTGTTTATGTTAATCAATCATTGTTTATGTTAACGTAGTTTTTATTTGACATTTAATGTATTTCTATTTCATGTTTAATGTATTTCTATTTCATGTTTAATGTATTTGTATTTGATACTTTATTTTCAATTTATAAATTGAATTGAATTTGAATTGAATTGATAAATTTTAAATATATCCCGCCTTTTTGTTTAATTTGAATTTGAAATTTTAAAATTTAAATATCCCGCTCGTTATTAATATGTTGTACTGTTACTTTACGTTTGAATTTGAATAATACTCGTACGGTTACTTTTACTTTCAATCTGATTTTTAAAATAGCCTCCAACGGCTAGTTTAACGGCTTTCCACTATCAAAGCCACTTTCACAACACTTCGTTTTCTCACACAACTTCTTATAAAACTCTCTCGCAAGTATCACTAATTTTAACACAAACATGTGGCTAACAAATTAACTAGCAGAGGTGCAAAAGGCTATCCTCACCCGATTACACAATGAACAAGAAAAAGAACTCAAATTGATTAACAATTTGCTAGGTGAGATAACTCGTATTATGCTACAGATGCATAATCGTGCTGATCCAGAGGTCGAAAGGTTGCGTGAGTTGCCTCAAGACCATCCAGCTATCAGGGTTGGTCTAGAAATTAAACTCTTTTAAGAAATGATGAAACAGGGTCGAAAGGTTGCGTGAGTTATTGTTGGGTGTGTTGCTCATGTACAAACATATAATCTCGGCTCATTCGTTAAACATCTCGTATACAACCATATCATCTCGGCTCATTCAATTCGTTAAACATCTCGTGTATAACCATATCATCTCGGCTCATTCGTTAAACATCTCGTATACAACCATATCATCTCGGCTCATTCGTTAAACATCTCGTGTACAACCATATATATCATCTCGGCTCATTCGTTAAACATCTCGTGTATAATCATATCATCTCGGCTCATTCGTTAAACATCTCGTATACAACCATATTATCTCGGCTCATTCGTTAAACATCTCGTATATATACAACCATATCATCTCGGCTCATTCGTTAAACATCTCGTATACAACCATATCATCTCGGCTCATTCGTTAAACATCTTGTGTATAACTAAAGCTCAGTTAATTAAGGGTGAGTGTGTTAAAGCTGACGTGGCATTGTGTTAAAGTTTAAAGCTGAGTTATTGTTGGGAGTGGTTAGAGTATTTTCTTTTGTTTTTTCGGTGGATTTTAGCGTGACTTAATCTTAATACCGCCAATTTTGTCCATATAATATTCAACTACGTACGGATAACTAATACCCGCGGGGAAACCCGAAAAACCGATGGATAATATTAATCGGGTATCCGGTGGGATATGGGGCGGGTACGGGTATATTATAAACGGGTTCGGTTATGGGTATACTAAAACCCGCCCCGAACCCGAACCGTTGCCATCCCTATTTACCGGCTATAGCCGGATTTCACCGCCACCTCATCACCATTAGTTTTTTTTTTTTTTTTTTTTTTTTAAACAAATCTTGCCACGTCAGCTATAGTTAAACCAAACCACAAATTCAATATTCAACCAGCAATTAATCCCTTTACCCGGTCATTTGTAAACACACACAAAAATCAATAAACCCTAATCAACACACACATTCTTATGGCAAACACAAGCACGCAAACAATGAAACCAAATAACAAAAAGGTAATTAGTAATTTGTGTTTTGTAAATGTAATTGGTAAGGGTACAATATGTAGTAATTACGTTTGTACTGTTGATGTGATGGTTGCACAGTATGATACATTATTTGCGATTATTAAGATAGTAAATAAAAAACAAAAATCAAGTTTATGCTTTAATTAACAGGTTCAAAGGGAAAATTTTCAAATAATTCAATTGTTAATTTCAAATTACAACTTGGAGGCAAATTTTTGGATCGAAATTTTTTGAATCACAAACGATTCATATTCTTGGTGTATAGCCTCTTTTATCTCCTTAAAAAAAAGACTGCAAATAAAAAACAAAAATCAAATCTTCTCTCACCATTACTCTCCAAGCTAAGCCATAATCATTTTCTTTTACCCTTTGTTGCTCAAGAGTCATGGAAACTGAACCCATTATTGATAACCATACTTTGCTTCCTCTTGATCATATTGTACATGATGATAACGCCTTAGAATATGAATCCGAAAAGTCTTCTGATGAAGAAGATATAGATGAGCCTTTAACCAACCAAACACCTGAGATAGTAGCTAAGAGGGGCTCAACCAGGCTAGTAAAGTTTCGCGCGAAGCATGACAAACCTGGTGCAACAAAGCTCAAGGTAACCTTCGATGCACTCGGTAGGGTAACAGGGGAAAACAGAGCAGTGTTTGTGAGTTTTTTAGGAGATGTGGCTCGTGAGCAGATAGGTGTGAAGATTCTACACTGGAAGAAGGTGAATAAAGAAGCAAGAGATAAACTATGGGATGAAATCTTGGTACATATATACTATTTTGTAACCCAATACTACATAAGTTTATGTATGCAGTTACATTATGTGCAACTAATTAACAACATTGTGTTAATCTTTTCAGAAATTTTTTGTTGTTGACGTCCAATACAGAAAATTGATAATGATTAGTCTTGGTAAAATGCTAAGGAATTACAGAAGGAAGCTCAAAGTCAACTACATTTTGCCCAACCTAAATACACCTTCCAAACTGAATGAAGTCCCGGACTTGTATAATACAATAATGAAATCAGAAGACTGGGTCGAGTATGTTAAATACACGACCACCGAAGCATACAAGGTTTTAATTAGTCATCTTTAATTAAGTGTATATGTCATTTTATTATTTTCAGTTTGCAGCATTACCGCATCTAAACGCCTTATGATTTTGTGTTTTTAGGAGAAATCTGAGAAAGGTAAAATGGCGCGTTCCCAAAATATTTATCAGCATAAAATGGGACGAGGTGGATATGCTTATGTCAAAGAGAAAATGGTAAGATTACACAATGTTTGTTTTACCAATTAAGAGACGATCAGTATGAGAAATGAATCCGTTTACATTGCCCAATTTGCACATTTGCATTAATACCCTCATATTTTCGATTATCTTGGTTTAACTGTACATGTGTAAGCATCCACATATTTTCGTTTATCTTGGTTTAACTTTACATGGGTATGCATTTGATGTTTATTAGATCGAAAATAAAGAGATTGAAGCGGATGAAGAACCCCCCCCCCCCCCCCCCCCGTGATGTAATGTGGGTGAAAGGAAGGGTAAACAAAGACGGCGAATACCCAAATGATGATATTAAATCAAAGGGAGATGAACTTGTAAGTTTGACTGCTAATTCTATTATTATGCTTATATAGCAGCAACATTTAACTGTGTACCAGCAGTAGTAGCTTGTATACCAGCAGTTACTCTAACAGCATCAAGAAGACTTTTAATCCCAACATTTCCTATATTTTTTGTGCAGAAAGAAGCTGATGACAAGATCAAGGAAGGAACATCGGGTTTTGATGATGGCACTGATGCCATGACATTTGTATTTGGTAAGGAAAAGGGCGGTTATGCCAGGGGAGTGGGAGGTGCAGTAACATACAAAGAGTATTTTGGCCTTCCTCGAAGAAAACAAGAAGCCAATAAAAAAATTGCCTTACTTCAAACTCAACTGGATAATGAGAGACGCGAGCGTGAAGAAAAAGATAAATTGATCAAAAAATTGTCCGCCGAGATGACCGAAAAAGATGTGCAGGTCAATAAATTATCCGGTGAGGTGGAAAACACAAATGTAATGCTTTCTCAAATTCTGCAACAGTTGAATGATAAAGGGATGAATATAACTCTGCCAACTCAACCATCGCCAATAGCCTCAGTTGTAAGCCATTTTTTATGTTGTTAACAATTTCATTTTCTAATGCTAACACCACTGATGCTAATGATACTAGGCATTGAACATAAACTGATGAGTGACTGTATTTCTTAATTTATATTGCAGGTGACTCCAATGGCCATTGACAATATTGCAGGTGACTCCAATGGCACTCAGACAAGTGGTGTTGTAAGTCCTAAAGATGCGGGAATTGAGGAGAAATCCAATGGCCTTGAAACTTCTAAAAAGGTAATGGAAACAATGGTAAGTATAGTAATAAAAGATCGCCCTTTGATTTTTGAATTTTACATACATGATCGACTAATGTACCGTGTTTTATATATACGTATAGGAACCTGCTGCTAAAACTGTCAGGCCTAAGCATAACCTTAAGTCACGACGAAACGGGTCTCCAGATTCCCAATCGCTACAAAATGTGTCGTCTCCAACACAACCACTGCCAACAGTATGTATTTCAACATGTTTCTTGTTACTCTTTTGTTTAAATAATGTAACGTGTTTTATATATACATATAGGAACTTGCTAAAACTGTCGGACCCAATAAGCCAAAGCAAAAGAAGCGACGAAACGGGTCTCCAGATTCCCAATCGCAACAAGATGTGTCTCTAACACAAGCACTGCCAACAGTATGTATTTCAACATGTTTCTTGTTATTCTTTTGTTTAAATAATTTCTGATATATACATGCAATTTTTATTTTTTTTTGTAGACACTTAAGTGCAAACTCTGGCACACAAAGAAATCAAATATCGTTGCTTTTGGTACCGTATACCAGTCTCATGGAAAGCAAATGCTGCATAACCTACCACTCCCAAATGATTGCTACAGAGTGTCAATTGATTCATCGTTAGTTGATGCAGCATGCATACCGGACGTAGCAAATAATGGGTTCAAAACAGTTAAGGAAGTCGAAGGTAGTTTCGTTGCATGGCCAAAGGATCAAGTTATTTTTGAAGAGGTGGTACGTACATGTGTTTTTTCAACCTACATATATAATTATTCATATGTAATTCAATGTTTGATAGAAGCGTCTTTTGTTTACTACAGGTTACACCAACAAACCATGTGACTAAATGTGTACCACAGGCACCAACGAAGAAACAATATATATCTGCTAACGACTTAAGGCAAACTGCTAAGGGGGTGAAGGTTCAAAAGTCTTTAGATATTTGATTAATTAAGTACGACATTACAATTGTATATTTTGTCCAGTTATATACATTAGAGTTTAATTCAATTTGAAATTTCTTGTGTTTTTTAATATTGTTTTATATATAATATATATACACATTCCAGCAGCACTAGCATAGTACTAGCAGCAGTAACTCTGCTTCAGCAGGACTACCTTGGACTACCTTAGTACTGCTAGCAGTAGCAACTCTGCTCCAACATTATTGGTCACTCTTTGTTTAATTCGATGTGTGACTAAATAGTACCAAAGGCCACACAAAATAAAAATTCATGTGACCATTGGAAGAACAATGGTCACGCAAAATACACATTTCTTCAATTTAAACAGCATATGGTCACACTTATTAACAACTTTGGCCACTTTATGCTTAATTGTATGTGACTAAATACCCAAAACAAGCATGCTTTGTGTGACTAAATATTATAAAAGGCCACACAAACATAAAATTCAAATGGCCATTGGATGATCAATAGTCACACAAAATACAAATTTCTTCACTTTAAACAGCATATGGTCACACTTATCAACACTTTTGGCCACTTAATGCTTAATTGTATGTGACTAAATAACCAAAACAAACATGCTTTGTGTGACTAAATATTACAAAAGGCCACACAAACATAAAATTCATGTGGCCATTGGATGATCAATAGTCACACAAAATACACATTTCTTCACTTAAAACAACATATGGTCACACTTATTAACACTTTTGGCCACTTTATGCTTAATTGTATGTGACTAAATACCCAAAACAAACATGCTTTGTGTGACTAAATATTACAAAAGGCCACACAAACTAAGAATTCATGTGACCATTGGATGATCAATAGTCACACAAAATACACATTTCTTCACTTAAAACAGCATATGGTCACACTTATTAACACTTTTGGCCACTTTATGCTTAATTGTATGTGACTAAATACCCAAAACAAACATGCTTTGTGTGACTAAATATTACAAAAGGCCACACAAACTAAGAATTCATGTGACCATTGGATGATCAATAGTCACACAAAATACACATTTCTTCACTTAAAACAGCATATGGTCACACTTATTAACACTTTTGGCCACTTTATGCTTAATTGTATGTGACTAAATACCCAAAGCAAACATGCTTTGTGTGACTAAATATTACAAAAGGCCACACAAACTAAGAATTCATGTGACCATTGGATGATCAATAGTACACATTTCTTCACTTTAAACAGCATATGGTCACACTTATTAACACTTTTGGCCACTGTTTTTTAAATTGTATGTGACTAACTCGAAAAAAACAACACACGATGTGTGACTAAATCATCACAAACGTCACATTTATTATATTTTCGTGTGGCCATAGGATGGGAAATAGTCACACATACTGATGAATCCAACAAAACTTGTGCCTAATTAGTCACACATATTCGGGTTTTGGTCACTCTTTTTCGATGAAAACGGCCACAAAATAAACAATGTGACCATATGATACCTACGGTGGCGCGACTTTTTGTCACACACACCCAAAAAAACGTGTGTGACTATATGCATATAGTCACGCATTTCCAGTGTGACGATAGGCAGAATCTGTACCAGTGTGTATAATATTCTTCATTTGATGTTCCTTCATGCACTGTGATCTTCAAAGTATCGTCTTTTGGTCGTTCCTGCCTTGATCTACTTCTTCTGTCCAGATGCGTCGTCGTTGTAGATGATGATGGTAGATGGACTTTCGTCAGTACCTGCATAAGATAGTTAGCAATAAATAGTCCAGCGCTTATAGGTTTAGATTTCGAGATCGTTATCAGCATAGTGTGAAAACTTTCTCTTAATCTTTGCCAAGGCCGTTGAGAGCCTCTGAAGTATACCGAAGTATCACTTCAAGACTGTAGACCGTTTGAAGCGAGTAACCATCATGTCATAAGGCAAGATCCTTAGATCTCATTAAGACTCATACAACTTGTATCCTTTTTGATGAACACAAGTGTATTGCATAGAAAGTGTTCCTAAGAGATCTTTTGATGAATCTGATGTCTCTAGACTCAATAATGTGCGTTTTGGTTTTATTCGTCGGAGGCATCGAGCAGAGTGCCACCTTTTCAATATCAACACATCTCGGAGTGAGAGGTCGATAGATTATGTAGTGTTCTCCGTGAGAAATGAAACAAATATCTTTTAAGAGATATCTGAGTGGATAGGAGGGGTGGTGCAATGCGTCACTGGGTCCATGACGTCTTGTCTTCAATATCAGTATCACCTTAGTGAGTACCGATAGCCGATGTATTGACCCAGTTTCTGACCTAAGTTTCCATGGAGGGTTATTTCTTTTCACCCTTTCATTAAACTTTTCTTTTTAATTCTTCAACCCTTTCTTTCTCCTTTCTCATTATACTCCTTTTTTTCATCTTACCTAAGGACTTCTATTTCTAAGCTATTGTAGTAGTCCTTGGGCGGATCATTGGACATAACCTAATCATAATCACCTTATTACTCCATGATTATCCTAGATTAGATCACATGCCATTAAACCTTGTGAAAATCTCTCAATGTGTTTATGAGAAAACACATTTTGTTAACATATTGAGAGTTTTGCATTTTTGAAATACTCCCCCTTCACATGTGCTCATGCATTTTTGAAATAGTATGCACATGTTGGGTAGAGTTCGCACATTTGAAATGATCGATTTTCAATGAACATGAACTTCACGAGACACGCTTACGTCACTAGTTAGACTAGCTTGAAATTATTACCCGTCCCGGTCATATTCAAAGATCATCTCTCGAATTGGTACATTCTACTCAGACAAGTCCTTTGCGAGACACGCTTACATCACTGGTAAACCAGCTTGAAATTATTACCCGTCCTGGACATGTCTTTTCGATAACTGACATTTAGTTTCGTCATTTCGAAGGTTCAACTGAGTCTTTTTGAAGAGCTCATTTGAGATTCAAACCAAAAAAACTTTTTGATCACATTTTAATCACATCCTCTCCCCCTTATACCAAATTGCCACTTAATCTCCCCCTCAAAAATAGCATGAAGTGATATTTTTGAAAATAGTTGATTAAAATGAAACGTTTTGGAGAGACGGACTGATTTTAGCATGAATTGGAACATTTTTCTTTTTGAACTCGCCCTTAAACAAAGCATATGTTTAAACATTTGAGTTTAAAAGCAGTTAAGGGTTTAAGAGGAAGTTATCTTGAGCACAAAATTTATGGAAAGACTTTGAAAAATCTTTTCGAAACAATCTTGATTAAGTGCTCAAGGTTTTTGCTTTTTGCCATTAATATTGCGAGTCCTGATCGGAAATAATCTGAAGTCATCAATGTAGCCTTTATATGAAATCTTTTCGAGTTGAAGTACTCGGGCCACAATAAAAGATTTCACAATAAAGCACGGGTCTCGTACTGAAATATACGAAAGCCTTTGTGAAGAAAATTTGAGAAACGACATGTTTTGGAAAAAATTTAAATGAACTCCCGCTCAAGCATCTGTACATGCCCGTATCATTGTTGAATGACATTTCTAGATACATACAGAATATTGATTAGACGAGAGACATGTCGTGATAAGAATATTTTTGGTTTTGTGTTTTATATTTTTTATGTCTTTTTGAAATTTTCTATTTTTATATTTTGTTTTTTGAAAAATATTTATATGCGAAGCTTCATGAGATAATTCACAAAGATTCGAGAAGACTTTCTAACTCTTCGGGAGTTAGGCTTCGCATTCCAATTCGATGAACTAAGTTTTCAAACCGCACTTTTGGGAGTGCTTTAGTAAATAGATCGGCGAGTTGATATTCCGTCTTCACAAAGAATAATTCAACGGTACCCTCTTCAACGTGTTCCTTTATGAAGTGGTAGCGGACTCTAATATGCTTGGTCTTGGAGTGTTACACTGGATTGCACGAGATGGCTATGGCACTTTTCGAGTCACAATACAAAGGTATGCGATCGAAAGAGAAACCATAATCTGTGAGCTGTGTCCTCATCCATAGAACTTGGGCACAACACGCAGATAGAGACACATAGTCGGCTTCTGCTGTTGATAAAGCAGTGCAGTCTTGTTTCCTTGATGACCAACCTACTAGCTTTTCTCCCAAAAATTGTGCTCCGCCTGATGTACTTTTAGCTGTAACTTGGCAACCGGCATGGTCTGCATCTGAAAATGCTATCAGTGTAAACTCCGAATCCTTCGGATACCAAAGTCCCATGTTGATGGTTCTTCTTAGGTATCGAAAGATCCGTTTAACCTCTTGGAGGTGAAGTTCGGTAGGCCTTGCCTGAAACCGTGCAAGTAAGCAAACAGCAAAATGTATATCTGGTCGGCTAGCAGTTAAGTACATGAGAGACCCAATCATGCCCCGATATTTCTTCGGATCCATGGGTTTCCCATATAGGTCAGCGCCTATTTTGAGTGAAGTGACCATTGAAGTTCCAACAGAGTCACAATTATCCATTCCATGTTTTTTCAAAATCTCAATTGTATATTTAGCCTGATTTAGAAAAATACCACGTGGGGATTGATGAATTTGTAAGCCTAAAAAGAATTTTAATTCACCCATCATGGACATTTCGAATTTGCTTTTCATGAGATTTTCAAAATGTTTTGAATGTTGCGGATTAGTGGACCCAAATATGATGTCGTCCACGTAAATCTGAACAATCAAAATATCATTTTTGTATTTTCTTGTAAACAAGGTCGGATCAATTGTTCCTTTGGTGAAATTATTTGACAACAAGAAAGATGATAACTCGTCATACCACGCCCTTGGGGCTTGTTTCAAACCATAAATAGCTTTCTTCAACTTGTAGACATAGTCTGGATGATCTTTGTCGACGAAACCGTCTGGCTGACTCACGTACACTTTTTCTTTCAGAGTTCCATTCAAGAAAGCGGTCTTGATGTCCATCTGATAAACTGTAATGTTCTTGTGAGCTGCATAAGCTAAGAAAATCCTGACTGCCTCAAGCCTTGCTACTGGCGCGAATGACTCTTCAAAATCTATCCCTTCTTCCTGTCTGTATCCCTTTGCCACCAGACGAGCTTTGTTGCGAATTACAGTCATTTCTTCATCCTTTTTATTTTTCCATAACCACTTAAGATCAATGACTAGTTTGTCAATTGGTCTTGGAACTAAATCCCAGGTGTCATGGATTTGAAATTGAAGAAGTTCTTCCTGCATCGCTTCAATCCAGGCATTATCTGCCATTGCTTCCCGAATGTTCTTAGGTTCTATGAGACTGACGGAGCAGACATAGATGCACATGTCGCAATCGGTGTGGAGTTGTTTCCTCGTCTGAATTGGCCTTGAGGGTTCACCAATAACCTGTTCGATCGGATGGTCTTTTGTCCACTGTAATGTTGAAGGGTACCTTGGACTGAACGAATGCGTGTTAGACGGTTCATGTAATCTGGAAGATGATTCAGTAGATTCTGTTCCAAACGGGTTTTCAAAGACTTCTTCGTCTAACACCGCATGATTTTGTTCTTGCTCATCAATTCTGGGTAGAACAATTTCAATTACTGGAGATGGTGGAGTAAATGTAGATGATGTTGATGTTGAGGGAGTTGGTGCGCCAGCTTCGAATGTTGTGGATGCATCTGGATTTAGTGGTGGTGGTGGTGGTTGTTGATGTTGAGTGGGTGCAGCGGAACGTTGGTTAGATGCATTTTTCGAAGCGCCACCATAGTATTCATCATACATAAACTCGAAGAGATTATCCAGTTCCTGATTTGTGGGTTGTTCGTTATGAATTGATTGAGCTCCTTAAGGTGCGAGTCCCGAACTGATATGTCCGGAAGTCATCGGGTTAAGCGCGGGTTCTAGAGCGAGTCTCTCAGAAGCCATTTGTGAAATTTCATCAAACTTCACATTCATCGTCTCCATAACCTTTTTCGTTCTCCTGTTATACACCCTGAATGCCCTCGAGTTTTCCGAATAACCAATGAAGATTCCAATATCGCCCTTAGCTTTCAACTTTCTCAGATCTTCTCTGTCATTTGTTGGATAACACAAAGCACCAAATACATGTAGGTAAGAGATATCGGGTTTTTGGTTGTTGACAAGTTCATATGGGGTTTTATTGAATCTTGGATGGATTAGGGACCGGTTTTGAGTAAAACAAGCAGTGGAGACAGCATCAGCCCATAAGAATAACGGTGCACAGGAATAAATCAGCATTGTGCGAGCAGCTTCCACAAGAATTCTATTTCTTCTTTCAACTACCCCATTCTGCTGTGGAGTTCTGACAGCTGATGTCTGGTGTGTAATACCAGTTTCTTCAAAAAATGATCTTAACTCCTGATTTACAAATTCCGTGCCATTGTCCGTTCTTACAATCCTAACTGGAGCTTGAAGTAGAACTTGAATACGCTTCAGAAAGGTGATGATGGTGCCTGGTGCTTCGTCTTTTGACCTCAAAAACTTTACCCATGTATATCTTGAATAATCATCAACAATTACAAGAATATACTTCTTCCCATTTATGCTTTGAACTCTCATTGGGCCACATAAGTCCATATGCAACAAATGTAACCTATCAACCGAACTGGGTATGGGTTTAGGTTTATATGTTGCTCTTTTGCTCTTTCCTTGCTCACAGGATGGACATAAGTGTTCTTTGGTGTATTTGAACTTTGGGAGACCGTTGACGATGTTGTCTTTGGCAAGCTTGTTTATGGTGTCAAAGTTGAGATGAGACAAACGTCTATGCCACAACCAGGATTTTGTTTCACCTGCCCTGGTCATGAGACAAATAGGTGATGAAGAGGCCATTTGGTTTATGTCAATTGCATAGAGATTGGTACCACGATTCCCAATTAAGAGATCATTTCCAACCAAATTTCTAACAAAGCAAGTGTTTCTCCTAAAAGCAACCTCTAAATCTGCATCACAAAACTGACCGACTGAGAACAGATTGTGTCCCAACCCTTCGACATAGTAAACCCGAGTGATCAAGTAATTTCCAAACCGAAGATCTCCATAACCCAGAATAGCTGCAACATGATCATTCCCAAACCGTACAGTCCCCATGAACTGCCATACAAAGTTGATCAGCAGCTTCAGATTCCCGGTCATGTGCTTGGAGCAACCCGAGTCGACGATCCAAAGACAAATTTCAATGACCTGCAAAGAACAGATGTTGTTGTATATGGAAACCGTTTAACATTTGGTTCCAAGGGGTTAGATGTAACAGGTGAATCACACTTAGAGATGGTTTCCTTAAATGCATTGGGAACTATTTCTAATGTGCCATTCATAAGTGCAAACTTTCTACCCGTTGGTTTCCATGCACAAAACTTAGTATGGTCCTTAGGTAACAGGCTACTAGTGGTTTTCCTAGCTTTTGCAATAAGTCTTCGAATATATCTAGACTTAGCCCTAGTTACTGAAGGAACCTTTTTCTGTTCAGGCATATCATTCATATTATCAGAAATAATATCATCACAAGCATTTTTAGATAAAGATTTCTCTTGCATTAAACAAACAGAGTCATTACATGCATTCAAAACACTGGTCTTAACATTACATCCAGATGACATATGTTTTTTATTTGAAAGCTTTAAATTCCTAGGGTGTTCTTCTACTTTCTTGCATGCACTCTTAGAAACATGCGAGACACTAGTTTTCTTGTTAATGCTCCTAGACTGTCTTCTGCTCCTAGAGTTGCTTTCTAATCATGTAGAAGGTAAGGCACACTCATTAGAATTTGTGTTGTTGTCCTGAGATGTTGTTGTAGCATTCCTAGACTCATTTGGATTATCCTTTTTACTTATGTCTATCGCCCTATATGTTTAGATGTAGAGGCAGATGCAGTAGTGGGACTAATCCTATAAAGGCCAGGTGCTATTACATTCGATGTTTCGACAACAGCTTTCTCTTTTTGTTTCTCATTAGGCAAGGGGGTTGATGGTGCAATACCCGTAGTTTCCTCACCCTTCCCTTTTTGACTTGCAAGCTGAGACTTCAAAAAATCAATTTGACCTTGCATGTTTTTATAAGAGCGCTCATACGACAATTTGTCATACTTGCATTCTTCCTTTTTCGTATCAAGTTGTTTAAAATATGTAACATTTTGTTTTTCAAGCTTAAAAAGCGCCTTTTCATATTTTACAACAATTTCAGAAGTCTTAGCTCGAAGTCTTTCATCATCCTCAACAGAATATGTTTGGTAAATAATAGACATAATGTCGGTCAATAGAGCTTCTTCAGAGATCATGTCATTTTGTTGTTCCAAAACCTTTATTCGTTCCAAGTATTCATTTGCTTCCTTCACTAAGGATTTGTGATCCTTAACGAATTCTGCAGACTCTTTTAAAAGATTATTTTCCACATTTTGAACAACCGCATAGAATGCAGCAATATGTGGATTAATTTCCGTTTCAAAAATCTTTTTAATTTCATCCTGAACACCCGGAAACCATTCAAATGTTTGATTATTTGTTTTGGAAGCCACAATACGTTGAAGTGTTTCAATTCTCTGTTTAAGATCCACCAAATATAGTCTAGCTGCACTTGTATCATAAGTGTTTTTAGATGCCATTTGTTGAATGTTAGACAGATGTTTTGAGACAAATATTCGTTTTGAGACAGCCACTAGTTTTTTGAAAAACATTGGTGACTCTTTTTGAACTAGATCAACTTCAGAAAGTTTGTTAAGCTTATAATAATCAATTGGTTGAATTTCTGGGTTCTTTTGTCTCATTTTGGCACGACTCTCTGCGGCAAGCTCTAACGTCTCAACAGAATCATGAACCTTAGGAGGATCATGCACATCATTTATAACAGTACCATCATATAACACATTCTGGTCTTTCTGAGCCTTTTTGAGATTATAAGGGTTTTCACAGCCAATAGCCATTTTCTTTATAGTATGTAAAATCGGGTTTTTATCATTTATTAACAAATTAATCGTTTGTGCAGAATGACCCGTTTTAACAAGTATATCTTCCAACTTTGCAATGGTTTCCTTTTTGTCAGTGATCTCTTTTTGAAGATCCTTTTCACGTTTTGAAAACCTTTCATTCAACTCCTTCTTTTCTTTTTCAAGATTGGAATAAGTTGATTTTTGTTTTGAAAGTTGGTTGGTTAGTTCAGAAATTTCTTTGTTTAGAGATTTGATTTGCAAATTCAAATTAACATCGAGAGTGTCAAATTTTATTTGCAAACGTTTCTCTCTTAACTCAGAATCTCTTAAGCTAACCTCAAGATCTGACTGACGTTTGTTGTGAAAATCAAAAGCTTTTTCCTTATCCTTATAACTCTTAAGCTCAGCGGTCAATTTGTCATTCGCGGCCTTAACATCGCGATTAATCTTTTTGACCTTTTCTATTTCCATACTACAATTTTGCAATAATGATTCAAACATAGCACGTGTTTCCTCATCATTATCAGTATGCTGTGACTCGAATTCTCCATTAGGATCCATATCTGGAGTTACCAAATTAGTATTACTACAACTTGGTTCGTCCATGTATGTATCATAAATGAGATTAGGAGTCGCAGGATGCTGTTCATTTTGAGGTGACATATCAAACATTTCATTATTGTGACATGTAGCATATGATTCCCTGCATTCTGATTACCCATCTGATATCTTGGAGCATATCCCTGCTGATTCCCATATCCCCCAACCATCTGTCCTTGCTGTCCCATGTTGAAACTCGGCTGTGCAATTTGCTTGTTGCGAGTGTTCGATGAGATTCGTTGATTGTTGTTGGTGGGTGTGGAGTAGCGTCCTTGGAATGCTTTTGTTAGGTAAGCAAAAGCTTGAGTCAAAGCATCAGTTGACTCATCCTGATCATGTTGATCTGGGTGTTGCGGGTATTGTTGTTGTGGGATTACATGTTGTTGTTGTGGGTAGAACGGTGTTTGAGAATTGTATTGTTGTTGCATGAATTGTTGGGATGAAGATGATGAGGGTTGTGTATTAACTGTTGCTGGTGTAGGTGTTTGGACTATGAGTGCAAGAGGATCATGTTGTTTTGCTAGTTTCTCTTTTCTGACTTCATTTGCCTCTGCTTGGTTTTGCTTTAGAAAGTCACAGAGCTGATCATAGTTCACCTCGTGAAGGTTCTTTGTTTGGTTGACAATAGTGACATATCGTCCCCATTCCTCTGGAAGGTTGTTGATGAACTTGATGTTTTGAACAATTTTGGAAGGTGCCAACTTGTTTCTGATCAACTCATTCATTAGAGTACAAAACCGTGTGTAGTAAGATTCAATCTGTTCTGCTAGAGTGGATGTGAACTTCTCCCATTCAGTCAGAAGCTTGTTTTCCATGTCTTGTTTACCAATTTATGTACCATAGCAAAGCCGTCTAACTCGATCCCACATATTATAGGCAGTTTCACAACTATCTACAGCACAAAATATTTCTTGTGGTAAACCGAGTTGGATTAAATGCATTGCCAAGTCATCAGCTTCAATTTGCTTCCAATCTTCTAGAGTATAATCCTTTTCTTCTTGGATTTTGTAAGTTGCTGCGACGGGAGGTTCTGAAGTTCGATCTTCAGCTGTTACTTCAATCCTACGAGGCTTGAATGGACCTTTCTCGATGGATTTAATCAAGAGTCTACCTTGACCGTGAGGCTTGGTTGTCATGTATCTTATCATATGACTCGTCCATGGAAGGTAACCACCTTTTTCTAACATTGGAGGTCAGTTTTCTGAACCGACGGCATGAATGTCTTGTTGTGTAGTCATCTTTGAAATTATGTATGATAAAGTGGATTGAGGATCATTGCAACAAAATAGGAGTTGTTGTTGTTGAAGGTTGAACTTGGTTGTTGTTGTTGTGAAGCCTTGGTTTGTTGTTGATGATCGTTGAAGTTGTAGGTTTAGTTGAACGAAACAAATTTAAATAAAGTTACAAAATTTGATTAGAGTATAATTAAGACAAAGTCAAAAGTTTACAAATTTCGACAAAGTTATGTAAATTACAATTTAGATAAAATGACAATTTCTATAGAAATTTCAATTTGACCAAAATTTATATAAATTATGGCAAAATGTCAATTTAGATAGAAATATATCTAATTTATATAAATTGGTAATTTATATAAAATCTAACACTCTTATACAAGAGGGTAGATATCCGTTTGTCGAAGTATTTTACACTCTTATACAAGGGTGAAAATACCTAGTTCACTTTTGAGTTGACGAAATTACGTTCGAATAAAATCCTTAAAAGTTATTTAACTTTGAAATCGTTTAACAGAAGTATGAGGGCCAAAACTGTCAATTCTGGAACTTCCCTAAGGCTGCTGAAATGACAAGGACTGAAACTATCAATACTGAAATCTAGTGGTGTCCGATATCGCAATTGCTAGACTTGTCCGATATCGCAATTGGGAAAAGATGTCGGATGGAACTGATTTGCAATAAAGTCTGATGAAGCCCCAATTTGCGATAAAAATATCGGAATTCAATTTGCGATAAAAATATCGAAATTGAATTGCGATAAAATCTGAGTCCTAGTAATTGCGATAAAATCTGTCGGCCTCCAATTCCGATAAGATTCTTGAATTGCGATAAAACGTCTAGGTTCTTGGAATTGCGATAAGCTGCTGACTTTTACCCACTCTCACCAACTTTTTGTCCTTTTGTTACTTACCCATGCTTTGCCCATCCTTGTCAGTCTTTTCCACTGCCAACTTTCACTAACTTTCACTAACTTCAATAATTCAAACCTTTCACTAAAATATTCAACAACAAATCTTACCCAAAGTTTGTTAGTGATTATCAAACAAAAATCTTAGAACAAGCAAGAATCCAACACTTGAACACAATATTCGAATGAAAGATACTCACATGCTCATAACCAAGTCGCATAAACACAAAAAAAACACAACTTTCTGAGATTGATTTGCGTATGAAGTTCAAGAAAACACAATGTGAAGCGTTTTTTTTTTTTTTTTCTTTTTCTTTTTCTTTTTTTTTTTTAAGAGAAAAAAAACGTTAAAGATGGTGTTTTTGGAACCGAACACACAAACAAACCTACCTTGTTGACCTTGCTCGTTGATACCACTTGTATTGCTCGACTTTCACCTTGAAGATGAACCGAACCTTTCCTTTATCATACAAAGCACACGACAGAAACTTAGATGACTCAAAAACACATGTTAAGAACAAGAGAAGTGGTGTGGATCTTATGGTAAAATAGTGGTCGAATGATTATTAACTTGAGAAGAAAATAATGCAAAGACAATGGAGAAAACACACACACACTCTCTTTCACAGTTTGAGGCACACAAAATAATGTGTGAGTGTGTGTGGTTTTGTTGTGTCGACAGCCACATCAAGGCTTTGATAGGCTTTTCATTTGGAACATGTGTGGGCTAGAATATGTATTACACTTATACATATTAACTACAAACTAAACTAATACTTCTAGCCCACATTTTAAGTTAAATATTATACATGACATTTTGGTTCTAAATAGCAAATGACCATCACTTCCTAAATAGCATAAATTAAATGCTAACACTCTTGAAAGATGGTTATTGGAGTCTAAACATTACATATATTATGAAAAAACTTTTTTGTGCTTCGTTATGAATTTGCGGACATTATAATGCTTGATTTGTTTCCGTGTTCCAAAGGTGTGCCGAAATTCAAATTAAATAATTGTAAAATTTACTTTATTATATAACAAATATAATCACATTCTTTCTTGACTTCCTTAGAAATTAACAAAATAAAAAAAAAATTTACATCTAATATAATGTGTGACTCTTGACCTTTTACCAAAAAAATAATAATAATGTGTGACTCCTACATAGGGATGAGCATTTGGACCCGAATCCCGGTACCGAACCGGAACCGTACCGGTACCGTACCAAAACGGTACCTACTCCTAATACACGGTATGGTAACGGTACCATGAATCGAGCAAAAAAAAATCAGTACCACTAATAAGGTACCGGTACCAAAGCGAGAAGTACCAAAAAAAACCCGAAATTTGAGTAGTCATGTTTTTGAATTACATAACTCATCCAAACACCCATTTGGCTCATTCCATGTCAAACAATAGTTGTGTAAAACATATGGAAGGAAACTAAACTTTCGAAAAAATTATTGTGACAACTATAGATCCTTCATAAACCCTCATTAAAATTAAACCCGAACCTATTTTAAAATTTTTGAACGTTTGTATGTTCGACTATCTTGGTGATGTATTTATTTAATTGTTGGTTGCGTTTTGTGGCACGTCGTGGTTTTAAATAACTGTAAAAAGCTTGTTTTTTCCTATTTTTTGTTGAATTTTCTTAGAATCCTTTTTGGTTTGACAAAAAAGGGAAGAACAGTATAGGTACCGATTTTCCAGTACCGAGTACCGGTACCGGTTCCGGTACCCGAATCTCGTATGGTACGGTACCGGTACCCACTTTTATGCTCGAAAAAAGATCGGTACCACCAATTCGGTATGGGTTCGGTACCATTTTGGTACGGTGCTCATCCCTACTTCTACAAATAGTCGGCCATGAAGGCTCTTAATTAGACAACCCATCGTTTAGAACTTGTATATGTTATGACACTAGAATAATTAAACATGTGCCATATCTAGGAAGTGTTATTTCTAATTTACTTTGAACGATAAAATTTAAATTCTGCCACCCTATTTTTTCATCATGTTGTGTGTTTAAGTTGATGTTGTGTGTACCTTTTTACGCTATGTTCTTCAGGTAACAATCACATTATCAGATTAAAATCGAACCTACTAAACATGCGTAATTTATGATTTACGTACTACTTAAAAATATGTTTTTTTATCTTGTCTTTTGTTTTGATATATATCAAGGTTTAAAAGAAAGAATAACATATTAGTTCTTATAGAATAAACATCAAGTTAGTTTGTCATGGATTTAAAGATGTTTTGTTAAAGATGAGGGATTATGAAGAGTTATGATATTAGAGATGAGAGATGACAGATTTTGTCAGGGGTGCTCTATTGAAATCAGAAAATGGTCCCTTTCTAAAGTGCTTGAAGACAAAGGGGATGTTTCTCCATAATTGAAAAATGAGCCAAAAACGTTTTAGATTAACATGGATAACAGATTTTGTCAGGCTTAGAAATTCGAAAATGCGAATGGGGTTAGATTATACGAACGGTACCTATATTTGTTATACGAACGGTACCTATATTTTGTAGCTCACTTTTTTTTTTTTTTTTTTTTGCTTGTTTTGTTGTTTTTCTCATAAAGAGTAAATTACATGGTCCTTGTGAATAAATAAACAAACACAACCCTACACATCATTTATCATCATCTTCTTCAACACACTCTCTCTATCCATCACCCAACTCTAGCCGCCGCACCTTCAGGCCTTCGCCGCCGCTTCACCGCCGGCCACCACACCTCACCGCCACCACCAAAAGACTCCCCATCATCCCCTCTTCCCGATCCACTACTACACGCGCCCTAACTCACCCTTTTCAATCTCGTTTACAACCCTACGCGCCACAAATCTTCATCTAAACACCACCACACATCTTGTACGTCGAAGGAGAATAGGTAAGGGACGAGTCACGCGCGATTGTGACTCGGTATTGTTGTGAAAACTTATATCACGCACGATTTGACTCGTTTTTTTTATTCGGGTTTAACAAGAAAACATGGGAAAACTTATTTTTATAAATAAATTATTTTTATAAATAAAAACGTGATTATGATTACTTGGTATCCGAGTCATGTCGTGTCGTGTGTCGAGTCGCGTGAGCCGTGAGCATAAGCTCACGGTATTAAACTTGTGGATTGTCGTTGTGTTTGTTTTTGGTTGTGATGGTGTATGTTAAAAAGTGAAAGGACAACAAATATTGATTATGTTTACGTTTGTTTGTTCAGTCATTGTTTGTTTGTTCAGTATTTTGGGTTGGACAATTTGGGTACTGTTGTGTGCAAGAAGCTATAATTTTTTTTTTTCAATATTGGTAAAGGTGGAGTGGTGGACTGATGGTTGTGTTAGATCTAAAAATTGATGTTTTGATGTTTTTTTTTAGATCTAAATTGATGTTTTGATTTTTTTTAGATCTAAACTGATGATGGTGGTTTTGGTCCTTTTTTTTTTTTTTTTTTTTTTTTTTTTTTTTTAATCTAAACTGACGGTGGTTTTGGTGTTTTTTTTTTTTTTTTTTATCTAAACTGATGGTGGTTTTTTTTATATTGGGAAAAAAAGTACAAAATCAGCAAAAGACAAAAGTACAAGACAAAAAAAAAAAAAAAAAAAAAAAAAAAAAAAAAAAAAAAAGTAGCCAAAGGACAAGAAAAGACAAAAAAACTGAAAAAAAAAAGTATCCCTAGGGCCATAGAGCCCGTTCGGTTAACACAACCCAATTCGAAAATGCGAATGGGGTCATACTAACCGGACCCTCTCTACCATGGGGGGTCCACCTATTTTAGTCAAATTGTACAAGTTTTAAAGCAGACAGTATAAGCGGCGGCAGCTGATCAAGTCAACACACCCTCCCTAAGGGAAGGTCCGGTTCACATCAGCCATGGGAATGGGGGATGACGTCAAGTCCGTCAAGGCCACACACGTGCGAGATGAGAGATAACAGATTTTGTTAGGGTGCTTGATTGAAATCGGAAAAATTGTTTTGTAGTTTTGTGTATTAAAGTTAGAAATAGGAATTTTGTGTTTTGTAGAGAATTTTATTGGAAAACAATAATTTGAACGCGACCTACGTTTTCTTTGTTTTTCACAAAATATTTTGTGAAAAACAAGGGTGTTTTCCCTTAATTAGGGTGCGTTTAGTTGGAGAAAAAATTCTCTTATTTTCTATTTCTAGTTTTGTAAAAATTTGAAAGGGAAATTTATCTCTACAAAACACTTAAAAATATAAAAAACGCGTTTAGTTGATGTTGGTATTTTCTTTTTTGAAGAAGGGGAGGTAGGGTTGAGGGTTACAATGGAAAACAATGAAAACAACTTAATTTTGTTTTTGTAATTTTCCTTGTTAAGTTAGAAAATAAGGGATTTTGTGTTTTACAAAACATTTTGTTGGAAAACACTTATTTGAGCGAGTTCTCTATTTTTCTTGTTTTCCACAAAATATTTTGTGAAAAACAAGGGTGTTTTACCCCAACTAAACGTACCATAAGGAATGCAATGGAGGTGTATTCTTGCATTGAGGCTTTGTAACCGCTAGTTTCACTACAATTTTTTGCGAAATTGGATTAAATTTCCAAATGGCATGTGAACTACAAGGTGCATGGTTGACAAATGACACCATAATTTATAAAACAAATTATAAAACAAATTGACACCATAATTGCTAATTCTTCTTAGAAGTTTACAACATGTCATGTATAATAAGTCCACCATGCATGTTCATCATTCATTATGATGCTTGATCACCACGAACGTCGTAGTAGCTAGCCTCGATCTTCATCAATTCTGCACCATTAAACAATTTTTGCATCATAACATTATGATCATATTTCATCATCGACTTGTGCATCGTCACTGATTTTTTGCATTTGTTGTTGTCGAAATTAGCATCATCTCCATCCATCGTAAACGTCATCATAGATCATCATCATCATCATCTATTTCTGCATCGGTGTTTCGTCAATGTGTGCATGAATGTATCGTCACCTATTTCGCATCATCATGGATTTGTGCATGAATGCATCATCATCAATTTTACATCATCATCATCATCTTCCGTTTATCGTCTAAGAATATCATCAACATAATGATCATCTTCATCATCACCTTCTTTCAAATTGTGCAAACTTGCAATCAAATAAGTCAAAATGAAATCGAACATTAAAATACGAAAAATGACATAACATAAAACATCAAACTTGAAGAACTAAAATTACATGCATTGTAGACGAGAAATTAAACCCACAAAACACAATTTGTCCATTAGGAACTAAAATAATTTGCTTGATCTTGAAAAATGTAACCTGGTTGGTAGCATTGTCATTATTGCACGATGATGGCTGCTAAAATTCTCCATGTATATATTTCACTTTATTTTAAAGTGTTTTTTCTTAGTGCTTGATAAATTATTACATAAATATTAGAGTAAACTACAAATTATTAAGGCAGAATTGCATATATATCCCTCCCAAAGTGAATAAGTGCATATATATCCTTTGTACAAGTTTTTGATGCACATAATACAATAGTTTTTATGCATGTGTTGGATATATATGCGATTATGCATTTTCGAAAGGATATATATGCAAAAACCCCTAAATATTAAGGCAGAATTGCATATATAGTTTACTCTAAATATTATGTACGTTAATATTCCCATTATAACAAGAGAAATTACATAACCATTCCCCTCGATCTATATAAACCACCAAAATGTGGCATTGTACCTTCACAGAAAACCTTCATCTCTCTTAAATTTTCTTTAGAACTAAGTGCGCAGCGGGAGATAGCAAGCAATCAATGGAGTATGTACATTTACTCACTAACTTTACAGTACTACTCGTCTTGCAATATAAAACCAGCTGTTAAATTTTATGTATTTCTTGGTTTCCGTAACACCAATCAACAAGAGGTGGTAGCTGTGATAGTAGTTCTGACAATGCTAGAAGGTCCAATGAGGTATGTTTTATCATCCCTTCCTAAGAGCAATGGGTGTCCTGATGCCATGCCTTCAAGCCATGGCCAAAAAGTTGGTGCCACGTCAGCAAAAAATTTCTATGGCACCAGAAATCCCACGGCACCACATTCTGGCCGTTACACATGGCACCAGAAAATGTGGTGCCGTCGTCCTTTTTTTTTTTTTTTTTTTTTTTAACATAAAATAAAACATACAAAATATTAAATAAAACATACACAAAGTTTGTTTATATTCTTACTTACCTGTTTGATGAGAAGCTTTTTTTAGAGATTTTAAGGGTTTTAAACTTTTTGTTTTAAATTCAAAAGTTCCTACTAAAAACTAGCCTTGTTTGGATATCTAGGTAGTAGCTATATAGAAAGCTTTAAATTTAAAAGTTCCTACACTAGGTTGTAGCTATATAGAAAGCAAAAAAAGCTTGAAAAAAAAGCTTCAATATTTTGTCATTTTACAGTTTATACTTGTCTTACCAAACATTTTTTATAAAACAGATCGAAAACACTCTTGCTACTTACTAATAGCTATTAGCTTACAGCCTATAGTTATAAGCTTGCAGCTAGATCATATATAGTTACATTTGATGATCCCTATATTATTCTGTTATTTATTTATAATCTGACTTGAATGAAGCATGTGGGTGAGTTTAAATAATCCCTCCGTCCCAAAATTATTGTCCCCGACAAAAAAACACATTCTTTTAGAAAAATGTCACTATCACTACTTTCTCTCTCCTACTTTTTTGTCAAATGACAAGTTTACCCTTAACCAATTAATTAACACTTCTTTAAAGTTTGTAATATTAATTTCAACCAAGGGTAATATAGTAAACGTTACCAAACTCCACTACCTATTCACTTTCTATTTTTGGTATGTGACAATAATTTTGGGACGTCCGAAAGAAGAAAAAGGGACAATAAAATTGGGACGGAGGTAGTAATTAGATATCATTTAAAAAAAATCAAGAGCCCTAATTAGAAGAAACCCTAATTATGAGCCATTTTTCTCCAAACCATACTATTTTTATTATTTTGTTTCGGGTTTGTTGCAGAACCAACAGGCAAATGGCAGAACAAGTAGCGACCGCGATTCCACCACCGGTGCCTAATTTCCTCGAGAGGTAATCATTATATTCTTTTTAAATATTATGTAAATCTATTTGTTCCTCACACATTTTCTCTTATTCAACGGCATAAGATATCTAAAAAGAGAACTAGCCGGAAGCTAGAACATACAAACTCTAAAAGCACCTTACAAGACAGCACAACAAGAGACCTTGAACCAGTGCTGGCCCAGACATCAAAATGTTGGGGGGCATCATATATGTTGGTCGTAGGTAGTTCTTGGGAACCATCTTAGACACTGGCCGAAACCTTTAGAAGCGATATGCATGTAGAGAAAATTTAGGACCCACTTTAAAAATATATAGGTAACCACCTTGGACCCTAAATAGCTTTGGCTTGCTGCAGTTAGAGGTGGTTGGTCGTTGGTTTTAAAAACAGTTGGTTCATGGAAAAGCCAAAATCAACTGATGGCCTGATGGGAGTCACAAATACGTAGAAGAGAAAAAGGGAAAGAGACAGAACCAACTGCATATTTATATTCTTTTTTCATTTTGTAATTTGACTTTGTTTCTAAACTAGTTAGTTTAGCTCTACTTTTTGCTTACACTACAAGAAAATATAAAAAAAAATAAATAAATAAAAATAAATAAAATAAAAAAAAAAAAATATATATATATATATATATATATGATAAAGTTCAAATAAAAAGACAAATATCCGTACATTACGTAAAAAGATTTTTTTTTTCAAAAATTTTCTCTAAAAATTCCAAAAAAATTCCACAAGATCAGGTATGTTGGTGCATGAAAAAGTTGTGAAGGAAGTTTTTCTAAAATTGGATATTTTTTCCGAAAAAAAAATTATGAAAAAATATGTTTGCGCATTAAATCGCTTTTTTGTGCATTAAAAATTCGTTTTTGCACCCAAGTTCTTTTGACTTTTTTAATCAAAATAACATTGCGCATCTAACTAAAACAAGTTGAAAATTTTGTGCATCAAAATTTTTTTGCGCATCAAAATTCGTTTTTTGTGCATTAAAAAAAACGTATAAAAACTCAAAATCAGAAAAATATCTTTCACAAAAGTTTTATGCACCAACATACCCGATCTTGTGGAATTTTTTTATGATTTTTTCGCGAACTTTTTAAAAAAAAAAAAAATTATTTTTACGTAGTGTACGGATATTTGTCTTTTTATTTTAACTTTACCCTATATATATATATATATATATATATATATATATATATATATATATATATATATATATATATATATATATATAAGGAAAGGGTTATTTTCAGAACCAAAAAAAGGTACAGAACTGCGAGAACCAGCATCAACCAATCAGATTTTTTTGAATATTTATTTTTATTATTTAATAAAAGGGTATAATAGTAAAATTACAATTTTTAATTTCTTTTTGAATTTTTTTAATATAAAACGTTTTTTTAGTTCCTAAATTTTAGGATTTTATTTTTATTTTTATTTTATTTTATTTTATTTTTGTGGAAATACATTATGTGCACATGTGTTTTGTAAAAAAGAAGGTTAACAACTAACTATATTATGACAATTGTATTTTTCGTTTATGCATAGGTGTTTTGTATATGCACATGTATCTTTAAGTAATATAACATAAATAAAAATACAAACAACAAAACTTTAACAATAGATTTACGCAATTTCAAAATTTACAAATTGTATTACTCTAGTGATATGATATTTAGTTTTATCACAAACATCCATTTGTTTACACTTGTATTCAATTTTATTACAAATATATTTTCACGTGCACATGTGCATAATCCAATGTCTTTAACAGTTGGTTCATCTTTTTGGCGTGCACATGTATTCCTCGCCTGGTTCAAGAACCCATGAAATCTGCACATGTAATAAATGAATTATTTAATCATAAAAATTAACAAAACACATATGCACTATGTATTTCGGACTTGTGCACACAAAACCACATTCTTGACTTCTTTGAGAAATGAGTAAAACCTTAAAACACAAAACACAAGTGCACCCTTAAATTAGAACTAAACACATCCTTATATCATAACTAAAAACATATATGCACTTTCAATACATCCAAACTCCGAAACTGTAAAAACACATACGCACATAGGGCATCAAATTCACCAGAAACTGTAAAATAGAACTAAACACAAAACACATATGTATTACGTGCAAGTTGCAGTTTATATGTACAAAATGCACATGTATTTTCTAGTAATAGATCCAAAATAAGCATACGTGCACAAGTATTTTTGTGGTAATAGATTCGAGATACATGTGCATCAACTCATATATCCCACCTTATATAGACAGAAGTTTGAGACACTTTTTAATATGAGGCAACAAAAATTACAAGGTAAATCAACCACCCAACATGCACTTGTGCATTTGTTGTCTTCTTTGTCAACAAACATATTCAAGAAACCTGCAAAATTGATTTTTATAGAGGTTTGGTCAATATCTAAATATTATTGCGAAACCTACAACATCGCATGAGAGATTAATACATAATAAAAAAACAACCAAGTCCAAAACTAACAGGCCATTCTTTAATGAATTGAAGGTGACTGAAATCTTTTAATACTTTATGAAAATTTATATTTCCTTTTAATCCTTTCATTTTTTATTAAATAAAAAATAACAATTAATAAGTAAAAGATAATGAATGGAATAATGGAACGGATTGTCTGATGACCAAATGTACACATTTCTTTATAAAATGTTGGTTCACGTATGTTCTTTAAGTGGGTCTAGTAATTCATTAGTGTGTTTGTATTTGTTATTTAATGAGGAAAATCAAATTCGATTGACCCAAAATGAGAGGTTCTATGAAACATGGAACAAAAACAGCAATACATTGTGAAAAAAAAATTAAAAAAATAGGGAACTATATCACAGATCGATGATGCTTGATTGGTGGACCTTGATGATAAAATAACAAAGCTTTACCTTTGTGATGCTAGATGATAAAACACAGATCGGTGGACATTGATGTTCATCCTTTTTCGGCGGCTGAGAAAAATTAGGGTAAATGGTTGGTGTTCTACTAGAATGAAAGAGAGAGGGAGTTAAAATTTGTAACTGATGCCCTATAATAAATTCCCCTTCAAATGAGGGACGACTTTTTAATTTGTAGAATACCAATAATACCCTGCGTCCACTTATAAAATATTACATAATATTTCATTTAATTACATTTATGCCATAACTAATTTGGACCATTGATCAAATTATCAACGCATGAGATCGGTTCTCGCAGTTCTCGACCTTTTTTTGGTTCTGAAAATAACCCTACACTATATATATATATATATATATATATATATATATATATATATATATATATAAGAAAATGGAATACATTAGCTACAATTTCGTGTAGCCATCTTCCTACCATTTTGTGCTACAATTTGTGGTCTCTGAGTTCATTTGTGAGTCCCTCAGTTATTTTTGTAGGTCTCTGAATCATTTTTTTAATGACTTTGGTAGAGGATTGCAGGCAATTGGCTACAATAATTGTAGCCAAAATATCATCTTTTTAAAAAAATCTAACTTTTTAGTGACATTTATTAACAAGTAGGGGCAAAAGGCTACAATTTTGAGATTTAGTGAACAAAATGTGACACAAAAAGCAAAAAGTTATATACTCTCATGTTTTTTTTTTTTTTTTTTTGGTAACTGTAAAAATAAACTTTTAACTGCTGCACTTTTACATAAACTTTTTTTAAGTGTGGGTGAAGCAAATAAATTTTTTAGTAATATATTTTTTATACTTTTGATGACACTTTTTTACTTTTAGCGACAATTTTTTTAACTTTTGATAACATTTTTTTTATTTTTACTTCCTTTATTTTTGGAATATGTCTCTCATTTATGATTTCTCTCTTTTCTAATTTAAACCTATAGTTAATCTTCATTTAATCATTAAATTTAGTATATTGTTCATATACGCATGCACTTAAAATATAGTATATCTAATGAATATGATTGAAATAAAAAGATACATTATACATTTTGAATTATAGATTTCACTATAAAGAATATGAATTTACAATTTATTTTGTATGAAGTATTCCATACTATACTATTTGACATTTGTTTATATCCGGAATACTTTTCCTTCATCGAGTATTTGGCTATATTTTTTTTTTTCAGGTACTACATGATTATATTGATTCATTGATCCGTTGTCAACCAGACTAGACTTGACCCGACCCGACCCAATCTGACTCGACTTGACCCGATTCGTTGATCCGTTGTCATGTTAAAATTTCACATGTGTTAATTAAAGGAAACACTTTAGAATTCGGTCCGGATCCGCCAGTCGCCACATCTATGTCTTGACAATATAAGGACGTAGATGGAAGTTGCTGAGAAAACAAAAAAATATATATATGACAAAGAAGAACAATATATGCTTTGGGAGAATAAATTACTGAAAAAAAGAAATACTTGTACTTTGTTACTTTTTTTTTTTTTTTTTTTTTTCCACTATTGAGATAATAGTTTTATAATTTCTGTATATAAAGTTTAAAATTTCGTATTTAATTTTGATAATAAACTGACAAATGTTTGAAAGGATACGTGAGGTTTTAAAAAAAAAGGTTTCGTCAAGTATATATTTGTATATATTTAATTAATACATTTACTTCAATTCATACCTTAATACACCTTTCTTGTTTGGTTGTGTATATATGTAGGGCACGAACCGACATGTATCAACTTTTGACTTGGGTGGGAGGAATTGCTCCTGTACTATGGGCAGGGTTGATGGTTGCTATGTATGAAGTTTCTAAGGCTGATGGCTCACCTCAACAGCTTCACATGGGAACCGTCATTGTGTCCATCTCATCTGTTGTAATTTTTGCATGCTGCTTATCTGGCGTTGGTCTTTTGGTGGTTTACCAAAGGATTACTACTTACCACCCAAGCGAATTGCTGTCTGTTCGACTCCTGCTAAAGTTCTTTTTCTTAACTGCCTTTTTGTCCCCTTTTCTTCTTTTGACCGGGTTGTTCGTACCACCTACACAGCTCTGGGCACTTATCATCGTCACACTATGTGGAGGCAGTTGCGCACTCATAGCCTATGCCTTTTATGGGATCCTCAACGACCATGCTTAGGCTGGACAAGAATTGAAGTGTTGAGTCTATGTTATAATAAAAATCTAGCCTGTTTGAGCTGTAATAATTAGTAAACTCTAGTCTTTGTTGATGTTTGTTTTCATTTCAACTTCGTTTTCATAATCGAACATTTCATATCTATTGCAATTCCTTTATTGGCTTGTACTAAAATAGTAAAATGCGGTTGATCCTATTAAAATGTTGCCTTTTTTACGGTTATACGGCTTCTATCGTGTTTCATTTGTTATTTGTTTTATCTTTTAATATGTTGTTTTTTGGAATTATGATTGTATTACTCTCAGATAGGGGAGTGACCGTCTAAATCTTACCTCCTCATACCTCACTTTGATGTTGAATCAATAAAATGTTTTATGTTTGGTTATTTATACTGTATTATCTTTTTGGGGCAATTTCATTTATATCCTTACAAAACTTGATAATTACATGAATATTCTTGCAAAAATTATAATTACGTCAATATCCTTCCGAAATCTAAAATGTACTCATATATGTCCGAACAAATAATTTAATCTTAACTAAATGAATAAACTACCAAAATTTAATACCTAAAAATTAGATAAAAAAAAAAGAAAAAAGTAAAAACATATTTACTTATTTACCCTTGTACCATTATTAAATAGATTAAACAAACAAAGATGCCATAGAACATTAGGCATGTACTTCACGTTTTTATTTCTTCTTCTTCTTCCTTTAATTTCTCTCTTCTTTTAATTAGTTTAATTTCCACAGCTAGTATAAATCTAAGCAAAGGGATAACATTCTTGTCTATAAACTGTGTCATAATAGCTAATCCTTGACGACTAAAATTGCTTTAAACAGGTTTTTAATTTAGGAAAGGGACCTGAGATAATGACTATATGTATCATGTCACTAGTACAAACAGAAGCATTGCCGGCCAACTTTTTTGCATACTGCCGACGTCATGACGTCGGCATAATCACCTTTCGACGTCATGTCGTCGGTAGTAACTTGTCGATAAGGCCTCGTCGGGATAATAAAACTTATCCTTTCATATCTATTATCTTACAAAAAAAATCTCATCCTGTCTCCTTATCTTATCTTTCATATATATTCTTTTCTTTCTCTCTGGATATAAACAATCAGTGGCCATCATTAATTCCCACAAATAACCGAGCATCCACAAATCGGCAAAACACAAAAAACCAAATCACTAATTCCCACAAAACACACATAACAATGGATGTTTACACGCCGAAAAAGGAGTGTTCAAAGGTTTTATCGTCGATGCTCCTCTTTGATGAAGCTCATAATGAATATGGCTCGGAAATTATTGATGAATATGGTTCTTATAAGAACTGTGCACCGTTGATGAGAGACCAGATTCTGGAATGGTTGTGGAAAAAGCCGTACTACAAAGAGTATTTGGACGCTCAAGCTGACGATGAAGCTGAAAGCACGTTGGACACCAAACTTGATGATCTGAGAAATAGGGTAACAAATCTCGAAGATACGTTTGAACATATCAAGCAAAGGAAAGCAAGGAAGGGAAAAGATGGTGCAAGTTCTAGCAAAGCGGGAAGTAGCAGCAAAAAAAATGAATGGGCGATGTTTGTTAATAATTTCATACAAGTTCTAGCAAAGCGGGAAGTAGCAGCAAAGCGGTATATGTCGTGTGTTGTTTCGTTTGAGTTGTTTCGTTTGCTTGTCGAGTTGTTTTGTTTGATCTGTTTCGTTTGCTTGTCAAGTTGTTTCATTTGAGTCTGTATGAAATTGTTAGGTCCATCAGTACCCAAGAATACTTAAAACAGGATTTAGACACAAATTAACTAAGTGTTAACTTAAACCAAGAACAATTTAAGTCACTGAATGAACAGTCACACAGTGAGTCATCTTCAGGATGCTTAAGGCGAATTCAAGAAGAAGGATTCACTACTTAGGAAGGCGGTACTCCCTGAGTAGGACTTAAGCCAAAGAAGAAGATGATGGTTCAGTGAGTGTTGGACAAGAACTCACTGAACCTCAGTCTCCTCAACAACATTAAGTGATTGAAGACTGAAGAACTCAACGCCTGAAAAAAAGGCGGGAAGATCTGGGAAAAGTTTAAGATAAGATCAAATCTTATCTTGTCAGGAAGAAACTTTTCCTAAGACGACTAAAAGTCGTGGAGTGTCAGACCAACCACTCCTAAAGACTTTATAGTCCATTCCCATTGGTTCTTGGAAATGACAATTACTGTTGTAATTGTCAGACATGCTTGCTTCAACAAGTTGTAGTATTTTAATCACTTTTACTCTTTTATACTTGTGTATAAATAGGTTCAAAAGGAGAGAAGTTGTGTGTGTTTTGTTTTTGAAAGCCTTAGACTTTTGCAAAACAACTTCTCTCCTACAAAGAGTAACATATCTCTGAGATAGCTCAGTGGGTCAAATTGGTACCACTTAAGCATAGCTTGAGTTTAGATAGGAGACACCATACCTTGTCTATTCAATCCCAAGTGTTTGTTCCGCAAAACACTTGGGTAATAGATTCTTTGATTCATTTCTAATAAGAATTTGAACGTTGAAAAATACTTTGTGTTTTTACATTGACGTTTCATAAACTAATAGAAAGAATCATTACATTGTATTAGTCATAAACACAAATAGATTAACTTTCTAGTTAACTCTAAGCGTGTTAAGGGTACAACAAGTGGTATCAGAGCCTCTGGTTTATAAAATCTTTCAAAATTAACCAAGAGTGCTCAAGGTTTTTAAAACCAAGATCCTACTATGACTGATGCAAATGTGCCCCAACTAGTCGACAAAAAGGTTGGAAGCTTTTCAGCTGTTGCCCCATGACTTGAAGCTGGTAAATTTAGCAAGTGGAAAAAGCGAATGCTTTGCTACTTGACTGGTATGGAACCATACTACATCACTTGTGTCAAAGATGGTCCTTATGTCCCAAAGACTGCTGAAGGGCTAAACAAGCCTGAGGCTCAATGGACCATTGATGAGAGGAGGGTGGTCAATCAAGACCAACGCCTGAAAAGCATCATTATATCATGTCTTCCTGACGATATAATAGAATCAGTCATCAACTGTTCAACAGCCAAGCAAACTTGGGATGACTTGGTCAATAGCTTTGAGGGTCCCTCAGATACCAAGGAAAACAGGGTCATGGACCTGAAACTTGAGTATAATACTTTCAAGGCAAAAGACTCTGAAAGTCTCTCTCAGACTTATACCAGATACAAGACCTTGATAAACGAACTATCAAATGATGGTGTAGTTTTGTCTAAGCATGAGACAAATGTTGGCTTTGTCAACAGTCTCCCTGAGAAGTGGCTAAACTTCTCACAAGGCCTGAGGAATGCTAATCACATTGAGACCCTTGAGCTCCCTGAGATCTATGGGAAGTTTGTCTATGAAGACAACTTAATATCAAGGAGATACCCTGACTCAAAAGCTCTTGAGTCCAAAAAGGCCTTGACCTCCACACCCATATCAACTGCTTTTTATACTAATGGTGTTGTGCAGGACTTCCAAGAGGATTCTGAGGATGAAATTGATGAAAGGACTAGTGATGAGTACCTAAAAGATTTAAACTTGGAATTCCAAGAGAGGGCACTCCTTGCTAGTTCAAAACGTTTCATCAAAAGAAACCAGTCCAACTTTTCAAAAGGAAAACAAATGAAACCACTGAATGCTTTAATTGTGGTAAAAAGGGTCATTTTGCTAGGGACTGTTATTCTAAAACCACCTCAGAACCCTCTTACAAATTTTCAGGAAATAGTTCCTCAGGAACTAGCAAGTTTCAACCTAGAATGTTTCAGTCGATCCAACAATTTCAAAACAAGGGTCAAAAAGACTTTGAGGCAAAATATAGGAAAGCTAAGGCTAAACTTGCAATTCTTGAAACTAATCCCTCTATGTCTCAGGCTGCTCAAACATCCAAACCTGTTCAGGCAAAGAATAAGGTTTTAGTAGCTAAAGCTTATGATTGGGATGAAGAAGAGGTATCCTCTGATGAGGAAATTAGAGTGAGTGCACTGATGACACTCTCTGAAGGGGATCAAGTGGCTGTTGGGAAAAGCCATTTAAGGAATGGAGAGTGGGTAAACATCACCAAGAAGAAGGTAAACACTTTACTTTCTATGGATGATGATTCTGATTGGCAGTCTTACATGAATTATATTTGTGTGGATCTTAAATTTGTTGAGGAACAAAGGCTTAACATGTTTTCAAAATAAAACAACATAGTGTCAGAATTGATTAAATGTAGAGATGAATTGCTTGTACTGAAGCAAGCCAAATTAGAAACAATAACTTTACAAATTCAGAACACTGAAATTTTGAAACAAAACCAAGCCCTACAAACTGAACTTAACAAAGAAAAAGCTGTCATCCAAGGCTAGACCAAAAAGAACCCCAAGGTATTTGATACTGTGGGTTTAATCCCTAGAAAAACAATAGGAATTGACCATCACATGGTTAACCCCTATGTAAGTCCCAGTGAATTGACCTTTGTTCCAGCTGGCATATCATTTGAGCAAGAAATGCTTCCCAAGTCAAATGACTGGATTGTCAGGGACAACCCAGTCAGTAAGTTACCAAACTTTGAGACTGGAAAGATCTTGCTTCCTGAAAGTCAGGCTTTGAAAAATATGCTTGGACTTACTGAACAACTCAGTAAGCTTGAACTCACTGAACAACTCAGTAATACTGAGTCAGTGAATGAATCTGAATCTGAATCAGAATCATATCCACCACTCCCACCACTGAATACCCTTCAGGGTGCTGCACCCAACTTAGGCCTCCCACCAATGGTCTACTCTCAACACTCTCCAAAGGAGAGGTCAGGATTGGGAAAAACAATCTTGAAAAGACCAACATTTGAAGTCTCAGTAAATACTGATGACTCATCTTCTTCAGTCCCTTCTGAAGTAATTACATAAAGCCCTGACTCAAAATTTGATCAGTTCGCTGAAATGGTCAGGAAGCTATGTGAGAAGAGTGCATCTTCTGAGAAACCTTCTCAATCCAAGAAGGAACAAAAACCAGCTTCCTCAAAGACCAAACCCAAACCCTCAAAACCCCTGAAAAGATGTGAACTGTGTAACTATACCAATCATATCACTGATGATTGCTATAGAATTCTTTATTGCATGATTTGCAAAAAAGATGATCACAGGACCTCTGATCATAAAACACACTCAGTCACATCAAGGATGGCAAGCCTTATAGCTCAGTCTTTAAACTACCCTTCTGATTCTAAACAGAAACAGAAACAAAAGGTAAAACCTTTTGCACCTTGCCTTTACTGTGGGTTCAATGATCACCATCCTAAGGATTGTCAAATTGACAATTGTTGTGAAAATAGTGGAAATTCCACTCATGACACCTCAGGAGGTGATAAGGCCATTCAGGCCAGAAAAGGTATGACAAAGTCAACCTCTCAGTCCACTGAGTCTACATCTGCAATCAAATACATAATTTCTGGTAGCTCAGTCCACCACACCACTGACCATAAATCAATTGTAAATGTTAATAAGACCTCCAAAGCTAAGCCCTCCATGAAGTGGAGTCCTAGAAAGAACTGACCCAGTTTACCATTTGTGCATAAACATGCCAGGGATCCTATTTGGCATCTTGGTAGTGAATGTTCAAGGAGCATGACTGGTGTGAAGGAGTATCTGCATAAGTATGTGGATGAATCAGGACCCAAAGTGATATTTGCTGATAACTCATCATGTCTCACTAAAGGTTATGGTTCAGTAAACTGCAATGGTATAGTCTTTACTAGGATAGCTTATGTAAATGGTCTAAAATACAATTTGATAAGTGTCAGTCAACTATGTGATGCTAAATACATAGTTCAGTTTGATGATAAACAAGGAATCATCTTCAATGCAAATAAGGAAGTTGTCCTTATTGCACCAAGAAGACATGATGTTTATGTGTTAGACATCTCCAGTCTGACTCAGAATGGAACTTGTCTCTTTACCAAGGCCACTGATACTCTCAACTGGATTTGGCATAAAAGACTCTCCCACCTGAACTTCAAAAACATAAACAACCTTGTAAAATAAAACAAGGTCCTTGGTTTACCATCTCTTGTGTTTTCAAAGGACAAACCATGCTCAGCTTGTGAAAAAGGTAAACATCACATAGCATCCTTTAAAACCAAAACCAACTTTTCCATCAGGAACTGCCTACATCTTCTCCATATGGATCTATTTGGACCAATTAGTCCTAGATCCATTAACCATGAGAAGTACACTCTGGTCATTGTGGATGAATACTCAAGATACACTTGGGTATACTTCCTGATCAAAAAGAGTCAGGCAACTGAAACAATTATTTCCTTTGTCAGGAACATTGAAAATCAAAATGACATCAAAGTCAAACAGATTAGGACTGACAATGGAACAGAGTTCAAAAATTATGAACTTGAATGTTTTTGTGATGAGAAAGGTATTTCACAAAAAATTTCCTCACCCTACACACCTGAACAAAATGGGGTGGCTGAAAGGAAAAATAGAACACTCATTGAAGCAGCTAGGACAATGCTAAATGGATCAGTCCTTTCCAAACACTTTTGGACTGAAGCAGTAAAGACTGCTTGTTACACACAAAACAGATCCATCATTGTCAAGATACATAGCAAAAACTCCTTATGAGTTATTCAATGGAAGAATCCCTGACATCAGCTACTTTCATGTCTTTGGGTGTCCTGTGTTTATTCATAATAACAAGGATCACTTAGGAAAATTTGATGCTAAAGCTGGTGATGGATACTTCCTAGGATACTCACTTGTCTCAAAGGCCTTCAGGGTGTTCAACACTAGGAGACAGCATGCTGAGGAAACATTTCATGTTACCTTTGATGAGAGCACTGATGCAATCAGTGTCTCTAACAACTCAGTGGAAGAGATAGTTATTGATGAATCATCAAGATACCCTCCTGATGAACATCATACTGATAATGGTCCTTCCACTCAATACCATGCAAATGCTGACATCTCCTATTACATCATTCCCCACAACCTTCCTTACCCAACCATCACTGAGTTTATTGAAGCACAAAGTACTGATGAATTCATTCAGTCAGTACAAAGTGCTGAAAAACATCATGTGTCTGATCCTGATCCTACCCATCAGGCCTCTACAAGTTCCAATGTGTTTCAAGGGATATACCCGTTAGGAGTCCAAGTTTTAAAATTTATAACACGATTTACCAAAGATTCAAACGAAACACATACGAGCAAGTATACTCGTCCGTATGTAGTAAGAGATAATTGAGGTAAGCCGAGGTCGTTCACTAGGATTTGTTTTGTTTGTGTGATGTGAATTTTGGCAAATAAATAGCAATCCAACTAGCAATACTAATTAGCAAGTAAATAAAGATGATGTAAATTCAATAATTTAAAGACTACACTTGCCTAGACTAGTTTGCACAATTCCTTTGACATGATTATGACATTGGTTCCATTTGATTATGACCAACAAATTAGATGGTGTTCTAATTCGATTAGTGGTGTACTAATTATATTGTTTCAAATACTTTCAATCCTCGTCAAGATTTAGGGATTATAAAAACAATATTTAAGAATTGATCAATCCAAGATTAACACAACTCAATTACCCGATTCACTTTCGTTTCACAAATAATTAACAACCACACTATTTAGCTTTCCAAGTTAAATTAAGTTTCTTATGAAATGGTCAATACATAAGGTAAAACCCTCATAGACAAAGGTTTACAACTAACTTACTAACAATGTCTTTTTCAACCCAATACATCATTAGAAATTACCCAAACTTAATAACTCTTTGGTGGAGAAAACTTAAGATAGCACAATTCGTTCTTAGTGTTAACTTTTCTTTTATATTAGAACCAATAAGTCATAACCAATCAAGTGAACCATAATTCAAACATCATCTAGGCAAGTGCATAAGGCACTTAGCCACTCATGGTAAACAAAGTAATAATCATAAGAAATTGATAACTAGTAAAGATGATTGAATAGTCTTACAAAATGTTGTAATGATGATTACAAATAATGAAGAACACTTGTTCAATAATCAACAACGATCCGTAAGTAATTGAAGTAATGATTGATGAGATTTTAGTCTACTTGTTCCTGTGTTTTCCTCCTCTTGTCGCCCACTCATAAGAGAAAATAGTGACAGAATTTTGTTGTAGTTTGTTGTATCTTGATTGTAGTGATTATTTGTTCTTCTTTCTTCACATATAAAGGGAGACTTCCTCTTGGCCAACAAGCAAACATCTTGGGCTCCAAGTGTCATAATGATGCAGGAACTTTAGTTAATGGAACTAAATGGGCGTCCTTGGTGATAATGGTACTTAACTCTTCACTTTAAATGCAACTCTTCATGTCAATTTTTCTGCATACCTCGGGTATGGAAATGTAAACCCAGGGTATTAGCTAAACCTCATGTATGAATTCCATACCTCCGGTATGAGCTCCCCTGATGCAAACCTTGGGTATAGAAACTGAAACCTTGGGTTTAGACCAAGTCTTTGAACATAACTTTCAACTCAAAGCTAGCATATAATTCCCACTTGTGACACACTTTTTGGCACTAATTCTTGACTTCATTTCCCCATCTTTCTCTTGAATTTGGACATAATCATAGCATGAATCTTTGTCTTGAACGAAAAACTTTACTTCGCGCATATTTACTTGATTTTGTCAACTTTTCTTCATCTTTTTCTCTATTTCCTTCGACATAGATGTACCTGAACCAAAACACATCTTTTGCACCTTTTAAGCGTAATATGTTCATAAATACAACCAAATAACATGCATAATCATAAGAATAACGCTATAAAAACATGTTCAAAATGAGCGTTATCAAATCCCCCACACTTACACATTGCTTGCCCCCAAGCAAATCTAGCTTTTAAGAAAATCCATATGATAAAAACGAGATGCAAATCTATCTAGCACAAGTACAAGATAAGATCCATCTATATAGGCTTATAAATGAAAAGATGAGATGTTTGACAATACCTTAATGATTCTCTTGCCTCATAACATATTAAGACACCTCGCGAAAGGAATATGAAGTATGATTCACTCAACACTCATTTGTAGCGATTGGAAAATATAATATAATTATACTCATTGCGCAGATATAATCCAAATATTACCATAGGCTTGTACAAGAAACAAAACTCAACCGACGTGGCGTAAGCACCAAATGTAATCATCTAAGAGGACTTTTATTCGGGTTTAAGGTTTCAAGGGTGATATAAGACTATTGTGTCACTATCTCATGTAAAACATAATAGCTCGCTAACAACGAAGTCTCGAATTATCAAATAACGGATGGTCACTAAGGATAACCTTAGATCGCTAACAACGCTATCTCATTCCTCAAGAAATCGGATGGTCACCACATGTCATTACACTTGATAACTTCACAAAGTCAAAAGGGTAAGGATAAGACATGGGATATATATATTTGGTTTTAATATTGAAAAACTTTACAAATAGCCAAAGTCTCCAACCAAGTGCTACTAGCTACATCAACCACTTTCCTTTGAATCTGAGATTCTTCCTTGATATCATACATTCATAGCTCATTGGCTACTTATTTTTTATTTTTTTTTTCTTTTTTTTTTTTTTTTTTTTTTTTTATTTTTTTTTTCAATCATAAGAATATATAATCCATGAGATTATCATGGAGTTCGCAACTTTCTCATTTTCAAGGATTCCCACATAACAACCATCTTTCCAAGTAGCTAGTAACCAACCAAGACTTGACTAAGGGTAAGGTTAAGGCTAAAGGCGAGAAATATTTTTATATTTTTCTGGTGTAACAAAAATAAAAAATAAAAACTGGCTCGGAGGGTGAACTAATGGAATCTAGCACTTAAAATGAGTGCCAACAAATGGGTCCATGGAAGAGGTTAACCAACCAATGTGGCTAGCTAATATATCAATATGTGTGAAATGGAAGGCCATTTGGTTGAATTCCTAAGGTAGCCTCTTATCACGCGAATACATTTATATCACACGAATGTGATCTCACTACGGTCTGGTAATGATTTGCAAGTACAAGTTCTAGAATAAATAAGATCACTGGCACACTCATAGCAAGAAGATTAGAGCATAAAAGATATATGCTATATAAGAATAGGCTTCAAATCCTCACATATTTAGTTGAGTGGGTTATGGTTGTGCTATCAATGTTATCAATCCAAAAATGGATTGCAATGCCAATCAGGACACATCTCAAATTTTCAAAAATTACATGTTTTATTAGTGGATAAATCTAGTTATTCTTTATTAATATTCTCAACGTACGAAAACAACTAGATCAAAGGGGCAAACAAATTTTAAAAATATGCTCAATTTTATAGAAAAAATTTAAAAATCTAGATCATTTCCTATTTCCTCCCCCCACACTTAAGTTTGACATTGTCCTCAATGTTAAGAACGATAAATCATGAAAAATAGGGAAATGAAACATAAGAGAAATGATATTGCCTGAGCATAAGAAATAGGAGGATTTCATTTTATATCAAGATCAAGCATCCTAACCTGCATAATCATCAAAACAAAAACACACAAAAATGCAAAATATATATTTTTATTGCATTATTCATAATATTAAGGCCCCCACACTTATGGTAAAATCATCGGGGCATAAAAACAAACACACGGGTTGCCTCCCGAGAAGCGCTAAATTTATTAATGAGTCATCAGCCCGACTCATTCTTTCTTACTTTGGTTGTTTATCTTTAGGATTCTTTCCTGACGTCTTTGGAATATACACCATATTTCCTTTTACTATTCCTTTTCCAGTTTTATCAATATCATGCAATTTTGCGGTGTTACACGTTCTAGGAAAAACATCCCAGATGTAACCAGTTTCCGCAGCCCATTGTATTACTTTTTTATAATCGGCTGGAAAAGGTGCCATGAAAGGAATAGCAGTATATTTCTTTTCATCAAGCATTTCAAGTGGAATTTCCTCACTTGACATTTCATTTAATTGCTCCTCATTATGATATAGTTTAATTCGATGTCCATTAACAATGAAAGTTCCACCCTTCTTATCATATAGTTCAACATATCCGGATGGAAAACCATGTTTTACCAAGAATGGACCAAACCATTTGGTTCTGAGTTTAGGAGCTTTGAATTTATACTTTGAATTGAACAAAAGAACTTTGTCTCCAGCCTTAAATTTTTTACGGATTCTTAGCTTCCTATCATGATAAGCTTTTGTTCGAGCTTTGTATAATTTTGAGTTTTCATATGCTTGGAGTCTCAATTCATCGAGTTCATGTAATTGTAAAAATCATTTTTCTCCAGCGATTTTTAAATCAGGATTACATTGCCTCAATGCCCAGTAAGCACGATGTTCAATTTCAAATGGTAAATGACAATTCTTTCCATATATAAGTCTGTACGGAGTTGTACCAATTGGAGTTTTATACGCAGTTCTAAACGCCCATAGAGCATCATCGAGTTTCCTTGACCAAACAGAAGGATTATCCTTAACTGTTTTTTCAAGTATTCTTTTTAAAGCTCTATTGGTGTTTTCGACTTGACCACTAGTCTGAGGATGGTATGCTGTTGAGAAACGGTGGTGGACTCCATATCTTTTCATAGCTTTTTCCATTTGATGGTTGCAGAAATGAGTTCCTCTATCGCTTATCAAAGCTTTTGGAATTCCGAATCGAGAGAAAAGCTTTTTCAGAAAATTCACAACGACTCGTGCATCGTTAGTTGGTAGGGCTTCTGCTTCCGTCCATTTGGAAACATAATCTATTGCAACGAGAATGTATTCGAATTTATGAGATTTAGGAAAAGGTCCCATGAAGTCAATTCCCCAAATATCAAATATTTTAGAGACTTGGATGCTTTTTTGTGGCATTTCGTCTTTACGAGAAAGATTACGAGATTTTTGGCATGCGTCACAATTCTGCACAAGTGTATGTGCTTCTTTAAAAATCGTTGGCCAATAAAATCCCGCATCAAAAACTTTTTTAGCGGTGGTGGATGGTCCATAATGTCCTCCGGTTGGGCCATGACGACATTCATCAAGAATTTTTCGAGTTTCAGAACCATATACGCATCTTCTTATTATACCATCGGGGCACATTTTGAATAGATACGGTTCATCCCAAAAATAATATTTTAAGTTTGCAAAGAATTTACTACGCTCAGTATGAGATAGACCTTTTTGTAATATTCCTCCAGCTAAATAATTTGCATAATCAGCAAACCATGGAATTTCTTCATCTTCAATTCCCATAAGAGTTTCATCGGGAAAGTAATCATCAATCTCGTTTTCGCCTAATTCCTCTAAATTTGGATTTTCTAATCTAGATAAATGATATGCCGCCACATTTTCGGCACCCTTCTTATTCTGGATTTCAATGTCAAACTCTTGAAGCAATAAAATCCATCGGATAAGACGTGGTTTTGCATCTTTTTTAGCAAACAGATATTTCAGAGCTGAATGATCGGTGAATACAATTGTTTTTGATAAAACAAGATAGGAACGAAACTTGTCGAATGCAAAAACTACAGCCAACAGTTCTTTTTCAGTCACTGTGTAGTTTTGTTGGGCATTATTCAAGGTTTTGCTAGCAAAATATACCCGTTAGGAGTCCAAGTTTTAAAAATTATAACACGATTTACCAAAGATTCAAACGAAACACATACGAGCAAGTATACTCGTCCGTATGTAGTAAGAGATAATTGAGGTAAGCCGAGGTCGTTCACTAGGATTTGTTTTGTTTGTATGATGTGAATTTTGGCAAATAAATAGCAATCCAACTAGCAATACTAATTAGCAAGTAAATAAAGATGATGTAAATTCAATAATTTAAAGACTACACTTGCCTAGACTAATTTGCACAATTCCTTTGACATGATTATGACATTGGTTCCATTTGATTATGACCAACAAATTAGATGGTGTTCTAATTCGATTAGTGGTGTACTAATTATATTGTTTCAAATACTTTCAATCCTCGTCAAGATTTAGGGATTATAAAAACAATATTTAATAATTGATCAATCCAAGATTAACACAACTCAATTACCCGATTCACTTTCGTTTCACAAATAATTAACAACCACACTATTTAGCTTTCCAAGTTAAATTAAGTTTCTTATGAAATGGTCAATACATAAGGTAAAACCCTCATAGACAAAGGTTTACAACTAACTTACTAACAATGTCTTTTTCAACCCAATACATCATTAGAAATTACCCAAACTTAATAACTCTTTGGTGGAGAAATCTTAAGATAGCACAATTCGTTCTTAGTGTTAACTTTTCTTTTATATTAGAACCAATAAGTCATAACCAATCAAGTGAACCATAATTCAAACATCATCTAGGCAAGTGCATAAGGCACTTAGCCACTCATGGTAAACAAAGTAATAATCATAAGAAATTGATAACTAGTAAAGATGATTGAATAGTCTTACAAAAAGTTGTAATGATGATTACAAATAATGAAGAACACTTGTTCAATAATCAACAACGATCCGTAAGTAATTGAAGTAATGATTGATGAGATTTTAGTCTTCTTGTTCCTATGTTTTCCTCCTCTTGTCGCCCACTCATAAGAGAAAATAGTGACAGAATTTTGTTGTAGTTTGTTGTATCTTGATTGTAGTGATTATTTGTTCTTCTTTCTTCACATATAAAGGGAGACTTCCTCTTGGCCAACAAGCAAACATCTTGGGCTCCAAGTGTCATAATGATGCAGGAACTTTAGTTAATGGTACTAAATGGGCGTCCTTGGTGATAATGGTACTTAACTCTTCACTTTAAATGCAACTCTTCATGTCGATTTTTCTGCATACCTCGGTATGGAAATGTAAACCCAGGGTATTAGCTAAACCTTAGGTATGAATTCCATACCTCCGGTATGAACTCCCCTGATGCAAACCTTGGGTATAGAAACTGAAACCTTGGGTTTAGACCAAGTCTTTGAACATAACTTTCAACTCAAAGCTAGCATATAATTCCCACTTGTGACACACTTCTTGGCACTAATTCTTGACTTCATTTCCCCATCTTTCTCTTGAATTTGGACATAATCATAGCATGAATCTTTGTCTTGAACGGAAAACTTTACTTCGCGCATATTTACTTGATTTTGTCGACTTTTCTTCATCTTTTTCTCTATTTCCTTCGACATAGATGTACCTGAACCTAAACACATCTTTTGCACCTTTTAAGCGTAATATGTTCATAAATACAACCAAATAACATGCATAATCATAAGAATAACGCTATAAAAACATGTTCAAAATGAGCGTTATCAAGGCCTCTACAAGTTCCAATCAGTTTCCAAGACCTCAGGACAGTTGGACTAGGTCTCAGGATATAGAACTTGTCAATATAATTGGTGAGCCTACTGAAGGCATGCTCACAAGAAGCATGGCTGCTGAACTGAGAGCAGCCTCAGCCAATGAATGCCTATTTGTGGACTTCATTTCCACAATTGAACCCAAAAGTGTTAAGGAAACACTAAAACATCCAAGTTGGGTTCAAGCCATGAATGATGAACTGGAACAATTTGACAGAAACAAGGTAATGACCTTGGTCAAATGTCCTGAAGATGTTTCAGTCATTGGCATGAAATGGGTATTTAAAAACAAATCTGATGAAAATGGCATAGTCATTAAAAACAAAGCCAGACTTGTAGCCAAAGGCTATAATCAACAAGAAGACATTGACTATGAAGAAACATTTGCACCAGTAGCAAGGATGGAAGCCATCAGGATCTTCCTTGCTTTTGCTACATACATGAACTTCAAAGTGTACCAAATGGATGTTAAAAGTGCATTCTTAAATGGCTCACTGAAAGAAGAAGTTTATGTTCAGCAACCTCCTGGATTTGAAAGCCACGAGTTTCCTGACCATGTCTGCAAGCTTAACAAAGCCCTTTATGGACTGAAACAAGCTCCTAGGGCATGGTATGAGACTCTTTCAGCCTTCCTGATCCAAAACAAATTTGTCAGAGGCAAGATAGACAACCCATTGTTTATCTACAAGACAAATAATGACGTCATACTTGTACAAGTGTATGTTGATGACATTATCTTTGGCTCAACAAATTATAAACTTTGTAAACAGTTTGAAAAACTAATGGCAAAGAAATTTGAAATGAGCATGATGGGAGAACTGACTTACTTCCTTGGTCTACAAATCAAGCAGACTGATAAAGGAACCTCTATCAGTCAAGAGAAGTATGTCAGAAGCCTACTGAAGAAGTATGAGCTCAGTGACTGTGCCTTAGTCAAGACTCCCATGGTACCCCCAAACAACCTTGGTCCTGATCTTACTGGAAAACCAGTGAATCAAACTCTTTTTAGAGGAATGATAGGATCACTGATGTATTTACTTGCATCAAGGCCTGATATCCAATTCTCAGTCTGCTTATGTGCCAGATATCAATCTGACCCAACAGAAACTCATATCACTGCTGTGAAAAGGATATTCAGGTACCTGAAAGGTACTCCAAACCTTGGATTATATTATCCAAAATGTTCAGGCCTTGATCTTAAAGGATACTCAGATTCTGACTATGTTGGATGCAACATGGACAGGAAAAGCACCTCAGGCTCCTGCCAAATTCTTGGTGGAAAACTAGTCTGTTGGAGTGCTAAGAAGCAACAATCAGTTGCCATGTCCTCAGCTGAAGTTGAATATGTTGCAGCAGCAAGTTGTTGTACAAATGTACTCTGGATGAAAAGTCAACTCAGTGACTATGGAATTCAGTACAAGATGGTTCCCATCTTTTGTGATAACACAAGTGCAATTGCCATCTCAAATAACCCAGTTCTTCATCTGAGAACAAAACACATTGATATTAGATATCACTTCATCAGGGACCATGTCATGAATGGTGACATAGAATTACACTTCATTCCTACTGAATATCAGCTAGCTGATATATTCACCAAGCCATTGGATGAACCAACTTTCACCAGACTGAAAGCTGAACTAGGAATGTTGGATATTGAGAATCAGTCCACTGATTGACTCCATCCAAATATGTGTAAATTCTGATAACCCAAGTCTCTGACTCAATGTGTTCTTCTGTGAGAAAGATCACTGAACTTCAGGAACTAAACCCAAGTTCCTGAACCCTTAACCTTCAGGAATTAAACCCAAGTTCCTGAATTCTTGGTCCTCAGGAACTAAACCCAGGTTCCTGAACCCTTGAACCTCAGGAATTAGACCCAAATTCCTAAACACTAGAACCATCAGTGACTAAACCCAAGTCCTGACAATCAGGCTCACTGAATGAAAAGTCATTCAGGGTCCTCATGAGACATTAAATACTAACTTAAATGCTCTACGTATCTAGTTAGTAAATGTCCGAGGTTGGTAACTGAATTCTTATTTAATATAAGAATATTTGTTCTTTTGCCTTTCTGGCTTCCACCTCTGGACCCCCACATTCCCACTTGGTATTAAATGCCTCTCCAATCACATTACAGATATGTGATGACTCATCGCTGCAAATTACACTTTTGTAGAACTGCTCAACTGTTCACCTTGACTGTTGCGCCATACCAGGGAAAAGTGGAGTGGTGGCATTAAATGCGGATCCCAAAACATTTTATTCAAAATAGTTTCCAAAAATTCTTTTTGAATAAATAAAATCCGCTTAATGCCTAAAATACACTCCACTTCACTTCCCTATAAATACCCCAACCAAAATAACAACACACACGTCTATTAGAAATCTTAAGCAAATTCTGCCCATTTTTCTCTCATAACTAATAGTGTGTGTGTTCTTAGCTTTAAGAAATCCCAACCATCTTTGTTACCCAGACTTACCAACAAATATGGCTTCCTCTAAAGCTGTGACATACGCCCCTAATGTGGAATTCACATTGGAGGGTGTAGACCTCACAAAGAACAATGTGGTGGGAAATTTTTCCTATCCACAAAAGTTCCATGCTTACAAGAATGTAATGAAATATCTTCAAAACAGTTTTCTTGCAAAAGCATTTACCAAGACCCCCTCAGTCATCTACCATGACTACTTGAGGAAATTCTGGTGTACTGCTGTGGCTACTAGCCCAAAAGACACCAAAGAATCCATCATCACTTTCACAGTGATGAATGGGAGAAGGACCCTCTCCCTGGATTATAATGACTTCATCAAGGCCACTGGTCTTGATTTTGCTGAGGCTTTTGAGCCCAATCCGACTGACCAAGAGGTTAAGGGAGAGTTGATCTTCTTGGGACCTCATGACACTAAACGTCCTGAGTTGTCCGCTGGAGCCTTATTGGAGAAGGCTCCAATTGTCAAAACCAGGTTCCACCCAGTCTGGAGGATCCTGATGACATTCGTCATTCAGGTTGTAAGGAATTAAATATTCCATAGATTTGATGATCAAAAACAAGAAGAATGAAACATATAGAATACTGAATGATAAGCAAAATACAAGGTACTACTGGTCCAAGAGCAAGGTACTGCTAGACCAACAAGGTACTGCTGATTCACAAGCAAGGTACTGCCAGTGCAAAAACAAAGGTACTGCTAGTACAACAAGGTACTGCTAGTACAAAATGAGACTGCTGCTAGTGTAACAACCTGCTGCTAGTTCAAATGAAGGTGCTACTGAATCAATGAGTCACTCTGCTGCTACAAAGATAAGAACGAAGAAGATATTATTTTGTATGAGTCATGTTTATACAAATATAATATCTAGATATTTATCAAGTCATCAAGTTGAACACTCAAGATACAAGTTGTATCTTATTGACTTGACACATGTAAAAGCAAGTGGATGACTAAAAGCTTATCAATTTGTAAATGATCTCCTTATGTTATAAAAGGAAGATCATACCCCTTAGATAAAGGTGTGGGTCACTATGGACAGTGAGTGTGTCACTATGTGATTAGTGATCACCAAAGTGCTTCGTACTCTCAAATTACAACAACACAAAGTTGTGTTAAAATGTAAAGCACTTAAAGAGTGTGTGTGGGAACATCAGACGAGGGGTCTGATGAACATTGGACATGGGGTCTAATGTTGTTAGGTTTGTTTAGCCTCAAGGATCTTTGATCCCTGATTAGATAGTAATCGTGTTATATTGATCATGTAACATTGGGGCTTAGTTGGAATAAACAAACGGTGAAATTGGCAAAACCTTGTTGTGATAGTATTGTATTCTTTGTTTGAATATTCCGCCAATATTATCATTGTGCTTGTAATAGCCAAAATCCTAGATCAAGGCTTAACAGCCTAGAGCTCATAAACGTTCAAGCAAGCTTATTTGTAGTTGTAAGTTCGGACCCAAATAAGCTTCAACAAGTGGTATCAGAGCGGGGGGCTCTGGATCTAGGAAAAGAAAAGGTTTTAGCTAAAGAAAGAAGAAAAATTCGAATCTGGTTCGTATTTTCGTAACTCACTGCAGGGCTGTTTTCAAAAGGTGATAACTCCTTCATTAACCGTTGGATCGGGCTGAAATTTTTGTTGAAGGTTCTTGGTATATCAAGGTAGATTCTCACCGGAGGGATCTTCAATCTGAGCCTTAGGTTGCAAGATATGCATCGTTGAAAACTGCTGCAAAAACAGTTGAGGTATGGTCGAATTTTTGGTTGTCTTTCTTGGTTTACACACACATAGGGGAAGAATCACACACAGAAGAGAGTTGATTCTTAAAAGTTAAAAAGGCTTGTTTATCAATTTTTATTGGTGAAAAAGGTCATTTATTGCTTATTTGAAGTTGAGGTCGAGTTTTTCAAGATTGTGTTTTGTCATATCTTTGGAAGAAAAGATAACTTGTTTGTGCTTAAATAATTATGGTGGTGACTTGTTAAATCTAGTTTTCATAGGTCAAGGGGAGGATGGACGAAGACCTAGTTAACTATCACTTAAAGGAGTTGCTTTGTCGCGCTCAGTGTCTCATAGGAAATGAGGATTTTATCAAGAGATTTCGATCTACTTATATGTTGTTAGTATAAGTTCAAAGTCTGTTTTAGTGCAAGATATAGGACACAAGATTGGTTTATTCTACTTCATCAACAAGTTGGTAATAATTGGTTTTTCTTTGTCAAATCATAAAAGCCTACAAGAATGGAGATTCGAATGGTTAACATATTAGTTTCAGGGGAAGCTTCAATGTTAAAGATGTTTAACCATTTATTGTATATGTGTATCACCACAGGAAAAGTTATTGATTATTGCTACTTTTTATTTGTATTTTACTGATGATTTAAAATTTTGATGTCTCAAGTTCATTTTTAGCACGGAAAGCTTAATGGAGGGTAGTTTGAGATATTAGAATGATAGATTTGATTTGTAATATTAGTTTGTAGTTGTAAAAATCATATTTGTAATATTCTCTATTTGTTGATAACAAAAAGGGGAGGAGATGTGGTGGATAGCATAAATTAAGGGGAAGTCAGTATAGTTTCATTCATGGTGAGATTTAGTTATCTCAATTTCTCTACTTCGTCTAGGGAAATTCGTACAAGAAAGTGTTTGTTTTGTAATCATCAAATAGGGGAAGATTGTAAGGAATTAAATATTCCATAGATTTGATGATCAAAAACAAGAAGAATGAAACATATAGAATACTGAATGATAAGCAAAATACAAGGTACTGCTGGTCCAAGAGCAAGGTACTGCTAGACCACCAAGGTACTGCTGATTCACAAGCAAGGTACTGCCAGTGCAAAAACAAAGGTACTGCTAGTACAACAAGGTACTGCTAGTACAAAATGAGACTGCTGCTAGTGTAACAACCTGCTGCTAGTTCAAATGAAGGTGCTGCTGAATCAATGAGTCACTCTGCTGCTACAAAGATAAGAACGAAGAAGATATTATTTTGTATGAGTCATGTTTATACAAATATAATATCTAGATATTTATCAAGTCATCAAGTTGAACACTCAAGATACAAGTTGTATCTTATTGACTTGACACATGTAAAAGCAAGTGGATGACTAAAAACTTATCAATTTGTAAAATGATCTCCTTATGTTATAAAAGGAAGATCATACCCCTTAGATAAAGGTGTGGGTCACTATGGACAGTGAGTGTGTCACTATGTGATTAGTGATCACCAAAGTGCTTCGTACTCTCAAATTACAACAACACAAAGTTGTGTTAAAATGTAAAGCACTTAAAGAGTATGTGTGGGAACATCAGACGAGGGGTCTGATGAACATTGGACATGGGGTCTAATGTTGTTAGGTTTGTTTAGCCTCAAGGATCTTTGATCCCTGATTAGATAGTAATCGTGTTATATTGATCATGTAACATTGGGGCTTAGTTGGAATAAACAAACGGTGAAATTGGCAAAACCTTGTTGTGATAGTATTGTATTCTTTGTTTGAATATTCCGCCAATATTATCATTGTGCTTGTAATACCCAAAATCCTAGATCAAGGCTTAACAGCCTAGAGCTCATAAACGTTCAAGTAAGCTTATTTGTAGTTGTAAGTTCGGACCCAAATAAGCTTCATCACAGGTCCTTGGGGGGAATAAATCCTCCACTGAGCAATTGAACTCATCACAACAATTGATGTTGTTCAGTCTCTTAGAGGGTAGAAAAATAGATATCGGAGGTATAATCTTCCGTGACCTTGTTGCTAAGCTCTCAGGAAAATCTAGGCAAAAACACTTGTCTTATCCTAGGTTTATTTCCTGTGTGCTTCAGGACCTTCTTGGTTCTGACTATGTGAGGCCTGACGTCTAAGGTATGAAACCTGACATCTTACATAAGACCAATTTCACTAGTGGAATCACTGAGGTACAACCCATTTGTTAGGACCCTAGATACACTATAAGGTGGTTAAACCTTGTCAACTTTGTGTATATGATATGTTGTGTTAATATGATTAAGTACGCGGAATTTACTTAACCACACTTAGAAGGTTATTAGTGTTGTGAAAATGGAATGGTTATGTTTGTTAGTTAGCAATGAACACATAAAGAATATCACTAAACGATTCAATATTATTCAAGAAATAATACGAGTGATCACTATCACTAGGGTTACAAAGACCTTGAATCTTATGTTTTTATCACTTGTGATATTTTGTAGTTATGAGTTCTTAATTAAGCACTTCTACTTTTTGCACTACTGAACACTTAAGATCTACACATAATATCGAGTCTAAGATCCTCTTTTATAGTCCAAGAAGATCTTTACATATTGCTTAAAGTCTAGCCGACTTACTTGTTAACTTATCTTGAGTATGTCAGTACATAAGATGCAACATGTATCTGTGTACACAACTTGTTAACTAAGCACATGGGGTAAGATATTATCTACCGTATATTGTTGACCAAAATACAAATAATATCTTTTCATACTTATCCACTTAGCAGCAGAATGTTCATTAGCAGCAACAATGAGTTATCGCTTAGCAGCAGGAACAAGTATAATAGCAACAGGATCAACAGCAGCAGAATGCTAAGCCTAGCAGCAGAATCATTTATCACTAGCAGCAGAAACAAATGTTCTAGCAGCAGGAACAACATTAACAGCAGGAACCAAATGCACTAGCAGCAGAATCACACTTAGAGTATTTCTTTGATTAGAACCCGATATTTAACTTCTTGAATATTTAATTCCCAACAATCCTCCCCTAAACATGTGAATCCATTTCAACATGTTTCTGAATTAAATTATGGATTGTGAAGATCTTTCAAACACTTCTGTTCTTCAAGATTGAATATCTTCTTAGTAATTCATCTGCTTTGTTCTTTGACTTTAACAATATCAACACATTGCTCCAATCTTGGACTAAAAGATGGTGCAATTTCCTTGGATGGAGGAATTATAAGAGGCAATAATGTTGTATATCTTGGATGCTTGTTTCAACAAGTGAAATCATCTATCAGCATGTCTTTGCAAGTGATGAACAAACGTGGTAAACTGAAATTGAAACTTTTCTTCGTTTGACCTAGATAGAACTTTCTCCTTTGGAATGCTTCATCCCTTCTGAATATATATAATACTCCAGAATAAGCTCTATTCTTGTCATTTTCAACCTCCATGTCATCATCTTGTATGCTCTTGTCTTCTCCTTCCTTTTATTGGATTATCTTCCTTTTCTGGGCTATTATTTCCTCCCCTGAGATTGTTACCTCCCCTGAGATACAAATAACTTTTGTTTCCTCCCCTTGTTTGGAAGATCTCACTATGTACCAAAATATATCTTTCCTTATCATCTGATCCATTATATAGAACTTGTTGTCAGACAATATTGTACATGAAGCCATCAATTCCTTAAGAGTTTAAGTTACTGCCCTCATCAATTCTAGGTGTGTTAACTCCTATGAGAGGTGATTCATTGGACATTTGATTCATGGTCCATCAATGGATGGTTTTTGTGAATCCTTTGAAAATCCTTGTTTAAGAAATTATTTGACTTAGCAGTATGTTCATGATTTTAGAATTGAAAAATCATACTGCTTCCAACCATTTTGAAGGGATTAAGTGTATAACAGACACTTTAATCAAAATTTCGGTTTAAAGCAACCTCTGGTTGTGTGAGAACCAATGTTTTTCAGTTATAAATAACTGCCTGTGTAAAGATAAACTCATTCAAAGAGTTTTCCTGACAGGGTTTCCAGCTCATAGTAATTGTTACCTCTAACACAAGTGTTAGATTCACTTTTACTAGTTGTTCTTTCTATCAGATGTCCTTAGACTTGCTCATTATACTTGAAAGTATAAAATGATAGAAAGTGAGTTGCATCAGTTACTATCTGATCAACTAAGTCATCAATTCAATGTGAAATATCATAACTAGATTTCAAGAAAGAAGTTTTAAGGAGTTTTAAATTCCCAAACTTAGTCCATCATAAACCTATTATGTCAGTAGCCAATATCAGCATTGTGTTGCTTCCATTTCACTTGAAATTTCCTTTGTGTTCACATATTCATACCTGAAATTGTTAGTCTAAAACCAAAAGAACAAAGTACAAAGTACTTGTCTTGCATTAGAAAAATCATAAGACCAACTATATGAATAACACATTTTAAATTTGTACTAGCAGCACAAACCTTTTGTAATAGCAGCAGTATTATATAAAGCCAGCAGCAGAAACAAAAATTTATTTACATAAACACATTAGATTGAAAATTCAAAGATTAAGCATTCCAATACTTGCTACCAAGTACTGAAATCTTGAAACATCAAAAGCTTTTGTTAGCAGATCTGCAAAGTTGTGTTCTGAAGCAACTTTAAGAACTTGAATTAACTTTTTCTCATTGCAGTCTCTTATAAAGTGATGTCTAATTTCAATGTGTTTTGTTTTAGAATGTTGCACTGGATTTTTAATAATACAAATTGTACTACTATTATCAATATGAATAACAGTGTTTAAGAAATTGTACCCATAATCAAGAAGTTGGTTTTGAAGCCATAGAACTTGACTAGAGAAACTTGCAGCAGCTATATATTCAGCTTCAGTTGTTGAATTTGCCACACTTTTTTGCTTCTTTCACTGCCATGAGACAAGTCTACACCCAAGGAATTGACATCCTCCAGTTGTTGACTTTCTGTCCAAGCTAGCACCAGCATAATCACTATCCGAATATGCTACCAAGTCAAAAGGAGATTCCCTAGAATACCATATACCCAACCTTGGTTGACCTTTGAGATATCTAAAAATTCTCTTGACTGCAGTTAAATGAGAAACCTTTGGAGTTACTTGAAATCTTGCACGAACACAAACAGGGAACATGATATCAGGTCTAGATGATGTAAGGTACATCAAAGAGCCTATCATTGATCTGTAAGTGTGTACATCCACACTCTCTCCATCTTCATCTTTCAGAAGGTGCTTCTCAGAGTCCATTGGTGTGCTTGCTATTTTTGAATCAGCAAATTGAAATTTTCTAAGTATCTCTGCAACATATTTGTCTTGACTAATAAATATGCCTTCAGATGATTGCTTAACTTGCAAACCCAAAAAGAATGTAAGTTCCCCCATGGAACTCATCTGAAACTTATCTTTCATAAGCTTCTCAAATTCTAAACACATATCTTTCCTAGTAGATCCAAAGATAATGTCATCCACATACACCTGCACTAACAGAAGATCCTTCTTGTGCTGTTTGATGAAAAGTGTCTGATCAATCTTTCCTCTTTGAAATCCATTTTCTAATAAGTAGGAAGCTAGTGTTGCATACCAAGCTCTTAGTGCCTGATGAAGGCCATATAGAGCTTTCACTACTCTGTACACTTTGTTTGGATGTAATGGGTCAATGAAGCATGGAGGTTGTGTAACATACACCTCTTCTTCAATTTTACCATATAAAAATGCACTCTTGACATCCATTTGGTAGACTGTGAAGCCTAAAAATGAAGCATAAGCTAGAAACAGCCTAATTGCCTTAATCCTTGCTACAGGAGCATAAACCTCATCATAGTCTATTCCTTCTTCTTGTGTGTACCCTTGATCTACTAATCTAGCTTTCTTCTTAATCACTATTCCCCTTCCATCCCTTTTGTTCTTAAAAACCCATCTAGTGCCAATTACCTTAAACACCTGTAGGTAAATCAACTAGCACCCAAACCTTTTGAATCTTGAACTGAAGATGCTCTTCTTACATAGCCTCTAACCAGCTTGAATCATCTAGGGCTTTCAGAATATTCTTTGGTTCATCTTGTGAGAGAAAACATACAAACAAGCAAGAGTTTAAAAGCTCATGCTGTTTTGAAGCATAAAGGGCATCAAGAAGCCCTTGTTGGTCTGAAGTCATCAACTGTTGTCTTGTCTTCACACCTGACTGTATATCTCCAATCACATGTTCCAGGGAGTGGACTTTGTGAATTCTTGTTTGTGGAGTAGAAGGAACTTGATAATTTGATGGAAGATTGTTGAAATCCACCTCATTATCTGAGAATTCTAATTCTTTTGTTTCTGAAGGGCCAGCAGCAGAGTCATTTGGCCGAACAGCAGAATCAGTAAGCTTAGCAGCAGAATCACCAGCAGGAACAGATATACTACCAGCAGCAACATAAATGCTACCAGCAGAAACATTTTGTTGTTCCTGAGTTCCATCTTCTTTGCTTTCATCTTCAACACCTTCTTTAGCTTTACTAGAAGAAGATTCATCAGTTGTTGAAGTTGATTCCACAATTGTACTTGACCATATTAGCATTATCACATCATTTTGATCTTTCTCTAACTCTGCCTCATTTGTTGTATTAGAACCTGCAAAATCATTAGTTTCTGCAACAAAAGGCACATAATTCATTGAATTGGTTTGATACTCTAGATCAAATAGCCATTTTGGTCCTTGACCTTCTACATTGGATTTGTTTTCTAAAAACTCCACATGTAGGTTTTCCTCTACTATTTCTGTTCTTGTGTTGTAAACTCTAAATGCTTTGCTATTAAGAGAATATCCAACAAAGAATCCTTCATCTGCTTTACCATCAAATTTTCCTAAATGGTCTAAGGTATTGAGAATGGTCACATGACATCCAAAAGGTCTAAGAAATCCTATTGCAGGAGTTCTACCATTAAAAAGCTCATATGATGTCTTATTGTGAGGCTGCACAACTAAAACTCTATTTTGAACATAGCAAGCAGTGTTGACTGCTTCAGCCCAAAAGGTTATTGGTAGCTTAGAATCAGCTAACATTGTTCTAGCAGCTTCAATTAGTGTTCTATTCTTTCTTTCAGCTACTCCATTCTGTTGTGGAGTTCTAGCAACACTAAATTCTCTCCTAATACCTTTTTGTTTGCCGAAGTCATCCATAACTCTATTCTTAAACTCTGTCCCATTATCACATCTAATGACTTTTACTTTCTTGCTTACTTGGTTTTCTATCTGTGTAATGAAGTCCTTAAGGATGCTTGATGTCTCATCCTTAGTGGCTAAAAAGAAAACCCATGTAAATCTGGTATAGTCATCAGTAATAACTAGACAATATCTCTTATGCATTATGCTCATTACTGAAACAGGTCCAAATAAGTCCATATGCAGCATAAACAAAGATTGATTGATAGAGTTAAAAATCTTGGGCTTACAAGTGGCTTTGTGTTGTTTTCCTTTAAGACAAGCAATGCATGTTTGATCATTTTCAAATCTTTTGTGAGGTAAACCTCTTACCAAACCATTCTTAACAATTTTATTTATGGTTTTGAAATTAATATGACCAAGCCTTCTATGCCATTTTATTGATTCATCCAATGTGGCCTTTGCAACAAGACAAGTTAAATTCTTTTTAGGAACAATGTTTTTCATGTCTACACTGTACATATTGCCTTTTCTAGGAATTCTAAGAAGTACTTGACTTTCATCAGGCATCTTAAAATCAGGAGAAAGTACAAGACATTCAGTCTCACAGAAAAGAACATTGTTCTTTTTGTCACACATTTGTGAAACACTAAAAAGATTATAATTTAGCTCTTTTACATAGAATACATCTTCAAAATCTAAATTTCCGGTTTTGATTGTACCTTTACCAGAAATTTTGCCACGAACACCCCCTCCAAAGGTAACATATCCTCCATTGAATGATTGAAAATCTAAAAGATAAGACATGTTTCCTGTCATGTGCCTTGAACATCCACTATCTGAGAATCCTTGATCTTCTTGTTTATCAGTTGAATGTTCCTGCACACAAATAAGAGTGTTAGTTTCTTTTGGGGACCCAAGCCATTACTGACTTGGATCTGCCTCTTGCATCAATGTAATTCAATCTTTTAAGGACAGTTGATGCAACATTGGATTTTAGAATCCAACATGCTGAGGCCTTAACAGCATTTGCCCTGTTTCCCTTAGCAACAGGAATTGATTTCTTAGCAGCAGGAACTGCTAACTTTTTAGTTCTACCCTTTGGTTTCCAAACTTGTTTTTGGACCACTGCTTTTGTTTGAATGGGCCTTAGAACAGCTGTTGGTGCATGTTTGAAAGTTGTTTTTGCACCCTTAGCTGTTGATTTTGGGTTAATAGTCATAAATGGTCGAGCAGCAGGAACAATTTGTCTAGCAGCAGGAACCATTAGTCTAGCAACAGGATCTGAGTTTGAGTCAGACTTGTTTTTGACTACTCTGGGGTTTGTTCTCTTAGAACTAGAGTGAGAGTGAGATTTAGGTGTTTGCCTTTTGTAGTTCACTCTATTGTTTTCATATCTAGATACCCATTGGTTGCAGAAAGCTGCAAGATGGTCAAAACTACCACATGTGTAACAAGCTTTATTATAAAAAGCAAAGTCATCACCTAATTGGTTAGACTTGAGGTTGTTCCAATTCCTTTGGTTACCTCTGGGCTTGTTGGTGGTTCTATATTGCTCACAATATCTAACTGGTTGCCTAACATGCTTAATGTTTGATTTAGGCCTATCAGTATTGTGTTTGACTATCTTAGGAAGCCTTTTTCCTACTTTCTTAACCACTTCAGGTTTAGACATAACCTGTTCTTCATTATCATCACTATCAGTTGTACAATCTTCAACAACTATAGCATCTCCTTCATTAACAAAGGACACCTTGTCCTGATAAAGTAAAGTTTTATCTAAACTTTTACTTATCTTTTCTACCTTAAGGCTCTTACTAGCCTTAGAACCATATTCCATGATTGGTTCTTGAAACTCAGCTAAACCTGTGTGTGCTAGGTCAATACCTGGAGGTGAATGAATACCTCTATATGGTGGAGGAACAGTGTTATAACCTACACCAAAATTAGCTTTATTGGTTACTTGAGCTTCAAAAAGCTTATTAACTCCTTCTGAGGCATGAGCTAAAGCATCTACAGTTATCTTAACATTTCCTTTTTCCTTTTTGTGTCTAGCTAATGAATCATTCAGCTCAACAATAAACTCATCTTTGATCCTTATGTCATTTTTAAGTATATTAATGTCATTAACAAAACTAGATTCATTATTCTTAAAATGTAAGACTTGTTTTTCTAAAACACCTAGACCTCTTTTGTGATTAGCTAAATTAAAAAGAGCATTAAGTAGCTCTTCTCGATGAGCATCAAATCTCTTACTAAGGTCTTCATAAGCTTTAAGATTAGAGCATGATTCAGTACAATTTATGATAGAATTTACCTCTGAATCAGAAAAGGCCATTAGAGCAATCTCATCGGCAACAAGAGCAGCATTTGGTGGTGCATCCTCTTCATTAGCCATAGAGCTCCAATCATATCCAACACCATCAATAGCCAACATAGCCTTTGGCTCTTCGACTATTACTTCCTTTCTCTTATCTTGCTTATACCATGTGTTCCTATTATCCTGCTTCTTTGGGCTTCTACATTCTTTAGCAAAGTGTCCTAACCTATGACAGTTGAAACACTCCACTTTCTTCTTATCAAACCCAGCAGTTTCATTACCATTTATGGTAATTTGCTTCCCAGTTTTTTGCCAAAACTTCTTAGCTCTCATGCTAAGTAAAGCAACTTGCCAATTAATATCCATCTCTTCCAAATCATCACCATCTACCTGCTCAAGGTCTTCATGATTTAGAGGAGAACCACTAGATTGACTGGTTATAAAGGCATAAAATGTTGGATCTCCAAGTCCAGCAATATCCTTTTGTAAACTAGTAGAAGGACCACCATAAGTAACATTAGAAACACCTTCAATTTCATCTACCTCTTCTGAATGACTAACACTGGGAGTTGACAAAAGTGCCACATTCCCAGAACTAGTACCATAATTTCCACCCCTTTTTAGACTTTGTTCAACAATTTTAAAGTTGTTGAACAAATCATTAAGTTTCATTGTTTCAATTTCTGGTTTGTTCATCCAGACAATAACATGAGTATGGAATTCATCAGGTAGACTTTTCAAGAACTTCATGTTGAGATCTTCCTTCTCTGTCTCAACACCCAACACAGCTAACTGACTGACAAGCTTGTGTAATCTTGAAAACAGCTTATCAAGAGACTCATTACTAAAAGCAGTAAAGTTTTCAAATTGTTGCTTTAGCAATGTCTTTTGTATTTTCTTGGTAGTTTCATTACCACCAAACCATGCACAAATCTCTTCAAAAAGAGTTTTTGCATCAAGATACTTGTTAAAAGATAGCATCTGCTCACCAGGAATGGTCATAAGCAACAAGTTTCTTGCTTTCTGATCATTTCTCTTTTGTATCTTTTCTTCATTTGAAACTGGTCAAGTATTTCTTTTTCTAACTGTTTTCCCTTCAATAAGAACATCTGAATAGCCTAGAGTGAAGGAATCACCATACTGAATTATATCCCAAAGAGCATAATCTTGAACCATAAAATATTGCTCAACTCTCATCCTCCATAACTCAAACTCATTTGGTTTGATCATGGGCAACTTTGCAGCAACATTGGTTTGAACATCTTGTACATCCATTTCTGTTTCTTCTAAAAACAACTATATCAACCTTGCTCTGATACCACTTGTTAGGACCCTAGATACACTATAAGGTGGTTAAACCTTGTCAACTTTGTGTATATGATATGTTGTGTTAATATGATTAAGTACGCGGAATTTACTTAACCACACTTAGAAGGTTATTTGTGTTGTGGAAATGGAATGGTTATGTTTGTTAGTTAGCAATGAACACATAAAGATTATCACCAAACGATTCAATATTATTCAAGAAATAATACGAGTGATCACTATCACTAGGGTTACAAAGACCTTGAATCTTATGTTTTTATCACTTGTGATGTTTTGTAGTTATGAGTTCTTAATTAAGCACTTATACTTTTTGCACTACTGAACACTTAACATCTACACATAATATCGAGTCTAAGATCCTCTTTTATAGTCCAAGAAGATCTTTACATATTGCTTAAAGTCTAGCCGACTTACTTGTTAACTTATCTTGAGTGTGTCAGTACATAAGATACAACATGTATCTGTGTACACAACTTGTTAACTAAGCACATGGGGTAAGATATTATCTACCGTATATTGTTGACCAAAATACAAATAATATCTTTTCATACTTATCCACTTAGCAGCAGAATGTTCACTAGCAGCAGCAATGAGTTATCGCTTAGCAACAGGAACAAGTATAATAGTAGCAGGATCAACAGCAGCAGAATGCTAAGCCTAGCAGCAGAATCATTTATCACTAGCAGCAGAAACAAATGTTCTAGCAGCAGGAACAACATTAACAGCAGGAACCAAATGCACTAGCAGCAGAATCACACTTAGAGTATTTCTTTGATTAGAACCCGATATTTAACTTCTTGAATATTTAATTCCCAACACCATTGCCCTGACTAACTACATGCTGGTGGTTATTCAGGTGGAGGACGCTGTTTCTCCAGTACCTTCACCTACAAAGAAGGTGAAGAAGACAAAGAAGGGTCAGTCCAGTAAGGTGGTTAGACCCAAACCACTCGCCACTGAAACTGATGCCCAGAACCAACTCAACCTTAAAAAGGGGTTGAATGTGGCCCAGACCTCTGAGACACCCACTACAGAGACCCTCCTGACCACAAAACAAAGGCCAACGGAGGGCACTGAGAAATCATCCTCAGTGTCCTCAGGCAAACCTCCTCTTCCTCATGATTCCACTGACATAAACAAGTCATTGGAGCCAGGAACCTCAACCCATTCACATCCCGATGAAGGCACTGATAAATCACAATCAGAGCCTGAGGGAGAAAAGGGTCCTATATCCTCGGTTGGGCAGCACTACTCAACTGAGAAGGGGACCCACACCCAATCACATCCCGATGAAGGTACTGACAAATCACAATCAGGACCCAAGGGAGTCAAGGACCCTAAATCCCCAAAAGGGCAGTACAACCCTGATGGGAAGGGGGACCACCAACCATCACAAAAAGTGCCTCGTGATAGTTCTGAAAAACACCCGTCAGGACTTGAAGGCGCTCAGGGGGACAAAGACTCAGAGGGATATAAACCACCCGCTGATACGGAACCCACAACCACCTCAGGCGGATCCATTCTCTCAGGAACTGCCCCCAAAAGTCAGGCTAAGAAATCAGTTATTATGACTAGCCAGGCTGATAAAACCAAATCAGTTATTATGGCGGGGTCAGGACCTGGCCAAAACCAAGGCAAGTCCTTTTATGAGGAGGAGCCGGTTAACCTTTTGGAGTTCGAGTCTATGGGGGATATTCAGGCTCTTCTTGATTCTGAAGATTCTGAAGATGAGCTCAAGGAAGAGAGTGAGGAGGAAATATTTGAGGCTGGTGATGACATGGAGATTGATGCATAACCAACTGAGCAATCGCATCAGCCTTCTCCACATGGTGAAGAATCTGAATCTCAGGCTGATCATTCTTCAGATTCTGAATCATCATGCCCTCAGGAACTAAAGAAATATGACAACATTCTTCCTCTGACTGAAAGGCAGTTGGTCAAATTCCTACAAAAGGCCAACAATGCTCTCTTCAAAGGGCTCACTGAATAAATTTTTGACAAGCACACTGAAGCAGCTGTTCATTATGTCACTCTGATGGAATCAGTGGAATCCTATCATGATGATGTAAATGAGCACAAGTCATCTATCTCCTTCTCCCTGACAAATCTTGATTACAATTTTAAAATGTTCAACGAGTCTCTCACCAACATACAAAAGAGCGTTGAAACTATTCAAGAGTCAGTGAAAGATGACCCTGAGCTAAACAGGAATATTGTTCAGGCTTCAGAAACTTACCAGCAACAAACTTCTCAGTTGGCTGAGCTGGTAAACGTGCTGAGATCCTCCAATCTTCAGGGACTCAACTCTTCAGTGGACTCCATCCGATCTTCCTTGGGTCTCATGGAGTCCCGCATGGCCTCTTTTCCATCTTCTTCTTCCTCCCTGGCTTGGAATCTTGGGCTAAGGATGACAGCAATAGAGGCTTCTCAGGCTTCTCTTGAGACTAAGGTCTCAACTCTTCAGAAGGACACCTCAGACATCAAGACCATGATGACTGAGATCTATCAGGCCTTCAAAGGTCAGGCTCCCTCAACTTCAGTGAGCGAACCAACTCTTGCTCTCACTATGGGTCAAGCAACAGTTGAGGGGGAGAAAGTCACTGAAGAAGAACCTCCTTCTCACACTGAGGGGGAGATTCCTGAGACAAACCCATCTTCATCCCACCAAGACAAAGGCAAAGGCATTCTCACTGAGCCTGAGCCTATTACTACAAAATTGGTGGCTGCATCCTCAGAAAGAAGGCATGACCCTGATGAACCAATCAAGGTCCCTTATGAGGTCAATGGGGTAATGCAACTCCTCACTTATGATGAAATTCAAGCTCACATGGAGAAAGAGGAGGCAATGAAGAAAGCTGCTGAAGATGAAAGGCAGAACAAGCTTGCTCTCATTCAGGTTACAAGAGAAGAGGCTGAGAAGATTGGGATTGAGGCAAAAGACCTTGCTAAAAGGGAAGGTGGTAAGAGCTTTGTGAAAGCTCAGGATGCTGAGATGGCTGTTCTCAGGCAGAAAAGGGAGGAAAGAATGAAAAGGACTGAGGAGATTAGGCAGAACAGGATTAAGAGATATCAGTGGGTCATGACAAACAGGTTGAAACCAGAACCAATCACTGATGTCAAGATTCATCGAAACACCAAGCCTGCCATTGTTACTGTCTACAGAGGTGCTGACATGAGAAACTTTGATGTTCATACCCCCTTCAGATTCGCTGACTTCGGGATCACTGAATTGGATGAGTTGGGTCCAATATTAGCGAAAAAATCAAATGTTGTGGTCCCTGGTCTTTTGAAGTCCCTGAGTCTAAGGTATGAAAGATTGGCAGAAACACCTCAGGAACTTGGTATTCCCTCCCCTCTTCCTGCTTCAGCTCAGCTACCTACTCCCTCTCAGTCTTCCTCAAGAAAAATAAAGAAGATTGAAGCTGAGCCTGAAATCAAGGTCCCTGGTCTGGACTGCAACAGAGCCCTCCCTGAAGGAGTTCCATTCAGGAACAACTTGGTCATCGAACAACCTGAAAGAGGTTTGTTCTTCACTGATGAGTTTGGAGACCAAACCTTCCAAAGATGGAGTGACATTGACCTATCAGGAAGGCAATGCTGGGTTTCCTCATGATGGCCTCACCTATCAAGACTCCTGAGAATGTGAGGTTCTGTCAAGACCTGAGAACAAAGATTCAAGAGCATCCTGATCAGCATGAGCTTGAGTCCAAGAAGCCAAAGCTTGAAGCCTTATGGTATAAGTTTGACTGAATCCGCCAACACCACTATCCCTGTACTATGTATAGTTTTGTTAGGACTTGTAATGATATTAATAAGATGATGTTTTTATTATTTCAGTGTCCTTATTCACTTTCTAGTACATTCAGTATGAGCAGAAGTCATTAGCTCACTCATTACTGATCAAAACACTTACAAATAATTTATATCCAAATAGGGGGAGATTGTTGGGTCCATCAGTACCCAAGAATACTTAAAACAAGATTTGGACACAAATTAACTAAGTGTTAACTTAAACCAAGAACAATTTAAGTCACTGAGTGAACAGTCACTTTGTGAGTCATCTTCAGGACGCTTAAGGCGAATTCAAGAAGAAGGATTCACTACTTAGGAAGGCGGTACTCCCTGAGTAGGACTTAAGCCAAAGAAGAAGATGATGGTTCAGTGAGTGTTGGACAAGAACTCACTGAACCCCAGTCTCCTAAACAACATTAAGTGATAGAAGACTGAAGAACTCAACGCCTGAAAGAAAGGCGGGAAGATCTAGGGAAAGTTTAAGATAAGATCAAATCTTATCTTGTTAGGAAGAAACTTTCCCTAAGACGGCTAAAAGTCGTGGAGTGTCAGACCAACCACTCCTAAAGACTTTATAGTCCATTTCCATTGGTTCTTGGAAATGACAATTACTGTTGTAATTGTCAGACACGCTTGCTTCAACAAGTTGTAGTATTTTAATCACTTTTACTCTTTTATACTTGTGTATAAATAGGTTCAAAAGGAGAGAAGTTGTGTGTGTTTTATTTTTGAAAGCCTTATACTTTTGCAAAACAACTTCTCTCCTACAAAGAGTAACGTATCCCTGAGATAGCTCAGTGGGTCGAACTGTTACCACTTAAGCATAGCTTGAGTTTAGATAGGAGACACCATACCTTGTCTATTCAATCCCAAGTGTTTGTTCCGCAAAACACTTGGGTAATAGATTCTTTGATTCATTTTGAATAAGAATTTAAACGTTGAAAAATACTTTGTGTTTTTACATTTACATTTCATTAACTAATAGAAAGAATCATTACATTGTATTAGTCATAAACACAAATAGATTAACTTTCTAGTTAACTCTAAGCGTGTTAAGGGAACAACAGAAATGTATGTTGTTAAGAACTCTTGCGTGTTTTAAATAAAATGTTTGCCTTCGTGTTTGTTAATTGTGATATTGTTCCTTCAAATAAGCTCATAAACCCAAACACCCTTTTGGTGAAGAAATAAGCAATCCCAAACACCCCTCTTTGGACAGCATAAACCAAACGGCCCTTGTGGGCTGCTGTTAACCAAACAGCATAAACCAAACGGCCATGTTTGGACAGCATAAACCAAACGGCCCTTGTGGGCTGCTGTTAACCAGCTTGTTTTAACCAAAATGGTCATGGTTGCAACAACAACAACAACATTTTATTAAACAACAAAAATAACACAAAAAACAACAACAGAAACAACAACAACAACAACAACAACAACATTACATCTGAAGATTGTCAATGTCACCTAACAGCTCACGGAGTATTGCAGCCGACTGACATGCGTGGTCGGGGTCGTCGTGATTCGTTGCCATTTCAAGTCTTGCCTTCAGCATCCTTACTCTTGTCTCTAGCACCTGCTTTTGTGCCTCCAGCATGTTTATCCTAAGATCTTTTTCAGTACAGTTTGAGCACCCTGTTGGTGCAGATCCAGAACCGTGAGATGTTGAAGCAGAAGAGGTTACTCGTAACTGCTCATCAAATTCACTCTTCCACATAAAATATCCACATCCATGACCTTTTTCTCTTGGCTGTCACATAAATAATGTAATTATATGATTGTTTGTATATTTACATAAATAAGAAATGTATAATTGTTCACCTTCGAAAGAGGACATGCATAATATTCCCATCCAAATTTATCTCGTTGATGTGATGTTCTTTTTTTTATATTTCTTGCTCCACAATTACACATAAAAGGATTATATCGCTGCATCTCAGGTTTTGAAATTGGTGTGAAGATAAGATGTTGTGAGGTTGAGTGGTTTTGAGGATAAGATAACCTGAGATTGGTGTGAAGACAAGAGGTTGTGAGGTTGAGTGGTTTTGAGGATAAGAGTGTATATAATGTGCTTGGGAATATAATACCGTCGACATGTCGTCGGCGTAATAAAGGCGGGAAAAAACCCTGCCCAATTATTAGCTATTATTCACACGCGGGGAAAGTCAAAATTTTGACCTAAATAAATACCGGCTACGTGTCGTCGGTACAATAACAGTAACGGCAAAATAAATCTTAATCAATCGCTAATCACACGCTAATCGCATTTAGTTTTTGGTTTATATTGTGCCGACGACATGTCGTCGACATAATGTTGGCGGGTCAAACTCACACCCAAGTTTTCACCAGGTTTTGAAAAGTCAAACATTTTCAATATTATACCGTTGACATGTCGTCGGTATTTTACCAAGCTAAAAATTCAACGCACCCTTGGCTCGGTCAAGCCTTTTTTTTTGTCGTTTAGTGGTTGATGCCGACGACATAATGTCGCCGGCATAATCATCGTCGCCCGTTCTGTGAATTCTTGTAGTGTGTATGGATACTTTAATAAGTATATCTACAATTTTCTAAATGGTACTTTTGCTGTTTCATGAAAAATATCTAAGAAATTTAGTAAAGGGTGAGACTAAATCATAATTAAACTCAAAAGCAAGATAAATGTTTCGAAATTAAATTGTGAAAAATAAATGTTAATCAAATGAAGAAGAAGAAAAATAACACAAAGAAAGAAGAATCATACCTTAAAGTTTCTCTTTGTTTAGTACAAGCGTAAAAATGTAATACATCATTTAATTTAATATTATAATTTTAGAAAACAATAATTATCATTAAATTATTTATTTGGATATACATGAATATTTATGGGTTTCTAAAGGATATAGATATAATTATAAAATTTGCAAAGATATACATGTAATTATGCAATTTTGTAAGGACATAGGTGAATTTCTCCCTATCTTTTAAGTAATTAGCACAAAATGAAAATTCAAACTAAATGATGTCCACGATGATATACATAACGAGGAAAATTCAATTGCATACCTTTATTTTGGTGCATACCAATGGACAAATCCTCACCTTCCATCCATTTTGATCTAATGGTATACATTAATCTAAGATTTAATATGCTTAACCTTAATACTCCCAACTATATAAAGCCTTTTCTTTTCTTTTCTTTTTTCATTCGCTTCATTTTTTTCACACACTTCGTGTGCGTGTTTTCTCTGCTCTCATTCCCTCCATTCATAACCAGTTATCCCCACCCACAATTACCATTCCGATCATCATCATCGTTCCGATCATCATCACCATCACCATTCCGATCACCATCACTGTTCCGATCATCATCTCATCATCTCCATCACTGTTCCGATCACCACTCCGATTACCATCACTGTTCCAATCGACAGTTACCGTGCCTTTCATCATCACCGTACCAGTCACCATCACCATCACCACTCCGATCACCATCACTGTTCCGATCATTATCATCATTTTTTATGGCTTCTTTTGATCTGAAATAAGCGTTTGTTTCAGAAGCAGATTTGATTGATATTGTTGCGGTTGATAATGTTGTTGAATCAGTTGTTAATTATGTGAATCAAGTTGTTAACATTTCTTCTTATCAAGTTGCACACCAAGTGTTTGATGAAATGTGTGAGTAAAAAATGTTTGATAATCTTGTTATCTGCTTCTGTAATTTTGCTTATTAATTAAGTTGTTAGTTGAATTTATGCTTTTAACTGCATTTGAATGCTATTTTTGTGTCTAATTGTTGTTTTGAATATGCCCTATAGCGTATGTGTATCACCAGTGATATTTGTGAAGTTGATGATTATAAGCTGGTTTAGTATCACCAGTGATATACGTTTAGTATCACCAGTGATAAATTGTTAGTCTGTTTATTTATAATTGTGCTTTTTTGTTGATAATAAGTTGTTGATTATAGTGTTATATTGCTTATTAGTTATGCCGTTAGTTTTAAGAGCTTAAACATGATTATAATTGTGCTTTTTTGTTGATGATAAGCTGTTGATTATAGTGTTATATTGCTTATTAGTATCGCTTTTAGTTTTAACAGCTTAAGCATGATGATAATTTGCAGTATCACCAGTGATATGTTTAGCTTTTTTATAAACATGATGATAATTGTGCAGTATCACCAGTGATATTTTTAGCTTTTTTATAAACATGATGATAATTGTGCAGTATCACCAGTGATATTTTTAGCTTTTCATAAACATGATGATAAATATGTTTAGCTTTTCATAAACATGATGATAATTGTGCAGTATCACCAGTGATATGTTTAGCTTTTCATAAACATGATGATAAATGTGCAGTATCACCAGTGATATGTTTGTTTATTTAGTTTAGCCTGTTGATGATATATGTGTAGTATCCCCAGTGATATGTTTTTTATAAGCTGTTTTTTGTGTTATCCTTTTGACTGTGTGTTTTGTTACCTTCTTTTACAGCTTCTAGTGTTCTTAAAACTCCACAATCTTTTGCTCATCATGATTTTATTGATACTCCTGTTCGCACAGTTGCTCAAATGGTTCATCGGTTTTTGGGTGTTAAGAAGCCTAAAAAAAAGAATGTTAACAATCCTTCAAGAGCTAGTAATAAGGGATATATGAAGGATCGTATTAAGAGTGGGCGTGAGATAGCACTTGAGGAAAATAATAAGAAGAAGAAGGGATGTGGTATTGTGGGTTTACTGATCACAACAGGCGAACTTGTCCACTGAGGAGTGGAGCAAGCGGAAATGGAGGTGATGGAGCAGGCGGAAGTGGTGGTGATGGAGCAGGCGGAAGTGGTAGTGATGGAGCAGGCGGAAGCGGAGTTGATGGAGCAATTGAAGTATGATTTTTAGTTATTGGTTTATTCTTTTATTTTTGTGACTTTATGGAATATTTGTGACATTTATCACTTGTGATAAAGCATTAAAGTGTTTAAATAGTTTTCATCATTTTTTTTTAATGAATTTTTTGTTGATTGGAATGATTGAATTTCTGTGTATCCCTTGTGATACTTTTTCTGGATTTATTAGTTTATAGCATCTCAAGTGTTTATTTGAGTTTTATCACCTGTCATACATTCAAAATCACACACTGGTTTATATAATTCAAAGGCATTTAAAACCATAAAGAATAAACTTCTCATTTGTACATTCATTGCATAAAACTTTGTATATTGTAAATATGCAAGCTGTTTCATCAACCATTTATCAGATATGACATAAATAGAAACATTCATATGAGGTATCACTGGTATCACTGGTGATATCACATTCATATGAGGTATCACTGGTGATACCTCACTGGTATCACTAGTGATAGTATCTCCTGGTATTCTAAAAGCAAAGAACATGTAAAAACAAAAAAATAATTGCATGTATATTTAAAACCATAAATAATAAACTGCATCTGTCTTCATTTCCCAAAATCCAGATGAAAGATAATACAAAGATACCATCGTTTTTTTTTTTTTTTTTTTGCATAGCTATCAGCTAATCCTAGATGCATTCAGATTCCGCAAAATCCAGAACAAAATATAGCACAATATCCACCACTAGGGAATGTGGTTCAGGACCTAATAGAGCCTCCCGTCATTCTTAGGTAACCCCAAACTTGGACAGTTGTCCGTCACATTCCGTGGCTCGGCAGTGCTTCAATGGATTTTTGCTTATCAAATTCTTAATCCTAGTTTAACCAACATTGTTTAGAAATTTAAAATACACAAAACATAAACATAAATTGTCTTTGAAAATAAATTGTCTTTGGAAAAGCATGGAAGTCAACTAATTCTTTTCTTCTGCTGCCCTTTTCTTCATAGCTGCTTCAACCATAATCTTCATCTTTTCTTTATCACTGCTTCAACCATAATCTGAATTTCTGTGTATCCCTTGTGATACTTTTTCTGGATTTATTAGTTTATAGCATCTCAAGTGTTTATTTGAGTTTTATCACCTGTGATACATTCAAAATCACACACTGGTTTATATAATTCAAAGGCATTTAAAACCATAAAGAATAAACTTCTCATTTGTACATTCATTACATCAAACTTTGTATATTGTAAATATGCAAGCTGTTTCATCAACCATTTATCAGATATGACATAAATAGAAAACATTCATATGAGGTATCACTGGTGATATCACTGGTATCACTGGTGATATCACATTCATATGAGGTATCACTGGTGATAACCTACCAAAAACTGAATAAGACATCTACAACTGATTTATCACTGGTGTTAATCTACCAAAATCTGAATAAGGCATCTACAACTGTTTTATCTCTGGTGATAATCTATCAAAATCTGAATAAGACATCTACGACTGTTTTATCTCTGGTGATAATCTACCAAAATCTGAATAAGACATCTACAACTGTTTTATCTCTGGTGATATGCTACCTAAAATTGAAGTGAGTCACTACAAATGTTTCGTTATCATCGCAGATCTTCTACTAGCAAAAACTGAACTAAATAGCTACAACTGCTTTTTATCACTAGTGATAACCTACCAAAAACTGAAGTAATGCATTACAATTTTTTTATCACTAGTGATATAATACCAAAAATTGAATGACATCTATTTTATCATCATCACAGATCTTCTACTACCAAAAACTGAATAAAATAACTACAAATGCTTTTTATCACTAGTGATACTATACGTACAAAGCAGATTTAAAACATCAATCATAAGTAAAAATATCACTCCAATGCAGTTAAAAAAAAAAAAAAAAAAAAAAAAAAAACAACTAACAGCTTAATTAATAAGCAAAATTGCATGACCGGATAACAAGATCATCAAATATTTGTCACTCACACATTTTATCAAACACTTGGTGTGCATCCATATATACAAAATTTGTTATATCAGTCCTATGTATCATTCTTTGATAAATAGCAATAACATTGATAAATAAGCACCAAATCATAAATAAGCACAATATAACAATAAAATAAGCAGTTTGAATCACCGTACCATCATTTCGATACTCATTAGGTTCATTTTGAACCGTTTTTTTTTTCATTTATCTGCTTGTGCACTCGTCGATTATTCCATTTTTGTGTTTTATTGATAATTTGAACGGTTAAAAAGCGGTTATTTTTTATTTGTCATGGTAGTTTTTGATGATGGTTAGAGAGAGAAAGTGGGTTTTTTGTGATATGAAATGTGTGGAAAGTGAGAGGTAGGGGGTGGGGCTGGTGGGTAAGTTTGGTGAGTTGGCAAAAATGGTCCTTCCGTGTTTTTTATTATTAAAAATTGTCTTTTAATCCGACGCTTCTGATTGGTCCATTGGTATGTGGCACTTTTTGAGTATGTGAAATAAAGCGTCTCTATACATAACATGATTTGTTAGTTTTGATAAGAAAAGTTTATTTGCTTATTCTTATTTTGATGCTTACTGATGGAATAAATCTCAAAGATCTATCTATTTTGATCTAATAGTGGGTATTAACCAAAGATTTAATCATTCAGACCTACTTTTTTGTCCAAGTTTATAAAGCTTTTCTATTTTATTCTTTCATCCGTAGTTTATTAATTCTCTCTCCTCCCTCCCGGTTCGGTATCAATTGTTCATTCCCATAGAATAATTAAAACCTTCAACCGGATAAAATAATTAAGAGAAAACTACACTGTTTTTTCCCTTTTTGTAATTATACGAGAAATTAACATGAGACTGTATTGTTTATTGTTTCTATACGAGAATCATTATTAACGCCACCTTGATTTTAGGCACATTAAGCTTGTAATTATATTGTCTGTGTAATGCTAACAAGAAGTTTTTCTTTTATGAACTGCTAATAATGATAAATAAAAAGTTAATCTTTCTACCAGTTCTATAGATGAGATGCATATATAGCTATATGTGTCATAACTTATTTTGACATGTAATTAATTAGGGAATTAGCATAACATAATGCTCGACCTCATTTACCTTTCACATCAATTTATACTATATATTTATCTAGAAAACTAGAATGTAGGTACGAGCTGAGTACGATTAGACGACGTGTAATACCTGATAATTACAAATTACAAGCGATGATTTAGGACTCTTGAAAGATGGTTATTGGAGTCTAAACATTACATATATTATGAAAAAACTTTTTTGTGCTTAGTTTTGAATTTGCGGGCATTATAATGCTTGATTTGTTTCCGTGTTCCAAAGGTGTGCCTAAATTCAAATTAAATAATTATAAAATCTACTTTATTATATAACAAATATAATCGCATTCTTTCTTGAGTTCCTTAGAAATTAACAAAATAAAAACAAATTTACATCTAATATAATGTGTGACTCCTGACCTTTTACCCAAAAAAAATAATGTGTGACTCCTACATAAGGATGAACATTTGGATCCGAATCCCGATACCGAATCAGAACCGTACCAGTACCGTACCGAAACGATACCGACTCCTAATACACGGTACGGTACCGGTACCATCAATCGAGCAAAAAAAAAATCGGTACCACTTATATGGTACCGGTACCAAATCGAGAAGAACCGAAAAAAACCCGAAATTTGAGTAGTCATGTTTTTGAATTACATAACTCATCCAAACACCCATTTGGCTCATTCCAAGTCAAACAATAGTCGTATAAAATATATGGAAAGAAACCAAACTTTCGAAAAACTTATTGTGGCAACTATAGATCCTTCATAAACCCTCCCAAAAATTAAACTCGAACCTATTTTAAATGTTTTGGAACGTTTGTATGTTCGACTATCTTGGTGATGTATTTATTTAATTGTTGGTTGCGTTTCGTGGCATGTCGTGGTTTGAAATAACTTGAAAATTCTTGTTTTTTTCCTATTTTTTGTTGCATTTTCTTGGAATCCTTTTTGGTTTAACAAAAAAAGGGGAAGAGCAATATAGGTACCGATTTTCCGGTACCCGAATCCCGTACGGTACGGTACCGGTACCCACTTTTATGCTCCGGAAAAGATCGGTACCACCAATTCGGTACGGGTTCGTTACCATTCTGGTATGGTGCTTATCCCTACTCCTACAAATAGTCGGCCATGAAAGCTCTTAATTAGACAACCCATCGTTTAGAACTTGTATATGTTATGACACTAGAATAATTAAACATGTGCCATATCTAGAAAGTGTTATTTCTAATTTACTTTGAACGATAAAATTTAAATTATGTCACCCTATTTTTTCATCATGTTGTGTGTTTAAGTTGATGTTGTGTGTACCTTTTTACGCTATGTTCTTCAGGTAACAATCACATTATCAGATTGAAATCGAACCTACTAAACATGCGTAATTTATGATTTACATACTACTTAAAAGTATGTTTTTTTTTTATCTTGTCTTTTGTTTTTGATATATATCAAGGTTTAAAAGAAAGAATAACATAATAGTTCTTATAGAATAAACATCAAGTTAGTTTGTCATGGATTTAAAGATGTTTTGTGGAAGATGAGGGATTATGAAGAGTTATGATAGGGTCGTAATAACCGAACCCTCTCTAGTGAGAGGGACTAGAAAGTAGGGTACTTTTGTCCCTTTTGGCAAATATCTTGCTGTCTTTTGTCCCTTGTCTTGGGTCCAAAGCATTTAATTTGGCAGGCATTTAATTGGGTACACGCGCCCCATTTCCAACATTTCATTTACCAACCCCAAATATGTATTTAATTGGTTCCACGCGGCCCCTTTTTTTTTCGAAATAAAAAAAATTAATTCTGGAAAGTTATAAAAAAAGTTATAAAAGTTATAAAAAATATAAAAAGTTGTAAAAGTTATAAAAAATAAAAAAATTAATTTCGAAATAAAAAAAATATTTTTCTAAAAAAATTAAAAAAATATATTTTTCTAAAAAAAATTATTTCAGAATTCGATGTTTAAAAAAAATTCTAAAAAAAATAAAAAAAATTTAATTTCGAAATAAAAAAATTTAATTTCGAAATAAAAAAAATTTAATTTCGAAATAAAGTAAGTTGTTAAAAAAAATTAATTTCGAAATAAAAAAAATTTAATTTCGAAATAAAAAAATTTAATTTCGAAATAAAAAAAATTTAATTTCGAAATAAAGTAAGTTGTTGTTAAAAAAAAAATTTAATTTCGAAATAAAGTAAGTTGTTAAAAAAAATTTAATTTCGAAATAAAGTAATTTCGAAATAACAGTTGTTTTGTTTAATGTGTTAACGTTAATGTGTTATTGTTTAATGTGTTAATTAAATAGAAACACGTCAGACGAATACATTGCAGTTGTTTAATGTGTTAACGTTAACGTGTAAAAAAATAACGCAAAATAAACATTACACACAAAATAAACTAACACACAAAATAAACATTAAAAAAAAAAGAAAAAAAAAAGTACACAAAAAAAAAAAGAAAAAAAAAAGTAAAAAAAAGTAAAGAAAAAAAAAAGAAAAAAAAATAAATAAAAAATAAAAAAAAGGAAAAGGTACCTCCCTACTAGGTAGGGAGGGTTAGTATATCAAATATAAGGAGGGTCAGTATATCTTTACCGGGTACTACTGACCGGACCCTCCCTACCATGGAGAGTCCACTTACTTTAGTCAAAATGTACAAGTTTTAAAACAGACAGTACAAGCGGCGGCAGCTGGTCAAAGTCAACACACCCTCCCCTAAAAGAGGGTCCGGTCAAAATCACCTATCTTTACCCGTTATGATATTAGGGTGGAGGGAGTCATCCCTTTTTACCCTCCAACCCTCTCAAATTTTAACCAATCATCTCCCTTCACCTCATTTCAACCCTCCAACCCTCAATCCAACCTTTTTACTGGCGCCCATCACTTTCAACCCTCCCAAATCTTTTTTTAAATATTCATAATTTTTCCTTCAAAATTATAAATTTGCAAAATTAACCCTTCCAATACTAAACAATTATATATATAAAAAAAAACAAACACTTCATTAAAACAAACACTTCATTAAAAATAAAAATACAAATCCTAAAAATTAAAAATTACAATTCCTAAAAATAAAAAACTACAATTCCTAAAAATAAAAAAGTACAAATCATACGAATAAAAAACTACAAATCGCCCCAAGCCCAAGGCCAGTTATATTTTGCCGCTATCTCACGCTTCTTATCAAGCGTCCACTTTAGCATTCCTAGATCGGTGATGTGGTCGTGCGATTTGTTGTAGAACTTGTGATCTTGATATAAGGTCTTTTCCGCCATATATTTTGCCCTTTGTTGCTGCTCTTCGATAGTGGCATCCAAGATTACTTGTTGTTTCTTTGCGTTATCCTTTAACAAATCTTTTTTCGTCAACGTGTAGTCTTTGACAAACTCGGCAACACTAACCTTCGACGAGGCTTCACTAGCAACCTTTGATTTTCCTTTTCGTGCACGGTTAGCTAGGGGTGGCGTTGGGTCTTTATTTAGATTCGGCAAAACGGTATAAAATCGTTACTACTCGACTCATAGTGACCCGATTCCGAGGACTTTCTTCGCTTATCGGAATGGGAGGTTTGCTGCGCTTCGACACACTTTTGTTCCAACCATTTGGCTTGGCCTTTGAGAACTTCCCAAGCTCGTAGATGAGTAAATGTTTTGCCTTGTTTTTTCTTAAAACTTTCGAGCGCATTCGTGAGGACATCAACTTCGCCACAACCGCTCTCCCAAAGACGCATCTACAAAAAAAAATTAAAACGTATATATATATATATATATATATATATATATATATATATATATATATATATATATATATATATATAACGAGCTATATAATAATAATAATAATAATAATAAATAAATAAATAAATAAATAAATAAATAAATAAAAAAACCCTATATAATTTACCGGTTGGTGGTATAAACCGTTGAACACACTTATTAAGTGGTTCATTTCCCGCCACTTTGTGTTAAGTGAATGATGAGTTCGAGTGGTGTCTTTCACATTCGTGGCGAAATGCGCCAAAATCCTCTTCCAAAAACTATCTTTTCCTTGTTCCATCCCGACCGTTCTACATGTTGAGATGTGAACCCAAGCCTTCGCCAAAGCCTCCTCCTCGTCCGATGTCCAACCTTTTTTTTCGGCCCTTTTCGCGAATTTTTTCTTAGGAACTTCTTGTTCTTCAATTTCTTGAACATCATCGTCGTCGTCTAAAAAATTAAAACGTATAAATAAATATAACGTTTAAAAAATTAAAACGTATAAATAAATATAACGTCTAAAAAATAAAAACGTATAAATAAATATAACGACAAAAAAATTAAATTACAACGTATAAATAAATATAACGACTAAAAAATTAAAACGTATAAATAAATAAAACGGCTAAAAAATTAAACTTATAAAAAAAAAAAAAAAAAAAAAAAAAAAAAAAAAATACCAAGATTGAATTGCGTTTCGGGTACGTCGAGAAACTCGTCTTCGCACCCCTCCGGTTGTTCTCGGTAATCGAACGGGTTAAAGTTACTCGTTTCATTTATGTGGTAATCGCTTGGATTAAGTGGTGGGTAGTCGAAGGTTTGTCGTGGAGGACTCGATGGTTGAGGATAATAATAGTATTGTTGCGACGTCGAATGTGGTTGTTGAATAGGAGCCGAAAATGGTTGTGTGGGTCGAGGAGCGGATTGTGTTGGTATAGGTCGACCGGATTTAGCTCGAGTGCCCCGACCCCTTGACGAAGATGTTGCACCAACTACTTTCTTGCCTCTTTGATCCATAATTTGATTATTGTTTTTGTTTTGGCAGTTTTTTTTTTTTTTTTTTTTTTTTTTTTTTTGTGTGTAAAATGGGTGTCATATTCATTCGGTTAAATAGGCATTCAAAGGGACCAACTGTGTTTAATTTTTTTGACCCACACTCCTTTTGCCCATTCAAATATCAACTCCAACGGTCACTTTTGGTTTCAATCCGTTGCGAGCTATATACCCGTGGAAGGAACCCGCCTGCCCAGCCCGCCTAGGCAGCGGCGGTGTTCCCATCCAACCCGAGCAACCCGCAGGCAAGCCCGAAGGCCACTCCCTCCACCCTTAGTGATGAGAGATGACAGATTTTGTCAGGCGTGCTTGACTGAAAACAGAAAATGGTCCCTTTCTAAAGTGCTCGAAGACAAAGGGGATGTTTCTCCATAATTGACAAATCAGTCATACTAACCGGACCCTCCTTACATATGGGCCCTACCTATTTTTAAAGAATGTACAAACCGACAAAGCAGACAGTACAAACGACGACAACGGTAAGTCAACACACCCTCCCTACATGGGAGGGTCAATATATCACAGCCTTTGACAAATGAGTCAAACGTTTTAGATTAACATGGATGACGAAATCAGAAAATGGTAAAAAGGGGGATGACGTCAAGTTCGAATTTCTAGATGTTTCTCCATAATTGACAAATGAGCCACACACGTCCCAAGTGTCTTTTTCTAAGGAAAAGACAAAAGGAAGGTAAACATAAGGCTGGCCTAGTAAGTGATCCCAATCGCTCTTATTTTTTCTGTCACCTCAACTTTCTCTCTTCAGCAATTTTCAGACGATTGAGTGCCCCACTAAAAGCGACCTTCATCACAAGTAATAAAGTATTAAATGGCTACTTTAAATATTAAATGCACAAGTAATAAAGTATCGATAGTGAGGACGACCTTAATTAAAAAAAAAAAAAAAAGTGGGATGCGATCGAGTACCTAGTTACCCACAGTAGGACGATCGACTGTGAATCGATCTCCTCAATCGATCGAGACCCCTTACTGCATCCAACCTAATACTCGTACTAATCATCATACAACTTTTTCCAACTCTTTTATAATTAACGCGTTTTAGTGTTTTCCTGATTTATTTTGTACGAAATCCAGCATTCATTGATTAGGGTAGTGAAGGGTCTAGATTATAGTAAAAGTGGTGTAGATGATGAGACGGTGTAATTTATTTGCTATGGAAACGGTTTGCTACAATGGAGACACAGTGAATTACAGTGGCCTAAATAGTGTCATTTAGAGGTAATGGCCAATAGGAGAGGGACAACTAAGGTTGGATTGTTTTTTAGGGGAGCAACCTCCCCCTTTTTAGTATATATATATAATTAGAGAATTAGCATAACATAATGCTCGACCTGGTTTACCTTTCACATCAATTATATAAATATATATATATATATATATATATATATATATACACACACTAAAAGGGGGAAGCACTCTCTACTGTAGCACTGTAGCTGCTACAATGTCGAAACAGTACCCCTTTGCAAAATAGTCCATAAGGTGTAACTGTCATTGCAAGGTAGGTCCTTCGGGGACTAATGATGCAACACGCCGAAAATTTTAAAGACTTTTTCAGCAAAAAAACATATTATTTCCATAATTAATTTTCAAAAATAGTCCTTGGGTTACCAGTCGTCATGTGCAATTTAGTCCCTAAGGTGTAAATGTTTTTGCATGTTAGGTCCTTCGGGGAATAACAATGCAACACGCCGAGAACATTAGGGAATTTTTTCGTAAAAAACATATTATTTCCAGAATTAGTTTTCAAAAATAGTCCTTTGGTTTATCGATCTTTTTCAAATTTAGTCCTTAATGACTAACTTTCAAACAAAACTTAGCACCGCATTCTCGCAGCAACGTGCGGGCCCTCTCACTCGTTTATACTATATATTTATCTAGAAAACAAGAAGGTAGGTACCAGCTGAGTATGATTAGACGGCGGGTAATACCTGATAATCACAAATTACAAATGATGACTTAGGACTCTTGAAAGATGGTTATTGGAGTCTAAACATTACATATATTATGAAAAAACTTTTTTGTGCTTCGTTTTGAATTTGCGGACATTATAATGCTTGATTTGTTTCCGTGTTCAAAAGGTGTGCCTAAATTCAAATTAAATAATTATAAAATCTACTTTATTATATAACAAATATAATCGCATTCTTTCTTGAGTTCCTTAGAAATTAACAAAATAAAAACAAATTTGCATCTAATATAATGTGTGACTCCTGACCTTTTACCAAAATAATAATAATGTCTAAGTCCTACATAGGGATGAACATTTGGACCTGAATCCCGGTACCGAACCGGAACCGTACCGGTACCGTACTGAAACGGTACCTACTCCTAATACACGATACGGTACCGGTACCATGAATCGAGCAAAAAAAAAATCGGTACCACTAATAAGGTAACGGTACCAAAGCGAGAAGTACCCAAAAAAATCCAAAATTTGAGTAGTCATGTTTTTGAATTACATAACTCATCCAAACACCCATTTGGCTCATTCCATGTCAAACAATAGTCGTGTAAAACATATGGAAAGAAACCAAACTTTCGAAAAACTTATTGTGGCAATGATAGATCCTTCATGTTGGGAACACGTTATTAGTTTTCAAGTATTGATCATTTTATGTAATAGGTTGCTTAGGCCTTTAAGTTAGTTTTATGCTTCGGCCTGTGTAGAAGGCCCTTGGGCCGTGGCCTTTTATTTATGTTAATTATGTTTTAATTAGGGCTAAAGCCCATCCTTGTAAGAAACACTATAAATACCCCCTCCCATTCAAGGGAGAGGGTTGGTTGGTTAATTGCACTTATCATTTTCATTAGTATGGTGTAACCTCCCATCTCTTTCTCTCTCTAGATCTAAGAAGAATTAAGTAGCTTGTGTGGTAAATATAAGTAACAACAAGTGGTATCAATCGCCAATGGGTAATTTAGGTTGTTCTAGATTAGATCTAAGTGAAATTTGAAGAATTTTATCTCGGTTACTGTTCACGTGCCAATTTCTCCGAGTTTTGGACTGTTATTCGAGAAATTCTTCAAGTTTGAAGATTTCTTCGAGTTTCTGGATTTTCTTCGACTTTCAGTCCTTTGACTTTTTGGTCTTCGAGTTTGAAGACTTCGAGAAAGTGAAGTGTCTCCGAGTTTCTTAGAACCTCCGAGTTCCTAAGTGAAGGTCGCCGAGTTTCTAAGTTAATAAATCCTCCGAGTTTCTAAGTTAAGAAATCCTCCAAGTTTCTAAGTTAGAATCCTCCGATTATCTAAGCTTAAATCCTCTGAGTTTCTAAGATAGAATCCTCCGAGTTTCTTAGCTTAAATCCTCCGAGTTTCTAAGATAGAATCCTCCGAGTTTCTCAGCTTAAATCCTCCGAGTTTCAAAGAAAGAATCCTTTGAGTTTCTCAGCTTACATACTTCGAGTATCTAAGTTAAATTATCCGACTTTCACCGTTTAAGATTTCTTCGACTTTGTAAGGATTTCTCCGAGTTTTGGATTCTTCGACTTTCGTGGATCTTTCTTCAAGTTCTTCTACACTCGAACCTAATCTTCAACAACAACCGTCATTATCCTATAAAGATCCTACATCCACAAGTTACTTCAAGATGTCTCAACCACCAAACCATAACTACTTCTATAATCAACAACAACAGTATCGTCAACAACAACCATTTCAGCAACAGTATCCTCAACCACAGTATCAATCACAGTATCAACCACAGTATCAGCAACAACACATGTTAATGCAGCAACATCAATTTCTTCCTCGGCAACAAATCCCTCAACACCCAATGCAGACTTACCAACTTCCTCCTAAACAACCTCACTGGTTTGACTAGATGTGCGAAGCTATCAGCAGTCAGCAATCTCGACATGAAGCAGGATCCCTAGATACACCACCAATGCTTACTCCGGGAAATTATGTTCGGTGGTCAATTCGTTTTCTTCGGTTTATTGAGCTAAAGAAACCCCATGGAAAGTATTTAAAGAAAGTAATCATTGAAGTCCATATCCAGTTCCTACTACAACTATTCCAGCAGATCCAAACCACATCCCACCAAGAGAAGCAACTACAACTCCTATTCCTATTGCTCAACTCACAGCAGAACAAGTTCTTCAACAAGAAGCAAATGAGTTAGCAATGTCTTATATACTCCAAGGAATTCTGAATCCCATCTTTCGCAGTATTGATGCTCAGAAGACGGCAAAAGACATGTGGGAGCATGTACACCTTCTCATGGAATGAACAGAACTGAATCAGGAGGATATGGAATCAAAGCTTTATCTGGAATATACTATGTTCCATATTGAGGCCGGGGAATCTTTAGAGTCATACTACCACAGGTTCACTAACATAATATATGACTTGGACCGTCATAACATTGTACTTCCAAAGATTGCTGTCAATACCAAGTTTCTGAGCTGTCTTGGCTCCGATTGGCAAAAGTATGTCACCTTTTTTCGCCAAGCCAAAAATCTACACAATACCTCGTATGGGTTGCTGTATGATTATTTGAAACATCATCAATCGGAAGTTGCCAAAGACATAGCAGCAAGAGGAGGATATTTACCATCTTCAACACTAAATTCTCTTGCGTTAATTGCTCAGTCTCACTTTGCACCACCAACAAATCAGGAGTTTGTTCAGCCACCACATCATTCGGGTTATCCCTCACAACCTTCATCTAACCAACTGGTCCCATATGAAGCATCACCTCAATATTCTGACAATCAACTGGTTTCGTACGACAACACCGATTCAATGATGTACTCCCTCGTTGAAAATGATGAAGATGATGCTTTTAACTCATTGAACGAAGAATTTGCTCTGATTGCTCGCGCCTTCAGCAAATTCTCAAACAAGTCCAACAATCGTCTAAGGTCTTCATCAACCACAAGGAATCAAGCAGTTGGTCATGATGGAAGGGTTGAAATCCAAAACAGGGCTTCAGGGAGATTTGGTTCAGGCAGTTATATGGGGAACTCTGGGGGACAAAGGTTCAGTTCAATTGGGAATAGCAGGAACAATGTTCGTAATTCATAGAAGAGGGTAGAAATTGTTGAGTCTGGGAATTCTGGGATTGGTAATACCATGATTAAGTGCTATAATTGTGGAGGGAAGGGTCATATCGCCAGTGCTTGTCCAAAACCGAGAACCCGAGGCAGTGTGTATCACAAAGAAGCTCTTCTTTTGGCTCTCAAAGATGAAGCTGGTGGCACTCTGACTGAGAAAGAGCACAACTTTATGGCAAATGCATATTCCGACGATGACATGGAAGATCTTGAGGCAAATGCAGCTGTAATATTGATGGCAAACATGCAAGAAATGCATATGGGTGAAACAGGCCCGGTCTATGATACCGACGGCTTGTCTCAGGTGCCTGAATCTGAATGTCTCATTCACGAAATTGTATCACCCTCTGCTTCTGCATCTTCTCAAGAAAATATTGGTCAAAATGACTCATCGTTATCCACTCAAGTCGATGACCAAATAAACACCGTTGTTACCTTTGATGAAGATCAAATTAACACCGTTGTTTCATTTGATGATCCTCTTGATGATGATCACAATGATCACATTGAACAAAATGATCTTCTCTATGATACAGATCCAGAGCTCATGACCTTGCTGTTGACCACCCAAACACAATTAGATGCACAGAAATCTCAGATTGATAAATGCAATGAAATTAATCGAAACTTAAAAGCCAAAGTTTCATTGTTAACCAAGGATCTTGAGTGCTACAAACTTCAAATTTCGAATTTTGAAAATAAAGGAAAACGTGAGAAAAGCTTTGAGGTTGCATTCCAACAAACATGTGTACAAAACAAAGATTTAGAACATCAAGTACGTTAGTTAACCGTTTCCAAAAATGAGTTAATTTCTCAAAAAGAACAAGAAAGATTAGATTTTCAAAAACAAGTTGACATCTTACACTCTGAACTTTCTAAAACAAAAACAGAGTTGTCAACCTGTAAAAATGATCTTCTTGAATAAAAACAAGTTTCAAGGAAACGTGTTGACTCATATCTTGAAGAAATTGTTGCATTGGAATCCAAACTTAAAGAATTTCAAAACGTTGTGTATAAAACTAGTAAATCAATAACAACCATTCAAAAGTTAACTATAAAACCACATCCCCAAGGATATGGATTTGCTATTGGCAGTGATAAACCAAGTTTTTTACATAAAGCACTCAAGGAAAATCCAAAGTTGTACAGTGCAGAACTATTGTTTGATGATTCGTTCATGCGTGTTGTTGAGTATAATAATGAAGAGGAAATGGAACAAGAGGACGAGAGTCGATCTAAAATGAGTAATGTCCATTTTAACAAACCATATGACTACTCGAGAGTACCTCATACAAGTGAAACTTTTGTACCTCAAAAAGAAAAATCAGAACAAACATGGTCGTTAATTGAACAGAATGAAACTTCTGAAGTTGTCCCTGTGTCCAGAGTAGCACAAGTTAATGGTCCTTTACCAAATCCGGGTGTGCTTGCCCCTATGCCAAAACAATGTCGCGTCCTTAGATATTTTAACACTTTCATGGACGACATAAAACTTTTGGAAGATGCAATTGAACGTAATTCAGAAATAAAAGTCTCTACTTTTCTTTCTCCCTATGAGAAAGAAAAGAGAGAAGTTTTTCAAAAGCAACTTTTACCACACGTTCAACACCTGCAACTCTGTGCTACACATTGGGAACAGGAACTTCAAACAAAGGTTGCGTCAATGATGAACATTTTCAAAGCAAAAGACAACAAGATTTTGAAACAAAAATGTCAAAAGAAAGCTTTGGAAAACGAAGCAGATCGACTCTTGAAAAATGTTCTGTGTTCTGACATAATTTCTGTTATCATGAATTCCATTTATCTGTCGTGCAATGAAATGATTGTTGATGATCACTCTGTTGATGTTGAGATGTTGAGACTTGAGATTGATAATTTAATGCGAGCAAATGAGAGACTTCGACAAGTTAATGATGATGTGAAAAATAAATTTTCAAATGAAGTTTTCCAACTTAACAAAAAGTTGTAATGGTGTCAGACTCAGAGTCTTGACTTTAAGTTAAGATTACAAAATCAAAAGGCGTCATTGTCCTTTCAAAACAGTCATGCGTCCAACTTTCAAATGCTTGAAAAAGAAAATGTTGTTTTAAAATGTCAAATTGTTGAACAAGAAAAAGACATTGATGAAGTTTGCAAAAACAGAAATGACACTGTTCGACTAAATCGAGAATTGGACTCAAAAATTCAACAACAAAATCACATCATCATCGAATTGAAAGAGAAAATAAGAATACTTGAGAAAGGGAAATTTGTTCAAAAGAAGGTGATAGCACCAGGAATGTATCAAGTAGAGGCAACACCTAAGAAAGCATCTTCACAGACCACTAATGTGCATGCTTCCACTTCTACTGGATTAGGCACCCCTCTTATAGTTAGCAGATCAAAGAACAAAAAGACCAACAAGAAGATTAGTGTTTAGAAACCTAAGAGCGGCTCACTTAAAGATGAAGAAGTAGAAGTTCACATTAGGAAATCGAATAAGACGCATGTTATGTCTAATGTAGAATCCAACTTTTCAAAGTGTAATTCTAAAAATGATGTAACGAATGCTAAAACTACGAATGTTTGTAATGATGTTATTGTGGATGCTTATTGTGTGTTTTTCGTACTAGTGTATTAAAGCTGAGCATCAGGAACAGGAGTCACAGTTGCTTCTCTTGGAGGAATGGCATTTGGTTCTCCAGGAACCGTTGTTGTAGGTACTGGAAATGGTCCTTCAATAATTACCTTTTTCAAGTACTTTCCATGCGGTTTCTTGAGTTCAATGAACCATAAAAATTGAATTGCCCATTGAATGTAGTTACCCGGAGTTAGCATAGGAGGTGTGTCTAAGGATCCAGCCTCGTGTCTTGATTATTGACTACTAATTGCTTCACACATCTGATCAAACCAGTGTGGTTGTTTACCTATAAGTGGGTAGGACTGCATCAGTTGTTGTGGATATGGTTGTTGTTGAGGGAATTGTTGTTGTGGGAGAAATTGATGTTGCTGCATGAAGATTTGTTGTTGCGGATACTGTGGTTGTTGAGGATACGGTTGTTGCTGACGATACTGTTGCTATTGATTGTAGAAGTAATTGTAGTTCGGTGGTTGAGACATCTTGAAGAAGTAACTTGTGGATGATGGATCTTTTAGGATAACGAAGGTTGTTGTTGTAGTTTAGATCTCGAAGTAGAAGATTTGAAGAAAAAATCCTAAGTTGAAGAATAAAATTCTTGCTCGGAGAATTAGCCTTTACTCGAAGAAATAATCCTTACTCGAAACCTTACTCAAAAGATGTTAACTATCACTTCTTACTCGAAGCCTGTGTTACTCGAAGAAAATCCTAACTCGATAAATTTGCTTGTTCGAAGGATTCCTTACTTGGAGAATAGGATTTCACTAAGTATATAATCCCTTAGTTGAAGGATTATAAATAAAGAAGTTCTGATTTCCTAACTCGGAAAGTATACACAGAACTTGAAATAATTCTTCTTACCCGAAGAGTGATCTTGCTCGAATTATAGTTCTAACTCCTACTGTAACTCGAAAGATCAATGCTTACTAGAAGAACTAACTCCTAACTCGGAGATCTTCAACTCCAAACTTGGAGAATAAAACTAACTCGAAGTACTAACTCGAAAGATATCTTCTAACTCGAAGATCTTCAAGTTCTTACTAGGAGAACTAGCGCCTAACTCGGAGAAATTCAGCTCCTAACTCGGAGAAATGTAACTTACTCGATGGACAGAAAGGAAAATTCTCCAAATTTCTACCAAATCTAATCTAAAACAACCTAATCTATCCCTTGGCGATTGATACCACTTGATAGGTCACAGATTTATCACACAAGATTACTAGAATTAGAGAGAGAAAGAATGGAAGGTTATGCTTAAGAATAATGAATAATGAGATTAACATTAACCAACACCCTCTCCCTTCAAGGGAGGGGGTATTTATAGTTTTCTACAAGTAATGGAGCGTTGCCCTTAATAAAGAAATAAACAAAATTAATAAAAGGTCACGGCCCATGGGCCTTCTACATAGGCCGAACCTTAATAACTAACATAAAGTCCTAAGCAACCTATTACAAAGTATGACCGATACTTGATAATCTATAATGTGTTCCCAACACAATGCTCAATTGTGACCTGCTATTTGATCCATGGAAAATTGGTTTTTGTAAAATTAAGTGACCTAAATATATTGAATCAAGTTTTTCATAAAATTAAAAACTGGATGCTATGGACACTTGGGAAGTACGACTCACCCACTAGAACAAACTATAAGGGGGTATAAGGCGGTGCGCACAGTCACACCTAAAGGATTTTCGGTCATATGCTCCGCGCTGACCTGGTCCTCCGCTTCCTTGCGAGTTCGATTAGAGCTACCGTGAACCATGATGATCACTACAGTGTCATTACCAAAAAAAATTTAAAATAAGTGCTACAAAGTTGTTTTGCATGCTTCTTTGTACACGATTTTACCACATTTATGTGTATACCCTATATGTAAATTTTAAGTCTATGCCAGCCAACCAAGAACATGTGCTTTTGGCTTGACCTCTTTGGTCAGACCTTAGGGCCATTCCAAACCCATGGCAAATTTTGCTCATTGGTCAGACTTTTGGCCATTTTTGCACGTTCTTGCTTGGTCGACTTATTTCGAGTATGCTTGGTCAGATCTTGGACCCGAGGCATAAGATGAGACAAAACATGCTCATGACATTATTACTTGTCTACTAATGTCTTGATCAGTCTCATAAATCTAAGAGTTGCATTTTATGCAATTAACGCTCGTCGCTTACCTCTTGCCCCACTTGTTTACACATTGGTCAGACCTTTGGTAATAAGTGGGAGGTCAAGTTGGATCTTAGTCTTAATTAGTAATTAATTGGGTAGTTAATTCTATTAAGAATTTAATTATTGAAAATACTAATTATTTGAACTTTTTAATTGTAGATGACTACCTCAGTCGGAAATAATTCGGTACTCAGGAGTTTCTTTGAGAAACAAAAAATCACTGGACCTAACTTCATTGAGTGGTATCGCCAGCTTCGCATTATTCTGTCAGATGAAGATAAGGAAAATTACTTGGAGCATCCTATTCCTGCTGCACCTGTTGCAACTCCATGATGAGTCAAACTACTAGACATGGTTCGCTCCATGATGAGTCAAACTACTCTTCCAAAGTCCTTTTGGGATTATGCCCTTGAGTCTGTTGCACGCATTCTCAACATTGTTCCAACTAAGAAGGTTGATAAGACACCATACGAGGTATGGCATGGGAAAGCCCCTAAGTTGTCTTACTTAAAAGTGTGGGGTTGTGAGGCACTTGTTAAGCGTGATACACTTACCAAACCTGAAAAACTGGAACCCAGATCTATTAAGTGTATCTTCGTAGGATACCCAAAGGAAACAATGGGATATTCTTTCTACCTTCCATCCGAGAACAAAGTAATTGTTGCTCAGAATGCTGAATTCTTTGAGAAAAATCTCTTGGATCATGAAGCAAGTGGGAGTCTAGAAGATCTTGAAATTATTCAAGAAGAAGATACAAATCCTTCTATAGACACTAGCTTAGGTCATGATGAGGATGATCAAGAAATTGTTGAACCTCAAAGTGATATCAATCCCATTCGTAAGTCCACTAGGACACGTCGTGCCCCAGATCGAATGTGTTTATACGTCGATGCTGAGGAGCATGAGTTGGGGGATCTTGGTGAACCCAATAACTATAAAGCTGCACTGTTGGATCCTGAATCCAAGAAATAGCTTGATGCGATGAATGTGGAAATGCAATACATGAAAGACAATGAAGTCTGGGACTTAGTTGATCTTCCTCCTAACGGTAAAACCGTTGGTAGCAAATGGCTCTTCAAAAAGAAGACTGACATGGATGGTGCAGTACACACCTTTAAAGCTCGTCTTGTAGCAAAGGGCTTCACTTAAACCTACGGGGTTGATTATGAAGGGACCTTTGTTGGGTTTTATTGATTTGATGATACAAAACAAGAAGAATGAAATATGAAGGACTTAAAGTGAAAAGAAGGGAAACTACAAAAAGATGGAAGATTTAGAAGGTTCTTAGAAGAATATTTAGTTTCCTTATTGTATTAGGAATGTTTTCCTTTGTAAACCCTAATCCTCTAATATATAAAGAGGACATGGGACATATTATTAGGTGTGCACATAATTAAGATGTAGTCGATTACTAAAGTGTGTGTGTGTCTAGGGCGTGTGTTCATGAAAATGCCTAGACTAGGGTTAGAGTTGTTTTTCACCTCAAGGATCTTTGATCCCTGTTAGATTAGTAACCATTCTAGAGTTGATCATCTAGAATTGGGGTGTGTATGTGAATCATATGAATAAAAAACCTTGTTAAAAACATTGAAGTTCTTATTGTTTATTATTCCGCTGCTTATCAATGTTATTGTTCCTAGATAATATAAGACCTAATCAGTCTTCAGCTAAAATGGTCTAAGAGCTTATCAATGGCGTGCATAAGTTCTATCAGGTGGTATCAGAGCAAGGAGCTCATGATATCTAGGATTCTACAAGTATTTAAAGTCGATTGAAGGAGTTTTGTTGAAGGTACAATCGGTTTTTAGGGTTTCATTAAAAACGGTCTTACTGTTTTTCTTTGATGTGGTAGCTTAAATTCAATATGGAAGTCGGTTTGGACTGTTAATAACCTTGCTGCGATTTGTTCTTAATATGTTAGGGTTTCTTAACGAAACCTTGATTCCAAACTTGGGTAAGGTTGCATCTGAGGTGCGCACTGAGTTTAAGTAGTCATGATCAGGTTTTTGCCCTGTTGATAATTTAAACCCGGGACATACAGCGAGATCATATACAAAGGTTATCTTTATTGATGGTACGATTGTATTCTTTTTAATACTCTCGTTTTGAAGATTAAAATACAGGATTCATTGGTACGAGTGAATTAGGGTTTGTTGCAACGTTGTTTTGTTATTTTACGTGATCAAGCGAGTTGTATTAGCCTTGGTGAATCAGTTTTTAAACTGATAATGAACCCTAATACATCTCTTAACTCTACTGCTACAGATGTGATGATCTTCGCTTAAAAAACCTAATTCATGTTAAGATTTTGTTTTTCTTTGAATCGATTGAAGTTACTGCTGTTAGGGTATGACTACTTATGATGGGCCATATGCGATTACTGGTAACACGTTTAACTTTACTCCTCATGTTATTAAGGTTACTGATCGTATTTACAAGATTTGGATGAGGAGGAGATGTTGTGGTTAACCGAGGTTACTGCTGTTTCAATAATATTACTTCCTTTGGGAGTAAATCTATTAATGTCACGACTAAGATTACTTAAACAGGAGTAAGCCTACTTGTGTAAATGCCTATGCAGGTTTGGTTAAACCCTAATGTGAAGGAGGAGACCACGACGTCTACTGATATTGGTTACTGGCACAAGGAAAGTTAAGTCGACTGAAGTTACTGGTTTATGAGGACATGAATGGTAATGAGATTACTGATACATGTCAGATAGTGCTGCTTCAGATTGTCAGTTAATACTGCTGGTTAATACTGCTTCAGATAGTGTTGCTATGAGTTAATGCTGCTGCGCAAATTAATACTGCTGGTTATCTCGGTTTATACTGCTTACTTCTTAACACTGCTAGTAGTAATCTTAGTGCTGCTACTTCTTGATTAATGCTGCTAGAAGGTGTTAGCCTGCTGATTGGTTTTGTTCATATGGGAGATAGCGACTTGGGATTAGAGTGATTTGAATTGATGTGATTCTACAGCACCTGGATGTATTGGTTGAGTGCTATTGCTTTATGGATTTGAAGGATGTCGGACAGAAGTTGGTTTATTATATGATCTCGGGAAAATGGTATTTGGTTATTGGCTAGTACATGGTTATTGAGATTTCGGGTAACATACACACATGGGATATTGGATCACACACACAGGAAGTTTTTGGTTTTGGTTTTAAATGATTAAAAAGGCTCGTATTTGGATTTTATTGAAGAATTGGTTACGAAGAAAGTTTGTTTATCATTTATTTGGAGTTGAAGTGGGGTTTCTTGGATGCGTGTTCTTATCATATCTCAAACGGCTTACAACGTTTAAAGATAACTTGTTCGTGCTTTAATGTTGTGACAATGACTTGTCAAATCTAGCAAAAGGGATTTGCTATCACTTAAAGGAGTTACATTGTAGTGCTCAGTGTCTCATAGAAGATGAGGATTTTGTCAAGAGGTTGCGGTCTACTTATATATTTGGTTTTTGGTATAACTTCAAAGTCATGTGGATAGTACAAGACATAAGACACAAGTTTGAGTTGTTTTACTTCATCATCAAGTTCGTTATACTTAGTTTTCTTCATTAGTGATCATTACAAGGAGTCTACAGATTTGAAGAATCATGAAGATGATTAACACATTGGTTTCAGGGGAAGCTTATTCTTATGATATGTTTAATCATTTGATGTTCATGCACCACTTGAGGGCAAGTTTTTGATTCTTACTACTATTGATTAGTATTACTACTGATGGTTTAGATTTCTACTGTTTCAAGTTCATTTTTAGTGCGAAAAACTTCATGGAGGATAATTTGAGACATTGGAAGGATGAATTGGATGTATGATATTGGTTTATAGTGGTAAAGATCATATTTGCATACGTTCCCTATTTGATTATAACAAAAAGGGGAAGAGATGTGGTGGTTTCATGGTACAAAGGAAATCAAGACTTAAGGGGAAGCTTGGAAGATTGTTTCATTCATGGTGAGATTTAACTATCTCAATTTCTCTACTTCATCTAGGGAAGTTCGTACAAGAACGTGTTTGTTTTGTCATCATCAAATAGGGGAAGATTGTTGGGTTTTATTGATTTGATGATACAAAACAAGAAGAATGAAACATGAAGGACTTAAAGTGAAAAGAAGGGAAACTACAAAAAGATAGAAGATTTAGAAAGTTCTTAGAAGAATATTTAGTTTCCTTATTGTATTAGGAATGTTTTCCATAGTAAACCCTAATCCTCTAGTATATAAAGAGGACATGGGACATATTATTAGGTGTGCACATAATTAAGATGTAGTCGATTACTAAAGTGTGTGTGTCTAGGGCGTGTGTTCATGAAAACGCCTAGACTTGGGTTAGAGTTGTTTTTCACCTCAAGGATCTTTGATCCCTGCTAGATTAGTAACCGTTCTAGAGTTGATCATCTAGAATTGGGGTGTGTATGTGAATCATATGAATAAAAAACCTTGTTGAAAACATTGAAGTTCTTATTGTTTATTATTCCGCTGCGTATCAATGTTATTGTTCCTAGATAATATAACACATAATCAGTCTTGAACTAAAACGGTCTAAGAGCTTATCAATGGCATGCATAAGTTCTATCAACCTTTTCTCCTGTTGCAGACATTAGAGCTACAAGGATTCTCATAGCTACAGCTGCATTCTATGACTATGAGATTTGGCAAATGGATGTCAAAACCGCCTTCCTCAATAGACATTGATTCGCTGGAATCAACACGTATTTTTCATCAAGGATTTACAAAGGAAATATGTAAACCCGAGTCGTTATCCCCAACGAAGGTTTGAATGGAATTCGTGATTCTCGATTCGTGAAACGTGTTTGAATAGTGAAAATAAGGGATTTTGGGTTTTTACGCTAAAATAAGTAAACATGAACTAAAAACGATTTAATAAAATAGGAAAACGATAATCTAAGGAACGCGTGATTAAAAACGTGAAAGAAAACTGGAAACGCGTTTAAACCGGGAAAGTCCCGAGCCTAAACGTCAAAACGATGAAATATTAACTCTACGGGTACAAATCTATTTTTCCTAAATTCTATTTAATAAAAGAAAATTTTGAAAAAAAGAATTATATATTTTTGATAATTATTTAATTTAATATGATTTAAAAACTATTTATTTATTTATTTATTATTATTTTTTTAAAAGCTTAATAAGCACAAGAAAATAAGCAACTTTTACAAAAACAACTATTTATGAAAACTTGAAATAAGCATAGAAAGAGCCGATTAAGGTGGCCGCATATAAGAGACTTGATTGAATTTATTTTATTTTATTTTATTTTATTTTATTTTTCTTTGAATAAGCACATGGAAATAAGCAATTTTCAAAACTACAACTTTTTATGAAACTAAAAAAATAAGCTCAAAAATAAGCCACAAGGACTGACAGTAAGCTTATAAAGGAAATAGGGTAAGGCATAGGACCAAAAGGGCTGATAAACTACAATAAGCAAAATGGGAACTTGAAATAAGCTGAGTACTAAAAATAGGCTATAATGAAAACTAAAATAAGCCACAAGTACAAGTAAATAAGCACTACAAAGCACAAAATAAGCCAAAATACACCAAGGGGCTGCTGATACACTTAGTGTACAGGGCAAAAAGGGCTGTTTTCAAGCCCTTAAAAAGCTATTCAAATAAAATCCTAAAATTCCAAAAAAAAATATAAATAGATAGACAAGCTAGACAAGTCTAAATGTGCCAAATTATAGCTTATAAAAACTTATATTTAAGAAATGATAAATAAAAGAAAACTGCTAAAAATTGCAAAAAACCAAAATTGCAGTCTGATAAAACTAAATGTGGACTGATTTTTAGCTAATTAGAACAAAGGCCTAAAGGGTCTTAACTACTACTAACTATTGACTAAAAGGACCCTAGAAACATCAAAGATAAAGACTTAAACTGCTTATTGCTATAAAGAACTTATTAGAACAGTGATGAGCTTAAAGCTATACTAATCCACTCAAAACCTATCAAACCTTCACATAAGCTTTAGAATTCCTAAAAACAACTGATACATGCCAAATTAAGCATATTCAAACTTCAACAAAATGCAAATGAACAGTTAAATGCTCAATTCGACCCATTATGACCACTAACCCAAACACTCCTTATGATGAACTGAAATGAGAGTAACACTAGAATAGATTGAAATAGCTGAGTTTCTGACTTAACTATGATTAGCTAACTTCATTTATACCTAATGAACAACTTTTTAGCAGAAAATAAGCACAAATTAAGGTTAGTCCTATATATGCTATTTTTGGCTTTTTTGAGGTTTTTAAGTGAAACTAGTAACAAACAAGCAAACCCTATCAATTTAACTTCAAATAACATTAACTAACTTAAATAAGCTGATAAAAGGCAAATAAGCTCAGAGATAAGCACAGGAACAGTAAAACAGTAACTATTGCTAGAATTCAAGAAAATAGCTTACAATGGATTTTGCTTAAAACAGAATGTCCAGATGGCCAACAAGCTTCAACTTGTCCAAAACCAGCTAGAAACCACCAATAGCTTATTCCCACCAGCTTATTTCCCTTTATGAGCTCATTTAGGCTTACAGTGGACTTTCGTTGACCTTTTTGGACTTTTGAGTGTAGAACAGAATTAAACTACCATAAACTCACAATAAGCTATAATGAGCTTACATGAATTTATATAAATACTAAATATGCTTTTCAAAACACCAATTGACTAAATTCGAATTAACAGTAAATTCTTTAAACATGAAATTTCATTAACTTTGAAATGAGTACAATACTTAAATAATTGAAGACAAATGAGCTTAATAAAACTTGAATTCAAATTTAGAACTAAGTTGCTACTGATTACATACTACAACTACAAATACGACTAAAGCTAATAACTACTTAATTAACTACCCCCTTCTTCTGAGTGAGTGGTGAGGTATTTATATCTTCCAAATAGCTTCCCTGGTCTCTCTCATCATATCCCAGCCCTCCAATTGGGCTCAATCAATCCCAGTCGTCCAATGGGTTTTTGGCGGGAAAATGGGTAATGGGTTTACAGAGCTTTTCAGAGCACGTGGCAAGTGGGTTAGCATGTGAGGAGGGGGTTGGAGTGTGTAGGTGAAGAGAGCAGAATAGGGTGTGGGTTTGTCAGGGATAAGGTGAGGTGGGAGGTGGTATGGTCTGGCAAGTATTAGTTTTGAGGGTGTTGGGTTTGACTGTTTTGTTTGACCGGGGTATTAGCTAAACGGGGTAAGGGTTGGGCTGGTGATGGTAATTGGGCTTGGATGGGTTTGGTTTATTTTGGGTTTAGGATTTTTATTTATTTTGGATTAAAAGGATAAGGGTTAATTTAGGTTAGGGTTAATTTTGGAATTAGGGTTAAGGTTTAGGGACCAATTTCGCCACTTTCTGAAAATCCAGGGACTAATTATGCCAATTCTGAAAATTATCTCCAAGGACCATTCTTGAATTTAGGTTGACTTTTGATAACTTGAGCAATATCCCGGTCCAAACTCGTAAATTTCTTCCCCGTCCTCGGCTTTTCACGATTTTCCAATCTTGTGCTCGGTTTTGTCTGTTTTTGCCCTGTTTTCGATCCTTTTGTACCTGAAACACATAAAAACACAAACCACGAATATATGCAACAATATTTGGTCTATTTGGGTGTTTTTGGTCATTTTTGTGTCTTATACGGGCATAAAATGATGAGTAAATAGGCACTCATCAAACATCATTCCGAAGAAGTCTATATGGTGCAACCTGAAGGTTTTGTTAATCCAAAATATCCTAACCGAGTATGCAAGCTCAAGCGTTCCATTTATGGACTTAAGCAAGCATCTAGGCAATGGAATAAACGTTTTGATGATGAGATTAAGAAATTCGGTTTCACTCAAAATCAAGATGAGCCATGTGTATATCAGAAAGCTAGTGGGAGTTATGCTACTTTCCTAATTCTATATGTTGATGACATATTACTCATGGGAAACAACATTCCAATGTTACAAGATGTAAAATCATATCTTGGAAAATGTTTTGCCATGAAAGATCTAGGAGAAGCTACATATATTCTTGGAATCAAGATCTATAGAGATAGATCAAGACGGTTAATTGGTTTGTGTCAAAGTGCTTACATTGAGAAAATCTTGAACATATATTTCATGGAGAATTCCAAACGAGGAACTATCCCAATGCAAGATGAGCATAAATTGAGTAAATCACAAGGTGCTGAGACACCTGCTAAAAAAGAGCGCATGTAAAGAGTTCCCTACGCCTCGGCTATAGGATCAATTATGTATGCTGTGAGATGTACTCGTCCTGATGTTGATGTTGCATTCGCTCAGAACATGACAAGCCATTTTCAACAGAATCCAGATGAACTTCACTGGACTGCTGTTAAGAATATTCGTAAGTATTTACGCAATACTAAGGATATGTTTCTGGTTTACGGAGGTGATATGAAACGAGAGCTCAGGGTTTCTTGCTACACTGATGCTGGACATCTAAAAGATGCTGATGACCTAAAATCTCAGACTAGATATGTATTCGTTTTAAATGGAGGTGTTGTTGACTGGAAAAGCACAAAGCAGAGTATTTCTGCGACTTCATCTACAGAAGCTGAGTATATAGCTGCTTATGATGCATCTAAAGAGGCTGTATGGATTCGAAAATTCATTTATGGGCTTGGCATTGTTCCCACAATTGAAGAACCCATAAATATGTATTGTGATATTACAGGAGCCATTACTCTAGCTAATGAAAGTGGAATCACCAAGGGTGCTAGACATTACCGCGCAAAAGTTCATTATCTTCGAGAAACCATTGAGATGGGTGACGTGAAGATATTAAAAGTTCACACAGATGACAATCTAGCTGATCCCCTTACGAAGGCTTTAGCATATCCTAAGCATTCTAAATTGACTAGGAATATTGGTTTGATACCAGCTAGTAGTCTCATGTAAATCTGTGTGTTAATTAGTATTTGAATAATTTGGAATTGTAAGAAAATTTTATTTTCTGATAAATAAAGATATGAGGTATTTGTTATTTTGTTCATATAACTTGTTATTCCATATTTGCATGTTTAATCCATCAAATGATTTATCATTCTAAATATGTCCATTGTCGGTTAACAATATGGGAATATTGTTATGCAAGGCAAATGTGAGTGTTGGTTATATTCTATGAGAATGTGGATTGTTCCAGCCAAACTCATATGTATTCACAAGGGATGCATGTTGGATACCCCGACTTTCAAACATTTACTTTTGGATCCTTGTCATGAGTAAAATGTTGAAATGGTTTGTTAAGTCATCCTTAGACTTGAGATACAAGCAAGTTCTGTTATGTGTGGATATCACTTTTGTAATTATATGCCAAACGCTGTCCTGAATAAGGTAGTTATAAAAGCTATGTTTCGGAGTGATGTGAAGCAGCATCCACAACACTTGTAGTCAACAACGGATTTCTTACTCCACTTGATATGTGCAGAAAGATACCATGGGCCCTCTCCAGAATTAATAAGATAATTGTTCGGCCGAACCCAAAGGGTAATGCAAGATGATTCTTGATTACATTTGGTATATCTAATTAAATTCTATAACGAGAATCAAAATGGTTAAACTATATGGAATGAGTTAGGATCCATATCCATGGTTTAATGGTATCTATAACAAAGGATGATGAAAGCAAGACATAAATAACTATGCTACTGAGAATGATTTATGAAACTATATCTCAGACACCTTTAGTTTAAATAGCGAGTGAGAGCGTTGCTAGACGTTTCCATCATTGGTATTTGTGCTATCTGCTACTCCAACTCCCAAGTGGGAGCTGTTGGAATGTGAGAGTTGGATTAGCCTAATACGACTAAAGGTGTGTGAGTCTATCGGGGCACACACGTATACACGAAGAACACGTTTATTTTATATATATATATATATATATATATATATATATATATATATATATATATATATATATATATATATATATATATATATATATATATATATATATATATATTTATGTTTTATATTTATTAAATGTATAATATGCTTAACGAAATAATTATTTAACGATTGTTAGTTTGCCGTTAGACGCAATAACTAACGAATATACGTTAAATATAAAAGAGAGGGACTTGGATGTCGGAAAACGAAACTCTCGGACCTCCATCCAAAGTGGCCAGTTATGGAAGGATCTAGGAGGGGTGCTATGTGTCGTTTTTGGCTAACTAAAGGAACTCAATAACAATGACTTATTGGACAAGTTGAGGTGCTATATAAACAGCCCTTGCCCTCATTGTTTGAATACGATCCACAAGTCACACAACCCAAAAGTCACTCGACATATAATACTGAATAAAACCTCACGCATGAATTTTCATGCAAGTGATAATTATTCGCATGCCATGCCATGCATTATGGTCTGACACATGGTTATACATACATAAGTAATATGAATATGAATGGTTTCTTTATTAAGGACGAGCATCCTAACGTGCTTCGTTTGACGTGTAGTGTGTGCATTCGTTAGAGGTGATTTTTTTAATCACTAAGTTTCATTTGCAGTTGCTTCGAGGGTTAGTTTTCTTGTTTTCTTGTTTCCTTTTTACCTTAATTTGTTTATTATATGTGCTAATCATAATTGCTAAACTAGATCCATTATCCGCTGCGTACTCATAGCGTTAATGGTTAACATGTTAATTAAATCCCAACAATGCTTTTGGTTATATTTCCTTAATTGTTTAGAATTTTGTTGTTAAAGAATGTGCAAAAAAAAAAAATCTATATCTTAGGTTGGGTAGGTGTTTCTTTCGGTTAATGGTTTGAGCCTGCTATATTGTCGTCTTATGGCTTATTTTGTGTTAGGTTTATGTACTTTGCCTATAGGTACCATAATTATTTGTGGATATATTAATTTTGGGGTGTCAATTTGTGTTCAGATTTTGATTTGATTTCGTGTAAGCTTCTGTTTCGAGGTGTGTACTAGAATCGCAGATAATCTTGCAGGTTCTAGCATGACGTATCTTCCCATTTTCGATTCTTTCCTAGCATGTCGGTATCTTCCCCTTTTCAATTCTTACGTCTGCTAAATATCCTAATTTCAAGGTTAAACTTATGGTAGCCTTCCTCATTTATTTATGATAGGTATTAGTAGCAACACACGGGCAAGTGGCATGAGGGTGCTGGAACAAGTGGCATGAGCTCACAGGGAAACAATGATCAGAGATGGTTGTTGCCCCAAGGTAAATGGACTTGTTGTTATTTATGTACATAGGTTGTTACTTCTGTTTTTTGTCCGTTTTAACTGATACTCTTTTCTTATGTGTTCATCACTTTTTTTCTTTTTTTTTTGTTAACTAAGCAGGCCTGCCGTTGCCTGCTGTAAAGGGTTAATGTGCCATCACCTATCATCATCCATACTTCATTGCATAAATATGGAATGCCTAATGTCCTGGACACGTCATTGGACGTCAGGGATTATGTGCTACTGAGTGTGGGAACACACGCTTCATTGCACATAGATTATTTACATGGTCCATGTGTATGTAACTCGGTTATCTATTCAGGCCAAGAAAAAGGTTTTAAACACATAACATATATATGGAACATGTACGCAACTATTCTGATTATGCTAACTTTTTTCAAATTGTTATTACTACAGCTGCAGACAGAATACGCGCCCACAGTTAGGTTGAACATATACAAATACCGGGAACCTACATTCTATGAGTCAAGGTGTATAAATAAAATGCTTTCTACGAACTCTGTTCGACACATTTTGCATATTATTTTACTTATGATATGATTTCGGGTGCATTTCGCTTATATTCTGATGCATTTATACTTGATTTTCACTTATATTTTTTCATATTTTTATTGTATTAATCTTTTGTCAGTTGGTGTATTTTGCATTCATTCATTACAACAATACGCCGGCTGAATCAGTTTTCATGCTAAAAGAAAAGGGAGCTGCCGTGGCCAAACAACAATCAAAAGGCAGTTCGACATTTGTATCAACTGAGGTTGCAACAAGTTTTTCTAACCGCACTTGCCCTGCATCAGGACAATCAGACGAGCATAGTATGTATAAGTAATGTTGTTGTTAATACTATGGAAAGAACTATCCTACTATCTACTGCCAGAAAATGACGTCATATTGAAGCAACGGTCTATTAAAGGAAGGATGCCTTATGAGATTACCACCTTATCTGATGCTATCTACTTTGATCGGAACTGTGGTAATAAATACATGTGCATGTTCTTTTTTTGCATACGGATGTAACTATTCATTCAGTTAATGATACATATGTCTATATGTAATATGGTTATTAGTAATAATAGGAAGCTTCATTTGAATAAAATATAAAAGTTATACTCATTCTTCGCAACGTGTATCAGGAAACAATCCTGATTTCATCTATGCTAGCGACAGATGGGATGGTACTACAAATCAAGGCAAGTGATCTGTTTAGTTTTTATCGAATTAGACTACTACATATAGGATATAAATGACGATTTTAGTCATATTGATCCTTACAAATTTGTTCCTGTCATAGGTGTTACTGGAGGACCAAATAAATTTGTAACGGTCTACGTGGCAACAAAAGAAGCAGAGATTCCATGCCCTAGGTACAGACGCTTACCTACGTCATTAAACTAATTCATAATGCAACATAAAGGTGCTTGTTGTAGGTCTATTATGTAAATGGGTCCATTTAGGATATGTTTTGTTTAATATGGGTCATGTTTTATCTAATACAGATCAAACAAGGAAATCAAGAATTAGTTTAGAAAGCATCTAAACTTTATTTTTCTAAATGAGATTTAGATCATTCTTTATACAAACAGGTCTTGGACAAAAGTGTTTTATGTCATCCTAAATGTCCCAAAGAATTACCCATTTACACCCGTTATCTAACTAAGCTAACCAATGTTTGGTCTTCAGTGGTTCAAAGATCTTATCTTTATAATTGAACCAAAAATATAGGCTATTGTTAAATTTAGATGTGATTGTTACAATAGCTTCATATAGCGACCTATCGGTATTTGTTGGTACTTATTTTAAAGAGTTCACAATTTTTATTTATTTATTTATTTTTTCAATTCGTGTAGGAATATTATGTTTGTCATGTTGACGCCAGTCCAGGAAGCTCAAAGACAGAGTGAGAGCGAGTTACGCAATGTCTTGAAGCTGCAATTTAGAGGAGATGTTCTCAAGTATAGTAGATTATGCATAATACTTTTTTTATTTTCGGTTTCAAATTTATATACATGTTTTAAATGATTTAAACCTCGATAGTGTTTACAATGTAATATATTGTTTGTCTAATTCATATCATCTATTGTTGATAGTTCACGGATCAGATGATTCAGCTGTACGAGTAAAAGAGGCATTGAGATTGGAGGTGCTGATCATAGGTTCTTTGAGCATCGAGATTAATTTGTTACGTCTTCCATAAACGAAACCCTGAATCAATAATGCAACATGAAGGTGGCTTATGTAGGTATATTATGTAAGTGAATCGATTCAGGATATTATTTGTTTAATACGGGTCATATTTTATTTGATACGGGTCAAACTGGTAATAGTTTATCTGTCTGCTATATTATAAGCCCATTTCTTTGTTACAAACCAATAAATGTTGTAATAAATACTCAGTATGTGATTATTCCATAAGACCATTAGTGGGTCCAAAAACAAACCCCACTTTCCACTTAAAAAAAAATATCGTACAATGACCAACAACATGAAACAACGCCCCAACACAAAGCGGCGGACCGTCGCCTACCTTGTTCTATATATTTGGTATCAGAATGTAAAACTTGTGTGGTTCAATTTAGGAGGGTTTCTACTTTATAAAGTTTCTAGTTTATTGTATGGCTAGAAGGACCTTTTGAAGGAGCCCATACAAAAGTTCATTATTTTCTGGAGTATGGATTGGATCATATAACACTTAGCAATTGGGCCTAATGTCAATTGGAAAATTGGATCATATAACTAAGTACAAATGTATTCTTTTAAGAATAAAAATAGGAGACTAAGATGAAGAAGTGGATAGTTTATTTTTCTTTTTCTACTAATTATAATATATATACTAAAGTGCATTTTTGCACGGGCAAATTAAGAATTTTTTAAGGAGTCCGTTTACAGTTAATTCGTCTCCTCATTGGTTTCTATTTAGTGATTAAGTATAAATAGTAGCCCAACAGTAACTTAGTGGATCGTGTCCTACTTTTTTATTGGCCCAAAGGTGTTGCATGTTTTCCTGTTCATCCCCGTTTTCCCGTAATTACAACGTAATAGCATAAATCACTTCCAGAACTTTTACTCTCACACAAATATCAGTCTAAAAAACCCACCTACTCTCTTGAATCTTCTCCCCTCTCTAGTAAATCCCACTACCCTCCATTTTCTTCCTGAATCTTCTTCACACCAAACTACTCAAAAAAACATAGACCTTTTGTCAAAAACCGCACCTTTTTGATATATTTTATTTGAAAATGAATATATGATTCGATCAACCTACAAAAAATGATATAAAAAAGATGGGATAAGTGAGGTGAGTGGAGGGTTCTTAAAATCTTGAATTGCCGGCAGGTTTCTTATATCTGATAGGAAGAAGAGGTGACAGAGTTGGCGGCGACGATGTAGCAAGGATTCCAGAAGGGGTCAAGAAGGATGGTACACCCCATATCTGCTGAGTAAGTGCGCTGATTAAAAAACCAGGTATGAAAACAAAGATTTTTTTTTTTTTAATTATTCTTTTTTCTTTTTAATTTTTTGGTTCTTATTCAATTAAAATGATTTTATGATGTGGTATTGAATGTTTTCTGTAATTAGTTGCTGGGTGATTTGAAGTGCCACTGATATGAACCAACAAAATGGCAAAAAACCGTTAAGTCTTCTATGCGCAGACGTGAAAGCTCTATCAATAGAACTAGCTTCTTTAAATTTAGAGAGGAACGATGCCCGTTTTAAAATTTTCATTTATTTTTTTTACATAAACTTGGGATATTGTAATATTGTTAGGTTTAATTTGTGTTTTTTTAATGTTATTATTGAAGGATACAATGCAGTTTTGCATGCGTCAGATAATTAGAAGCAGATTTATGGGTTGGATATAGATTATAAGGTATTAGGTGATACGCAACTTTTGAGTAGGATATGGCTAAACTTCGTAGGCTTATAAACTTATTTTATCTCTGTGATTCTAGGTTCGGAAAGGTGGGTGACTCTATTAGGATAACGGACAAGTGTTGGTTTAGAGTGTCTGCTCAGCTGAGCATATTGAGGATATGTTAAGCACATTGCTATCCATGATATTCAATATTTCCGGTTCAATCAAAGTGGGATGTTTATCAGGAATTTTGTACATCATTTGTGCGTTAAAAACTAGTGCAGAACTACAATAATGACCAATTACCTGACACTTTACAGTCACAACAGCTCTGAAAGGCGAACCATACAAATACAGGTATGCGTCTGCATTATTTTTTATATGCTTTGATTTATATTTATACACGTGCATATTGGAACTGTGATTTTGTTGACAAATATGATGTAACCACTATTGCATATATAATAACTCTTAACTCTTTTTTCTGTTAGAATCGGGAACTCAAAAATGACACTAAGACGCGCAGGAGGTGCAGGATCGGGAACTCAAAGATCACACTAAGACCAGCAAGAGACAGGCCTTCGATCCTAACATCAGGTGACACTCATCACACTACATTATTTTCTTATATTTGGTGATTGCTAAGACAGTGTTTAGGGTTGCTTATTAAAACTGTAGCTTTCTTTATTGCAAACACTTTTTTGAGTCTTAATTCGGCTGTAAAAAGATTTGTTATAGGAATTGATGATATGATGTTTATTAGGTAATTTCTTGCTGTGAAAAAACCAATAGGTCCAGCAGCAGCAATGCAAAAGGAAGCTCCTACTAAGAACAAAGTAACAAATGAAACCTTATCTTTGTTATTTTTCTACAATGTAATACATGACAACTGATTATGTGAATTAATAAAAGTATCACCTGCAGGGGAAAAGCCACCTTGATAGACGAAGAAACTAAAGTTCTTTTAGCAGAACGCACGGCCAAAAGGAATTATCAATCTTCATAGCTGATAGCAGAGGTAAAATGATTGTTAAAATGATTTATGAATAATGACCGTTCATTCATGCCATGTCAAGTTTGTGACTAACTTAAGTTTTTTAAACAACAGAAGCTCTAAAAAAGAAAACGGCATGAAAACGCGCTACAGACAAGAAGAAAGCCACAATCACTGAAATTTCAGACGAAGATGAAGTTATTGGGATGAGTGATGATTCGCACTTTGAAGTTGTAGTAGCATCACTTGAGAAGAAAATGAAACGTGTTAGGAAACCAGCATCAGCTAAGCCATCATCAGGAGCAACAAAGAAAAGAAGTGCAGGTACGAGTGCCGCGTCTAACAAAATGAAAGGTTATTGTACTAAATTGGTGATTCGGTCAACTAACCTCGACTTTTATAACACAGATTCTCGAGCTGCAGTTAATAGGCAACAGGTGTTGTGCCAACAAGCTTACGAGCAGGCCATTTGTTTGCTCAAATGTGGGCAGTATATTGACCAAATAGACATTGAAAAGAGTAGTTCGCTTCTTACAACCTGCATTTGGTATTCTTTGACACCCTCCTTTGACGCTGCAGTTGAGGTCTGTGAAGGTGTTTTCCATACAGCTTCTCCCTTTTACCATAAAGTCACGGATCCACAGGTTCGTTTTCCTGTTACTATTACTACTATATAGTACCACTTTTTCTAGATCTTGCTTCCTAATTGTCACAATAGAGTAAGAATTCTTGAAATATATACCAAAATAAATAAATATAAATAAAAAAAACAAAGAAAAAAAAAAAAAAAAAAAAAAGAAAAAACAAACAAACAAATATAAGGTCTTTGTTGTGTCTGGTGCTGATGTGAAACACCAACAGTAAAGGGTGAATTGGGTCGCTTTTAACGGGTGTTTCGATGGCTTTTAATGGGAGTTTGGGTAATTTTTTGGACTGCCGCAAAACAGCAGCAATAAAGGAGTGTGCAGGTTGTTTTTGTAAAGGGGTTTTGAGTGTGTAATTAGTTTAATGATGCTAATTTTGAGTGATTTTGAGTATTGTGTGTCATTGTTGGAAGCTTGACTAAAGTTTGTGCTGAAAGAGTGGATAACATCCGGAACGTTATTTCAAGGCTTCGCGTATGTTTCATCATATAAGAATCTTTTTCTCTGTTCCTCTGATCGGTGTATTTTACATATACCTCACAGCATGTTAATTACATATTGTTTCATTGTTATTCGTGGTTATACATGCACTTTGAGGTTGTTTTGTGATTATGTAGATTATGCGCATAAAGGAGTTAAGTTGGTGATATTACAAGCTTATAAAAGCTAGACGTTTAAAAGATGTGCAAGCTACTATATTGTTAAAGAGAAAAAAAGAGCTACACATTTAAATTTGGAAATGACGAAAATCTGAAGTTGGCTCGAAGTTTTATTTGCTACAAGTAACAGCTCGTGAGTCATTTTATTGGGCTTATTATAATACAATACTTTGGGTCAAGTTAATTAAATGAGGACTCATATCGGACTTTTTGGGGCTACTGTTGGACGCAGCAAAATGAAAGAAATAAGAAAAGGTCCTTGGCCTCTTGTCTGGTCTGGGTGTGAAAAAAAAAAAAGAAAAAGAAAAAAAAAAAAAAAGGCAGACGTATACACATTCGGTACAAAACAAAATGGGACCCATCCCATTCATTTTATCACAGTCGACATTCATTCGAGCCCCCATTCGACACGGAAACAAAAGACGGAGAGAATTTTATTTTTTAGGTAAACTTTTTTGTAATTTTTTCCGGTAAATTTTTTTTAGTTTCATTATAGTTACGGATTTTATTTTATTTGTCAAATATTAATTCAATTGATTTTAATGCTTATCCTTTACTTGATTTTAGTGTTTCAGTATAATTATTTGATTGAATTATTGTGAGACATACTATTGCGAGTCAACGATTTGTGCCGAGCCTAATTAGTATAGGGGTTAAGACGGTCGTATGGTAAACATAATTTGTACCAATAATTGTTCATTTGAGTAATTATTAAATTAATTGATAAGATTATTGTCAGTGTAAGACATGTTATTTAAAAACCGGACCGGACCGGCCGGTTCGACCGGTTCGACCGGTGTCCGGCTGGTCGGCCGGTTTAAAAAACCCCGGTTTTTATAGGTCCCGTTTACTGTTTAGAACCGGCCGGTTTTTCCGGTTTTGGCCGGTTTTTTCCGGTTCGACCGGTCCGGTTCAACCGGTTTTATTTTTTATTATTATTTTTTTTTTTGAAATTTTTTTTATAATTTTTATGATGAAGAAGTTGTTCGATCGGATCTTTGAAGACATGGCTTTGTATCTAGCAACAAAATTAACGTACTGTTATTGAGCAGAATCCTCATCTTGTGTAGAGATACAGGGTTGTTTGGATGTCTGTAAACTAAATAGAGTATTTGGATTGACTGTTTAGCTTTGCATCATCAGTTTCACTTTCCAAATCTACACATGGAAGGATTGACTTTGTGATTTGTGGGTTGAACTTTGGCTTGGGTGATTATCTAATAGAGATGATATAGAATAATGGAAATGTGTATGGGATTTTATATAGGTGTGTGTGGATGAGGATGAATAATTTACAAGAATTTGATAAGATGAATAGTTAAGTTGTGTCGCTTGGAAACTTGTTATTGCAAGTTGTTTGTGATAGAGTGAGGTGTGAAGGTGACTGGCAATTGCCGGTTTTGTGTGCCAAAAGCCCTATATATATATCATGTATGCAGATTAAGAGTTGACTGGTCAAACGGTCGAACCGGCCGGTTGAACCGGTCCGACCGGTTCGACCGGTCACGGTGGAAAATCCGGTTCGTCGAAAAATCCGGTTTTTAAAACATTGGATAAGATTATTGTAAGACATGTTATTTCTAGTCAACGAGTCGTACCGAGTCTAACTAGTTTAGGTACTTATCAATTAATTTAATAATGACTCAAATGAATAATTTTGGGCACGAGTCGTACCCATAATTGGAAAGGACAATTTTGGGCACAAGTTATACTCACCACACGAATCGTCTTAATAACTAAACTAGTTGGACTCGGCACGACTCGTTTAATTAACTTGGCCTAAAGAAAAAATAAAATTCTCTCCGTGTTTTGTTTCCGTGTCGAATGGGGGCTCGAATGAATGTTGACTGTGATAAAATGAATGGGATGGGTCCCCTTTTGTTTTGTACCAAATGTGTGTATATGTCTGCCTTTTTTTTTTTTTTTTTTTTTTTTTTTTTTTTTTTTTTGCTTCACACCCAGACCAGACAACAGGGCAAGGGTCTTTTCTTATTTCTTCATTTTGCTGCGTCCAACAGTAGCCCCAAAAAGTCCAACACATTTAATTAACTTGGCCCAAAATATTGTATTATAATAAGCCCAATAAAATAACTCACGAGCTGTTCTTTGTAACAAATAAAACTTTGAGCAAACTTCATATTTTCGTCATTTCCTGATTTAAATGTGTAGCTCTTTTTTTCTCTTTAATAATATAGTAGCTTGCACATCTTTTAAACGTCTAGCCTTTATAAGCTTGTAATATCACCAACTTAACTCTTTTATGCGCATAGTCTACATAATCACAAAACACCCTCAAAGTACATGTATAACCACGAATAACAATGCAACAATACGTAATTAACATGCTATGAGGTGTATGTAAAATACACCGGTCAAACCTCCCCAACTTAACTCTTACTCGTCTCGAGGAAGAAATCTACTATATCTTAGCATGTTAATTACATAGTTTTTAATCATACCATTGAAATTCCATCAAAAAGATCAAATTTAACCTAGTACACTAATAACCATCCTATATGACTAATAATCCAAAATGATTACCAATATTTTTGTCCTTCTTAAACATTTAACATAACCGTTCCCATTGGTTCCATTTACTTTATGTTTCATATAATTAACCATGTGCCCAACATACTTAGTACACCCCTATAATCAATCTAAACATATATCCAAAACAAGAGGTGAGAATACCTTACACCTTTTATAATACCGGAGTTTTTATACCGTATGAGCAAACTTTTTAAGAGCACATAAGCCATCATATATTAGCTTATATATTTCAATTTTTGATCAATTTTTGCACATGAATTTTACTTCATATTTCAAACATTTTTGCTCATAACATACATAAGCTCCTTTTTTAGCCATTCGGAACTGTTTCTTATACATGTCATCCCGAATGCTTAATACACTCCTTTTAAGGTTGATATAAAGACCAATCATTCGGATGTATGAATATCTATCATATAGGTGTATACTAAGACACATCGGCACACGTGAACCGGTTAATTTAGCCCATTTAAATTAAATGTGAACAGTTATGCTTCGTGCCTACTGGTATATCATATGATGGAGTTATCTACCACATAGTCTAATTAATTAATGCACTAACTTAAACCAACCTTTCTAATTTCATTAACAACAATACAAGGATTGAGTTATTTCACATAGAATTGTCTCAGCTAATTGCAATGCTATCCATCATAAGAATTGGTGTCTGACCCGTGCTAACAACTAAAATATCACCTTGTGCGGGTGACGAATCAGATAGGCAAGCCCAGCATATGACTACCACCAATAATTATGACAGTTCTCCAACTTTTTTCTATGGCCACCGTGCGCGGGTGACAAGCCGGATAAGATCAATTTATGTGTCCTAACCCAACTATTATATTATTATATTTCAATAACTGCCCTTTTATACCAAATTGAATTCAACATTAGTGAAATTAATATTGATATGGGTTACTTTTATGCAGAATTTTAAATTAGAAACTGCAGTTGCATATAGAGATCTGATGAAATAAACTACGCCGAACCTGCTTTAGTTTGCATTGTGAAAGGTTTACGGGAGTGGAAAGACTTTCCAAAGTGTGTTGATCAAATGATGGAGAGTAGTAAACCAGTGGATTTATCAAAGCATCCATTTGGGACCATTCCTACGCTTCAGTAATGACCACATCTACATATGTAAAACCAATAGACCATGTTGCAGGAAGAAAAGAGGAAAATAATTGCTTCGGATTTTGCTGACAAACCATGTCCTGGACCAAAGAACCCACACTATTACTCACACACATTAAGTTGAAACTGTAGCTGGAAAATAATTGCTGATATTATTCTTTTTTTATTGCAATCGACCAGAAAAGAACTAGCTACAAACATCAATTCCACAAAGAAGAAGATTGAAGCGACCGAATAGGTAGTCGTGACTTCGTTCAACAATCCTACATTTACTTTGTTTGTTAAATCCGAATCAATATCTTTTATAAATTTTTGTACAAAGGGCATATTGACTTTAAACTTTGTAGTTACATATGTATCAAGTGTTCTCCAAAAAAACGCTATCATAATTGTAATAAACACAAACACGGCCGCCCCGCAGTAACGCGCGGGCAAACCCGCTCGTTAAATGTCCAAAGGAAAACACAGAGAAGTGGGATTTAGCTTGAAAAGTTTTCAATGATCATAAAAAGTTACAATTACTACAATAAGTCTAGTTAAGTACATGAACAAACTCTAGTTTTCTTTTCCTTTTTTTTTTGTTACCTGGGTTTCCGATTCGACATTATGAGCCGACTAATCCCAGGGCGACTACCATTTTGGATAGCCCAGAGTCGTCGCAGATGAACCTCTATGGCCACAAGAGGATTAATTTTCTCCCCGTTTGATTCGAACCCTTGACCCCCTTTTTTTAAGGCCGGTATTCTTACCGCTGACTACCCCTTATTTCGAATCACAAGTTTCATTTCCACTCTTCGACGTGCATTTAGTTACTACAGGTCCATCTATGGTTCAACCACAAACCTTACTTGTGTTTGAACTTGTAGTTCGATATAATTTCGGTTCTCATCGCTTTATTTAGGATGAGTAGTATTTTCTTCGTTTACGAAAATATTAGAATTTAATTTATGGTTCCACATACTTTATTTTTTATTTTTAAATAGTTATATCCGATTTTTAATTTAATGCTGGTTTTAGAGTTGAATGTTCGATGTACAAAAAACAAACAAATTATATGTACACGTATATATAATTTTCTTTTGGGACGGTTTCAATGTGAAATACCCAACAAAGTACACACATATATAAAAAATTTCATATATTTTTTAGTTTTCCATCTACAAACGTTGTATTTGACTATTTGACATTAAATTTTGTTCAACATTGTCAAAACTCAACAACAAGAACGTGTGATTTTATCAACCACCATGTGAATCTTTAATTCCTTCGTCAAGACAATCTTATTCAGATCACTAAGGTATTTATGATGTACAATAGCGGAATCAAGGGGTCTCACAGTGTCATGGCTTGCCCATAAAATTTCGATTCTTAGTAGTGTAATAGTTTACATAAAAGATTTTGGTTTAGCCGATGCATTGGGTTTTTATTAATGTTTTTTCTAGTTATTATTAAGTTAGTTTATTGATAAATAAAAAGTACACACAATTCTTAAGTATACGTAGCAGTTTCAATAAAACATATACTTCTTTTTTGGAACGGCAAATTATATTAAAGAAAGCATGTTTAAGCCAATCATTCCAACAACAAATTTTACAACCTATAGACTTTAACCAAGAAAAGAAAGAAAGCCTAATATTATAAAAAATGTTACATTTTATCAGATTATGGGAGCCAAATGTGACATTATTACTAAAAAGTCAAACCCACCACAAAGCTGAAGCGATGATACCGTGCAAGCTATCCTTTTTTATCTTTTGAACAGGTCCAAAAATCCAACCAAGAATATAGCTCGTCAATAGAAGTACTATCCGGCTAAGGAATGTCAGCCCAAATGTGAATGACATGCATGCGAGATAGATTTCGCAGTGTGGCATGCAAAAAAAGATGATCTCTATTTTAGTTTATCTTTTCTCGTATTTTAGTGTATCCTTTCTCGTATTTTGTAACAAATGTTACTCGCTTAATTTAGAAGAACATAATATTTCAAAGCATGGACGTGTGCTAATAACTGAATAAAATGTCAACCATGTAAACCTTCAGTTGGGAGTTGTGATAAATCATCAATTACACAAAGAATTGGTCAAAAACTCAATCTTTTATTGGGACCTAACAAAATACGTGTTTCAGAAATTGTTTTTCTAACAACAACTATAAGTATTATGGTTTAGGACTTAGGTTAATTACAATTAGTTATGGAGCTACTAGCATTACGCATGGCGACCATTGCTTGGAGTTGTGTTGCAAATTTACTCGGGATGTAAACTTTCCTGCAAAAACTATCCACGCTGCGACTTTGCAAGCAATGGTTTTGAATTATGTTTCTGATCTTAGTCTCCCTTAAAACATATGAATGAATAGAGATTACATAATAAGATGAATATGTTAAATAATGATCCAGAGTCTTAATATACGGTCGTAACATAAAAGTAGAACCAAATATGAATGAGTTTTTATATAAACAGCTAGATTCCTGAACTAAATTTTTTTAAAGAGCAAGGTTGAATCAAGTGGTTAACACCTTTGCCTTTGAAAACAGAAATCAAGGGTTCGATCTTCACCCATTGCAAGGTCGGAGGTCCTTTTCTACTTTTAGTAGAACCGGAAGCAGCCTCTCTACCTTAGGTAGGGGTAAGGTTGTCTACGTCTCAACCTCCCCCATACACCGTGGAAGACGGTATTAAGACCCATAACCCGTGAAAGACAGTATTGGGAGTTACTTTACTTTATTTTTTTATTCGTGAACTAAATTTTTTGCATTTATAACATGCACCTTCTAAAATTGGAAAGTTAATGTTCATGAATGGTTAGCTAATTTTTGTTGAGCCACATGCTACAAAAGTAAATCATAAACATGGCAAGTTGACCACCAACTTTATCAAAGATGAGTTGGGTACTTGGGTTATGCTAATCAAAGTCACATTTTATTATTTGTATTGATCCATGTTCTGTTGTTAAAAGCAGGTATGAAGCGCGCCTAGGCTCTGAAGCTCATGAGACTCAAACAATAGGGCTTTGCTCTTTTCAGAGCGAGGCTTGGGACATTCAAGAGGCTCATCAAGGCTCAGCGACTTGGTCGTGAGGCCCTTATAAGCTTAGACACGCCTCATACATATGTGGGGTTTTATACATTTTTCTATTAAAAAAATTCAAGGCTTTGAATGCATAGACTTGATGATGATGATTCATAAAAAATTGAGTAAACTACATTTTTGGTCCTCGTGGTTTACCGGGTATAACGGTTTTGGTCCAATAGTTTCAAACGTGTCGGGTTTCGTCCATTTTCGCTGACCCGTAACGGGTTTGGTCCAATTTTTGCTTGACTGTTAGTTTGACCAGTTAAATAATGTAAAATGACGAAAACACCCTTACTTACTGACGTGAAATGACTGGAATACCCACCTTCATCTTAATAATAATAATAATAATAATAATAATAATAATATATGATCTTCAATATCAGATTCTAAATCTTGTGCAATATCAGATTCTAAATCAATACAAAAACAAAACACACAAAAAATTCAAAAACAAGCTTAAAATCATTAAACACCCAAAAAAACTATCATGATCTTCAAACCTCCCCACTTTTATCATGAAACCCACCACCAAACACTACCAACCCCCTCCCCTCACACTGCTACCACTTTGAAATCGCCACCACCATTCACCACATCCAGGTGCGGCTTCACATTTTGGGTTGTCGATTTTGGGTGCCTCCAATGTAGTAAGTGAAATGTAAAAAGGTAAAAAAAGAGTTACTTGTTGCCTTTGATTTTGAACCAAGTATCAGCACAATGTTGATGAGCAAGAGCTAAATCATCTTTACAGCAACAACCCAATTGGATCAATTCATCTTGTCCATCATTATCAATAAAACTACTGAGTTGGCAAATCCAGCAATCTCTAATGTCATCATCAGCTACTACTAGAATACTAACAACATTCTTCATCTTCTTATTTAGCTGGACAGAACAATCAGAGTCAGAGGAGGAAGAAAGTCTGCCAGTAATTTCATCATTGTCATTTGAGTTGTAAAACTGAGAATAACATGACCCAACTTGTTCTTCTTCTTCGTTTTCTTCGTCTTCTTGGGAATAATAACAAGATTGATCAGATGTATGATGATGATGAATACCACCACCACATTCCAAATCAATTATCATCATCGACTCGGAAGTCTTGTTTCTTTTAGATGAATTATTTGGGCTCAGTGGTTTTTCATAAGCAAAAGCAAAGACCCCCTAGTGCATTCCTAACAATCTACATAAACTACAATGTTCACAATAAACACTTGATCGATAATGAATCAACCCCAAATTTGCTTCAATATCCTCAAAAGCGATTCTACAATTACCCAATCACTATCATCAATATCATTCTCCTCACTATTAGCATAAAATTCCACAAGTAACGCTTTCTGAGCCACAACACCACGCAACATTTTATAAGTAGTATTCCACATATGAGGCCAGTTTACACCCGAATCACTAAACTTAACACCCTTTTCGTGCAAAAACTCAGCAAACTCCCCACATTTCAACGTATTAGCATAAAACAACATATTCCTAACTTTTTCAACAACAGAATCAACATGATCAAGACACATTTGAACCATAGAAATCAAAACATGAGACATACATTTTGTTCGAGCGTTCAGGAGTGATTTCCGAACCAAACCCCTAACACAATTGTTAAAAAACAACCACTAATTCTAAAAACCCCCAATTTCTTGATAAGAACCGTAAAAATTGATTTAACAAATCAATGTGTTAGACATGGAAATTGATATAATCGAGTGTTATACAACACTTTTCCGAGCAAAGCGCCTAAATCTATTGACCTCAATTTTTAATGCTAGGAACATGAAACAAAATGATTTGCTTTGGATCTAGATTTGTTTTTTTTTTTGTATGTGTGGAGTGAAAGTTATCGATGATTTGATTCACTGGAATTGGATTAAAGTAGCAGTCTTTATTTTATGGGGTTTAGAGTGAAATGACCGAAATACCCTTTATTTTAACGGTCAAACTAAGTTTGACTAACGGCATTAACGAAATTGGACTAAACCCGTTGCGGGTCAGACAAAATGGGACATGATCCGTTACGTTTGAAACTATTGGACCAAAACCGTTATACCCGGTAAACCACGAGGACCAAAAATGTAGTTTACTCTAAAAAATTCTAGTGTTCATTTTAATTTAAAACTCAACAAAGTTTGAGTTATTTCTGGTACACGGAGGAGACTGTCACAGTTGTGAAACGTTAAGAAAACATAGAAAACATAGACCGTATGATTAGATTTTATATGTTTGATTATCTTATGTTGAAGTATTAACATTTTTTTTTGGATAAATGGTTTAAACCCGGTGAATATTGAAGTATTAACATTGTTTGATACTACAAGTGATATAACACTACTTAAGTTCAATATGTATAGTTCTACAATTTTTCTCGATATAATTTGCCTCACATACACGAGGCTCACGCCTAGGCCCTAAAGTCCCCTCTTTGTCTTAGTGAGCCTTGGGCTTTTTAAAACTTTGGTTTTAATAATGTAATAGGCGGTGTTTGTTTAATATTATGCATCAAGCTTATAACTTATTTTATTTTCGACTTATGTTTTATAAACTCACTTTTTGTGTTGAAACTTTTCGGCTTATATAAGCTTATCATATAAGCCGAAAAGTTTCAAAATAAGCTACAAAATGTAAGTTTATGATACATACGCCGAAAACCACATAAAGAAACAACCCCTTAGTATACGAGTACAAAAGAGTAGTTTACGAGCTTGTCACATTATCCGATCAAAATATAACCAAGTTCTTTATACTTTATAGTATCTAAATAAAAGAACTTTCTTTAGGACCACTTATCCATGCTGTCGCTTTTATTGATATCAAATGCAACAGAGTTGATATTTGGTGACCATTATGGCTTTTACTTTTATGGTTTTGTTTTCCTGTTTTCCGGACTATAGAATGAATATTATTCTAGAAATCTAGAAATCTATGTTTAAAGAAGAATTTGTTGAAACTATTTATTCATAAATCTTAAATTTTGGTTACAATATAATTAAAGATGCATAAAAGAGGACAAAAACTTAAGATATTGGGCTTGTAAGATTTGGACTGACAGTGAGGTTATTTGGGCCGGACCTGTGGGTCTTTTTGTCGGAATTTAGGTAATGATAAAATTGCTAATGTGTAATGTATTTTCTTATAATCTAACATTTTTTTTTTTTTTAATATTTTAGAATGGCAATTTTAAATATATCACAATGTTTATACTACAAATCTATCTCACATATTATAAGCAAGGCTTGAACTCACAACCATTTAGTTGAGGAGCTTCTCACACAAATGGGGTACCATTGAAACACAAGCCATTTCGATTCTTATAATCTAACATTAACAAATGCCCATTTTACCATTTTAATTAATCTCAAGACATGTATACATTTCTAAGTTTTAACCAGCCAAGTAGTTAATAAAAACTAAAGCTAGCATTTTATTTATTGATAGTGATATTTCTAAAATTGTGTCACACATAACTTATAAACACTTATTCTGAGACTTAGGCTTAAAGAGTGTGACATTGCTCACATATAAACTCTAGTCTCACATCACAATGTTGCTTCATGTCTTCATGACCACTAGTGCTACGTTTACGAAATGAACCATATAATGTTGAATTTTTGTGATAAAAAATCTGAAAGTAACTGCAAATAACTTTAAAAATACAAAGAAAATATACTAAGACCAAGAATAATGGGGCGTTGAAGTGGGCTTAGTTTCCCCTTCAACGCCCGTTGACCCACCCCCATGGGGCGTTGAAGCCCGTTGAATGCTTTAAAATCCAACGGGCGTTGAAATTTCTTTTAAACAAAAAAATGACCGTTGAAGGTAAAAGTTAACGTTAACTTTTGCATTTAATTTTTTTTTTATTTCAAGCAATAGTTAACGTTAACTATTTTACAACTTCTTTCACTTCTACACTAAAAAAATGAATCCCAATCAATATACCATTCCCGCCTATTGCTCAAACCGAAACGCACAATTTGTTGCTCCACGAAGAGCACCCGAGCAACAAACCGATCAAGAACTAAATAACAACCAAGTTTTCGGCTACATGTCGCAATTACCATACCCAAATCAAAACCCGAATATGATGCACCCAAATTTTAACCCATTTGAAAATTCGCAAGATGGTGTTCTTATTACACCAACACAACCTTCACCAACACAAGCTTCACTACAAGAAGTGTGCGGGTCGTCAAAACAATCTCACAAGAAAAAACCTCGGGGTGGTGGCCGAGGTCGAGGTGGTGGCCGAGGACGAGGTCATGAAGGTGGCGTTGAAGAAGTTGTTAAAAAAGTAACACAAAAAAAATGGTTGCCCGATGAACTTGTGGCGTTAACGGCTTCTTACATCGCGATATCCAAGGATCATAATGTGGCGAATTTTCAACAAGGTGGGACTTTTTGGCGACGGGTTCATCAACAATTTGTCACGAGACGTGGATGTGATGAAAGAACAAGAGATTGTTTAACGTCAAAATGGAGGGACGTTAACCAAAAGTGTTCGTTGTACAACGGGATTTATGGTCGCGTTAAACGAAACCGTCCGAGCGGAGGTGATGATGTTAAAGTGCAACAAGAGGCTATGCTTGAGTTCCAAGAGATCGATGGGAACTTTACTAACTATATCCCGTGTTGGCAACTTTTAAGGTTATCCCCCAAATGGAAACAAGTTGCCGATGGCCATCAAAGGCGTGCCAAAAGGTCCAAAACATCTTCGTCAACCTTCGAAGATAGTCAAAGTTCGGACGCACATGTGAACTTTGATTTAAACAAAGAAGATGATGTTGATGTTTTTGAAGACATGCCCCGACCTATGGGTAGGAATAAGTCTAGAGACAGACGACCAATGAGTAGTATGGAAGAAGAATTCAAGGGTTTGACAACCAAAATGGATGATATTCTCGAATTAAGCCGTCAACGTTTACAGAAAAAACCAAACAAGAGGCGGCAAAGATTGAAGCCCGAAACAAAATGATAAAGTTGGAGGAAGACCGTCAACTAACCGAAGATATTGAATATTTGCAAAAACCGATACCAAACGAACCCGGTTTGGTACGAGACTTGATGTTGCTCAAAGTAGCAAAAATTAAAGAAAAATATGGAATAACCGATAACTACTAGTTTGTAATCGTTGTTTTATTTAAGTTTGTAATCGTTGTTTTATTTTAATGTATGATTTCACGTTTTTAATTGTTAACGTTAGTTATTTGCCTTTTTTGTTAACGTTTAATGTTAACGTTTTAATTGTTAACGTTTAAAATAAAATAAAAAGCCTAAAAACTACCTTCAACGCCTCACCCACTACTCTCATTTTTTAACAAAAACTCATCTTACACATGGGACACATGTCAACATATGCCCCAACCCACACTCTAAAAAAGCAACACCACTACTCTTGGTCTAAATAATGAACGAAAAAAAACAATCTTAATTTTTTGCTGACAAATATATCCTCGTAAAAGAAAAACCACTCTTGTTTCCATTCATCTTCGACCAATCATTTTTTAATTTTATTTTATTTTTATTTTTTAAATATGCTTAAGTTGATAATCTTTATTTTTATAATTTTCAGTACATTTATTATGACTTCTGAAACATTGTTCGTTTTCTTCATGTATTTTGAGATTTCTAATTTCTAGAAGAGGTCCATTCCTCTCCTATCTATGATCCATCCGCAACCACTCATATAACGATCATGATAAATAGTCACGTTATATAACATAAGGACCCCCTTATAGTCTATAAGGGTTTCTAATGATTGCAAGCTCCGGACGGTTGTACTATGTCATTCGCGGTTTATACAAATAGCCCATAAGAAATGTATGTATAAGATGCCCCAATTTCAATATTTCTTTGTGGTCATAACTCATGCTGAGTATTATTTATGAGTTGGACAGTATATTTACCTTTGCATTTACATTTACATTTACAATATATACTATGACTTAGGATCAAACGAGAATAAATATTAAAATGGGAAGAATGAGAAATAACTATAATCACACATTAGAGATGCATCGACTTGAGTTAGATGCAATCCTAATCTTTTAAATATACCCTAATATTTTTTCTAGCTAAAAATTAGATGCATATACATATATTAGATGCATTTTAGCAAGTTAAGCAAATCCTATGTATTTTTCCTTCTATGTAGGTCAAATTTGTTGCAAGTACTACTTTGCATCGTTTTCACTTCAAAATTACTTTTGAAACTAATTGTGATGCATCTAAATGAATAGAGATGCATTCAATTCAAGTCGAAGTATCTCAAATATGTGATTATAATTATTTCTCATCATTCTCATTATAAATTTTCTTCTCACTGAATCCCTACCTTACTATACTATTATAAACACAAAGTTGCTATTCATAAGCTTTTCTTAACTTTTATGTTATATATTATATTTACTAAACTAAATCATGATTGTTGTTTTAGCCCCATGGTAAGGTGAATCTTTTTCTTGCAACAAATCTCGCGTTCAACCATGGCTTATGACGCTTTTTCATTTTTCTTCTTGCACATATCTTCTATTCGATTTAAAAGTTGAGTTTCATGTAATGCTAAGTATTACTTATTTAAATGTCTATACTTCAACACTCACTACAAATGTAAATAATATTGACTTGAATAACTTATTAAAATTTGCGTTCAAGTCTATTAATAAGTCAATCATTTCATTTGCAACGTTTGATCTTTTGATATGAAAGAAAAACTTGAATCTCATTAGTAAACCAAGGAATAATTAACAAAGAATTATTTCGGTTACCTACAAGTACTGTTGCATTAGTTAACTTGACATAAATGAGAGATCTAATTCTTGCCGAATTACTTGCATGCCACCTTAGTACTCCTAATTAAACTCTTATCAAGGTAAGTTCATAATTCATTAGTTTCATGAGTATGGTTATAGAAGTCAATTTGGAGGTTTTATGTGAATTTGGTGTTATGATAACCCTAGTCTTAGTTATGATGATTTATTATTAGTAGATAATAATCTTATATATGAAATGTGATAAGGAGCATTTAGTATGAATTTATGTTATTGAATTAGTATAGATTTGGTATGAAATTATGATGAAGTTGATATGATGACGATTAGTTAATGATTCCAAAATGGGTGTTTGGCATAAGGCTTTAAGTAATCAAGATTAGTAGTAAAAGAAGTTTAGGAGTATGAGATAAGCTAGTATGTTCTAATAAGTGCTAGTATGATTGTATTTGTTTAGGTGATCATAGAAAGTAAGAAGAATGCCTAGACCAAGTATCAGGTGAGTAACAGGTAGGATTTACACGTTTAATAGTGTATTAATGATATGAGAATTAATACCGGAACTAACCGGGTATGATAATGTTACAATGTTTGAGTATGGTAAAGTTACAATCATTGAGTATGATAATGTTACAACGATTAAATATGATGATGTTACAAGGACGGGGCATGTTTATGTTACAATGACTAAATATGATGATCTTACAAGGACATGTTTATGTTATAATGATTGAGTATGATGATGTTACAAGGATATGTTTATGTCATAATAGTAGTGTCGGAAATAATTACTCATGTCGAGATTGGCGATAATCCGCCGCGTTGCGGGCGGGCCTGTTTTTTTTTGCCGAGATAGTTTTCTATAAATAGTCCGCCGCGCTGCGGTCGGGCCTGTTTTTCAGCCGAGTCGATTTTGCATAAATAATTTGTAAACCAAAAGTCTGACAGGACATCAAGTGGTAAAAGCGAGACACATGGATAAACATCCAAAATAAGACTAAAATTATAAACTTTAAGTTGTGTGTTAATGCTAATCTTTTTAAGTAACAGCATGCTATAGCAAGAAGCATACATGGATAAATGGATGTATTCTATATTAAGGTGACATTAAAACATCCAAGTATATCAATATAGTCGTTTGTGGATAAATGGTACATGGATAAATGGTACAGATTCCAAGTATATCAAGTTACTCAGTTTCAAATATGTTGGTTTCAACATTTACTTATGCATGCAAAAATAAACCTTCAATAGCAATGGAGGCAATGCAAAAATAAACTTCTAGCATTCATTTGATTTCCTACCCAACATCTCAAGCATGCATTCAGGTTGTCTTCTAGAAACATACAAAGCCTCATGCTGTGTATTTATTTTTGGCACCTCTGTCAAGTTTCTTAGCATCCTCCTGAGATATATGATGCTAAATATGAGTCGAAATCAACTGACCTCACACAGATTACATAAACCAATGCTCGAAGACAGACACACTTACATGGAATATGAATCATATGATGTCGTTGTAATCAAGTAATTCCTTCCATTGTTTCCCAATGCTCATCTATAAAGAAGGTAAAATAATCTTATAAACAAACATAGCAACTAATGGTTTGTGGCTTTTTAGAAATAACATAGTTATAAAGAAACTATTTGATAAAGTTACCAACTATAATTTGCTCCGAGTTTAGTACCTGAGCAGCCTCATTGGCAGCATTCTTAGTCCAAAGAGCTGTCTTTTCCTGCCTTGATCAACATTTACATACCTGCTTGCCCCTTTCCTATTTCGGACTACAAACATATATGAATAATATAATCTGATAGATATTTGAAGTTTTGAACCAAGAAAATGAACAGTTGATGATAAAACATTTGGTCATAAAACATTTAAAAAAAAACATTTTAAACATGCTTGCTACATACCAATTGGAATACTTTCACTTTCAAATTCGAAAGATTTTGCACTTCATGAAAGGCGAAGTATCACAGATAACCCATTGTCTTGTGAAGCGTACTTGTTTTTTGCGTTTCGGATGACCAAATGGTTGAATACCTAACCAAAATACATGGGTGTAAGTCAAGTGGTAGATGCTTCAAGTCACATTAAAATAAGGTGTCAATTTGTAGTGGGCTGTGAGCTTGCAATTTAAAATTCTATAAGACTGTTTTGTCGTGAATGTGTATTCTGCAAGTTCACTACATCTGGGCACGTACTTAAGCGATGCATTGACACATGTTAACAGAATCGATGCATCTAATATATTGAATTATCGATTCACATCGTTATGTTGATGATCTTGTACTATATCGATGCATCTGAAGCTCTTAAAATAGGTTACGATACTAACATTTTTTCTTATATTTCTGCATACCTTTTTTTTTCCTTCTAAATATGAGTACAGTAACAGGCCGAATTACCTTGGGCCAAAGAATGCAGAGTCACACCATTCCCCTGCAAATTGCACCCGTGTTATATACTTACAACTTTAATCAAAACTCAACAAAGACGTGCATATTCTAATACCAGGTGTTATATCAACTAAATTTTAAACTATATAATCAACATGGAAAACCTAGTACTATTTGCTTATAAGAAAAACCCAACATTATTGATTATAGTAACCTCAGTTACGTAAATAGTCAGCGATTTTAATTTGTTACGGAAGACCCACGAAACCTATATTATCGAACAGAGATGAACATGCCGAAGGTTGTGCCGTTGAACCACCTAAAAGAAGGGACTGGTATACCTGAAACACAAATGTAAACTTCCGTTAGAACCTAATCAAGTCTTGCATATCATTAATCTTTGCAACTGCAACTCAAAAAGGTTCATTATCAATTTATTTTCTTTGAAGCCAATCACTGAACAAATCCATTCAAAGCAACCAAGACAATACTGAAACGATAAAAGATTACCTGATTGCGTATTATTGAACCATTGAAACCACGCTTGTAGACGACTATAAGATCACTGAAAGAAAGTAGGTTATTCTCTCTTCTTTAAGTGACAGCATGAGGTGCTTGGAATGAGGTGAAATGTATAGACACTGTCGAACAGTCATAGACCGCCTAGAACGCGTATTGGATTACGGGAACGTGTATTGTGTATGCTAGCTTCAGCTGTAACAATGACAGTTAACACTAAATTAATTTCCACCATCATAGCAGGTATTTCAAAAATAAAATGCAGAAAGAAATAATAGCATATCCAAGATCAAGAGTCTGCTAAAATTACACCAATAAAACAACTAACCTCTAGTGAACGGCTGAGCATTATCACAGTTGATTGGTAGCCGTGGGGATCCAGTAGTTGTCTGTTCATTTACATCTATACATCCGAGAAAAAAAGAATACTCAATCAGCAAAAACGATCATAGTCTACACGTGTACAGAAATTCTAAACTACAAAAATGCATTGATACAATCATAAAAGAAAAAGCAAAAAAATCAAAAATTAAGCCTGCAAAACAACCAACCTCCAGTAAACGTTTGTGTATTATAACGGTTGACTGATGCCCGTGGCGGTTCGCTGGTCATTTGCGCATTTACATCTACACAGCCGAGAAAAAAATGAATATTGTATCAGCATAAGTGATCGCGCTCTGCACATATACAGAAACCACAGTGCCACCAATCTCTTACCTTTCTGCATAGAACAGTTATCCATGTGTTGCTTCCTAATGTCATGCGAGCTATATATGTCAACAGTATACAATACAGACACTATAATTAAAACTGATGATAATTGTGCCAACCGATTCGTCTAAACAGAACGTTTAGTTCCGTAGCAGGTATTTAGGAAACCAGATTCTTCAAAACTACGGTTTGTAGCGTGCCAAAATGGCGACAAACCTGATCACTGTTACCTGTAAAACTACTCGGCTCCCTAAACAGCAGCGATGATATTGTGGAATCACACTTGTGGAATGACTTTGCAGCGTGCCACAATGTCGACAAACCTGATCACAAACGGCCAAATACACATAATCAAGAGGCGGTTCTGCACATTAAAAAAGAAGTGTAAAGAAAATCTAACGTATGCTTCAAAATTTTGGTAAAATTATAGCTTAAAAGCAACGAACCATTTGTATAAGAAATATGAAACTGGCTTGCTATGAGTCAATGAACGTGTTTGACTGGTATTTGCACGTGTACCACTTAACCTCTGTGCTTTTCTTTCATCAGTAACTGTGTAAACATTAGCAGGCGATTGAAAATTGATTCTCTATCAAGTATCTACAAAACAGAACATTACGAAACCGATACAATCATTGTGCCAGTAAATTTTTTATGGAACTATATTGCATGATATGATAGTACTTTGAGTAATACAAAATCCAGGAAAGTGAGTATGTTGTCAAACCACATGATACATCGCGACACCCCAATGACCGGTCGACGTTGTCGGTATGCCCATTTAGCTCAAGATCTTTAGCCTTGGTCTGTAACCACCTATACCATATAACACACAACATCGTAAGATTTTAATTATTGACCAATTTGAAACCAAAGTAAATATGCAATAGGACCACGTATATAATATAGTCAGGTACTTAAAAGGTAAACTAATAAGCTTAAAACATTCAACATACAACGAATTTACTTGCCTTCAGTCATATAAGATCTTCGACTGCCGCTAGCACATAAACTGCCAAAATCATTTTTTGCTCTTTGATAATTGACTGCAATAACATAAGGTTGCCAACAGTTAGTACAACTCAAGTGATTGTCCGTGTATTGTGTCAATAAAACTGTTTCAAAATGCTAATATCCATACTACTTAAATGTACACATTTGGCAACATTGTGTAGGCCACCCATGCTTCTGAAAGAAGGACACACTGGTGCGGTTGTTCCCTTAGCCGTGCTGACAGTGAATGAATTCTGGTCTTGTTGCTTTATGTTCAGGATAAGAGATGCACCTAAACAATATATCCTCATAGACATTATATACAAACATAAGTTCAGAAGTCGTAGCGTGCAGACTTTTTATCCAAGTCGCGTAACAACTCATACTTCGTTTATAATATATTCGTCAACAGCTCTAAACCTACACAAACGAACCAAATTAATAAACTTTATTAATTGTCCTTATAAAAAGTAGAATTTTACACAAAAGTGTATGGAAACTGATAAACCTTATGGTCCCTTAATTTGGGCTCGTCAGCAGTTTATAAGACTAAGTGGTGGTTTGTGCATATAGAGAAAAGGACATATTTCTCAATATAACGATGCACAATTTTACCAAACTCAGACGCCCCACTTTGCCCAAATACATAAAGAACCCATGTCAAGCTCACCTTATTAGGCGTCATTCCTTGGCAGTACGTCGGTCCTACCTTGGCCAGTACGTTGCGTCCATGCATCATTTTCATGAGAACTGCAGCTCGTATTTACTCGTCCAACGAAGCCACCTGTTCCAGCAAATTGTAACTTAAATTAGGCATTTTGTAGTAACCAAATAATGCAAATCTCATAGTTGCTATTTACACTTTCACCATTAGTTTTATTTAAGCTTATCTATCACAGTACATGCCCAAATAAAGATGTCCAAAAGCCCAGCTGTTTTCCACTGCTTCATCACAATCTTTAGTTTTGTGTTATTATGGGGATGTGTAAATGCCTCAAAACATGAGGATATAAAGATTTATAAGCTAAACAATGGCCATTTTTCTGTCAAGTTAACAAATTGGGGTGCAACTATTATCTCTATTCTTCTGAGTCAATACTACCTACGTTAGATCTATATCATAAAATCGTTAATTAAAAATGAAATCAAAAAGTTGTTGTGATACCTTCTGTCCGATTGCAAGAACCTTTAATACCTTCAAATTAACCTTCCTCTTGCTGCAACCAATTCGATTCAAATCCTAAGATTATACAAATAAAAAAAATTTAAAAATAAATAAATAAACAAATAAAGTCCTTACATCCCAGGAATTGTTTAATCGAATCATTTGGTTTTGATGGGTTGATTTGACCGTGTATATGGTCATTGCAGTAACGCAAGGCATCGTACACACATACGCAATGGAATAAATGAATAATCCTCTTCCACTGGGAATCAAAAATAAAAATAATCTACCATTAACTTGTTTAGGTACATAACCCAAAAGATTAAGCTGTAATCATACCTTATTCCTTATACTAAATCTTCTGTAGCCGCAACACCCAACGATTTTGTAAGGAAACTTGTTGCTTCATATCACCCGTACCTAAAATCACCGTGCACCTCAAAATCAATACCACATCAGCCGGCCCGCTTAAAATTAGGGCAAAAAAGATTACGAAATTAAGAACCATTAAATCCATAATAGATTTTCATTGATGTTTTGATAATGTTGTGTGTGGTTATAAGGTGGTTTTGATGTTCTGGATTTGTGTTATCAGATCGGGAAAGCGAGTTCTAGAAAGGAGTAGAAGCAGAAATGGGGGCGATATCTCTTGACCTTGGGTTATAGGAACAAAAGCAGATCATAGAAGCAGGCTAGGGTTAGCCCAATAATTTTGGCGGGAAAAGCCCGCACCAAAACGGCGTCGTCATCACCGGTTTTAATATATACTTATAACGAGTCGGGCGACGGTCGGCCGCGTTGCGGCCTCGCGGTTTTTTCGCTATTTTTTGAATGTATACAGTACGACCTAAAATCTAGTATGGAGCATCTAATTCAGTAGTTGCAGCGCATCTAAAAGCAACTTCACTTGTGGCGTATCTAGGAACAACTGACCAATGCATTCTTGTTATGAAACCTTACAGATGCAGAAGTTGTCTGGTGCGACGAAGAACCAATGAATATGGGCTTACATTGCCCCACGCTTTGCTACTGCAATGAAAGCTCTTGATCGAGGCACTATAGATGACATCAAATATGTGCGTCGTGTTCCTGCTGTTACAACTGCAACTGGTTTCTACACCGTTCACACAAGAGAACAGACAGAACTTGTACAGAAACCCTTACAGCAAGAACCCGTCACGAACCCTGCAGCTGTATAAAGTCCTCATGTTAGTATGTATACATGTCCACATCTGGCTGGAATCTGCTATAAAATGTTAATGGTAATAATCAGTATTAGCTTCAAACCTGTACAAAAGCTTCCACCAACAGCTGATATACTGGTTAGCAGCCCCTTCAACATACTAATTATCATCCTGAAACCGGGCTTCATAGCTTAAGTTATTTCATAAGCATACTTACATACCCAAATACAACGCAACCATTTCCGCAGCCAATATTCAATCCTAATCTTAGTCAAACTGAACGTAATATCATCTTGGATATGTGGATTCCTCTCAAATCTGCAATTCTTGTACAGGTGTGCTTTGAGGAGAAGCGTTAATCTTATATCGAAATGACCTATTCCATTTTCCACCATATGTGACTTGAAATTGTATCGACTAAGTCGGTCCATGCTGTAGTGACACATGCTGCAAATTAATAAAAAAAAAATCACGATGACCTGCATTAATTAGAAGAATACATGAAATACACATTTTTTTTAATTATTAATTCACTTTTTTTATTTGTATTGCATATGATAAGAACACACGTATAGTTTTCTGATAATAACTAAAGAAAATTGCAAAAACAATGGTTGTTCTTATCAGACAACTACAGTATATGTGTGTTCTTATCATATGCAATACACATGTTTTTGAATTATTAATCAAGTGGTCAACCACCATCTTGGCTGCCTCGCCACCACCACATATCACCACCACACATCACCAGTTCAACCACAGCCTAACCCACCATTCCAAAAACAATGGTTGCAAACTAATTTAAAATAATTCATACCATTTAGTCTCTAAAGGTGACTTTAAAAGCAACAGCAGATCCTGTTTTAGCCTTGTCAAAGTCTCTCCCCTTCTTCCGTATCCTACTATCTTCAACCTGTAGAATCATCGTAAAGTAAGAAAACAGTAATTGCAAATACTTACTAACATAGAATCATCATAAAGTAAGAAAAGTAATTGGAGAAGATGAAGAAAGATGAATTATTTTAAATTAGTATGAATTATTTTAAAGTCATACCATTTACCAGCAATTGCAAATAGTTACTAACATAGAATCATCACAAAAATTCAGGAGAAATGTGATCATATCCCGAGGACGAAGATAAAGAACCGACTGCCCATTTTCTGCAGCCGAGATGAAGCAAATTTGACCTTAGAAGTTTTCTTGGAGAAAAAAAGTCTGAAGCTTCGGAGTATAAACAGGATCTCTTACCAGCAACCTCACATCTCTAGCAGAAATAGCAAGTGATAACCATCAGTATGATAACGCATAAATCAATATTTAATTTTGCAATTATAAAAGTAGACCTATGTTTCTCCTGTTATTTGCAGACCTGTACCTTGTTGAAAATTTTAAATCAAAGTTTCACTGGCTTTCTGTTTTTCCTACTTTAGATGATTGGTACAAAGCAACGATTAGGATAATAGCAGACCTAATTACAAACATGCTACATTTTTCATTTTTTTCAATTTTCTTGATATTGTCTCACTTGTTGCCTCTCGTCACATTGACAGATTCAGGAGTCCTATTAATAACATTTGCTCCAATTTTTAAGCCACATGTTTGCTACAGTTTGTATGGGGTTTAATGTCCAAAATAAGTGAACATCTACTTAAGTTATTAAACATTTCCTAATTCAATTCGTCAACCTAAGATGGAGATTGGAGGCCCCCCCTTATGAATACATAGCTGCTAATGTTGTCAATAACTTATCTAATATAGGCTTCAATGATGGCCTTCTGTCATCCTTCTTATATATTGAAAGTTGGTTAGTTCTATACTTCATCATCAACATTAAAAAAAAAAATTAAAAAAAAAAAAAAAAAAAAAAAAAACTTTAATTAGGTAAACTGTTTCATTCAATTAGACTTGATATCAATAGTCGTTACCTTCAAAGGAAGCAATGAATCTGCGTGTCTGCTAAAACAGGTGACCAATACGCTGCCCATCACATCAGCCAGAGCCGTTTTGAAACAGTAGCTGTAACAAAAGAGCTGGCTTGTTGTCGTCACCTAGTCGAATATTGTCAGGAGTTGGCTGTTGGTATGCAACCTCACCTCAAACCTCAGCAGCTGGGCACGATACCTCCGCATCAGGTACTCTCGGGCACCTTTTCGGCTGGAACAACGCAGGAACACATGTTGGCATGGACTGGCGTAGGGTTTCTGAAAATAAGACAAACCTGACATGTTAGATCTTGATAGTTAACTGGTTTAAAATACAAAAATAAATATGTAATACCAGCCAATGTATCAACGTCGCAGTCTGCATCACCTTGAGTAACAACACTCCCCTCATGTATAGATGCAAATCCTGGATCACCATCCAGAATTAAGTAGTTGAAAAGCCATACGAACTTTCAGATGTCAGTTCAAAATTCAATGCATAGAAAAAATGAAAACAATATACCTAAACAAAGTTCCTGCCGCTGCCTTTTCAGTCTCGAATTCTGACAATGCGTGTGTGAGACTTGGTCTTCCATACGCCTTTTTCCTTTGTTCGTTGTAGTATACGTTGAACGTCCACTACTTCCCGCAAGTTGCAGGCACTCATTTGTGTTTTCTTCAGCTGAATGCTGTCCATGAGAGTTGTTGACAGCCTGTCTAGAAACAGTTCCGCTATCAAAGTTCAATACAACCAGGCCACAACTCACGCCTGCACATGGTAGTACAAAAAACCGGAAAGTCAGGTGCACCACTTTCATTCATACTATAGCGTGACAAACATTCCACAGGAACCAACCATTACCTAAATAAGGTTGCTGCAACTGTTCAGCCGTCGAAGGCAAGAAGGAGACATTAGCTGTAGAAGATAGCGAAGGCACATTCATTAAACAACAACTGTCACCATCTGCTGCTGAAACGTCGTCTGAAGCTACACGTGAACAAAATGTCGCATTAGTTAAAGACAGTATACAACTAAATAAAACATGAAATTATAGGAACGTAAAAACATTAGTTTACCAGAACTTTCGCCACCCACACAACCAGTGGACGCAAACCTTTTTGGACAACTGATGTGTGTCGGCGTGATACCTTCATCAGCCTTTCTCTTTAAGCACTTGTCCGAGCCTCGTTCAGGAGACAATCGGCTGTTGACAACATCAGAATAAAGGAAGGGCACTGAATCCTGTTGATGTTCAATGCTACTAAGCGTGGGCTGCCTAGCAACATTGGAAGACTCCATGTGCTGTACAGATCTTTCTTGTTCGTTCGTAACAACAGTGCTGTGTCCGTGCACGTACACCCAAGGTAAGACAGCTGTTGAGTGTGGAAAACTTTGTGGATCCAATCTCTGCAACATGGTTAGAGAGTGAATGAATTAGAACAAACAAATAATACATATGTCAGCTCAATAATTCTAGATTCAAATTTACGGTGTTTACATCTTAAATTTGAGAGAACATCATTTAGTTGGAAATCTACAGACTTTATAAGTATGATGACGAACAGTTGTCAGTATACATCAGATGTACTAATTTACCTTTGCAATCGCAAACAACTTCCATAGACTTTTCTGCAATCTGAGCCAAATGATGATTTCCAGGATAGTCGTGAAGATAAATGATCTCATCAAGTTGCCTAAACTTCCCTTGATCATCTCCGTTCTGCATCAACCACACAATTCCAGATATTAGAGATCCTAGTATAGATGGTCGATAAATATGCAAGTGTAGTAACAAAAGCTTGTAAACAACATATGATGTTTGAAATTCTTTAATAAAAACTGCTCCTATTTATGAAAGAACAGTCATACATAAGCAATTTGTTGTGATTTTGGGTTACCTCGCTTGACAGCTACTTTTGTTCCATCACTCAAAACACCTTTGTATAAGCTATATGCAAAAGTAGCTGTAACTTTTTTCTGAAACTGAAATACCATCCGAAAACACAACTGAGAGTTGACATATCTGATACGATAAATTTAGACAATCGTCACTATTCCTGCAATCTCATCTAGTTCAGCAGCTTCCTACCTATACATATCACCAAGTTATAATCATATAAAACAAAAATTATGCAAAAAGTATATACGAATGATCAAAAGTTATGGTATCGCTCTTCAACTCAGGTATGTCTACTTACGTGTACATATATTGGTTTTAGTCTCATCATTAATAAAACCCCATTGTGTATCATTTGGCACGGAAGTAGACATACCTGTTATCCACAAAGGTTTTAGTCTTGTGTATCTACTTAATAGTATAACATCAACCTGTTATCCACAAAGGGCTAATTAGGTCCTTCCCTCCCATCAAACAGTATTCTACATGGTCGTTCAATTTGCATTTCGTTGACAGCCAAATAAGCAACGATAATCATACTCCTTAAACTATTTAAGGCATTAGAAGTGCGCATATCTACTTATGTTGAAGTGCAAACTGAAATCCCACAATGTCCATATGACTGTCCATCTTCCCAGATATGACAAACTGATACTACGCTACAATCGATTAGAATATCCAATTTAATAATTAATGGTATCATGTTCAATTATGACGATATTGGACTCTCTTCAAAGAGACAACAAAAAATACAAGGCTAATCAGAATAGAACATGGAATGGGATTGATAAATCGTATCTACAACATTGTCTTAAATTGAGCAAATTCCCTGAAGACGCCACAAACTAAAATTAGGCAAATTACCTGAAGACGCCGCACATATCTCTTTGTATATCCCAAATCATTAACCAATGGAACTTCCAATGCTTTCGTCAACTGAAGCAACAAACCTGAAACATAAACCCAAATCTTTTAGATATTGTAATATACTTTGCAATATGGTGACCAACCCGACATAATATGTGAACCAAAACACCTTTTTTCCTTATCGATTTCAGTCGTTTAAGCCGGTGCTACCTGTCCTGAAGCCCAAAGCAATAGTTTTCCAGAACCTGTTGCCAGCATTCCACTCTTGTTCGAGCTATCATACAACAACACTCATTAAAATCAGTAACTAATATTAATTAAACTTGATAAACTTTAGGTATAATGATAAACTTACAAAAATAATGGGATTTGAGAATGATATGTGTTTGCATAAATTTGTTTATCGAACATCGTATATGGTCTCCTCACTTCCGTCGGCTATGTATGTGTATGTGGAATGTAGAAGAATGAAGATTGTTCTGGAATCCGATGGCTGTGTTGCTATCATAAGGGAAAGGCGGCAAATTTTTTGGGTTGGGCCGGACAATACGATTGGGGCTAACTTAGGCTGTAGAACTGTAGCGGCGTCACTGTAGATTGAGTGACGTCGTTTTACATGACAAATAATATATATAGTAATGTCCTGTATGGAACCCGTGCTATATACACTCGTGTCCTGTGTGGAACTCGTGCTTTAATTTATGCACTCATCGCTTCTAAATTCAAGATTAATTTAATGTTCTTGTACACGACATAACTGTGATATCCCATAACTGTAACGATGTGAAAAACGAAATATCTACAACAACGGGCGACCGTTACAAACCTTGTTTTTAATAATTATGAATCAAAAAGTTGATAAACTTAATCTCTGATGGGACAAATGATAAAGCAGTATATTAAAGTATTTAATCTTGAAAACAAAAGGAAATAGACCTTTAGATTTAGGATATACAATAAAGGCTGAGTTGAATACGACCCAATATAGGTTAGAATAAGACATTACGCTTGTTTAAGCCAATTGTTGTTTTCGTAATTAATTCTTAAACGAGGCAAGCCTCTTATATATGACGCAGGTATCAGGTACCCTAAATTTTCCCCGAAACTCCATCCTATGTCACATCGCTCCCTACAAAGAGAACGACCAATGCCGAAAATGTAGCCTTTCTCATAAGAAGAAATTATAGCTATCCCACCCTTAAAATCCAAGAGAAATAAAGAACAAAAGCTTCGTATATGACGAACTTTTTGGACAAACTACATTTTACTTATAAATTGTTGTTTGCAAGCAAGAGGATTTGCTTGGAAATTTCTACAATACTTAATCACATTTGATGCAGATCTAGCATGAGTCTTTGTCAAGTGGCATGATGTCTCCTGTCAAGTGGCGTGTAATTAATTGACTTATTCATGGGTAATAAATATTATTGGTTCAGCCCACAATAAAAATTCAGCAGTATCGAATTTTAGTCTCAATACTCAGCACGTTAGTACGGTTGGATTCTTACATCACCATTTAATGTGTCTAAATGTCAACGTTTTTTCAATTCTTACATCTATTATTTAGTTTACGTTATTGATCTTTTCTCGTATGATTCATCCGTCTCAAAATATAAGTTCATTTTTTACTTTTCAAAGTATTTTTTTTCCGACTATGACCTTAATTATATTTTTTCATGTTATACAATACTTGATGAAAAATATACAAATGAAAATATATTTAAAACAAAAATCCATTTATATATTTTGCTTCAAGTATTATATAACTCGAAAAAAATAATTAAGGTAAAAGTTGTAAAAAAACTTTTGAAAAGTCAAAACGGGTTATATTTTGGGACGGAGGGAGTATTAAGTTTTTTGTTTGCATAGTTTTTTTGTACTTAGTACGTACTTTTACATAGATCTTACGACATTAAAGTAAGTTTTTTAATGTGTAAGATAAATAGGCATAGGTTTTTATGCAAATAAAGTTGATACTCTTTTTATAGGATATATTCAAATGCATGTGCGAGTTTAGGTAAGGAATCGTCATATTAAGTACAAACACATCACGAGTACGTGATTTTCTTACACCAATTTGTTACATCTACATAGTGAACCATACGTGTAACTAAACTCGTTGATTTAATTTACCCATCCGATTTATCAATCAGTAGTTACTCCGTATCAAGATAGAAATAGTTTTAGGCCGGTAAACCTAATTACTATAGACCACGGAAATCAAAATGAAGGATCGAACCAAGAGTCTAGTGTCCTATCTAGATGAATCAAGAATAACTAATTAAATGCGAAAGTATTTAAGACTTGCCTATAATAACTAACCGAATGGTATTTGACTTACATGATTTTTACGACATTATGACTAACAACAAGATCGATGTCAATGGGTTGTTTAGTACTTGGGAGGTAATGTTTTAGGGGTGGCAATTCGGGTCGGGTTCGGGTTCACGGGTTCGGGTTATCGGGTTCGCGGGTAAGAAACCTTCAACCCGAACCTGACCCGTTTAATAAACGGGTCAATCAGGTCGACCCAAAACCGACCTGAAACCTATTTAGTCTCAACCCTAACCTGCTAATTTTCGGGTCGGTCTCAGGTCGGGTTTCGGGTCATGTAGGAAATTGTGGCAATTCGGGTTCACGGGTTCGGGTTCGCGGGTTCGCGGGTCAGAAACCTTCAACCCGAACCTGACTCGTTTAATAAACGGGTCAATCAGGTCGACCCAAAACCGACCTGAAACCTATTTAGTCTCAACCCTAACCTGCTAATTTTCGTGTCGGTCTCAGGTCGGGTTTCGGGTTTCGGGTCGTGTCGGAAATTGCCAATGGGTTGTCCCCTACTTGGGAGGTAATGTTTTTGGTGTAGATATGCAATCAGGTTTAATCTATTTAAACTATAACTAGCAAGGAGATAGAAATGCAAGAGATCATTACACTAACTTGTTACAGGCAGAAATAGGATCATCAGAACTCCTATCTAACGAAATCGGATTGATCTTTGTATATATATGAAGAATCCATGATCGAGTGCCACAAGAGTTAGTTAGTTCTAATGACACGCGTAAGTTATAACGTTGGGTCTGTCATCACGCGTAAATTAGTTAGTTCAAATGACAAAACTTCGTTGATCGAAATGGTAACGCGTTCTTAGCATAGATGAATGATCGATCATGAGTTGATGACCAAGTCACATGAAATAAATCAACCACCATGACGTAAATATACACACAAGTCACAAGCCTACTATACCATCTTCTTTTTTATATATAAGTTCCAATGCATTCCCTTTCAAACCATGCAACTTCAATTCCCTTAATGTTGTGCACATGTACGTAACACTTTAAAAAACTTGTACAATTGATTCATACCTAGTTGCATAACACCATGGAACTCACCTCTTTGCCTCTCCACCGGTGCCTCCAACTTACCTTTTTCGTCCTCCTATCCATCACGCTCCTCCTCCCTATCACCACCACCATCTTCCAATTCCTTACCACCCACCTCCTCATTACCACCTTAACAACTCTAAGTGCTACTATCCTCCTCATTATCCGCCATAAAACCCAACCATTCCCTATTTTCCTCCTCAACTACTCATGTTTCAAACCACCTAATGACCGAAAATGCACGTATGATTTAGCTAATAATTTCGTGCTGCAAAGTAGCCGGTTCAGCTCTGCTGAACCGGTTACTTTCATGCGAAATATTTACTTAAAATCAGGCTTAGGAAATGACACATATGCACCACCTTTTATGTTTGAAGAAAACCAAACACCAACTATGAAAAATGCAATCCAAGAAGCCGAAGAAGGGGTTTTTGCTGCAGTGGATTCACTATTAGCAAAAACCCTAGTTTTGCCTGAGGAAATCGATGTGGTGATTGTGACTTGCGGAAGCTTTTCACCTTCACCCTCGATATCTTCACTTATTGTTAACCATTATAAGCTTCGAAGTGATGTTAAAACGTATAATCTTAGTGGAATGGGGTGTAGTTCTGGTGTGCTTTCGATTGATTTAGCGTATCGCATTTTGCGTGGTAGCGGCCGGAAAATCAAGAACGCTCTTGTTGTGGTCACGGAGAGTATTACATTAAACTGGTAATGTTAAAGGTGTTTATTTCTTAATTAATCTTTTTCTTAAGATGTATTATAATTAGTTGTATATGAATCAAGGGGTCATGTTGTGGGTAAACACACGAGGTCAAAAAAACTTTAGGTCAAAATGAGGTTAAATTTGTTTTATGTCATTTAGTGGATAAATCTTTTAATGCGGGTCAAAAGAGGTTAACCTGGGTTGATCTACCTAAGCTAGTAACTACAACTCTCGTCCATTATTGAAAAATTTACAGTTCTACAATATTACAAGCACGTTTCCATAAAAGAATTGAAGTGCATATTATATTTCAAATGGTATACTTATTTTGTGTATAACCCTAGCTATGTGTATAGGATAAATATTTTAGTTTACTAGTATTAGGATATATAACTTTATATAAAAAAATACATAAACTTGCAAGAAGCTAGACCTACATATTGACACTAGTACTAACATCACATTCTCTCGACTCAAGAAATTGCAATAGGACCAAAGAGCGACGTGAACAAATGAGAATCCAACATAAATTTTGAGATATATAACTTATCAACCGAAGTTTAAATTTTGACCCTTATGAGATTTACACATAAATTTTCAGGTACGATGGTGAAGAAAGATCAATGCTAGTAACAAATTGCATTTTTCGCGTTGGTTGTGCGGCTGCAATAATCACCAACGACCCCAACCGCAAATCATCTTCAAAAATGGAACTAACACATACCTTAAGAACCCATCATGGAGCCGATGATTCGGCTTACCATGCAGCATTCCAAGAAGAAGACACTAAAGGGATCACTGGAGTATCCCTCACAAAAGACCTAATACGTGTTGCTGGAGTTAACCTCAGGCAACACATCAAAATCCTTGCGCCACGCGTTTTACCCCTAAATCAGCTCGTGGGGTATGCTTATTCGGTTGTAATGAACGCACTATCCGGTGGGCAGATGAAACCTGTAGTGCCAGATTTCACTGCTGCATTTGATCATATTTGTGTGCATACGGGTGGAAAAGCGGTCATTGAACAAGTAGGTCGGGTTATGAAACTTGCTGACTCGGTTACTGAACCAGCTAGAATGTGTCTGAACCGATTCGGTAACACTTCTAGTAGTTTAGTATTTTATGAGTTGGCTTACTTTGAAGCTAAACAAAGGGTCAAAAAGGGTGATAAAATGTGGATGTTAGCTTTTGGAACCGGGTTTAAGGTTGGTAGTTTAGTTTGGAAATGGGTTAACGATCCTGAACCGGAGTTAGATAACCCTTGGAACGATTCCATACATCAATACCCATTGAAAACATGGTAAGATACAATATTTATTAAAAGTTAACAACATTTTAATAAAAAGTAGTGTCAAAAAATAATTAGTAAAATCGAAAGGAAAACATAAAAGTTGATATATATTTTTCTTATACGTAATTTTGGTGTCTATAAGTTGATCCAGAAGTATATGATAGAGTACACACGGTTCTTGAAGGCCGTTAGGGTTCGGGTAAAGTAGGGTCTGGGCTAGATCGTTTCTGAAGTCTGAAGGTAGTCTTCTGCGGGTAGATGTTACGTATGTTTGATTATTGCAACAAAGATGAAGTTCGATTGTAGTTTGTATGTAGTTGGTGTTTTTTTCCTTTCTTTTTTTGTATAATGCTATTGGTTTGAATACATAAGGGTATACTTGTTTGTAATTTGGTTCATAATCTATATTAATTGATTATTTGTGTCCTTCAAAGACATAATTGTTTTGTTTGTTATATATCATTAATTGTGTCGACGTACGTTTGGTGCACATTAGACATGATATACTAGTATTTGAGATTTGATGTGCGAATCTAACGGGTTGTTGAAAACGGTTTAAAGTAATAGTTAAATGGGAACAACCTATGATGGCTTGTATTTAAGGCTTTCTAGATTCTCTTGTCTTAACTTATTGAACGATTTCAAGGTCCTGAGTTTAATGATTTATGATTTTTAGTTACACTTTCCCAAATGGTTATGCTAATATGTGCTCATCGAGCACATGCTAAAGTATATATAAAAAAGTGTAAGTTGATTAAGTCATAAAATATATATAATTAAAGTAATTTTTAGCTATAATTAATGTTCATTATATGTGTTTTCTGATTAAAAAAAACGTGTATTCATTTAATACACCCTAGCATGTGGCTAGTATGCACATGTTAGCAAAACCCTGACCTGAATATTTAGTATTGTCGTAATGTATTTTGGTTTTGGTATTTCTACTTTTTCTTTTAGAGAAATGATCATTAGAGTTTGGTATCAAATATAAAACATAATATCCAATAATTTCTAAAGTCTCATGTAAGGTGAATACAATTTTTGTGTATTTATAATTTTATATGAACTCTATAAACTAGTTATAAGGTAAAAGATGTATATACTTCTTTTGTTGTTTTGGTTAAAGCTACTCTTGGGTCGGCTCAGAGATCTAGGAATGAGTCGACTTTGCGACGATCAAGCCGAGGCAATCACCTCTTCAACGACATTATTGAACTTTCATCTTATACTTGGATAAAGTGGTTTTGCAATCATATGTTATCTATTCAAAGTATTGTATAGCTAGCTTCTTTAATTTGTCTGCTTAATATCTTATTAGCTTTTTAAGAATGAACAAGTTGGCTTTTCTCTATGACCTAATGAGATTATTGAGTTCAATCTTTCAACTTGCATCATATTATGGATTTATGGATACAAGGATACTACTAAAATTGTGTGAACTCATACAACATTCAATATTCACAGTCACAGGGGTCCCATTTATGTAGATAAGTATTGACCAATTATGCATTGAATTTGCGCATTGCCCTTTGCTTTCATTTGTTGGAAATTGAAAAGAGTTGGGTTAAAATATACTTTATTGGGTAGTTAGTAATTGTCACATGCAAGTTGCAATTATACACACGCATTAACCCCTTACCAAATTTGGATAGAATTGTGAGAATTATTATTAGGAGAAGAACTTTTCAGGTACGCAGCTACATAATCAAAAGATACATGTTTCTTTAACGTTGTAAAGCTCTCTATTTGATCACAAGAACTTACATCTATTGCAATGAGTGGTCTAAAACTTAATATGACATTGTGGTTCATGTTCTCGTGCACACATACCGTGTCCTTTTTATTTACATGGTGGCCCAAAAAACTTAAAATTAGAGCACGCCGACAGATTATGACTAGGTCACCTCGATCATTGACGACCAACCTAACGAGTAGCAACAAGCAACCAGAACCCTTTTATTCTACAAGAAGTACCGAGCTTGACTTACACTTGGAAAGTGTCCCTTCTCGATATCAATCCTCCGCATCTTCTGTAACACCAAATTAATTAATACAGCATTCAACTATCATAAAGTCCCATAGATCTCAAAGAAAGGTTTAAAATTGTACAACAAACCTATACATCATAGAACATTACCGCTGACACTCAAAAGTTGGATAGTTGGTATTAATTGGTCTTGACTTGGTCCTTTAACTGGCAATCTGGCATCATAAATGTTACTTGCTATTTTAAAGTAAGAAAAAGTTTTGTAGTCGATCTAAAGTTTCTTTTCGTATACACTGTGCGTATTGAACTAGTCAAATATGTCATTTACTCGTTTCTGAATCTCTCTGTTTCTCTTCTTTAAAATTTTCAGTTTTTAAGATGTTGCGTTTTTTTCCCTATATATTTTAATAAAATAAAATTCCGCAAATTATTGTTTTGTGCATAATTAAAGATACAATATTTGTATGTTTTACAAAACCATTTGGTCAAATAGTTGTATCGATAATCATAAAGTTTGAACACTAGTTGGTGCAAAACATTTCTTCTAGTAGCGTTTAAAAGAATTGCAAATTGCAAATATTAGTTGCTTGTTGTCCAACATACATTTTATCGTAAACGCTAGTTGTTAAACACTAATACTTAAGAATGCTCCAAAATCTGATTAATAAACACAACCTTAAGTTGTGTTTTACCCGGAGTATTTGGAAGCATTTAGGAGCAGTGGACGTTGAACGTTGTAATCTTTAATGCTCGTTTGACAAACAAAAAATATAGCTTTATCTATTTTTTCAAATTGCTCATTTTTCAACGCTCCATATAGTAGCATTTAAGAGCGTTGAACATTTAAGAGTGTTGAACGTAATACATTATAATTACACTTATAGCTACGTTACCAAATATTTTTATAGAAAAAACTATTACTGCTCACAGCTACTGCTTACTGCTACTTATTTTTGCCAAAGACACCCTTTGTTACATTTTTTTGTCTTACGAAATTAATTATTTATGAACAGTAAATTTTGGTTTAATTGATAATAATTAATTAGGGTAAATTTTAAATTTCGTCCCTAATGTTTTCAAAAATTGAAAGAAAATCATCGAAAAAAATTACAAATTTGTCCCTGAAGCTGATGTTGCACTTAATATAGCCACCTTAGAGCTAACGGTCGTTAGTACCTCTTATTAAGTGGCCTCACCCGATTAAGGACCTAAGGGTATTATCGTCATTAGTCATTTCCCGCCTAGTACTACACCCCTTTCCAAATATCACTACCCGATAAACCCTTAAAACTTATTTTGATCTAAACTTAGTTTCATTTTCTTTCTTAAAGTTTTTAAACACGGTCCAAAATCAACAAGATATTGAAAATTGTGGCTCGTCTGTTTGGGCAAAATCGCGCACGAAGTTCCCGGATCCCTGATCTAGCTCATGTTTATGGTAAGTTTGGTTCCTGTTAATTGTTACGATTTTTTAGTTCAATATCATGTTAACAACATGCATAATATGAGTGAAACTTAGTTTACGTTTTAGTTATAGATACTAGTCTATTTTTTTGTTCTTAGGGTGTTTGTTGATGTTTATTCTTTTTACAAGAATCTTACCACAACTTGTTTATGCTTAAAATCATTCACAGTGGAGATTTTACCTCACCACCAGGAAGGTTATATATAGTTTTCCAGTTATAGATTGGTATGATTTGGTTGATTATTACCGTTTTTCGCTTGATAAGTATGATGCATTGTTAAATGACCTAGGTTTCAATGATGGTAGGATTTTATTCTCTCTAGGGGTGAGCAAAATTGACCGACGACCGAAAACCGACACAAACCGACCGAAACTGACCCCGACCGACACAAACCGAGCTATACTCGGGTCGGGACTCGGGCTGGGATTTCCAAGAATTCAGGACTTGGGTCGGGTCGGGTCGGGATTCGGGAAAAACCGACAAAACACAAAGAAAACCACACAACCGAATGAGAATTCGGGACACGGGTCGGGAGTCGGGACAAACCGAGCTATACTCGGGTCGGGACTCGGTTAGACAATTTCAGGTTATCGGTTTTAGGATGAGATGCTCACCCCTAATTATCTCATTTTAGGATATCTGGCGAATCATTCGGTGATGGATTGTTACCTTTAATGTATGACGAAGATATAGTTATGTTGTTGAACTATGGGTGTGTTTGTTTCATTAAGATGTTTTAGGTCTGAATCTGACTATCACATCTTACCAGTAAGAGGTAGCTAGGAAGTCTAAATCTGAACGAAATAATGTTGTTTGTTTTTTTATAATTGTCCGAATGATTTTAAGTGTTCGTTTCTGCAATTTATTTAAGTAACTTATGTAAATATGAAACAAGATTTTTTTATCATAAATATAACATAGTTAATAAACCATCAAATATATTATATTAAGAGATAAGTACTAATCTAGTACAAAATCTTTTTTTTGGTCCCCACCATGGTCAGTTTTTGAGTAAATTCCCTAAATGGTCATGCGCATCTGCGCAACTCCGCAACCTATCTCAGAACGTGACACGTGTACATATTCTGGGGCCCACACCAACTACTAGAATTACTCAACCGCCGGCTACTCAACCGGCGGCTACTCAACCCAATAGCTAAAATTTTTGCATCGTTAGTCCTTTGTTACGTTTTCGTCCGCTTTTTTACGTTTTCGTCTATTTTTTTACGTTTTCGTCCGATTTTTTTCGTTTTCGTCCGATTTTTTTCGTTTTCGTCCGATTTTTTACGTTTTCATCTGTTTTTTTACGTTTTCGTTTGTTTTTTTACGTTTTCGTCCGACTTTTTACATTTTCGTCTGTCTTTTTATGTTTTCATCCATTTTTATACGTTTTCGTCCACTTTTTTACGTTTTCGTCTGATTTTTTACGTTTTCGTCTGAATTTTTATGTTTTCGTCCGATTTTTTACGTTTTCGTATATTTTTTTACGTTTTCATCCGATTTTTTTCGTTTTCGTCTGATTTATTTCGTTTTTGTCTATTTTTTTACGTTTTTGCCTGATTTTTTAAGTTTTCGTCCAATTTTTTACATTTTTCGTCTGTTTTTTTACGTTTTCGTCTGTTTTTTATATTTTCATCTGTTTTTTTACGTTTTCATCTATTTTTTTACGTTTTCGTCTGATTTTTTATATTTTCGTCTGTTTCTTTACGTTTTCATCCATTTTTTTACGTTTTCGTCCGCTTTATTACGTAAAAAAATAGACGAAAACGTAAAAAAACAGATGAAAACGTAAAAAATTGGACAAAAACGAAAAAAATCGGACGAAAACATAAAAAAATCGGACGAAAACGTAAAAAAACAGACGAAAACGTAAAAAATCGAACGAAAACGTAAAAAATCGGACAAAAACGTAAAAAAACAGACGAAAATGTAAAAAAACATATGAAAATGTAAAAAATCAGAAGAAAACGTAAAAAATCAGACGAAAACGTAAAAAAGTGGACGAAAACGTATAAAAATGGATGAAAGCATAAAAAGACAGACGAAAATGTAAAAAGTCGGACGAAAACGTAAAAAAACAAACGAAAACGTAAAAAAACAGATGAAAACGTAAAAAATCGGACGAAAACGAAAAAAATCAGACAAAAACGTAAAAAATCGGACGAAAACGTAAAAAAACAGACGAAAACGTAAAAAATCGGACGAAAACGTAAAAAATTGGACGAAAACGTAAAAAATCGGACGAAAACGTAAAAAATTGGACGAAAACGTAAAAAAACAGACGAAAACGTAACAAAGGACTAACGATGCAAAAATTTTAGCTATTGGGTTGAGTAGCCGCCGGTTGAGTAGCCGGTGGTTGAGTAATTCTAGTAGTTGGTGTGGGCCCCAGAATATGTACACGTGTCACGTTCTGAGATAGGTTGCGGAGTTGCGCAGATGCGCATGACCATTTAGGGAATTTACTCAAAAACTGACCATGGTGGGGACCAAAAAAAAGATTTTGTCCTAGATTAGTACTTATCTCTTATATTAACACGAGTCTTCAATCTGTTATCGAGTAAGAGGCAGTAAGACAAGTCTCCCACCTCTTACTGAGTAAGATGTTATATGTCTAACTGGGTCTGACTCAAAAGAAAAAAACAAACAAGCAAAACGTCTGACCAACTCTTACTGGTAAGAGTAAGAGGGCTAGTAAGACTTTTTTTAAAAAAACAAACACACCCTAGGTTACTCGATATAGAGAAATAGAGGTTTGCATTGAGGCTAAAGGTAAAGGATTGGTTATTGAGGAAATATTGGAGGAGAATGTGGCTGAAAAACTTGCAGGAAAAGAGGAAGGGAAAATTTTGTTGTTGGGATGGAATAATTCCAATGAGGTTGTTGATGTTCTTCAGAATGAAAGTCAAGCTTCAACAAGCAAACTTGATGGAATCAGTTTTACCAAATTGTTGAATGACATACACAGTCAAATGGGACAACATGTTAATGATATACTCATGGATGAGTGTAGCCAAGCTAACAATATGCAAGATGGCATATAGAATGCAAGTGTTACTGGTGTTGTAGAAGCTGACAAACAAACATTCATGGATTTAGATGATGACTTGTTCCAACAGGACAATGCTGTTGATGAAAAAGATTATACATACATAATAGATGAACTTCAACAAGGAAATGAAGAAGTGGTGTTTGCCAAAATACACCCATTAGTAGACCAAAATACACCCTTAGTTTATTGGGTGTATTTTGGTCTACTAATGGGTCTAACCCATTAGTAGACCAAAATACACTCGTTTTAATTCTTATTGGGTCTACTAATGCAAGTGGCTCGGCCCATTAACAAAACCAAATACACTCGTTTTAATTCTTATTGGGTCTAACCCATTAGTAGACCAAAATACACCCTTAGTTTATTGGGCTCGCGGCCCATATACTACACTAAACGCACCCTTTGATTAACTGGACAACAAACAAATATCACACAAAATTTTCAAAACCGTTTTCTCTTGTTATACTTAGTTACCAATGAAAACTTCAACACCTGTGTGTTTCTTTGTTGCTAACTGTTAATCCGAAAACACAACACCCTCTTTATGAATTTTACGTGAACCGCAACACATAAACAAACTAACAAAATCCCAAATCAAGACAAACGAGACACCCTCCGCGAGTGGTCGAATCCAAGACAAGAAAATTAATACACCCTATGTGAGTTCTTGAACCGGAGCTTAAACCAAACGAGCACACCCCTTAAATAACTAATGAATATCAAACAAGCATATTAGACCGACAATACGCAAATCCAGAACCAAAACATGACTAAACCGTGACCAAAACGACCACGACCCGACAACCCTAATCGGGTTTAAACCCGACCTGATTCTAACACAACAAAAATCCCAACGTCATATTACCCAAGTTTCACCACACAAATCATTTTCTCAAAACGTTATAATTAGGGCTGTAAACGAACTGAACGTTCAGCGAACTGTTTGCGAACTGTGCGGCGGGAAACTTGTTTATGTTCGTTTATTTAATAAATGAATGAACACGAACAAGATTTTTGGTTCGTTTAGTTAAATGAACGAACATGAACAAATGCTTCGTTCGTTCATTTGCGCTCGTGAACGTTCGATTATTTCGCTCGTTTACGCTCGATTATTTCGTTCGTTTACATTCAATTATTATCGTTCGATTAACAACCCATATATTAAAAAGTTTTAATAAATTATATATCAAGTATATCAAAGCTCCCTAACAATAATATACCACTTAAGTACTTTTGTACTTATTAATTTCTTTAGATAATAGAGTAAAGTTTAATGAAAATTGAAAAGTAGCATCAAAAGTTCAAAACAATGGTCTTCAAATGAGCGGAAGTGTTTGGCGCCAATATAATTCACAGTACATGTGAATAATATTTTTTATAAAATATATTTTCTTGACAATTGACTTTATCCCATTTAACCATTTATCCTTTCAACTTAGAACTAAGATTAAAAATTAAAACTCTAGTCCTTTAACCACAAAATTCCACCTTCTTCTACAATCTAACATGGGTTAAGAGATTTATTAACATATCGATCACTAAAGATCTACAACTAGCGGTGATTCCGGTTTCACCAATTTTGATATGTAAGAATTTACATTCTATTTTCTACTTTAGTTTGTGTAAGAAAAAGCCATCAGACTATTTAAAGTTCAATTCAACATCTTCATTTTGACAAACTTTTAGTCGAATTTAACTAATGCAAAATCTCAATCTTTATCTAAATAAGCATATTATGGCATCAGGCTATATAAAGTTGTAGTGCAAGGTTCCATTTATTTTGACATCATTATTTTTGCAATAATGTGAATACTGTACTTGACTTTATGACAAACTTGTTTCTTCTTAACAGCTAATGTATCTTTTTCTTATAGATGAACTATAGTGACTTAATGACTTATTGTAACAATTACTAGATGCTAAGATGTAGCCATTATTCACTGTAAATGTCTCGAACTGAATCAAGTGAAAGCATTCCAATATTGGAAAGAGCTCCTAATATTATTAATGTCGAAGTTAGTGATTCAGAAGAAGGCATTGCAGTAGCAGCCGCTGCACAACAAGAAAATGTAGCTAATACTGAACAACATACACCATTCATGAAAAGAAAAAGGAAAAAGACTTTAGGAGTTTGCGCACATTTTGATGAAATAAAGTTGAGTAATGGAACCGAGATGGATGAGTGCAAACACTGCAATGAAAAAAGATGACTTCTAAATCTCTTCTTTTAGACAACTTGATCACAACTTTTGGATGGACTTCTAAATCTCTTTTGGATGAAATAAAGTTGAGTAATGACAACTTGATCACAACTTTTGGATAACTTCTAAATCTCTTCTTTTAGACATATTTTGGATGACTTCTAAACCTCTTCTTTGATGACGTTCAAAAATATGTTTTATAGAAGTTATTGTGTATATATTAACTAAGATAATGATGTTCTTTAGGTGTCTTTAACTCTTTTATGTAAACATCAACTAGGTTGATGATGCTGATATGACTATATTTTAGGAAAATGATGAATATGAACATCAGCTAGGATAAATGATATTATTAAGACTATCTTTTGGGATAATGATCAGATGGTACGTTTAAAGTAATAGCTTTAGTTTGCGCTCGTTTATGTCCGTTTACGTTTATTTATGTTTGTTTGTCTATTTTCATTTATGTTCGATCGTTTATGTTCGTTTAACGTTCGTTTTGTCTTAATGAACGAACATAAACGAACATGAACAACTCATTTTCGTAATAAACAAACATGAACAAGAAAATTCGTTCGTTTAAACGTTCGTGTCCGTTTATTTGTCCGGCTAAAATTAAATGAACGAACATGAACAAGGCTCCGTTCGTGTTCGTCAGGTTCGTTTACAGCCCTAGTTATAATCCATTTTACCACACGATAAAGTTATCAAAAATATTTTTAGTCCATTTTTAAACCACGAAAACTAACAACTCATTTTTGTATACAAATCTAAAGAATGAAAAGATGATGAAATAGGTTACGTGTTGATCATACCCACGAGGAGACGAGAGAGAAAAGAGATGAGGTGAAGAGATGAAATACGATACAAAACACGAGCAAAACACCCAAATCTATACCCTAACTTCGACCTTCTTGCGTTTCTTGACCCAAACAGAGTGGTGGCGGCGGTGACACACGGCGTTGGTGGCGGCGGCCAAGAGTGGCGGCTGTGATGATGGCCATGACGTGATGAGGGTGGTTGTAGTGAGGTAGATGATGGTGGTGGCCGCTCACAACTAAATCAAACAAACCCTAGTCGAACCCTTTTTCTACAATCATATCAAACGAACACACCCTTGAATCTTCAACCGGATGGTGGTGGAGATGGCTGATAATGGCGGTGGCCGGAAAGATGACGATGCCGAAACCCTAGAGAGGAGAGTGGGTATAAGTGTGTGAGTTTAGGATAAGAAAACCCTAGATGGGTTCTTTTATATAGAACGCATGGAGAAAAGGTGTAAATTTCCATACTCAGGGGGCGGCGATGAAAGATTAATTACAGGGACCATAGTTTTAATTTGTGCTATCTTTTAGAATTTAGTGGTTCGGGACTCATTTTGACTAGTAAACGGTAGATTCAAGACACGAGAGTGACGCTGTTATGCTCTGAATAATATTTCCAATAATAACGACTATACATACGCCTAGTTTCTCGAAATAAATAAAATAATCAAATCAAATTGTCCGGTGGGCCATAACAGATTGTTTGCAAAGTCCACGTTTCGCGAGATAACTCCATGTTTCCAAGTCGAATGAGTTTCGGAAAGGTTCGTAAATGAAAAACAAGATTAATTATGTATAAAAATACGCCTGTAAAAATTACGGGTTGTTATACAAGCAAGTTACGAACTTGAGAAATACATGCTAAAATATCGACATAAAGTTGGTGAGTTCATAGGTTTAAGTATTTGTAAAAGTGCCCACAAGATTTCATATTTGTTTGACCGGTACATTCGGTCATGAATGTATACTTTTTTGACCAGTGCATTCGGTCATGTATGTACATAATTGTTTTACCGGTATATTCGATCATGTGTGTATAATTGTTTACAGTACTTGTGTCTATAAGTAAAAATAAGAAATGTGTTCTCACCTCAAAGTATTTCAAAACGAGTATAAACAAGTGAAATTGAGGCTATGAAACTCACCTCAAGCAATCAAAGTATTCGGAATAGTATTACGTAGGATAACGACAAGGAATCGTAAACGCGACCTAGAATAAAAAGTCGTTTAAGTAACGATGCAACATGTACTATATGTGTTTGACTTTTACAAAGTTTTATCACCTTTATACACTTGTAGTGAGGTTTTATAAAGTTTTGTAAGTCAAAAGTTTAAGAAAAATAGTCAAAACGCGTTTTTTATACTTAGAAAATCCTAAAAATAAAGTTTTGTGATTTTTAAGTTATACCCGTCTTAGAATGAGCGTATCTCATTCATTTTAGGCTTGTTTTTATCCATTCGACTCTCTAAATGTAGATAACCATCTCTACATTCAATAAATCAAAGTCCCGGTTCGTGAAAACATGTTTTATGGGTCGGTTTATACCAATTACTGTTTGGGTCTGTTGTTGCAGTTTTTCAAAAAAATTTCACCCTCAACGGGCTATATCTCACTCGTTTTCTAATGAAATCATTTGGTTAAAAATATAGGTTGTGCTTTTTTGAGTCAACTTACCAAAAATGTAAGCCTCTTGTCTTGGTCCCACACCAAGTATTTTAGAAAATAAAAACTACACATAAGTGTCAAAGCTGTTATTTTCGAAAAATCCATACCCAAATTCCGCGGGCTGTATCTCACTCATTACTTAACCTCACGACTCGATCCGACTTGCCACGTTTAAGTTAAAGTATTGTCTACAAAAGTTCATAAGGCTCGATTGTTCAAATTGCTTCTAAGGGGCTGTTTTATACGAATGAAATCTGGAACTCAGTTTGTGTCAGTTTTTGTTACACCCCGTGCCCGCTTAGACCAAAAATTAAAACTTTTAGAGCGGAAACGCTTTACTTTTACGGATATCCTGTTACTATTTTGACCATTTACAAAAATACATAAACATTCAGACTTTGAGACTATTTTTAAATGAATCTTGACTCAATTACCTTCAAAACGCCGGGTGACACAACCTCTAACGACTTACGGATTTAAAGATATGATTTTTCAAAGATTGCCAAAAATCTTACCGAGCCGCCCATCCGATCGGATTTGCCCTCCATCCGATCGGATGGAGCTACATCCGATCGGTAGAGCCCTCCAACCGATCGGTTGGAGGCTACTGACCTCCCGGAACCATTTTCAAGTTTCGTACTTCCTCCCGAACTTGATATTTCACCAAACCTTCCAGATTTACTTAATACATTAATAAGCTCATTTTCATACAAAAACATTTACCGAACGACTCCCCGGAATAGTACTTTACAAATTAGATGGGTTATGCATTTAACCTAGTTTGACCCATTTTCACTACAAACAACCCACACAGCTTCTGTTTTACACCAAACTTTCTAGAAATCATTATACTAACATAATAAACATGTTCCAATGACACTTGACCCGTTTACAACTCAAAATGGGTAAAAACACCCTTAATCCAAACGCCCTCTTAAACATTGACAGTAAACCATTTAACACACTTGGACACACCGTTTACCACCCAAACTTTATGACGACCTTGACACACACTATACAAACCATAATAAAGACTCTCGGGGGTACAACCTTGACTCGAGCTCGGTATTCTACCTAGCTCCTAACATATATCATCTTCCAAACCGTTTATCAATCCGAAAGCTACAATCCAAGCCAAGCTATCTTCATCACAATTAACCTACAAAACATTAACAACTAAAAGAGTAAGCTTACGCTTAGTAAGTAACTAGATTAATACATGGTTAATACTTTAATCCACATAAATGCTTTACAACCCTTAGTCAATTAACACATAAAGCCACATTCACATTAACACATAAACATCACAAAACATACCTTAGCCATATCATATCCATACACCAACATTTGAGACGACTATCTATTCATATCTCCTATCAATTCCACACTCGCTAAACCAAGACTATTAACTATGACAATCAAACTCATAATCACATAATGTGTAAATGGTCTTATTAAACACATATTAACCGAGTTACTTACCTTAGCTTCCATGGCTAAGCTACAATCACAATACCACCATCATCATCATGTTCATCATCATCACCATCATCACCAACATCATCACCATCATCATCCTAGTTAAACATCATCATAAACACTTAAAACATGCAACATAATAACTAAAATAATGGTTTATGCAACCATCAACTTACTTCTAATCCCCCCTCTAATCATCATATAACCATGTATTGATTACATGATCATCGATCCCATCATTTTCTAACTTAAACCTATTATCAACACATCACATGATCATCATTACCCCTTAATTATACTTTAAAACACCATTTACCCATTTTCCCCAAATTAGGTACATGAACCCTAACTCTTGGATTAACAATTACACTAATTAGAGGGATTACTCACTTGGAAAATTATTGCTAGAGCTTACCTTTTGTTATGGATCATTCACTAATGAAACTCTTCATCATCAAACTATTTTTCCCTCTCATTTCTTCTCTAAGCTGACACTTCCATAACATTCTTCAATAATATGGAAAATCCTAGAATTCCCTGGATAAATAATATCTAGTTACAAGTTTGGGCTAATGACAAGAATGGCCCCTCAAGTCCCTTTCTTTCTATTTTGGCCACACTACATGTCTTAACACTTTCAGTCTATGACAACTTAAGCCCCTTAGGTCTATTTCCTTTCTATTATGCCACATAATATTTTCCATAACCTAATAACGGGTTTGACCGTAACGTAACATTTGTTGACTGACCAAGTACTTCTATATAGGGTGGGGTCCAAGTATCCGGGAAACGGGTCTAACAATTCTACCCCCCCTTATTTAGATTTCATCCGTGAAATCTGTCATTCTTTACTAACCAACACCTAGTCACATTATATTTTTCATTCCTAGCACCTTAATTCTTAGTTCATTTAGAGCAACGTTCAAAGTGATCTCGCAACTCTATGCATACTATAACATATTATATGGCCTTAATCCACATTACTTACCACTTACTTCTATAACCATACAACTCTTACTTAGTTTATTACATAATAAGAGACATCATCACTATACTTAGTTACCATTTTAATCTGTTCTATTATTGCTACATCACGTTTTTACTTGCTTTATTCTCCATTCTCATTCTTTGACTACTTGATACTTAAGAAACTCGAGCTATTTAATTTTGGGTAAATAATTACTAAAATAGCCCAAAACCCAAATGGGATATTTCTACCCCGGTTGCCCTGGGCAATGCCCCCAGTTGCCCAAAAAAGGGCGATTGTTGCCCAAAAAATACACTGGAAATCCTTCGGTTGCCCCAAAAAATGCCGGTTGCCCTGGGCAACACAATTATTTTCGGATTTCGGGTTAGATAGGGAACCGCCCATTTATGTTTGGGCTATTTTGGTAATTATCCCGCTATTTAATTTTACGTAAATACTCTTAGCTATTACTTTCACATTCTATCAATACCACTTATCCATTTCTTTTACGTTTCTACAATTGCCTCATTTCTTCTACTTCTTTCTTCATGTCCTTTTCGCTTACCTTTATAAGTCCTATGGAAAATTACATGAATTTGCTTTATATCATCATACCTTAACATTTACCATCACATTCTCATGACACTTATCATCAATTCTTTCCATTACTCATATTTCATACCACACCACAATTTGTGTATTATAACATTTTTAAACATCATTACAGTTCTTTAATTCATTCAACTTTTGCTTAACACGCAACACAAAGGTTCTCATAAGTCTCACTAAAAGATATACTCTAATTTTAACCCTCTTATCTTAGTCCTCACTATTTCTAACTAATTCTAGACTTCTGCTTTCTATTTCTCTAACCCTACTCGTGCCATGTTGGCAACACATAAGCCCACTTATTCATGCTTCCTCATTTACATGGAAAGGCGTCCCCATCGATGTAAATCAAGAAACATACACTCATGGTTATATATTTCCAACACAACACAAGTACTCCTATTTCCCAATTTTAACTTTGATTCTCTTCTAGCATTGGATCCAATCTCACTAACCTTTCATCCATTCCATGAAGGCAAGCTAAACAACATGCCATAAAAGGCAAGCTATCATCCATGCCGTGAAGGCAAGCTAACAACCATGCCATGAAGGAAAGCTAACATCTATGCCCTGAAGGCAAGCTGGGCTATCCCGAAGGATACCATAACATCCATGCCGTAAAGGCAAGCTGAGCCATCCCGAAGGATACCATAATATCCATGCCATAAAGGCAAGTTGGGCTATCCAGAAGGATACCATAACATCCATGCCATAAAGGCAAGCTGGGCTATCCCGAAGGATACCATAACATCCATGCCATAAAGGCAAGCTGGGCTATCCCGAAGGATACCATAACATCCATGCCATAAAGGGAAGCTGGGCTATCCCGAAGGATACCATAACTAGAGCATTGGATCCAAGCTATCTCTATTTTATCATCTTTATTCATTTTATCTTTTATGTACTTTTATCATTAAGTACAATCTATCATTTCCTCAATTATCTTTACCTTAAGCAATTTCAACTTTCACTACCACGCTTACTATCATCTAGACACGTTTCTATATAACACTTGCCTATTTATTATCTTCGCATTCTCACAATGCCACTTATCTTTCATCCGTCAACCCCAAGTTGACTCACACACTCACTATGTGCCATCTTTATTTTAGACAAGTTCTATATGATGCTTGTCCATTATAATTTACACATTTTCTATGTGTCTTTACAATGCACTTTTACTATTTCCCGTCAACCCCATGTTGACCATACTCTCAACTTATACTATCACTTCATTAGTCTATTCAACTTTTACGCATATAATCCTTACATAGGTTTATTCTAAAACATTCTCATTAATCTCATCATACAAATTTCAATATATTAACATGATTATATTCATATTTTACAATTCTTTTCTAGCGCACTTTATATCACTTATGACTTCTAGTGCAATCTGAATCTCATTCATCACTTCTACTCATCACACTTAACCATTTATTACTAAAACATTTTACTTATTATGTTTTATATGTAACATGACCTCATCACATTTTAACTATACACTTTAACTTTCTCATTTTAGTTACTCATATAAGAAATTCGTGCCTTCAAGCATCTAATCACTACTATATCAATCGTGTCTTTCTAATCATCAAACTACAAACATACTTCATTATTCATTTCACACTTTATTCAAACTTTCAAAGCATCTATGCGTCATCAAACACTTATCATACTTCATCAAACACTTATCATACTTCTTAACTTATTTCACATGTCAATGTGTTCTCTCAACTTTCTTTCATCACTAGGTCATCACATATAATGTGACATTTATTCATTACCTTAGAGTTAATCAATGCTTTCTAAGTAACTTCTATTATCAACCATACAATAAACATTATTCGCACATAATGATCAAATCTCACATAATATGCATTCCAATGCATCTATGTCAACTCGTATACTTCTATGTATTCATGTTATCAAGCACAATCTCATTTTACTTAGACATATAACCAACTACCATAGACTTAACATCGCATAACAATAGCAATTTACACATATCCAAAAAGTGTTCTAACATCTATAATCATATAGTCTATGGTTCATATATCACATTGCATAATCAATCTATGTCTAAGCATTCACATTCTAATTAGCCGCAAGCACTAGTTTACCTTATAACTAAGGCATCTTAAGACTTTAATTCACTTACTAGCCCGTCTCTAATACCGCTTAGCATCCTACTCGCGTTCCATAACCACAACTCTATCATAAATTCATATAATCGCAATATAATCACTGGCACTAACCGAAGTGCACGGTAAACAATTTACTACGCGTCATCACCAATCAGTTGCTTCTAATTCACTAATTCAATGTTCATTAATTATTCTTTATTCAAGCATTTCTTAGATTAACACTTTTCCGTTTTCTTTTCTCCTTTCCATACACATTTTTATTACCTACCTATCATCTTTCATTACTTTGACACCATCGTATCAATACTCATCTTTTTTATACTTTCGAACATATGAATACACACATTATATTTTGTCTGAGTTGTTACATTTCACTTATCGTTCTTTTCTCAACTTAACGTTATCCTCTTAATTTATTTTACACATGATCATTCTTTTAATGTTGTCTATTTCAATCCCAAATGACTCACTTTAATCTTGACATGGCTTAACCTATCATTAAACATGACTTATTTTCTAGACTATATATTGGTCTTACGTTGTAATCTAAAACTCGTTCATCTACCCAGTTTCTAACTCTTCATGTCACAACAAGAATTCTAGTCGTGACTTATCTAATTCAAGTTCCCTTGTAGTTTATCTTTTTCAACTTAATCCATACCTCACATTATAACACACATTCATAATCACCTTTCACATAAACGACGAACACATTAGCATACACTTAATCTCATTTATACTTAAGGGTAAACATCACTAAACACTTGTATTTCATTAGTCTATTATCAATTTATGATTTAAAACATTGAATCATGTCTATATCATACCAATTGTCTATTATCATAGAGATAACTACTACTTTACTTTATCAATATATACACGGGCTACTTCATTTATCATTCATTACTCATACATCTCTTTAGTATTTTGTAATTACACATGTTAACAATTCGCCTTACTTAAATGTCTAAATCCTCGTCATGTACACATATTTACATATATCCTTAATATTCATATAAAAAACAGGTCTTACTCAATCCCTTAACCTTTACTAGGTCATCACTCTTTCAAATACCGTACATACAAATCATTTGTCACACCACTATTATTGCAATCTAAGTAAATTTTCTCTTTTACGTATTATACAATAACACATTTCTTGCCTTTACCATTAATCACAATATTGCTTTACCAATAGCACTTCTAGTAACTTCGCCTACAACTCATACCCTCTAAGGCCTCGATTCACATAATTAGAACTTTAGTCTATCCGACACGAGAACTATTATTCACTTACTTAACACTTAGCACAATACATTCTAACATAGAATTTCTTCTCATATACATTGATATCATAAAACACATACCACACTTATCGGCTTAAATACATATGCCACGTCTTGCATTCCGTTACATAGTTAAGGCAATCTCTAATTCGCGTCTAATTTATTACTTCTATATTTCACTACATCCACATCATAACATTCACATTACATCTTAGCTATAATCTAATCTCATCATTACCATAAGCACTTCTACGTTATAGCAATAAAGCAAGAAAACCTAATTCACTTAAACCGAAAGCTCTGATACCAAGTTTTTACACCCCGTGCCCGCTTAGACAAAAAATTAAAAGTTTTAGAGCGGAAACGCTTGACTTTTACGGATACCCTATTACTATTTTGACCATTTACAAAAATCCATAAACATTCAGACCTTGAGACAATTTTTAAATGAATCTTGACTCAATTACCTTCGAAACACCGGGTGGCACGACCTCTAACGACTTACGGATTAAAAGATATGATTTTTCAAATATTGCCAAAAATCTTACCGAGCCACCCATCCGATCGGATTTGCCCTTCATCTAATCGGATGGAGCTACATCCGATCGGTAGATCCCTCCAACCGATCGGTTGGAGGCTACTGACCTCCTGGAACCATTTTCAAGTTCCATACTTGAAAACCCGACCTCCCGAACTCGATATTTCACCAAACATTCCATATTTACTTAATACATTAATAAGCTCATTTTCATACAAAAACATTTACCGAACGACTCCCCGGAATAGTACTTTACAAATTAGACGGGTTATGCATTTAACCCAGTTTGACCCATTTTCACTACAAACAACCCATACGGCTTCCGTTTTACACAAAACTTTCCAGAAATCATTATACTATCATAATAAACATGTTCTAATGACACTTGACCCGTTTACAACTCAAAATGGGTAAAAACACCCTTAATCCAAACGCCCTCTTAAACATTGACAGTAAACCATTTAACACACTTGGACACACCGTTTACCACCCAAACTTTATGACGACCTTGACACACACTATACAAACCATAAGAAAGACTCTCGGGGGTACAACCTTGACTCGAGCTCGGTATTCTACCTAGCTCCTAACGTATATCATCTTCCAAACCGTTTATCAATCCGAAAGCTACAATCCAAGCCAAGCTATCTTCATCACAATTAACCTACAAAACATTAACAACTAAAGAGTAAGTTTACGCTTAGTAAGTAACTAGATTAATACATGGTTAATACTTTAATCCACATAAATGCTTTACAACCCTTAGTCAATTAACACATAAAGCCACATTCACATTAACACATAAGCATCACAAAACATACCTTAGCCATATCATATCCATACACCAACATTTGAGACGACTATCTATTCATATCTCCTATCAATTCCACACTTGCTAAACCAAGACTATTAACTATGACAATCAGACTCATAATCACATAATGTGTAAATGGCCGTATTAAACACATATTAATCGAGTTACTTACCTTAGCTTCCAAGGCTAAGCTACAATCACAATACCACCATCATCATCATGTTCATCATCATCACCATCATCACCAACATCATCACCATCATCATCCTAGTTAAACATCATCATAAACACTTAAAACATATAACATAATAACTATAATAATGGTTTATGCAACCATCAACTTACTTCTAATCCCCCCTCTAATCATCATATAATCATGTATTGATTACATGATCATCGATCCCATCATTTTCTAACTTAAACCCATTATCAACACATCACATGATCATCATTACCCCTTAATTATACTTTAAAACACCATTTACCCATTTTCCCCAAATTAGGTACATGAACCCTAACTCTTGGATTAACAATTACACTAATTAGAGGGATTACTTACTCGGAAAATCATTGCTAGAGCTTACCTTTTGTTATGGATCATTCACTAATGAAACTCTTCATCATAAAACTATTTTCCCCTCTTATTTCTTCTCTAAGCCGACACTTCCACAACATTCTTCAATAATATGGAAAATCCTAGAATTCCCTGGATAAATAATATCTAGTTACAAGTTTGGTCTAATGACAAGAATGGCCCCTCAAGTCCCTTTCCTTCTATTTTGGCTACACTACATGTCTTAACACTTTTAGCCTATGACAACTTAAGCCCTTTAGGTCTATTTCCTTTCTATTATGCCACATGATATTTTCCATAACCTAATAGCATATTTTTTAACCATAAGGTTGACTAACGGGTTTGACCGTAATGTAACATTTGTTGACTGTCCAATCACGTAAGGCCTTTGGTCCACTTTCATATAGGGTGGGGTCCAAGTATCCGGGAAACAGGTCTCACAGTTTTGGACAACCGATTGCATATCATTTATTAAAAATGCCAAATCAACTTCAAAAATTACGAAATTCGACGGGGAACTACCTGAGACATGTATTTAATTTTGTGTAAATTGGCTTTGCCAAGAAAAATGTTTAAAGTAGTTTTCTATATCAAGTTTGTCGACTGAAAATTTGGACAGCAACTAAGGTTTTCTAACTTAACTTTAACTCAAATTTTCAACACAATCACATATATATAGGTGATACAGAAATGACAAGAGATGTTATATGAGTGAAAAAATAAGTATGAAATGGGTATGGGAAAGCTTACAAGAAATATGTGGTGATTAGTGAACAAGAACCCAATGAAACTTATGAAAACACAAAGATTAACACTCCAAACCCTAGGTTATGAACCCTTGCAATAATACTTAACTAATCTACAAACCAATACTTGAAATTCCCTACCCTTGTGTCCTTGTTGCTGCCGAATGCAAGAGAGAAAGAAATAGTGTGTTTTGTGTTTGATTTTTGGTGAAGAATGTCTAGTTAGGTAGGATACTTAAAAAGAAGTAATTAAGGTAAACTCCAAATCTCATTTTCAATCGAATAGTAACCTTTTAGCTAAAAAAATGATTGCGTGTATTCGGTGATGTTGTGTGGCCGGTTTAGGAGTCCCAATTAAGGGATAAACTGTTTCTTTGAGATGCTAAGCTTCACAAGAATACATATGTTCTCAAAATTAACAAATAAATGGTAAAATTGGTATTTCAAAGCAAAAATAAATATATTGGGGCTTCTCTTTGTGGATTTGGGCAGCAAAGGGTATGGGGGGGAAGGGGAATATATTTTGAAAACTTGATGTATTATGTGTTAATGTATGTATAAGTAAGTATAGAAAAAGGTGGTGATGCATAATGCATGCATGCGCGAACGTAAATGTAAAATGTAAATGTTTTACGTAAAACTTGCAAAATAAACTGCATCCTAACAGTTATACGTAAATGTAAAATGTAAATGGTTTACGCGATTTAACCTAACAGTTATACGTAAAAGTATAATTTCAAGTATTCAAAGTAAATAGTTTTGAGTTAATAGACAAGTAATGACCTGGAAAATGCGAGTTGTAACATTTTTACCCCGTCAAAGGAATTTCATCTCAGAATTCAGTTTGTGTTGTCCGTCGGAGTGGCGTACGTGAAGAGGTGTGGGTACTTGCGGTGAATCTGGTCTTCTTATTCCAAAGTGAATTCAGGACCTCTCCTAAAATTTCATCAAACTTTGATGATCGGGATACGATTCTGCTTTAGATGCTTAACTTCTCGGTCCATAATTTCTGACTTGTACGTCTCCATGGTCCTAAATGTACGACAAAACCACTAATTGTGACCACACTGGTCGGTGGGTTGTTTCTAGGATAACTAATGATATAATCTGACTTGTTGGCTTAAAATGCGGTGTAGGACGAGGCTGACTCTACATGATAGGGTACGGGTAAAAGTCTACTTGGTTACTGTGCTCACTAATACGAATGTGTTAGACTCGCTTTTTTATAAAGATATCGTCACTTAAGTGAATTGGACTAGACTTGTAATAAGTAGTACACGCAGTGACTACTTATGTTTAAATGGCAAACTAGTGATATAATAGAGCCTATAAATACCCCTCATGACTCATCATGAGGGGTGTGGGAAAGCTTTGTATTCTTTGTTCATTCATTTTAATCTAATTGACTAAGAGTTTTCTCCACCCTCTCTCTACTTTCTCTTACTAAAATGATAAAGATATTCATCTTCTTCCACCAACCAAGACCTCCCGAATCACATAAATCTCTGTTTATTTCGGTCCTACAATTGGTATAATGAGCCAGGTTGTGTATTTATTGATTTATGTTGGTTCGAATCATGTTTTTAGGCTGTTTTTATCACATTTTTGGTCATTGGAAAATTTTTTTCCGGTCATCGGAAGTTTTTTTTTTTTTCCATTTCGTTCGATTAAATCAGATCTATTACAAGTATTTTATGTATCCTATGGTCAATATCAGTCTCTAATCCATGTATAGACTAGTATTGTTAGACCCGTTCCCCGGGTACTGGGACCCCACCCTAGATGAAAGTGGACCAAAGACCTTATGCGATTGGCTAGTCAATGAAGGTAGCATTTTAGTCAAACCCGAAGTCAATTAATAGTCAAAGAATGTATTGTATGATTATGGGAAAGTATTGTGTGGCAAGAATAGAAAAGAAATAGACTTTAAGGGTTAAAGTTGTCATAGACCAAAAGTATTAAGATATGTAGTGTGGCCAAAATAGGAAGAATAGGACTTGAGGGGCCAAACTTGCCAATTGGCCAAAGATGCACCTAACTAGTTATAACTAGTCATTTCTAGAGAATTCCCTCATTATTGAGGTGTGTTTGTTGGTCCGGATTTAGAGAGAAGAGGAAGAGAGGGAAAAGGCTAGTGGTGGCTTAAGATGAAGAAGATGAAGTCCTTGTGTTTAAGGTTATGTCCTAGCAAGAACCCACTCCATGTAAGTGTTTCTATCTTGATGATTATTAAGGTTAAAGTTTAAGGATTAAGTGGGTTTTCATCATTTGATCAAGATGTGATCAAATGATGATGAAGAATGAAAGATAAGTATGTTTAATGGGTTTGGTTAACCCTTGTTATGTTAATTATTGTTATGTTGTTAGGTTTTGGTTATTATGAAAGATTGATAATGAAGATGGAAGATTGTGATGATGATGATGGATCATTGTGATGATGATGATGTTCTTGATGTTATTTAGCTTGGATTGAGGTAAGTAAAATGATGATGGCATGTGTTATATGGATGTCTAACATGTATGTGTTATGTATGTTTGTGGTTAGTGATAAGAGACTTGATATGTGCTTATATGCTAGAATGAGTATGATCTAAGTGATGAATTTGGTGGTGAGAGTAAGTGATGTTAGGTGTTTATGCAAGAAATGGGGAAGTGGAGTTGCTAAGTAAGTGTTTGGATATATGTGATGCTTATGTGTTTGATTGAAGTATGATGGTATGTGATTATCGTTTTACTTACTAAGCGTAAGCTTATTCTTTTAGTTGTTAATGTTTTTGTAGGCTTAAGTGCGGCGGAATGGAAGGCTTGGAGTGTAGCATAAGAGTTTGGAATGGATTTGGAAGATAACAAGCATTAGGAGCTAGGTAGAATACCGAGCTCAAGTGTCAAGGTTGTACCCCCGAGAGTCTTTTATTGATTTGTAAAGTGTAGTCGAGAGTCAATTTGTATGTTAGAAAGGTCATAACGATTTGGGAGTCTATCGATGGGTCAAAAATGTGTTTTAAGTGTTTTTGAGTAATGATAATGGGGTGTTTGGTTTAAGCGTGTTCGTACCCATTTTGGGTTGTAAACGGGTCAAGTGCCCTTGGAACATGTTTGTTATGTTAATGTAATGCTTTTGGTAAAGTTTGGGTGGGTAACGGTGTGTCCAAGTGCGTTAAGTGGTTTATGGTCAATGTTTAAGGGGGGTGTTTGGCAAAAGGGTAAATCTACCCATTTTGGGTGGTAAACGGGTCAAGTTTCAACGGAATATGTTTGGTATGTTAATGTAATGAAGTTGGTCAAGTTTGGTATAAAAATGAAGTGGTATAAGTGGTTTATGGTGTAAATGGGTCAAACGGGTTATTTGCATGACCCGTCAAATTTTAAGGTACTATTTCGGGTTGATTGAGTGTGAAAACGATTTTGTATGTTATGTTAATGGCTTTGAGTGAGTTTGGGGTGGATATAAGGTAGCACGGGTCTTTTTGGTCTGTGTAGACTACTTTTGGTCTGTGTAGACTACTTTTGGTCTTGGTAGACTACTTTAGTGTAGAAGGTAGACTACTTTAATCTAAATGGTCTTATCGATATTTAAAGTCTTTTGTTCATGTATGGGTCATGGTTCAAGCGTTTCCTCGTAAAAAGTCAAAAAGTTTTGAATTTTTGGTCTAAGTGGTCAAGGGGTGTTACAAGTATACAGTCCTGGTAACACAGTTCTTTATACAAGTTTTTTTTAGATTGTTTTGTACCAACCGTGAATATGTGGTCGAGTTTTATGGTCAAATCTGGGTAGCAAAAAGGTGGACAGTACAGATGGTTGGAATTTTTGGTCGGAATCTCGCCGGAATTTTTGGTAAAAGAGTCAAAACCCTTTTTTATCGAAATTGCTTGTAATGCAATTGTGATAAACCCTCTTCTATCGAAATTCTGAGACAGCCTATCGCAATTGTGAAGGTTATCGCAAATCTGGGTCTCTATCGCAATTGTTTATCGTAATTGTTTATCGCAATTGTGGGGGGTTTTCGCAATTGTGGCATAAGGTCAAAGTTATTGCAATTAAAAAAGGTCAAACCTTATCGGTTTTGTGAGAAAAAAAAAGAATGGAGATGAAGCAGTAGACCATCGACCACAGAACAAACTACCACAGACTCATTTACATCAGTCCGTACCATCAACAATCCATAACCAACACCAACACAATCAAACCTTCTTTATCCTATAAACAACTCCACATCTACCTCTATCCCATCTCTATTAGACTTTACCGACACTCAAAAAGTATAATACAAATGATCTCAGAATCAATTCAAACTTTATCTCCAATCTTTTTGAAGATTTTTTTTAGATTGAAATAAAATCATCATCGATCAATTCTTGTTGAAACTTTAATTCTATTAATTTCCGAACTTTATGATAAGGATAATAAAAATAACGTTATTCCCTTTTATCTTTGGCTCGTTAATTCAACAACACAACAAACAATACCTACCTGAGACCTTTTTTAATGATCTTGAAGCCGAAGTGGTCGGTCTCTACAGCAACAAGATAACAGATGAACGGAGTTTTACTTAATTAACACATTGAAGGGTTATTAGTTGTTGATTAAAAATGATTAAAGGGTCGGTTAAATGGATGTTGATGAAGATTGATTATGATCGACTGATTCTGATGATGAAGAAATGAAGAGATGAGGCAGATCTTATGGTGAGTGGATAAGAGAAAAAAGGGGCGTGAGTTTAAGTGATGAGGGAAGTAGGGTTTGTGAGATTGTGAGTCTTATATATCCCTAACTATTAGGGCAATTAAGTGGATTGGGATTGGGTTATGTTCTTAGTTGGGCTATTTGTATTGGAGTTGGGCTATTGATTGTTTTATACAGTTATTTGGCCCATTGGTGAAACAATACATGGACTGAAAATGGATTGAGTGGTATTTTGGATAACAAATTTCACGGGGATACCTAGTTCACGGCTAAAATTATTATGGTTAAGAAAAATGACTACGGGGTTTTTGTACGGTATTATTGATTTGATTTTGAAGTAACATTTCACGGGCATGTGTACTTATATATCTCAAAGTCTAGAGGTTGGTTGGATGCATGACTTTCAGAGATACTTGTTTGGGCACTCATGAGTATAATGATTAAGTCTTGGTTTATCTAGTTTTCATAGGTCAAGGGGTGGATGGACGAAGACCTAGTTAACTATCACTTAAAGGAGATACGTTGTAGTACTCAGTGTCACACAAAGATGTGGATAATTCGAGAGAGGTTCATATACAGTTAAGGAAGGTTGGATGGGTATATGGAATGATCTATGCTTTAAGGAGTTACGTTGTAGTGCTCAGTATAGGTTCTTAGTCACACTATCGTACAACATTAAGTCACATATATAAGGGGGTGTTTACTTCTTTTTCAAGTTGGTCATATCGGGTTGTCTCTATATGTGGTCATTTACTAGAAGCCGGTGAATTTAAAGGAGGTTCGTTTAAAGGTTGGTTTGAGATAAGTTTTGAGAGTATTGTTTTCGACATATACTCACAAAATTATGCTTCAACGGGCTGTTATGGCTTTACAATTAAATCAAGTTAAAGGTAATCTACGGGCATGTGCACAAGTTTATGATGTTTCCGATGACTCGCAACCATCAGGAGGGAGAAGTGCACGAAGGAAAAAGTAGTGTTTCGTCTTCAGCAATTCGGTTGAGGGTACATCGAGGCTTATTACCAACTTAGATGCAAATACGTTGTGAGATATGTTGTTATGAAGCTCCCGAATGACAACCATTGTGCTTCCTTTAGTATCTACGGTCTCCACTGCGTGTTTGAAGACTAAAGAGATTTTTCGATTCAGGAGGGAGCAAAGAAAAGAAAATGGCTCACTAGTTAGGAGGGAGTAATAACCTAACTAGAACATTACAGTTGAAGTTCAGAGCTACAAGTTTTAGTGCCGTATGTGCCTAAGATCGTACGCCAAGATCGTCGGAAGAGAGAACTTCAAGTCTACCTCAGGATCTAGACTACAGAGACTCTACACTTCAACAACGTCAAAGTTTATTATTGTAATTTACTTTGTTTATAGGTCTCATTGTAACCATTCACTTGTGACGACATCTTGGAGGGAGATTGTTAGACTCGCTTTTTTATAAAGATATCGTCACTTAAGTGAATTGGACTAGACTTGTAATAAGTAGTACATGGAGGGACTACTTATGTTTAAATGACAAACTAGTGATGTAATAGAGCCTATAAATACCCCTCATGACTCATCATGAGGGGTGTGGGAAAGCTTTGTATTCTTTGTTCATTCATTTTAATCTAATTGACTAAGAGTTTTCTCCACCCTCTCTCTGCTTTCTCTCACTAAAATGATAAAGATATTCATCTTCTTCCACCAACCAAGACCTCCCGAATCACATAAATCTCTGTTTATTTCGGTCCTACGAATGCCTATGAACTATTATAAACACAAAGTTTCGCTTTTCAAGGATATAAGTGAAAAATTCATTATAAACATAATTTAAAGGTAAATACTCCCAACATAACATGATCCTTCCTAAATTAAACATAGGTGATTAAGCTATGTATAATTGAAAATTAATGATGCAATACTCGGTTTAGTCAAGCTAGTATTATGTTTCTCAGAGTTAAATAGTATTAGCCATATTGTTTGCAAGATAGTAGCCAAAAAAGTTTATCAAGTAGCAAATCAGTTTATAAGATGATGGCAACATAGTTTATAAGATAATAGCAAAATGATTTATAAGATGGTAGTAAAATAGGGAGTGTAACAGACAAAAATTTTCATGGCAAATTGATATAAAACAATAGAGAATTCATTAGATGAAAGTTCCAAACAATACAATGAAAATTCATAGGAAAGTACTTAATGCAAAACACTCAAGGAATACAACCCAAGAGGGTCTCGACCTAGGTCTCACTATGCAAGGTGGGAAACTCTCTCTTTAACCATCATCATCACCAGTAATGTCGTTAGGGTCTTGGTGAGTTTCTCATCCTCCTGACGCATATGCTCTCCCATGAGCTCTTTTTTCGTTATGGTTCCTTAGCTTTGGGTATTTACTCCTGACGTGCCTTATTACTTCGCACTCAAAGCCTGTCACCGTGATGTTTCGGTTATTCGTGATGGTGGGAGCCTTGCAATCCTTAGGTTGGTGACAGACCTTCCTGTAGTTCCTACACTGAGTGGGGAAAGGTCCATTGTGGTGAAACAGAAACTTGTTGCACTTGGTTAAAGTCCCACCATACCCTTTCTTTTCACTTGGCCCAACAGCGTAGGCCCTTACCACTTTTTGTCTTTTGTTTTCTTGCTGAACAAATTACCTCCCTGATTGTCATCCCACTTCCTTTTGTTGTTGTCGTTGTTGTCAACATCCCTAGCTCGTACCACTAGATCCATTAGATTATGATCCATCCTGATCGCATTATGAATTGTAGCTGGGTTTGATGAAGTCACATTTCCCTGAATACTAGGTGGAAATCCCAGATGTAATGCTCAACCTTTTTGTATTCGGGGGTAACCATAGCTGTAACACCCTCAATTTTGAGATATGCAGCGGAATTCAAACTGGGTGTTACTTCATGGTATGACAGTTATAATGATAAAAAAAGATCTCTAGTTGGGTCATTTTAAAATATTTACCATTCGAATATCAGAGTTTACAAATTAAGTCCCAGTAGTTGTAAGATTTAAAAAATAAGTTTCGAATGATAATAAAATTTATAGCCTTCTTTATGTATCCGTGCTCATCCGTGCCATCCTCGTTTATTATGGACCTGTGATAAACATGTTAAAAGTGTCGACACAAAGGTTGGTGAGTTCATAGCGTTTGTAAATAAACAGTTGATTTCAATAGTTTCGAGAGTGAAGTGATAATTTGTAATACCAATATTGAGGAAACAAGTAGTGAGTTACATTTGGTAAAAATCCATAAGTAATTTATATGTAATCAATTGAACACAAAGAGTATTATACTTAAACATAATCATTTAAAATGGGGTAGGTATCTTGTACCCAACATGATGTAGGTATCTCGTACATAAATGGGGTAGGTATCATTGTACCTATATGGGGTAGGTATCTCGTACCTAATGGAGTATGTATCTCGTACCTATATGGGGTAGGTATCTTGTACCTAAATGGGGTAGGTATCATCGTACCTAAATATGGTAGGTATCTCGTACCTATTGGGGTATGTATCTCGTACCTATATGGGGTAGGTATCTCGTACCTAATGGGGTAGGTATCTCGCACCTATATAGTGTAGCATACATAGAAAATATTTGTGTTCTATTTGAGCATGTATCTCCCCCACGAGGTATAAAATCATAAATCGAGTAAAAGTGGGGCTATGACTCACGGTGAACCGTGAAAGTTTCTAAAGTAGTTGTAAAAGTAATAAATATAGTTTTGAGCGTGTATCTCTCCCAAAGAGTATAAAACAAGTATTAAAAGAGTAGGGGCTATGACTCACCTTGCAATGTAGTGACGTAGATAACACAACGGTGCCAAGGAGTACGGTAGATCAGTGTAAAGACGTATAGGTCAAAGAATACGAAATCGTCGTAACCTAATGAATATAAGCTTGTCTCAAAATATGCCAAGTGGAAAGTAATCGATACGTATGAGTTTCAAAAGATAGAGCGTTTTGGTTTTCGTGGAATATTTGTATTAACGTTTGTAAAAAGTTTGGTATCTCATTCATGTGGTGGTATAAAGTCATAGACTCAGACAAACTCACGCCAAACATAAATCATATAGCTCAAGTATAAAAGGCAAATAAACACCTAAGAATCAAATAGCAAATAAAATTTTATATGTATTTGACATTGCACATGAGGTTTGTAACTTGAAAATTTGCTAAAACAAGCTCTATGTATAAATTTGAAATTTGAAATTCTGAAACAGTCCCAAATATTGGGAAGTCTGTACAACTCAGTGAGTTATGGGCATGAGGTGATTAGCTAGGGTTATAGAGCTATGTCTTGTGGTCGTTTCGCCGGGTGGTGCACCTCATAACTCATCCCGATGAGTAAATGAGAGCCAAAATGGTGAAAGGTGTCAAAATCTGCACACCAGATTTCAATCATAAAAAGGGTTATGGTTCTTGTCTTTTTTGGAGTTCGGCCCAGTTTTATGAAATGTAGGTAAGACGTAAACTTAAATGTAGCTACAAACGGCGCATCCACCGGAGTTGTAGAACTCTAGATATGGCTGAAAAGGCGGGACTACAGTGTGCTATTCCAGACAGCCCATTACGCAGCAAATAACCAAGTAAATGTACTTCTACTTATGCAGAAAATTAGTAGTTAACGTACTCCTTTAAGGGATGAAATAAGTGGGTATGCACGCCCATGTTGGGCTGAAAAATATGTAGAACCAAACACCCCTTTGGGGCTGCAAATAAGCAAAACAAACACCCCCATTGTGCAGTAAAAACTGCAATTAAACACACTTAAACATGCTGATTTTCAGCAGCAAATACGCCCCATTTAGGGCTGTTTTGCATCAATTAAATTAACAGAACGCACCCCATTTGGGGCTGTGATTGTAGCCAATCAATCGCCCTAGATTTGGGTTGTTTTAGTAGCCATCGAACACCCTTGGTGCTGCTATAAAATCAGCAGGTAATACACAAACCAAGCGCACCCTAATTTGGTCGAGGTGTAGGCCTAAGCAAACAAGCCAAATCAAGCGCCTCTTGCGGCTGTCTTGGTGGATCGAAACCCAGGCCACACGCACCATTTTGGCTACGGTGTGGGTCAAACAAACAAGACCAGGCGCACCCTCTTGGGGATGTGGTACCCAAAAATGAGCAACCCTTTGGGGTGGGGCTGCAATAGCAGACAACAAGCAATAAGCTGAGACAAGTACTCCCAACCGCACCCTTACGGGGCTGTGGTGGCTGACCCAAAACAACAAACAAACACATACCACATATGATAAGCAGCTAACAATTAGCACATGGGCAGTTTACAAAAATAGCAGCCAAAAGTGGGATAAGCAATTACCATATGAGCGATTTCAAAACATGTCCAAACTAAGATAAGCTCGAAGCAAACAAACAAACATCCTTGTGTGGCTGTGACCTGAAAACAAAACCAACCGCACCCTCTTGGGTCGTGGCTGTGAACCAAACAAAGACACACCCTTGGTGGTGTCTTCTTCTAAACCCGAAAAGAAACATAATAAGCCAAGTAACTAATTTAGCTACTATAAACCGCTTAACAAAATAAGTCAAACGCACCCTTGACAGTGATTCTATGGTTAACGAAAACAACAAATAACGACAATTTAAACAAACAAAAGCATAATCTCATCCAACAAACAAACACCCACCATGAGTGGATTCGAACCCGAATCTATAACTAACAAACACCACACTAACGATTACACTCTTAAACCAAACCCGCTTTTAATCCATTTTTGATCTACGAAATATATGTAAATCGATTATATATATACATGTTTATAAACAAGAAATTTAATACGATGAAATTTGGTTTTGACATACCCACGGTTTGAGGGAGGTGAGGAGGGACAGATGAGTAGCTGTGGTGATTCGCTGGTGGCGACTTGAATTGCTCCAGCGGCGATTGGGGTGGCGTCACATGAACAAACACACCCTGTGGTTCCTCTTGATGGTGATGGCAGTGGTGTATCAGGTGGTGATGGGGGGCGGTGTTGGTGCTGCTGGTTGTCGATCAAAGAGAAGGAGGGAGAGAAGAGGTACGGGGCTGTTTGTTTTTTTTAATGTCTTAACAGCCTCCTAATGCCTCGTAAACCTCTTAATCGGTCAGACGTTTTGGGCGTTTAGACCGTTAGTTTTTTTCCCCCGTTCAGATACAGTCAGAGGCAGTTAGATCTTAATGGTCTAGACTTGAGAGGGGTGTCTTAATGCCTCTTGTTGACACAAAATAACAAAAAAAAAAAAAAATTAGTACGAGCAAGCAAATGACACAACAAAAATTAGTAACGAGATTTTTGATTCAGATTCAGACATTTACGCCTCAGATTCAGATTCAGATGTGCTGTTCAGATTCAGATACAGAGTCTCTGATTAAACAAACACCACCGTAATGTCTTCTCTGTTTCTTTTGTTTTAAATGATTGAGAATAAGCAGATACAATGAATTTTAAATAAGTAAGGCAGCATGGAGTGGGACAAGAGGAATATACAGTGTTCAGGAGATAAGGAATATTTAGGGGGAATAAGATAAGGTAAGGATTATTATCATTTAGTGTATCGTGTACTCCGTCCCCCGTTGAGTTAAAATATAAACTCGGCACTTTGGTTGGGTAATTGTGAGAGATATAGTTTTGGAGACGTTTTTATAGAAATAATATATAAATGAAATTGTTGATGTTTAAGATCATCGAATGTAAATCATTTTTATTGCGGTATTGGTACGTAGGAAATGTAATATATTTTCTTGTTAAATAGACACGGGTGAACGTAAACGTTTAGAGAGTAATGATTTTGAATCAGAGTGAATTATTTAACTTGGAAAATTACTGGTTAGCTACCGATTACAGTATTTGCTTTTACGTTCGGGTAAAAGTCAAATAGTCAAGAAGTCAAATTCAAAGTCAACTTTAAAAAATCGAAGGGTAAAATAGTCATTTTGATGTGTGACAATTTACGGGTTGTTACAGTATCCACTCCTCATTTGGAACTTCGTCCTGAAGTTCAGTAGGTGTTATCTGTGGACAGTGTGTTCGAGAAAAGATGGAAGTACTTGCGACACATCTGGTCTTCACGCTCCCACATGAATTCGAGTTATTTACTGAAGGTTCTAACAAACTTTTGGACAATAGGAATGCGACTTTACTTAAGTAGTTTGACCTTACGGTCTATGATCTTGATAGGTTATTTGATAACGTTCGGACATTCGTCAATCTGGATTTCTTCCAGTGAAATAGTAACCAATCCTAGTCAGGATCTTGTATAGTCCGATGTTGAGATGTCTGGGAAAAAGTGTAGGTATTTGTGGTGAATTTTGGTCTCACACTCTCAGGTGAAATCATGAACTCTTTTAATGTGTTGATGGGTGAGTAAGAGTGCTACAATTGGGGAGCCTAATGTTGCAGGGCTAGCTGAAAATACTGGATAACCAAATGTTGTAGCGCCTCCTCGAGTGGTTGTTGTGCCAGGTGTCAGAGGTTGTTTTCACAAGGACTTCATGAGTTGCAAATTCAGCAATTTCAAGAGCCTAGAGAGAGTGGTTGCATTTAGGTGCCTAGATGATGAATCAATTTTAATGCCTCGTAAGCCAGTAGATCATGTTGTAACAGCTCGGTCTGCTCAAGAATCCAATAATGGCAAAAATAACAACAGTAACAAATGGTGTGGGGATGTGGAGAGAACCCTTGGGAGAGCTTGTGTGTAGGTGTCCGTGCACCTAAACAAAGTAGGTATTTACGTATCCAAGTAAGTGGGTGGAACATCATACTCAGTTTGTTAGTTCGAGATTGAAACAATTCAAGAGTGTAATAAGTCTGTTAATAGTTTATGATTGTAAGGATTTGTAACAGTAAAAGTGTTAACTTAAGAATGAACTAAGGTAGTTCAAATGAGTTCTTAAGATTTTTACTGAATAATAGAATACTAAAGATTCTCAAGTTCGAGTTCATACTCATGTCATATCGGATACAAATAAGCCCACTTATTTATAATTCATTATTTACATAGATAAGCGTCCTAAACAATGTAAATAAAGAAGTATAAACTTATGGTTCGGAGATTTTCAATTTCTTTATTTAAATAAAAAGGCATCCCAATTCATTCAAATAAAGACTTTGTAAATCATCCTACTTAAGAATTTCTAACAAAACAATCATACGCGTGGAAAATAGTCCACACTAGGCTAGAATCATAGAATTTTAACAATGAAAGTTTCGGAAGAGAACTTGATGAATGTAGAGAAAGTAGCTGAACTTCAGCTTTTGTAGTTGATGAATCAGTTTGTTCCTTAGCAATCTCATATCTTTGATTTCTACCAAGGAAATCAATAGTTTGAGACATGTTTCATGAAAAATAATATAAAGTCGTGATGAGTTTAGAGATCACTGTAATCATTTACAATGTCTGAGAAATAATTGAGACCATTGTGCAACACACAATGTCTGAGAAATAAGTGAGACCATTGTGTAACACACAATGTCTGAGAAATATGGTGAGACCACTGTTTTGTTTACAGTGTTTGAGGATGTAATAGAGACCACTGTAGGACTTACAGTGCCTTGAAAAAATAAATGAGACCATTGTATAAATTACAATGTCTGGGTAGTAGGAAAGACTATTGAAATCAGTTACAATGTCCTGGGGGAAGTTCCCTATACCACAAAAGTGTATGAGTAGGGCATATTTGTATAGTTGAATTGTAAGCCCTTGAATAAAGTTTCCACAACAAAGGCATCGTAAATCCACTCAGTCCCAAGTCCCGTCATACAAGACTCGCAACCTATGTGTTTACAATCCACTGCCTAAGTATGAGTATGTACATGATTGAAGAAATGTGGTTGTGCCGTAATGCCCTAGAATAGGCATACGCATATGTATTTAGTTCTAGAGTGATTGAAAGTATGTCGAGTGTGTGTATATCAATATACCAAGTGTTAGAGTAGCATAAATTACATAGAAGTCACATAATCGTCTGGAGGATGGAAGGCACGAAGAGCGAAAGGCTATAAAATATTTTTGTGAAAAAGCAGTTATAGTTTAGGTCTCAATTAGACCCGTTTCTCTATAACTATAGCTCTGGTACCAATCTGTAACACCCCCAATTTTGATATACGCAGCGGAATTCAAACTGGGTGTTACTTCATGGTAAGACAGTTATAATGATAGAAAACGATATCTAGTTGAGTCATTTTAAAATATTTACCATTCGAATATCAGAGTTTACAAATTAGGTCCCAGTAGTTGTAAGATTTACAAAATAAGTTTCGAATGATAATAAAATTTATATCCTTCTTTATGTATCCGTACTCCTCCGTGCCATCCTCGTTCATTATGGACCTGAGATAAACATGCTAAAAGTGTCAACACAATGGTTGGTGAGTTCATAGAGTTTGTAAATAAATAGTTGATTTCAATAGTTTCGAGAGTGAAGTGATAATTTGTAATACCAATATTGAGGAAACAAGTAGTGAGTTACGTTGGGTAAAAATCCATAAGTAATTTATATGAAATCAGTTGAACACAAATAGTATTATACTTAAACATAATCATTTAAAATGGGGTAGGTATCTTGTACCCAACATGATGTAGGTATCTCGTACATAAATGGGGTAGGTATCATTGTACCTATATGGGGTAGGTATCTCGTACCTAATGGAGTATGTATCTCGTACCTATATGGGGTAGGTATCTTGTACCTAAATGGAGTAGGTATCATCGTACCTAAATGGGGTAGGTATCTCGTACCTATTGGGGTAGGTATCTCGTACCTATATGGGGTAGGTATCTCGTACCTATTGGGGTAGGTATCTCGCACCTATATAGTGTAGCATACATAGAAAATATTTGTGTTCTACTTGAGCATGTATCTCCCCCACGAGGTATAAAATCATAAATCGATTAAAAGTGGGGCTATGACTCACGGTGAACCGTGAAAGTTTCTAAAGTAGTTGTAAAAGTAATAAATATAGTTTTGAGCATGTATCTCCCCCAAAGAGTATAAAATAAGTATTAAAAGATTAGGGGCTACGACTCACCTTGGAATGTAGTGACGTAGATAACACAACGGTGCCAATGAGTATGGTAGATCAGTGTAAAGAAGTATAGCTCAAAGAATACGAAATCATCATAACCTAATGAATATAAGCTTGTCTCAAAATATGCCAAGTGGCAAGTAATCGATACGTATGAGTTTCAAAAGATAGAGCATTTTGGTTTTCGTAGAATATTTGTATTAATGTTTGTAAAAAGTTTGGTATCTCATTCGTGTGGTGGTATAAAATCATAGACTCAGACAAACGCACAGCAGGCATAAATCATATAGCTCAAGTATGAAAGGCAAATAAACACATAAGAATCAAATAGCAAATAAGATTATACATGTATTTGACATTGCGCATGAGGTTTGTAACTTGAAAGTTTGCTAAAACAAGCCCTATGTATAAATTAGAAATCTGAAATTCTGAAATAGTCCCAAAGATTGGGAAGTCTGTACAACTCAGTGAGTTCTGGGCATGAGGTGATTAGATAGGGTTATAGAGCTATGTCTTGTGGTCATTTCGCCGGGTGATGCACCTCATAACTCATCCCGATGAGTAAATGAGAGCCAAAATTATGAAAGGTGTAAAAATCTGCACACCAGATTTCAATCATAAAAAAAGTTATGGTTCTTGTCTTTTCTGGAATTCGGACTAGTTTTATGAAATGTAGCTAAGACATAAACTTAAATGTAGCCGCAAACGGCACATCCACCGGAGTTGTAGAACTCTAGATATGGCCGAAAATCCGGGACTACAGTGTGTTATTCCAAACAGCCCATTATGTAGCAAATAACCAAGTAAATGTACTTCTACTTATGCAGAAAATTAGTAGTTAACGCGCTCCTTTAAGGGCTGAAATAAGTGGTTATGCACGCCCATGTTGGGCTGAAAAATATGTAGAACCAAACACCCCTTTGGGGCTGCAAATAAGCTAAACCAACACCCCTATTGTGCGGTAAAAACAGCAATTAAACACACTTAAACATGCTGATTTTCAGCAGCAAATACGCCCCATTTGGGGCTGGTTTGCAGCAATTAAATTCACAGAATGCACCCCATTTGGGGCTGTGATTGTAGCCAATCAATCGCCCTAGATTTGGGCTATTTTAGCAGCCATCGAACACCCTTGGTCCTGCTGTAAAATCAGCAGCTATACACCCCCTTTGGGGCTGTAAAATCAGCAGGTAATACACAAACCAAGCGCACCCTAGTTTGGTCGCGGTGTAGGCCTAAGCAAACAAGCTAAATCAAGAGCCTCTTGCGACTGTCTTGGTGGATCGAAACCCAGGCCACACGCACCCTTTTGGCTGCGGTGTGGGTCAAACAAACAAGACTAGGCGCACCCTCTTGGGGATGTGGTACCCAAAAACAAGCAACCCTTTGGGGTGGGTTGCAATAGCAGACAACAAGCAATATGCCGAGACAAGTACTCCCAACCGCACCCTTACAGGGCTGTGGTGGCTGACCCGAAACAACAAACAAACACATACCAAATATGATAAGCAGCTAACAATTAGCACATGGGCAGTTTACAAAAATAGCAGCCACAAGTGGGATATGAAATTACCATATGAGCGATTTCAAAACATGTCCAAACTAAGATAAGCTCGAAGCAAACAAACAAACATCCTTGCGTGGCTGTGACCCGCAAACAAAACCAACCGCACCCTCTTGGGTCGTGGCTGTGAACCAAACCAAGACACACCCTTGGTGGTGTCGTCTTCAAAACCCGAAGAGAAACATAATAAGCCAAGTAACTAATTAAGCTACTATAAACCTCTTAACAAAATAAGCCAAATGCACCCTTGACTGTGATTCTATGGTTAACGAAAACAACAAATAACGACAATTTAAACAAACAAAAGCATAATCTCATCCAACAAACAAACACCCACCATGAGTGGATTCGAACCCGAATCTATAACTAACAAACACCACACTAACGATTACACTCTTAAACCAAACCCGCTTTTAATCCATTTTTTATCAACGAAATTTATATAAATCGATTATATATATACAGGTTTATAAACAAGAAATTTAATACGATGAAACTTGGTTTCGACATACCCACGGTTTGAGGGAGGTGAGTGTTGGGAATTATAACAAGGACAGACTTATATATGAAGAGCAGACTTAAGCATGCTGGAGTACTTAGTTAAGTCTGTTAGTTATTGTTAAGTCATAGTTAAGTCTGCCAGAACATTGTTAAGTCTGGTAGACATAGCTACTTAGTTAAGTCTGGTCGACAATCTTTAGGTAAGTCTGTTTATGATTTATAGTAAAGATAGTTAGCTATAAGTTAGGAAAGGATACAAATGAATTAGTTATCTTAATAGAAGATATCTTTTTCCTTCTACACGTTTTTTATCTTTAGGGTTTTCCTTGGTGTATAAAAGGAACCCTATAGCATTATGTTATGTACAATTAGTACGAGAAACGATTTAGTTGTTGAAAGATTAATAGAATTACGAAGTTAGTATATTGTGTTCTTCATTGTTATTGTTAAGATTCCGCATTAGCAATTAACAAGTTGTTTAGAGTTTCTCAAGTAGATCAATTTGGATTTATTCAAGTTGTCTAATAAGTAACAAAAGGCTACTTAGATCCATAACTGTTTTGGACCTACAAGTGGTATCAGAGCCTGTAGAGAGACTCTGAGTTTGAAGAAACACAAAAACCACACACAATAATTCACTCAAATCAACCCTGCACAATGTTTGTTAAAGGTTATGAATTCTCAAACCATATCAGTGATGATGAAGTCTCAAACCATGAAGATGAAAAATTAGAAGCTGGCACTTCCAAACCACAACAACAAAATATCCCTGCAACAACCACCATATCAAACATTAAAATCCAACTCCTGAAGAAGGAAGAGTATGGCATCTGGGCTATGGAGATGGAGCACTATCTTGAGTATATTGACAATGAGGTCTAGAAGGTAATACAGAATGGGAATTCAAAGAAAAGGGTGTCTGTTGGCAAGGATGGAGCTGTTAGGGTGCTTCCACTTGTATCTGCTACCGAGATACATGCTGTAGAAAAGGAAAGAAAGGCCAGAACTATCTTGTTGATGGCACTTCCCAAGGAAAACTTGAGAAGATTTCATGGGATGGACGATGCAAAGGAGATCTGGGAGGCTATCAGAACAAGGTTTAGAGGGAATGCTAACTCCAAGAAGATGCAAAAAGTTGTTCTTAAACAACAGTTTGAAGCATTCAGTGTATCCTCTTCTTAAGGGTTAGAGAAAGGTTATGATAGGTTCCAACATCTTGTCTCCCAATTGGAGGCTCATGGTGCTGCTGTATCTAATGAAGATGCAAACCACAAATTTCTCAGATCATTGCCAAAAGGATGGTCAAGTATGGCAATGGCCATGAGGATGAAGGAAGAAATTGACACTCTGTCAATTGATGATCTGTATAACAATCTTCGGGTGTTTGAAGGTGAAATCCAGGGTACTTCAAAGGCATCTTCGAGCACTCCAAATGTTGCCTTTGTTTCTCAAAACAAAGGCAGCACTAACAAGGTTAATTCTGGTGGATTTAGTTCTGGTGGGTATGAAACTTCTTCAAGCAGTCAAAGAGAAAAGGATGTCCTTGCTGGTTTTGCTGATGCAGTTGCCTATTCACTCTTTGCTGACAGATCAAAAGAAAAGGACCTCATTAGTGAGGACCTTGAACAAATCAATGATATTGATGTTGAAGAGATGGATATTAAATGGCAAATTGCAATGATTGCTCTCAGGGTTAAGAAGTTCTACAAGAGAACTGGAAGCAATCATCAGGTTCGATGGGAAGAAACCGGTTGGGTTCAATAAGAAGACTGTGGAATGCTACAGGTGTCACAACCTTGGACACTTTGCTAGGAAATGCAAAGCAAAGATGACTGCTGATGGGAAAACAAGGAAGGATTCTGGATCTCAAGAAGATGACAAGTTGGAGAAGAATCAGATGAGCATGTTGACTATAGAAGCTGGTGTTGTGAATTGGGAAGATCATACAGACAAGGAAGAAGAGCCAAATCATGCATTTATGGCTATTGGTTCCAGTTATGAGGTATCTTTATGCTCTAAAATATGCATTGATTCATAAAATAATCTTAAAGCTTTGTGTGATGAACAATTAAAACAAATAGGTGACCAGGAGGCACAAATTATTGCTTATACAAAGGTTGTTAAAACTTTTGAAGCACAACTTGTCACCTATAAAAAACAACAATCTGCCTTAAATGAAAAACTTACCTTTCAAGCTAATGAGATATATGAAAAAGATGAAAAACTTAAGAAATATAGAAGAATTGGCATGAAAGCAGTAAAAGATAGGGATGAGTTGTAGAATAAGGTAGATAAATGGACTAAGTCTGCTAAAAATCTGGATAGACTTGTAGATTCTCAGATGAGCTCAACATGTAAAATTGGCTTAGGATATGAGATTAAGTCAGATAGTGAAATTTTGAGCTATGAGGAAGAGATGGAGAGAACAGTGTTTGTTTGTAGAAAAGATGATTTTGTTGATAAACCAATTTACAATAGATTCATAAAAACATCTAATTTTAAAGGGGTTCCACCTCCATTAACTGGAGATTACACTCCTCTACAAAAGGAAGACCTTGATGATTCTTTATTTGTGTATGGTAAAAAGGTTCCTCAAATTCCTGAAACAGTCAACTCAGATGATAAATCCAGTGAATATTCTACCTGTCAATCTAATGACAGTGAAGGATCCAATGGAAAAGTCTCTAAGCAGTCTGAATCAGAATCAGAAAGTGAACCAGAGGAGGTTTCTGAGACAGAATCTGTTAAGCATAGTGAACCAATTATGACTGCACCTAAACCTGATACAGATAAACCTAGTTGTATTCCCCACATAAAATCTCCTAGGAAATCTGTTAAAAGTCAAGAGTCACCAAAATGTGATAGAGTAAAAAGAGAGTTTAGGAAAAGTTACACTTTCACTCCTAAAAGATGCTTTGTGTGTGGTAGTTTAAGTTACTTAATCAAAGACTGTGACTTTCATGAGAAAAGAATGATGAGAGAAGCTGAACTTAAGAATCAGAAGAGAGTTAATGCTGGTACTGTGAATGTTAAACCAGTTTGGAATAATGCAAACAGAATTAATCATGCTAACCAATTTGTTCCTAGACCAGCATAAATAAATACTGGTAGACCACATGTTAATTCTGCTAGGTCACATTTTAATTCTGGTAGGACAAATATTAATTCTGTCAGGTAAAATTTTAATTCTGTGAAACCAAAAGTTAATTCTGGGTATGTTAATCAACTTAGACCCAGACAACCAGTTACCAGACCACAGGTGAATACTTATAATCAAAGAAATCCTTTTACAAAAACACATTCACCTGTGAGGAGACCCATTGCAAAGAATACAACACAAATTTCAAACTCTAATGTTGTAAGGGGACATGGGGGGTCTGCTGTTAAGGCCTCAGCATGTTGGTCTTGGGATCCTTTTAAGAATGAACTTACCTACCAATCCCAACACCACAGTGGATCCAGTTCTTATAAGACTTTCAAATATACTAATCCACAAGGCAGACCCAAACATGCACAGGCCTGGGTCCTTAAGAGAAACTAATCTCTTTTCTTTATGTGCAGGATCATCCACTTAAGAACATGGGAGACAGAGGAATATTTGATAGTGGATGCTCAGGGCACATGACTGGTAACCAGGATCACCTGAAGGATTTTCAAGAATTCAAAGGAGGTTATGTTACCTTTGGAGGTAGTAAAGGGCATATAACTGGTAAAGGTAGAATTATAGTGGGCAATTTAGTATTTGACAATGTGTCTTTTGTGAAAGAACTTGGGCAGTTTAACCTTTTCTCAATATCACAAATTTGTAATAAGCAGCATAAGGTGCTTTTTACTGAATCTGAATGTTTTGTGTTGACTTCTGACTTTAAGATGCCTGATGAAAGTCAGATACTTCTCAAAGTCCCAAGACAACACAACATGTACAGCTTTGATATGAAAACACCTGAACCTGCAAAGGGTTTTGCTTGTTTAATTGTAAAAGCCACTATTAATGAATCTAAATTGTGGCATAGAAGGTTAGGTCATATTAAGTTTAAGAACATAAACAATCTTGTGAAGAATAATCTAGTTAGAGGCTTACCTTCCAAGGTTTTTAAGAATGACCATACCTGTGTAGCTTGTAATAAGGGTAAACAGCATAGGGCTTCATGTAAGGCTAAGTTAGAGAGATTCATAACTGAGCCTTTACACACCGTGCATATGGATCTGTTTGGCCCCACATCTGTGAAGAGTATCAATCATGCTAGTTACTGCCTTGTCATTACTGATGATTGCACTAGATTTTGTTGGATATTCTTTATGTCTAAAAAGGATGAAACTACTTGCTTAATTCAAACTTTCATTAGGCAGATTGAAAACCAGCTTAATCATAAGGTTAAGATTGTTAGATCAGACAATGGTAAAGAATTTAAGAATAGAAGCATGCTTGAGTTTTGTGGTAATAAAGGTATCAAGCAAGAGTATAGTAATGCTAGAACTCCATAGCAGAATGGAGTCGCTGAAAGGTTGAACAGGACCCTGATTGAGGCAGCTAGGACTATGCTAGGAGACTCACTCTTACCAACAACTTTTTGGGCTGAAGCAGTCAGTTGTGCTTGCTACATATTCAATAGGGTGAGAGTGACTAAGCCTTAGAACAAAACACCTTATGAGCTTTTATTTGGCCATAAACCAGTTATTAGTTACATAAGACCATTTGGGTGCCATGTTACAATTCTAGATACTCTTAATGTGCTTGGTAAATTTGAAGGAAAGTCTTATGAGGGATTTTTAGTGGGATATGCACTGAATAGTAAGGCCTTTAGGGTATACAATTTAGTGACAAAGAAGGTAGAAGAGAATCTTCATGTTAATTTTCTTGAGGAGAAACCTAATGTGAAGGGAATATGTTATAGATGGATGTTTGATATTGATTACTTAACTGATTCTATGAACTATATTCCTGTCTCTAAGGAGAATCAAGCTAACCCTCATGCAGGTACACAAGAAGTAACTAACAATGCGGGTACACAAGTTACTTCTGATGCAGATAATTCAGAGAAAGAGGAGGAGATTGAGGAGCTTATTGTTGTTCCCACATCTGTATTCAAACATGATGCAGCTCATGAAAGACCAAAGAAATCTGCTCCAACCTCAAGGAAGAAGGAGACAGTTCTCAAGCCTCAAGTACAAAGAAAAGAGGCTTCTCCTTCAAAGGTCTCAAAAGATATTCCATCCTTTAGAGACGAATTTAATGCCTTGGCTGACAAGCATCTTGAAAAGAAGGCTACCAGTACTTCCTCCATTAAGTCTGGTAGCAACTCTGTTAATTCTGCTCAGCCTGATACAACTCCAAATGAAGTTCTTGATGATTCTGTGATACCAGAGCTTGAAGTCTTTGATAATTCAAGTGAAGGTATCTTTGATGAAGCTTCCTATGATGGTGAAGGAGTGGTTACTGACTTCAATAACTTACCCATTGAGGTGGATGTAAGTCCAACTCCAACACTCAGGGTTCATAATATTCATCCTAAAAGTCAAATACTTGGTGATCCTAAGTCAGCAGTGCAGACAAGAAGCAAAGTAAAAAAACAGTCAGAAGCTCATGCACTTTTGAGTTTTATTAAGAAGCAGCAAAGGATCAACCACAAAGATCAGCAACACTGTCTGTTTGCTTGTTTCCTTTCTCAAAAGGAACCTACCAAAGTCTCTGAAGCATTAGAAGATAAGAGTTGGGTGGAAGCAATGCAGGAAGAATTGTTGCAGTTCAAGTTGCAGAAAGTATGGGTTCTGGTAGATCTACCTAATGGTGCAAAGGTGATTAACACAAAGTGGGTCTTCAGAAACAAAAAGGATGAAAGAGGAGTTGTAGTAAAAAATAAGGCTAGGTTGGTAGCCCAGGGTTACAGAAAAGAGGAAGGCATAGACTATGATGAGTTCTTTGCTCCTGTAACATGAATTGAGGGTATAAGGTTATTTTTGGCCTATGCATCATATGTGGGGTTCATTGTTTACCAGATGGAAGTTAAAAGTGCTTTTCTGTATGGCACTATAGAGGAAGAGGTGTATGTTCATCAGCCTCCTGGCTTTGTTGATCCTGCTCATCCAAAGAAGGTGTACAAAGTCATTAAAGCTTTGTATGGATTACATCAAGATCCCAGAGCTTGGTATGCTACACTTTCCACTTTTCTTGAGGAGCATGGATACAAGAGGGTGTTATAGACAAGACCTTGTTTATCAAAAGGAACAAGAAGGATATCATGCTAGTACAAGTGTATGTAGATGACATCATTTTTGGGTCTACAAAGAGGTCTTGGTGTGAAGAATTTTAGGCTTTGATGAAAGGCAGATGTCAGATGAGTTCTGTGGAACGCTTTTGTTTTAATGTTCTTGAAGTTCAAACACTTGGGATATGAATCTTAGTAATGTGTTTGAGAGATATTTATGTATTGAATGTGTTTAGCATGCGGAATCTACTACAACACACTTTAAAAGAACACAAGGTGGTGAGTTTGAGTAAATGAGTGAATGCAATGAACAAATAACATAACTTAGGTTAATACAAAACGATTCAATATTATTGATGAAATAATACGGATGATCTAAGTATCACCGGGATTACAAAGTAATCTTGAATCTATGATTGTCAAAAGGATTTGTGATTCGAAGTAACTAAGTTACTTGAGAGATAGTTTGGTTTGTGGTTATTGTTGTTCAAGATTGCTTGCATGAAGAAGTGACTAAGATATCCTTTTATAAGATAAGGATATCTTATTACATGTTGTCAAGTAGATGAATATAATACTATACTTTGACTATATTGGCGCCTACAATTAAATACAACTACCCATGTACACTCTGATATATTCTTCTGTCACCACAGAAGACTATTCTACTTCTACATAACGTATAACAATGTACAAAGACTAATAATTCAACTAAATATCTATTACAAAATATCTAATCGACTTGACATAAGCTTGGCAGGCTCTTCATTAGCTAGCAGTACCTTCTACCCAGAAGGTACTGGTAGAACATCTTCGTACATAACAAAATCAACTAGCAGGCTCTTCATCGACTTGGCAGGCTCTTTGACTTTGATCATTTTATTCCTAACAATCCTCCCCTAAACTTGTTATTTCCATTAAAATACACAAGTTTCTGATGAATAAAATACATACCTTGAGGATTTGAGAACTCTTCCAAAAACCCTTACTTTCTATCCTTCCTTTTTCTTTCACATTGTTCAAATATGCTCCTTAGCAAACTTTGAACAATTTCTGAGTTTTCATCATCTTTGTCACACCTTAACCTCTTGGAGATCATAGTTGAGAGCACTTCATAACTAAGTGGATACTCTTTCTCAGCCAGCATAAAGAGTTCAATCCCACTTGATGTGTACAAATGATGAACACTGCAATGACTTAAGAATTCCCAGGTTGTAGATGGATCATAATATGGAAACTTCCAATAATCATCTTTGGGATCAGGATCAAACATCCTATTGAATTCAACCCATAATTCCTGTTCCTTAACATCATTGCTAGAATTTGTGGCTAGCCTAATCTGCACTAGATTCCACAATTCTTCCAAATCTGCTCTATCAGATGCTCTAACTAAATTTTCAAAATTCTTGAAGATAGCAGACTGTCCCCCAACCCTTGATACTTTCCATGACTTACCAAATCTATCATGGTGTATTTCCCAATCAATTATAGGGTGTCTAGACCTAATTGGATCAGCATGTATGATAGTAGGTAAAGTTATCAACATTTTACTTACTTGCTCTGTGTCCAATTTTGCTACTTCTTTCATCTGAGCATCTTCCTTCTTCTTTGAAGACCTTTCTTGTGTGTGTTCAGGAGGAGTGCAGTGGTTCTTTTTGTATGCTTCAATGTATAGATGCTGCAACTCTTCAAATGATTTTCTTTTGAGTTGATGATCCTTCCAATTTGCTGACCTTTTCAGATATAACTTGAAGAACTTCATCTGCTCTTTCTGATCATGTGGCAATTTAAACCCTTTCTCCTTATACTGCATGATCTGCTGAAATACATCATTTAAGGCTTCTTCTCTATACTTTTTGGTGATGAATTCTTCAAGCTTGGCTGTCTTTTCTTCTACACTGAGAGACTCATCATCCATATACACAGAGGCTTGACCTCTTACAATTGGATCAATAGAGATAATCCATTGTAGTTGTGCATCAAATATTTGTGCAGCTTGAGAATCAATAAGAGCTTGAGCAGCATCTTCAGCATCTTTCTGCTCTTTCATTTCTTCAAGCATTCTTGAAGCTTCAAGTGCTTTTAGCTCTTCTTCATGAACCCTCTTGGCCTCTTCTTCTCCTAAAGCCATCTGAATTTGCTGAGTTCTTTTCAACTTCTTGGACTTTGGCTCATCTTCAATCAGAATACCTTTGCCCTTATCCTTTGGAGGTGAATCTTGTGATGGAGCAGAAGATTGCTCATCAGCAATTAAAACCCTCTTTCTCTTGTACACTCTCTCAGCAGACCCTTTATACCCCATAGCCATTAGCCTTTCTCTCCTAGCAGACTCTTCTTCTGGCCTAGCAGGCTCTTGCCCTGCTCCAACAGGCTCTTGCCCTGCTCCAACAAGCTCTTCATCATAAACTTGAGTTCCATCATGGAATTCAAATTTAGCCTGTTCCTCCTCTTCTTCCTCATCTTCAGACCTATCCTTCCTCCCCTTTTTGGAAGAGTGATCTATCCTATCAGCATCTGACTGTGAAGAACTAGATAAAACAACCTTTGCAGACTTTTTACCTTTTAACTTCTTCACTTCACCCTCCAATCTCTTAACCCTCTTGACCAATTTGATGTTGATCTGAGAAAACCTTTCATTTTGACTTTTAAGAGCATTCTCTAAGAACTTCACCTTGTCTTTCAACTCCTGCATTGTCTGAGGTGATTGGGTTTGTGATATATGATGTGGGGATGGTGGTGGTGTTGCTGATGGTACTGGAGATGGTGTTGGTGATTTTTGATGTGTTTGTGAAATGAAACCATGTGAAGAACTAGATGATGGTGTATCAGCAGATGGTGTTGGTTCTTCTGGATGTTGTGGTACCATTTCATCAAAAAGTGGAACTTCCTCTCCTCTAAAACCAATTCTCATATTTGAAAATACTTTGTGAGAAAGTTTTGGTGTTTCATAAACTGAGTCTGTGGGAAGCAACACATGTTGTAATTTTCCAATGATGCAACCAATAAATCTTGGATACATCAAAAATTTTGTTTTACTTTTCACATTGTTTATCAATCCTTCAAAAATATATTTAGAAAAGTTGTATTTTCTGTTTGTTGCTAAGCAAATGAGAGCAGAGGCCATGTTGCCACTAAATTGCTCCCAAGAGGTTTTCTTCTGGCTCAAACAGTGAAGGATTGTGTGAATCAAAAATCTCCATTGTGGAGTAAGATGCTTTTTCAGAAAAGTGAGTTTGTTGGACTCAGCATGATACCCCATTCTTGTTAAATTTTCAAAAATTTCAGTATCTGGTAACTGACTAATACCATCAGAATCATCCAAATGAAGATGTCTTCTTATGGATGACTCAGTAAGAGTCAAATGTTTACCATCCACTTTGGCTTTTATTCTTTGTTCCCCATTTTCAGAAGTTTTAATTTTAGCAGATTGCCAAAATTGCAAAATTTGATTTTCATAAATAGTGGGATTGACTAGCAAAGCAAACCTGATGTAGGAGTTGTTTAAAAAGTCCACTACTTGATGAAATGAGGCATTATCCTCTGACTTTTCCAAAAATGCTAACTGATTGTGACGTTGGACAAAATCTAGAACAACTGTGGAAGCCATAATGAAAATTTTGAATATGTTGGTGGGATTTGTTGGTAGTACTGGTAGAAGATGAAAGGTGTATGTGAATTATGATAGTGACTGATGAAAGAAGATATGAGAGAATTACTTTTAACCGACAATAAGAAAGATTAAAATAAGTAAATGAAAAGGCGGTTAAAAAGATCTTTTATATGTAAAATATAATATAATATAATCATCAGTGAATTACATAACTACCCCAACGGCTAATTTTAACTACCAGGCCTAATGGCTAAAACTTTTTCTGACAGGCTCAACGGCTATTTAGCAGTACCTTTTTATACTAGCAGTACCAATTTTGAACTACCAGTACCTTTGAAAGTTTTATAAAAATCCTTTATAGTTTTTAGCAAACTACCAGCTATCAACGGATTTGAGTTGTCTTTACCAAAAGCCGTTTGCTTAAGGACTAGCTAACTATTTACAATTAAGTATGGTCAGTTAACAACCATATAGTTTTTGGTAAACTATCAACCATCAACGGATTTGATTTGTCTTTACCAAAAGCCGTTTGCTTAAGGACTAGCTAACTATTTACAATTAAGTATGGTCAGTTAACAACCATATAGTTTTTGGTAAACTATCAACCATCAACGGATTTGATTTGTCTTTACCAAAAGCCGTTTGCTTAAGGACTAGCCAACTCTTAAGTTTGTGAAAACTTGGGAGCTGAATACCAAAAGCCATGATGGCCCAAAAGATGGTGCAATTTCCTTGGATGGAGGAAATTTAAATCAGGCAATGATGCTGTGTATCTTGGATGATTAGTTCAACAAGTGAAATCATCTAATGTCATGCCTTTGAGTTGAAACCTTTCTTAGTTTGATCTAGATAGAACTTTCTCCTTTGAGAAATGCTTCATCCCTTCTAGATATATGAGCTAATTCTCTCTATTTCAACTCTGCATCATCTTGTATGCTCTTGTCTTTTCTTTCATAAATTGGTCTTTCTTCCATTTTGGGCTATTAATTCCTCCCCTGAGATTGTTATTTCTCCTGAGATGAATATAACTTTTGTTGCCCCTTTTGTTTGAAAGAACTCTTGTTTTGTTATCAACCTGAAATATGTTAGTTGCAAACCAAAAGAACAAAGTGTAGAACACTTGATCTATATAATTGTAAACATTCAAGCATTTATATGAACAAAACATAGCAATTTTGTATCAGCAGGACCAATTATGAACTAACAGGACCTTTTGACTAACTAGCAGTACCATGTTTAAAATCCAATACCAGTTAATTTTTATGAACAAAAACACATGTTTTTCAAAGATTTATCATTCCAATACCTCCTACAAGATATTTGAATCTACCTAAATCAAAAGCTTTGGTGAGAAGGTCTGCATAATTCTTTTCAGAATCAATTTTAACTACTTGAATTAACCTCTTCTCATTGCAATCCCTTATGAAATGGTGTCTGATTTCAATATGTTTTGTTTTTGAGTGTTGAACTGGGTTTTTAATGATACAAATAGTACTGCTATTGTCAATATAAATAATGGTGTTAAGAAAATTGTACCCATAGTCAAGCAATTGATTTTGGATCCAAAGAACTTGCCCACAACAACTTGCACCAGCAACATATTCTGCTTCAGTTGTAGAATTGGCCACCATTATTTGTTTCTTGCATTGCCAAGAGATTAGTCTGCAACCAAGAAATTGACATCCACCAGTTGTGGATTTTCTGTCTAGTGTTGCACCAGCATAGTCACTATCCGAATAAGCCATCAATTCAAAAGATGATTCCCTTGGATACCAAAGACCCAACCTAGGTTGACCCTTAAGATATCTAAAGATTCTTTTGACTGCTGTGAGATGAGAGATCTTGGGATGTATTTGAAACCTTGCACATACACATACTGAGAACATGATATCTGGTCTTGATGATGTAAGATACATCAAGGACCCAATCATAGATCTATAATTGTGCAAATCCATATCTTCTCCTTCAGCATCCTTGAGTAGCCCTTTGTCTGGATCCATTGGTGTACTTGCAACCTTAGAATCAGCAAAATTAAATTTCCTTAAGATCTCAGCTACATATTTATCTTGGCTGATAAATATGCCTTCTTTTGTTTGTTTCACTTGGAGACCTAAAAAGAAAGTAAGTTCCCCCATGGAACTCATTTCAAACTTACTGTGCATAAGTTTTTCAAATTCTACACACAAGTCTTGGTTTGTTGATCCAAAGATTATGTCATCAACATAAATCTGCACTAACAAGATGTCTTTCTTTGTCCTTTTGATGAACAAAGTTGGATCAATCCTGCCTCTTTGGAATCCACTTTCTAGTAGAAAACAAGCCAATGTTTCATACCATGCCCTTGGAGCTTGGTGTAGACCATACAAAGCCTTGGTAACTTTGTATACTTTATCTGGATACTCAGCATCAATGAAGCCTGGAGGTTGAGATACATAAACTGGTTCTTCAATTTCACCATACAAAAATGCACTCTTAACATCCATTTGATAGACAGTGAAGCCTATGAATGAAGCATAGGCTAAGAAAAGCCTAATTGCTTCAAGTCTTGCAACTGGAGCAAACACTTCTTCATAATCTACCCCTTCCTCTTGAGTATATCCTTGTGCTACCAATCTAGCCTTGTTTCTGATCACTATACCCCTTTCATCTTTCTTGTTTCTGAACACCCATTTGGTTCCAATTGCCCTATGACCTCTTGGCAAATCAACCAATATCCAAACCTTCTGAATCTTGAATTGGAGAAGCTCTTCTTGCATAGCTTCCACCCAACTTGCATCATCTAAAGCTTTGTTTATGTTTTTGGGTTCAGCCTGAGATAGAAAACATGAAAACAGGCATATATTGGAATTATCATTATTCTTTTCTTCATACATAGAGGAGATTAACCCTTCTTCATTTGAGGATAAGACTTGAGATAAACCAACTTGAGATCTTGTTCTAACACCAGAAGTCATGCTTCCAATCACATCATCAGATGAGTGATCTTTGAGAATTCTAGTGTTTGGTGTTTTAGGAACTTCATATGTAGTTGGAAGATTGCTAATCCCAACTTCTTCTTGAAAAGAATCATCTATTTGAACATTCAATGGCTCAGCAGTACCAATACTTGTACTAGCAGGACCATCTGAAGAACTGGCAGTACCATTGTCATTAGCACCACTTTCTTGATTCTCTTGATTCTGAGTTCCTTGATCTTCTTCATTGCCTTCAATTGTTGTGTCTGAAGGTCCTTCTTCACTTGAAGATAGATCCATACTTTTCCAAATTGGCATCCAGATGTAATCTTGATTTTTAGGAGAGTCAACATTGTCTTCAGGACCTGCATTTTCATTAGCATTTGTACCTGTAACAGGCACATAATTCATAGATTCTGAAAGCCTATCAACATCAAACATCCAATCTGGTCCAACTCCTTTCACATTTGCTAGTTTCTCTTGAAACTCTATGTGAAGATTTTCTTCTACTAGCCTAGTGCAAGTGTTAAACACTCTATAGGCCTTACTCTGCAAGGAATACCCTATCAAAAAGCCAACATCTGCTTTTCCATCAAATTTGCCTAAATGATCTTTGGTATTGAGAATAGTGACTTGACAACCAAAAGGTCTCATAAAACTTAAAGATGGTTTTCTACCAAAGAAAAGTTCATAAGGTGTTTTTCTATGTGGTTTTGTCACAAGAACCCTGTTTTGTACATAACAAGCAGTACCAACTGCTTCAGCCCAAAATGAAATAGGCAACTTAGAGTCTACTAACATAGTTCTAGCAGCCTCTATAAGTGTTCTATTCTTTCTTTCTGCTACTCCATTTTGTTGAGGTGTTCTAGCTACACTAAACTCTCTTTTTATGCCTTTTTCCTTGCAAAAGTCATCCATAACTCTATTCTTGAACTCTGTCCCATTGTCACACCTGATGATTTTGACTTTCTTATCAGATTGGTTTTCTACCTCAGTGATATAGGTTTTAAGTATCTCACTAGTTTCATGTTTAGATCTTAAGAAGAAAACCCATGAAAATCTGCTATAGTCATCAGTAAAAACCAGACAATATTTCTTTCCATTCAAGCTGCACACATTAGTAGGACCAAAGAGATCCATATGAAGCATATGTAAAGCCTGAGTAATAGAGTTTTGGGTCTTGGGCTTACAAGAAGCTCTATGTTGTTTGCCTTTTAGACAGTCAACACAAGTTTGGTCGTTTTGGAAAATCTTGTTGGGTAAACCTCTTACTAAATCATATTTTGCAATAGTGTTGATTGTTTTAAAGTTTACATGACCAAGCCTTCTATGCCAAAACATAGATTCATCCAATGAGGCTTTTGCTACCAAACAAGTTAAACCTTCCTTGGGATCAATGTTCTTTAAATTGACACTATACATATTGTTCCTTTTTGGAATTTTAAGAAGTATCTGACTCTCATCAGGCATCTTAAAATCAGAAGAAAGAACCATACATCCATTGTCAGTAAATAGAACATTGTTCTTTTTGTCACACATTTGTGAGACACTAAGAAGATTAAACTGAAGTTCTTTCACAAAATACACATTTTCAAAATCTATTTTACTGGTTTTGATAGTACCTTTACCAGTGATCTTTCCTTTTATTCCACCCCCAAAGGTAACATATCCTCCATCAAATGTTTTGAAATCTGAGAGGAATGACATGTTGCCTGTCATGTGCCTTGAACACCCACTATCAACATATCCTTGATCTTCAAAATCAGTTGAATGTTCCTGCACATAAATAAACATATTAGTTTCCTTGGGGTACCCAAGCCATGACAGACTTGGGTTTGCCTCTTGCATCAATGAAGTCAAACCTTTTCAGGATTGTTGATGCACCTTTTGATTGGATTGGTTTCCAAATCCAACATGCTGAGGACTTAACAGCACTTTCCCTTCTAATCCATTGTGTGGTCTTTGGTCTATCAGTACCAATTTTGGCAATACCAATTTTGGCAGTACCATGTGGTCTAGCAGGACCTTTTGGTCTAGCAGGACCTTTGGTTTTTGGACTCCAAACTTTTGTTTTGACCACATTTATCTTTTGAATAGGATTCTTCTCAACTTTTGGTACACTTTTGAAAGTGTTTCTTGTACCCTTTTCAGTTGGTTTTGTAATAACAGGCTTATGTTGTCTAACAGTATGTTTAACATTTGTTTTAGCTTTTGATTTACTCCCAGAAACCCATTTATTACAATAAGCATGAAGATGATTAAAGCTACCACAATAATAACAAGCTTTATTAAACATAACAAAGTCATCACCTAATTGTTGTGATTTAAGGTTGTTCCAATTTCTTTGGCTTCCCCTAGGTTTGTTATTACATTTTTTACAACTTTCAACTGTCTTCAAAACAGTTTTGGCTTTAGCTTTAACTTCTACTTTCTTAGGACTGGTTGGTCCTACTTTGATTCCTTTGATAGGAATAGTCTCATCTTCATCATCATCAGATACCCAATCCTCAATAATTAGGACATCTGGTCTCTTATCAGTGAGCACCTTAGAGAGTGGAACATTCTTAGCACTCTCAGAAGGTTCACTTATCACTACAGGTTTATCTAATGGTTTGTTAACAAATTCATGTAAACCTGATACAGCAAGATCACTACCCTGGGGACATGGAATTCCTCTATAAGGAGGTGGACATTCATTATATCCTATCCCTGATTTTATTTTCTTATTCAACTGATTCTCTACTATGCTCTTAGTACACTCAGAAGCATTCTCTAATTTAGTAACAGTCAGTTGAATATTGTCTCTAGCTAATGTCACTTTAGTGCATTCAGTCCTTAACATTTCTATTTCAGTATCTTTCAAATATATTTGTCTATTAAGAGCACCTTTAGCATCAGAAAATGTGAGTTCATTTTCTCTATAGTGAATGATTTGTTTTTCTAGCTTGGACATACCACACTGATGGTTAAATAAGGTTTGTTGGGTTTTTCTATGTTCTAATACTTCTGTATCATAAGCTTTACTTATGATTTCTAATTCTTTAAGAGATTCACAATTATTAGAACATTTGATAATTTGTACCTCAGGGGTGGAGAATGCCATCAAAGCCAATTCATCAGAAGTTGACTCATCTTCACCCATGAAACTCCAATCAAAACCCATGCCATCAATAGCAACCATTGCTTTTGGCTCTGCAACTTCAACAACCTTACTCTTGCTTTCAAAGCTTCCTTTCTTCTCAAAGCTTCCTTTATTTCTGTTGTCAAACCCTCTACCCTTGTCATCCTTCTTCTTAGGTCTTCTACACTCTCTAGAGTAGTGACCTTTCATGTGGCAGTTGTAACACTCCACCTTTGACTTATCATAGCCAGCAGGCTCATTTCCATCTATCAGAATCTTCTTGCCAGTCCTCATCATCAACTTCTTGGCTCTAATGCTTAAAAGTGAAAGTTGCCACTTTATGTCCATTTCTTCAAGATCATCAGGATGAATCTCTTGAAGGTCTTCAAATGATAATACAGACCCATTGTGCTGAGATGTAAGAAAAGCACACCCAATTGTTTCATCTAATATGGATTTGGTACTACCAGAAGTACTAGCAGTACCAAAGGTTGTATTAGCAGTACCTTCTTCTCTGCTACCTTGTTCTTCATTATCAACCTTTGACATGCTTGGGGATGAAACAAAAGCCATATTTCCAGAACTTGACCCAGTAGTCTTCTTTACTTCATGCTCTACTATTTTGAAGTTGTTGTAGAGATCATTGAGACTCATCTGGTCAATATCTGACTTGTTCTTCCATACAATGACATGCATAGACCATTCTGAAGGTAAACTTCTAAGAAATTTAGAGTTTAGGTCTTCTTGAGTTATCATCACTTCATGGATGGCTAACTGACTTGCAAGCTTCTGAAGTCTATTGAACATACTGTCCAAAGACTCATTGGTTGTGGCTGTGAAGTTCTCAAATTGTTGTTTGAGAAGGGTTTTCTGTGTTTTCTTGGTAGCATCATTACCACCAAACCTAGCCACAATTGCTTCAAAAAGGGTTTTGGCATCTTTGTATTTGTTGAAGATCAGAAGTTGATCATTTGGAATAGTCATCAGTAACATACTCCTTGCCTTTAGATCATTCCTCTTCTGAACTTTTTCATCTGCATTTGATGGTTGATCTTGTATTCTTGTTACAAGAGCATCATTTACTGTTGTAGTGGTGATTTGGGGTTTGAAGGAATTGCCTTGTTCAATGATCTCCCAAAGTGCATAGTCCTGCACTTGAAAGTATTGTTCAACCCTTAGTCTCCACATTTCAAACTCGTTTTGCTTGAGTAATGGAAGTTTAGCTGCAACATTGGTTTGAATATGTTCAACATCCATTTTTCTTTTAAATTAGTAAATATCAAGCCTAGCTCTGATACCACTTGTGGAACGCTTTTGTTTTAATGTTCTTGAAGTTCAAACACTTGGGATATGAATCTTAGTAATGTGTTTGAGAGATATTTATGTATTGAATGTGTTTAGCATGCGGAATCTACTACAACACACTTTAAAAGAACACAAGGTGGTGAGTTTGAGTAAATGAGTGAATGCAATGAACAAATAACATAACTTAGGTTAATACAAAACGATTCAATATTATTGATGAAATAATACGGATGATCTAAGTATCACCGGGATTACAAAGTAATCTTGAATCTATGATTGTCAAAAGGATTTGTGATTCGAAGTAACTAAGTTACTTGAGAGATAGTTTGGTTTGTGGTTATTGTTGTTCAAGATTGCTTGCATGAAGAAGTGACTAAGATATCCTTTTATAAGATAAGGATATCTTATTACATGTTGTCAAGTAGATGAATATAATACTATACTTTGACTATATTGGCGCCTACAATTAAATACAACTACCCATGTACACTCTGATATATTCTTCTGTCACCACAGAAGACTATTCTACTTCTACATAACGTATAACAATGTACAAAGACTAATAATTCAACTAAATATCTATTACAAAATATCTAATCGACTTGACATAAGCTTGGCAGGCTCTTCATTAGCTAGCAGTACCTTCTACCCAGAAGGTACTGGTAGAACATCTTCGTACATAACAAAATCAACTAGCAGGCTCTTCATCGACTTGGCAGGCTCTTTGACTTTGATCATTTTATTCCCAACAAGTTCCATGGGAGAGCTCACATTTTTCCTTGGACTGCAAGTGAAACAGAAGGAAGATGAACTTTTCATTTCTCAAGACAAGTATGTTGCTGAGATGTTGAACAAGTTTGATCTTGCTAGTGTAAAGACTGCAGTCACTCCTATGGAGACCAAGGTGCCTTTAACAAAGGATGAGGATGCTGCTGATGTGGATGTGCACCTATATAGGTCCATGATATGCTCTCTAACGTATCTAACTGCCTCTAGGCTTGATATTATGTATGCAGTCTGTGTTTGTTCTCGTTTTTAGGTTACCCCCAAGACTTCACATCTTTATGCTGTGAAGAGAATCTTTAGGTACCTAAAGGGTAAACCTAATTTGGGCCTTTGGTATCCTAGAGGGTCATCTTTTGACTTGGAAGCCTATTCAGGTAGTGACTATGCTGGAGCAAGTCTTGATAGGAAATACACAACAGGAGGTTGTCAATTTCTTGGAAGAAGGTTGATTTCCTGGCAATGCAAGAAGCGGACCATTGTGGCTACATCAACAACTGAGGCTGAATATGTAACTGTTGCTAATTGCTGTGGACAAGTCTTGTGGATTCAGAATCAAATCACTACAAAAAAAGGGGCCTTTTAGGACCTTTTCCTGCGACGCTTTTTAAAGCAGCGTCCTAAAAACACATCTAATGTGACGAGCTAGTTTATTAGTCCTATTATCATGGAACCTAATAGAACATTTCATGTATTGGTCTTATTAGATGAGTTTTATAGGACACTTACTCATTTGAGTCTCGTTATGATATAACATAATACGACACTTGCTATTTAAGTACTATTATCTTAAGTTTTATAGGACTCTAAGCCGTAGAGGTCATATTATGTATTAACTAATATGACACAACTATATGTGTCCTATTAGATTCGATTTTATAGGACACATATATGGTTTGGTTGTATAATGAAGAATTTTAATAGGACACTTAGTATACAGGTCGTATACATATGTTTTTGGAACTCATTTAAAAATAAAAATAAATAAAAAAATCTCATTGACATAAAATAAATTCTTTAAAAAAAATCCCTTCATTTTTTTCATTCCCCCATTATTTTCATTCCCTCCAAACTTTTCCCTCCTAACCCAATGCAATCCCGAGTTTCACTCCTCACGAATCGTAACTGTGATACCAAAATTACTATGAAATCTCATTACTATTTATTGGATTCACACCAGGGAATTTCCCCCAAAATTATCCATCACCATAGGTCACACGGCAAAGTAATTAGGCATCTAGGGTTTAATAGTTTGAGGTATGAAATCAACCATGTTTAGTATTGAATTGATTGATAGTGTGATTTATTTGTGGGTCTTTGTATCTGAAATTGGTCACTTGAGTGATTTGTTTATTTAATTATTAGAAATTAGTTTGATATTTTAATCAAACATGTTGTCTGTGTGAATTAATTTAGCATAGTTGTATTTGATAATCAATAATTTGTATGAAATATATGTTTATACTTATTGGAGATGTTTACATATTAACTTCCATCGATATTTATGTTCTAATACTTGTTTAAGATTGTTGCTTTTGTATGTGTTAATCAACAATGTGTAGATTAATGTTTTTAATACCATAAATGTTTACAATAACATATTGTTTGAATGAAATTCTAGCTATTTGTGAGCTATAATCCCGAAACACTGAATGAGATTTTTTAAATTGGTGTTTTATAAGTAGTTATCAGTTTACACCTTTTACATGGTTAGTTTCTGTGAACTCAGACGATGCCGTCAAGGAAGGATAAGAGAGCAAAGAAGGATAAGAGAGCTCGCATCAGAAGTGGCAACGACAACCAACAAGTTGAAGATGTACTTCATATGGAGTCAAACCATTCGGATGATGACGAAGGTATGTAGTAATTTTATGGCATGTTTATATGGTTTGATATAAGCTCTTACTCTATTATAATATTTATTTATTTCACATGTTCTTTTTTAGTTCAAGTGATTCAACGCAAAAGAGTTAGAGGGCCAACATTTATGCCAAAAGTTTGGACTGTATCTGACGAGGAGCGTATTAGTGTTTCATTCAATGAATATGGACAACCCATTGATAAGAAAACGACATGTACGTTGACCCATTTCATGGGATCCCTTGCAAGGAGTGGAAAATATTGTCCGCTTCACAAACCATGGCCTAAAGTTGGGAGTGCTAAGAAAAAGATTTTGCTCGACGTCTTAAATGTATCCTAAAACTACATTCATACATAACTGTTGAATACATATATGTTTCCACAACTAACGACATTATTGAATTTTGTTTTGTAGGATAAGTTTGATCTTCCCATGGGCTGCGATGATTGGATTTTGAAGTCCTTTGGAAAGAAGGTTAGGAACTGGAGGGCGAGAGTGAAGAAAGACTATTATGATCCGTCATTGCCTTATCGTGAACAAATTAATTCCAGGCCAAAACGTGTGCGTTCGGTTCAATGGAAGAAACTTGTTAAGAATTGGAATAAAGAAAACTCAAAGGTATGTTAAATTGTTAGCAAGTGTACCTACCAGTAGACATCATATCGCTTTTTTTTTAATAACAAAACTATTGCTCTTTTCTATTTTTGGTCGACAAATAGTAGATACCATTTCTTTATTTTAGTGGTTTGCTTAATCTGATTTGTGTAAAAGGGATGTTTCACATTATCTAGTTTCACTAGTATATTGATATGCATAGTTCAGTTTGGCCAGTAGGGATCTTTTTGACTACTGTTGGCAGTTCGGGTCGGGATAAACTCACTTGATATATGTAATGAGTATCTAAGTTGGTGGTTTGACCCGTTTAACCCATCCCTCTTATTTCTATCTGACTTTCCGTACACTAAAAATATGAAGTTATTTCTTAATTTTTTGCCAAAACTTAAATGGGTTGATTGGGTTGACCGGTCTTACCTGACCCAAGCCTGAATAAGCGAGCATCACCCGTTTATTGAACGAATAGATTGGGTCGATCCGGAACAGAAGTTTGATCTAATTCAAAATGGGTTTAAAGAGATTATACCAGCGAATATTGGAAAGATATAAAATTTGACCACTGCAGTCAGCAGTGATTTTCCTTTGTGGAAACTGGAAACGGGTAAAAAAGGTGTAGTAAAACTAATGATTGTTCTGAAACATATACCAAATCCAATATATGTTATACATGTCACTAGTATCGAATCCCAAATTAGAAAGCTCAAGACTGTTAGCAACTGAACTGTTTCTCGTTTGAACCAAAACATACGAGAAAACACAATCACTTCTCAGAACAATATATGTATAGTTTGTATAATAGAACTAGTATTAAGTAGAGTTAATTCGGGTAGAAGTTTAATTCTGGTAGTATTGAAGTTAAATCTGGTAGTGTTGAAGTTATTTCTGGTAGTTAGTGTTTTTTATTTTGGTTGCAAAAACATATGTTTGTGTATTTTTCTTGGTTTTTGGACTAATTTGTACAGGAAAAGCATGGATTGGTGGTGCTAAGAAGCCTTGCTAATGATTTCTGTGCGTGTTTGTCTGATAATTTGGTTAAGTCTGGTGAGTTAGTGGTTAAGTCTGGTTGACCGTTATTAAGTCTGGTAGTGAAAAACGTAATTAATTTTATTACCGTTAGGTCTGATCAGTCATATAATAATTTTTCTTATAAAATAATACCGTTACTTATTTTTTGGATAATTAATCAGGAAAAGGAGTATATAAGGATAAGATTTGATAAATTTTTCACTTTTATCCATTATTTACTTCCAATTTTAAAAATCATTATTTTCGGCTCAAGATACTCTGTTTTTAACTACCAGTACTCAAACCCTAATATGATCCTCAACCAGCACTTACCCACTCTCTCATCCATGGCCTCACTAAAGTATTGCGACAAGCATAACCAGGTCGGTTTCTTGAAGAAACCAAACAAAAGTGAAGGTTTCGAACAGATAGTGGATTTTTTGAGAGGCTCTTCTCTCAGGTATGCTTTGACTTATAATCCTACTATCTATGATTCCCTAGTCAAACAGTTTTGGGGGACTGCTAACTCTAAAACTCTTGCTGATGGGAATCTACAATTAAGGGCAACCATTGATAACCATGAGTTCTTTATCACTAAAGTATCCCTTAGGAGTAGTCTTAAACTAGATGATGCTTCTGGGGAAACTATGTTATCAAATAATATGCTTTTAGAGGGTATGGCAAACATTGGATATCCCACTGATGGTACTTTTACATTTTGGAAAAGCTTTTTCTCACCTCAGTGGAAGTTTTTACTTCATCATTTGCTCCATTGCCAAAGTTCCAAGAGTGGAGGATGGGATCAGTTTGGAAGCAACATTGCTTCTGCTTTGGTCTGTCTTTCACTTGGCAAGACTTTTAATTTCTCAAAACTAATTTTTGATGGCATGGTAGCAAATGTAAACAGCAAACACAAATTCTTGATGTACCCTCGTTTTCTACAAATGGTGCTCAATTTTGAAACTGAAAACAAAATGCAGACTTACATGTGTGTGGTTTTCAAAGATAAAATTTTTGCAAATATGAAAAGGGGTTTTTCTGGGACACATAAGCCATTATTACCTACTATGTTGTCTGGTACTACTAACCTTGCAGATACATCTACTGCTGAACAAGTGGCTCACCCCCATCACCACCACATGAGGAGCCAACCCAGGAAGTCCCAAGATCACCCACACCTCAACCAAGATCACCACCTACACAACAACCACCTTTACCTGTGCAACAACCTCCATCACCTACACCCACACCACCTTCTCCTCAGCAAACCCAGGTTCCAACTAAAGTTACTCAGGAGGAGTTACAAACAATGTCTGTGGCTGAAGTCTTAAAGCTAGTTCCTACACTAATTAAGAGGATAGATGTGCTGGAAAAGGCAAAAGAAACCATGGGCAACTCTATACTAACCTTGGTCAAAAGAGTGAAGAAGATGGAGAGGGTTATGAAAGAAAAAGGGGTAGTCTTCAGTGATGTTGAGGGTGAAGCAGCAAAAAATTCTTCCAAACAGGGGAGGAATTTAGATGAAGAACAAGTATTTCAAACTCCAGCTCAGGATAAATCTGCTGAAATTAGTCCAGAAGGTTTGGAAGCAGCAGAAACTTTAGCCACATCCCTTAGCAAAATTCAACAAAGTAAGAAGAGAAGGCTAAAGAGGAAGTTGATTATTGAAGAAGAAAAGTCTGGGGAGGATGTACTTAAGTCTGGTGATCAGTTTAAGTCTGCTGATGTTGTTAGTTCTGGTGTTAATTCTGGTGATGCAGTTAAGTCTGGTGGAGATAGGTCTGATCAGGATAAGTCTGCTGAACAAGATAAGTCTGCTAATAAACAAAGGGAAGGAAAGCAGATAGTCATTGAAACTCCTCAACCAAAGAAGTCTAAGAAGCAAATCAAAGAGGAGGAAGCAACTCTAGCTGAGATTGCAAGGATTCAAGCAGAGGAACAAGCTGAAAGGGAAAGGCTTGAAGAAATCAAAAGGCAAGATGAGTTGTTTGTAAAGAAGATGCATCAGGATGATCCATTGATGGATATGATTGAGAATGATGATGAGTTAAGAGCAAAGTTGGAAGAGGTAAAAGCCATTGAAGGATTGACAACTGATGAGAGAGCCAAACAACTTGCAGATTTCATCAATGCTAGAAAAGATTCAGAAACATTGGGTGATTTCATGAAACAGTTCAAGCAAACTCAGAAAAAGAGTGGTGCCAGTAACAAACTCACTAAGCAGCAAAAAATGTCTGATATGAAGATTTATCTAAAGAATATGATGCACTCAACTTTTGAAAAGATGAGAGGAAAATCTTATGAGGAGATTGAAGGTATGTACCTCAAGGCATATGAAAGAGATCAGGGTTACAAACCCATTGACTATGAAGATTCTATAAGAAGAAGTTTCAAAAGACAAAAGGTGTCTGAGGAAGGAAAAGAGTCTGAGGTAGAGAAGGTGATTGAAGTTGAAAAGGTGTCTGAGACTGAGAAAGTATCTGAGGCTGTAAAGAAAGAAGAAAAAGTTGAAAAACCAATTTTAAGATGGAAAAGAGCAGCTAAAAAGAAGAAGTCAGATAGAAAAATGATGTGCAAGAGAAAGAAGAACCATCTTCTGAGGAGTTCACCATGGGTTCTATTCCTGAGAGTTCTAAACAACCAGCCAAGATTGTCAAATATCATTTAATCAATACTGGATTGAGAGTAGCTTATCAAGTTGTTAGGGAAGATTACACTAGTATTATACATGTTAACTTTCCAGGGCTGCTGAATGATTTAAGTAGGGATGATCTTATGGAGCTGTACAAGTTGGTGAATATCAAGCATGGGGATAATAGACCTGAAGAAGAGTTTGAAAGGGTTCTTTGGGGGGACTTCAAGACTATGTTTGAACCACCATCAAAGACTGACATTATTTGGAAGCTGCCATATCAAGAAGATATTGTCAGATGGAGATATTTTGATAGTTGTCAGGTACATTGTTTAACTTTAAAAAGTGCTCATATATACATGCTTGCAGAGGTTGAGTATCCAATACATCCTAGAATATGCAAGAAGATGCTAGAAAAGAAGCTGCAAGCAGATAAGTAGGATGAGGTATATGATCAGATCTTGGAATTAATTAAAGTGCAATCCCAAAAGGAAGCAATTTGGGGTATTTGAAAGAATTTTCAAGATGATAAGTGGGATTAAAGGAACTTCCTACTTGGTGAAGGTGCTTTGCACTAACACAACAAATGGTCATCAGTCCACCATGTCTAATCCACATAAGGACTGGCTAATCCAAGAGCAAACGGCTCTGGTAAAGATACCTCAAATCCGTTTATGGCTGACAATTTGCCAAAAATTGTATGGTAATCAACTCACCATATCTAAGATAGTGAAGAGTTAGCTAGCCCACAAGAGTATGGCTTGTGGTAAAGGCTGTGGAAATCCATAACTGGTAATCAATTCACCAAGGTGAGGTGCATTCCACCAAAGAATTGGCTAGTCCAAAAGCAAACGGCTTTTGGTAAAGACAAAACAAATCCGTTGATAGCTGATGGTTTGCTAAAAATCATATGGTTATCAATGTACCATGGTCTTACACACCAAAACATTTGGCTACTCCAGTAGTTAATGGCTATCTGGTTAAAAGACATCAAATCCATTAATTTTCAATGATTCACCTCTCACAGGAGTTAACACACCTGGAAGTGATGAGAATAGTATGAAACTTTAAGAACTGATGTACAAGTAGTCATTGTTGCTGAAAAGATCAGATGGTAAAAAGCTTGTCAATGTTGTTGCACAAGTTCAGATATGCTAATTTGAAGAGTTAGAGTTCAAGATAATTCCAAGTGTTTAGAGTTCAATCCTCAGGAAGCTTATCAAAAAGGAACTTGAAGTTCATGGAGCATGAAGACCAAGTTAGGGGAGGATTGTTGGGAATTATAACAAGGACAGACTTATATATGAAGAGCAGACTTAAGCATGCTGGAGTACTTAGTTAAGTCTGTTAGTTATTGTCAAGTCATAGTTAAGTCTGCCAGAACATTGTTAAGTCTGGTAGACATAGTTACTTAGTTAAGTCTGGTCGACAGTCTTTAGTTAAGTCTGTTTATGATTTATAATAAAGATAGTTAGCTATAAGTTAGGAAAGGATACGGATGAATTAGTTATCTTAATAGAAGATATCTTTATCCTTCTACACGTTTTGTATCTTTAGGGTTTTCCTTGGTGTATAAAAGGAACCCTATAGCATTATGTTATGTACAACTAGTACGAGAAACGATTTAGTTATTGAAAGATTAATAAAATTACGAAGTTAGTATATTGTGTTCTTCATTGTTATTGTTAAGATTTCGCATTAGCAATTAACAAGTTGTTTAGAGTTTCTCACTTAGATCAATTTGGATTTATTCAAGTTGTCTAATAAGTAACAAAAGGCTACTTATATCCATAACTATTTTGGACCTACAGTGAGGAGGGAGGTGAGGAGTAGCTTTGGTGATTCGCTGGTGGCGACTTGAAGTAGTCCGGCGGCGATTGGGGTGGCATCACATGAACAAACACACCCTGTGGTTCCTCTTGATGGTGATGGCAGTGGTGTATCAGGTGGTGATAGGGGGCGGTCTTGGTGCTGCTGGTTGTCGATCAAAGAGAAGGAGGGAGAGAAGAGGTAATGTCTTCTCTATTTCTTTTGTGTTAAATGATTGAGAAGAAGCAGATACAATGAATTTTAAGTAAGTAAGGCAGTATGGAGAGGGACAAGAGGAATATACAGTGTTCAGGAGATAAGGAATATTTAGGGGGGATAAGATAAGGTAAGAATTATTATCATTTAGTTTATCGGGTACTCCGTCCCTCGTTGAGTTAAAATATAAACTCGGCACTTTGGTTGGGTAATTGTGAGAGATATAGTTTTGGAGACATTTTTATAGAAATAATATATAAACGAAATTATTGATATTTAATAATGATCATCGAACGTAAATCATTTTTATTGCGGTATTGGTACGTAGGAAATGTAATATATTTTCTTGTTAAATAGACACGGGTGAACGTAAACATTCAGAGAGTAATGATTTTGAATTAGAGTAAATTATTTAACTTGAAAAATTACTGGTTAGCTACCGATTACAGTATTTGCTTTTACGTTCGGGTAAAAGTCAAATAGTCAAGAAGTCAAAGTCAAAGTCAACTTTAAAAAATAAAAGGGTAAAATAGTCATTTTGATGTGTGAAAATTTACGGGTTGTTACATTAGTTGGGCATAGCACTGCCAATTCCTAGAATCGGTTGGTATAAGTTGTGTCCCTTTGACAACCAAATGCCAGAACTCTACTTCCATTTTCTGCACCTCATTTCTAGGGCGGTATTCTTTAGTCATCATCTTTTTCAACTCACTCTAGCTTGTTTCAAAAGCATCCTCTAGTCCCACAGACTGTGCATACGCATTCCACTAGGTCAATTCACCATCCAGAAAGGTGCATGTGGCAGATATGAAACACAGATTCCAATTTCTCAAACCATCGGGTTAAATCGAAAGATCCTTCCGTCCCGCTAAAATTTTGGGGCTTACTAATGTGGGAATCGCAAAACCTATCAAAGTTTTACAATCCTACTTGGTAAATGTACCTAACCAGTGTAGTGTAGTATAGGCAAGACTCGGGGGATTGATCCTTCTCTAAGAGAATAGTGTTGTGAAGGCCGAAGTGTATGACAAGATAGGTCTAAAGCTGAGGGATGATTACTTTTTTATTTTTATATTTTTTAGAAAGCAAGTAAAAATCTCTGGGTTTGAAGAGTGGGTGTTTTAACTACAAATTAATTAAAACTAATTAAACTAAATATGCGGAAAAGTAAAAGTGGTAACTCTTATGATAGGAAGATGTGTTCACTTAGATTATCTTACTCCCTAGTCATCTTTTATTAATTAGTCGAATTGTCACATCCTTGTTTTAATTGGCGCGTTGTATTCCTTTATTGTTGTAGGGTGGTGCCAAAGTCCCTAACTCTATGAATGTATAAGTCTCTTTTAGAAAACCATAGATCTAAAAGTGACAAAAGTCATCTCCTTAGGTTCTCCTAATATCTACAAGAAGCAATTCGCGCAATAAATACAACGAAAATAAACCACCAGTGCACTCTAGGGTATAAAGGCATTTAGTCGGATTTACAAGCTATCACATATGAGATTTAAGCTAGTTTTCCTACACCAGTTAAACAAGAGACGATAATTAATAATCAATAACTAGGTTTCACTCAATCTAAGAAAACACTAATTAATTTAGCCAAACATGTTAAAGTGAAGAAAAGAAAAACATACAATTAAACAACACATAGACATATTGAATGATTAAAGAGGGATTACTTAACTTCAATAAAACATGAGAATAGTGGCTGAAAAAGCATTATAAAAGTTGTGAAATTCGTCTAAGGTTCCTCTCCAAAAGTCTTACTTCAAGATGTTATAATGAAGGAGAAAAATATGAAATATATATATATAGAAATACACTTGTGACGGCGTCACTTGCAAGTTGTGACGATGTCAGCTCGCCACCACCAGCATTTCGTCTATAACACCACCGCCATTGTGACGGCGTCGCCTTATGATCTATGACGCCGTCAGGATGTGTGACATCGTCGCTATTTAAAAAGTCTGAGCCGTCCCGTGTAAACTTCACTCTGAATTTTCAAGCCAAAATACAAGTGATGGCATCATGTTGTATGTTGATGCAAATAATGTTCTAAAAACGTTATTTATATCTTTCGATTACTTCACATTTTGAGGATGACAAAATGTGAAATCACGTTACGTTAAAATTAACGTAAACAAGTTTTTAATCGGAAGATCCCGTTTCTACGCAAATCACTCTAGAACAAATTTACAACTTGACAAATGATCAAAGAAGTGAATTTGTGTTTTAAGACTTCACAAATACACATGACAAATTAATTTTGAATTATTAAGAAATGTTTTAATGGAAAAATAATTTTGAAAATCACAACAGCTATTTTCTCCCCAAAATCAGCTCCAAACTTCCCCAAATAAGTTTTCACCAGAAAAGACAAAATTTGGAGCGTCCTTGTCTGGGACGGCTCCACGGTTCCACTAAATTTAGTGGAGCCGTGGTGCATTTAGTGGAGCCGTCCGTACAAAATTTTCTGTAACGTTCAGATTTTTCTTGCCTATAAAAACCAACCCCATTCATAGTTTTTAGGCATCCTTACACACACAAAACTTTATGAGTTGAATACTCTCTTCACACTTTATTTCTTAGATCATTTAGATTAGTTTTTCTTATGTTCAAGAGTGATCCAATCATACTCCAAGTGATCCTCTTCATTCCTCTTCACTAGCAAGAGAAGAACACAGGTATCCAAGTTGATACAAGGTGTTATCATTCCTCTTCACTAGCAAGAGAAGAACACAAGTATCCAAGTTGATACAAGGTGTTATCATTCCTCTTCACTAGCAAGAGAAGAACTCAAGTATTCAAGAAGATACAAGAGTTGTAGTTGTTAGGTTTTTTTAATACTTGTTACATTCTTGTTGTATCTTAGCATACATCAAGATTATCTTTCTTTTGTGAGAGTGTGAGTGAAGATCATTGTGATCTTAAGAGATAGTGAAGATCTCTTAAAGCCATTGGGCTTGTGTGTGAGTGATCAAAGGATCTAGAGTAGTTAGATTGAGTAGAGTGAAGTGAGAGTTGATCTTTGTGATCGTGTTGAGATCGTGGTGATCTCTTGTAGCCATTGGGCTTGTGTGATTGGTCACATGGACCTTGGTAGATTGGTGCTAGCTAAGATTAGCACTCGACATTTAGCTTAGTGTCGGTAATAGGATAAGCGACGTGTACGGTTTTCTCCGCCTGAAGGGAGGTTGTTGACATAGTGCTTGAAACTCTCGAGTGTGGTACTCGGGGAGTGGAGTAGGGCGAAGAAGAGCTTCATAGCCGAACCACTATATATCCTTTGTCTCGGTTTGATCTTTCCAACTCTACTCTTTACTTTCATTATTTAGTATTAGTTAGTTTAGTGTGTAGTTCATATTGGTGTTGATTGATTACACATAGAGTTCGAATCAAAGTTTCCAATAGCCAACTTTTAAAACAAGATTTTTTAAAAGAATTTTAAACCGGTAAACTATTCAACCCCCTTCTAGTTTCCCACAATTGGTATCAAAGCCAGGTTAGTCAAGATTTTAAAGTATATTATCTAGAAGGGCAATCTATGCAAAGACCACCACTTTTCGAAACCGATTGTTTTATTTATTGGAAAACAAGATTCGAAACGTATGTGAAATCAAAAGACATTGATCTTTGGCATGTTATTACCGAGGGTGACTTTCAACCTATTCAAATGAATCCGGAAACTAAAAAGGATGAAATAGTTTCTTATGATAAACAAAGTGATGAACTTAAAAGGAAATTAGCCAAAAATAATGAGGCTAAAATGATGATTTATAATGCTTTGCCTAAAAAGGAATTTGAAAGAATTTTCATGTGTAATACGGCAAAAGATATTTGGAAAACTTTGTTAGTCACTCACCAAGGTAATAACCAAGTCAAAGAGAACAAGATAGATCTTCTTGTTCAACAATATGAACAATTTTCCATTACGGAAGATGAGTCAATAGATAATGCTTTTGCTAGATTCAATACTATTATTACTAGTCTTAAAGCTATTGATGAAGGTTACTCTAGCAAGAATTATGTTAGGAAGTTTCTTAAGGCTCTACATCCTAAATGGAGTGCAAAGGTTACCGCCATAGAAGAGTCAAAGGACTTGGCGATGTTGTCACTCGATGAACTCATAGGAAACTTGAAAGTTCACGAGATGATAATTAAGAAAGACTCCGATATAGTCAAAGGCAAAAGCGAGAGAGTTAGATCTCTAGCATTGAAAGCCAAGAAGGAGTCTAGTGATGAGGAATGCTTGAGTTCCGATAGTGAAGATGAGGAATATGCATTAGCGGTTAGGGACTTTAAAAAGTTCTTTAGGAGAAGAGGTAGGCTCGTTAGGCAACCTCGTGATGAGAAGAAGACAACACAAAAGAACCATGTTGAAAAGAAAGGGACAAGTGATAGGAAATGCTTTAGATGCGGAGATCCTAATCACCTCATAGGAGAGTGTCCCAAACCACCAAAATTCAACAGCCAACGAGCTTTCATAGGAGGCTCCTGGAGTGATAGCGGTGATGATGAAGAAAAGAAGCCCAAAGGCGAAACGTGTCTAATGGCTCACGCTTCAAATGAGGTACGTTACGACTACCCTAATTTTATAGATGACAACTCATCAATAGATGATAACATACTAAATGAAGAACATAATAATCTATGCAAAATTGTTTCAAAAATGTTAAGTAGAAACAAATCACTAAAATCAAAATTGCATAAACTCGAAGTAGAAATTTTAGAACTAAAGGATCAAGTCAAAGGACTTGAAAGAAATAAAGAAATAGACGTAGGTTGTGAGTCATGCATAAATCTTCGAGTAGAAAATGAAAAACTCATGAAAAATGCAATTAGGATCATTAGGTTCAAAAAGGAAACAGAAAATGCTTCGATAGATAAAACCAATCAAGTACAATCTGTCAAACCCACGAATTCTGTCAAATCACCAGACGGCACCACTAAAGGTACCAACGGTACTATTAAATTTAACGGAACCGTGGTACCGTCTAGCACTGGAGACAGAACTGAGTCAAATTTCAAAAACAAATCAGGTCCTTAACCAACTCACGTAATTGTAAATGGTACAAAGGTCTCTATTGCTAGTATAGAGGAAGTAAAAAAAATTTACAAACCTATGTCAAACCCCATACCTGGATTTGTAAAACCCAACACTAGGTCTAAGACTCCTCCACCTAGAAAAACAAACACTCCCAAACCTCCGTCAAGAACTCCTCTACCGAGACGTAACTCTAGAAGACAAAGTTTTCCAAGTAACTATCCCGTAACCTGGAATGACCGTCAACTACAAAGTTACTTGCCATGGGAAATTTGCCCTCCATTACAACATCCTAACCACATGCAAGTAATGCATGGGATGTTTAATGCTAACCACTTTGGACCCATGAGATATTGGGGACCAAATGTTTGAATGTTTGTCTTATGCAATAGATATGCTTGGGAATTGACTTGGAGCCTGACGAATGGGTCAAGGATAGTGGATGCACTAACCACATGACGGGTAACCGATGTCTATTCTCATCATACAAGGCATACAATGGAGGTAATGTCACTTTCGGTAGCAAACTTAAGGGCAACATTATAGGCAAAGGTACGATTACTCAAGACTCTCTCACTATTAGAAATGTTGAGCACGTAGATAATCTAGAATTTAGCTTACTTTGCATTAGTCAAATGGTAGATAATAAGTGTCGAGTTATATTCTCCGAAGAGGGTAGTGAGATTATTAAAAATGGCAAAACCATAGGCAAGGGAGTTAGGAAAAATGGCTTATTTGTCATGAAGTTAGGAAATAATCCTCAAGATAAGATTTGTCTAGCAACCATAGATGATAATTTCACTTTGTGGCATAGGAGACTAGGTCATGCCAATATGCGTTTAATACAATCATTGGCATCTAAGGAACTAGTTAGAAACTTACCTAAGATTAAGTTTGACAAACATTTTTGTGACGCTTGTAAAGTTGGAAAACAAGCTCATTCTAGTCACAAAGCTAAGAATATGGTCTCGACCTCTAGATGCCTTGAACTACTTCACATGGAATTATTCGGTCCATCCATCGTATGGAGCTACTCTAGTCTGGGGAGGAAATCACTATACCTTAGTAATAGTTTATGACTATTCTAGGTATACCTGGACTAGGTTTCTTAAGAATAAGACACAAACCTTTGAGGAATTTGAAATCTTTAGTAAGAAAGTTTAAAATCAACTAGGTTGTACAATAGTTTCTATTAGGACGGAGCATGGTCGGGAATTTGATAATGAAGTGCAATTTGGAGTATATTGTGATGCTAATGGTATTACTCATAATTTCTCGGCTCCACGCACTCCTCAATCAAACGGGGTAGTAGAGCGGAAAAATCGTGCTCTACAAGAGATGAGTAGAACAATGTTGAATGAACAATCAATTCCGCAAAAGTTTTGGTGTAATGCGGTGGACACCTCAACTTACATTCTTAATAGAATTCTAATTAGACCTATCTTAGGAAAAACCCCATATGAAATCATGAAAGGTAGAAAACCTACTCTTGATTACTTTAGAGTGTTTAGAAGCAAGTGCTTCATACTAAACACTAAATATTACCTCACCAAGTTTGACCCAAAGTCTTACGAAGGTATCTTCCTAGGTTACTCCCAAAATAGTAAAGCCTATGTTGTCCTAAATAGAGAAACCATGAAAGTCAAAGAATCACTCAACGTGACATTCGATGAAAGTCCTCCACAAACTAAGACATCACCCTTGGTGGATGATGACTTAGATGAGGACGAAGCCATTAAGGTTAATGGCAAGAAAACCTTAGAACCTAAGGAATCCAAAAACCATCCTATTGAAAATGTCATAGGTAACCTAAACCAAAGAACCCTTAGGTCACAAGCACAAAACAAAAGTAATTTCTTTTGTTTCATATCAACCGTAGAACCTAAGAATGTAGGTGAAGCGATTAAGGATGAAAGTTGGATACTTGCCATGCAAGAAGAACTTAATCAATTCACCGCAAACCAAGTTTGGGATTTAGTACCTCTTCCTAAGAATCAAACAATCATAGGAACTAAGTGGGTGTTTAGGAATAAACTCGACGAAAATGGCGTCGTAGTTAGGAATAAGGCAAGGTTGGTAGCACAAGGCTATAACCAACAAGAGGGAATAGATTATGATGAAACCTATGCACCCGTAGCTAGATTAGAATCAATTAGAATACTCCTTTCCTATGTTTGTGCCTTAGACTTTAAACTATACCAAATGGACGTGAAGAGTGCGTTCCTTAATGGTTATATCAACGAGGAGGTGTATGTTGCAAAACCTCCGGGATTCATTGATTTCTAATATCCGAATCATGTTTACAAGCTCAAGAAAGCACTCTATGGTCTTAAACAAGCTCCTAAAGCTTGGTATGATAGACTGAAAGCTTTCTTGATCGAACATGAATATACCATGGGAAAGGTTGATAACACACTCTTCACAAAGAAAAGAGATTCACATCTCATCATTGTTCAAATATATGTCGACGACATTATATATGGATCAAATTGTCCAGAGATGTGCAATGATTTCTCTAAGATCATGCATGACAAGTTTGAGATGAGCATGATGGGTGAATTAAACTTCTTCCTTGGTTTACAAATTAAACAAATGGAAGATGGTACCTTCTTTAATCAAGCTAAGTATAGTAAAGAGATGCTTCAGAAGTTTAGTTTAGAAGAGTCTAAGCCCATGAAAACTCCCATGTCCACGGAAAAAAAATCACGAAAGATGAAGAAGGTGAGTCCGTGGATAGCACTAAGTATAGAGGTATGATAGGAAGTTTATTATACCTCACGGCAAGTAGGCCCGACATCATGTTTAGTGTCTGCCTTTGTGCTCGCTTCCAAGAGGATCCCAAAACCTCTCATCTTGAAGCGGTTAAGCGTGTCTTCCAATACAATAAAGGCACTATACACTTGGGATTAGTTTATCCTAATGGGACCGGTGTAGAAACTGTTGTCTATGCCGACTCTGATCATGCGGGAGATTATGTGGTTCAAAAAAGTACGAGTGGCGTTTGTACCTTCATGGGTTGTTGCATAACTTCTTGGTTCTCCAAGAAAAAAACGGCTCTTGCTATCTCCACGACCGAAGCTGAGTACGTAAGCACCGGAAAGGCATGTCTACAAGCACTATGGATGAAACAAGCTCTTATAGACTATGGCATCCATCTAGATGACGTCCCCATTATGTGTGATAATAAAGGTGCTATTGACTTGAGCAAGAACCCCGTTCAACACTCCCGTACTAAACATATCGAAATTCACCACCACTTCCTTCGCGATAATGTTCAGAAAGGAAATATTTCTATTGAGAAAGTTCCTTCTCAGGACAATATCGCAGACATCTTAACCAAACCCCTCAAACGAAAATCCTTTAACTACCTCCGCCTAGGTCTAGGAATGATGGAACATATTCCATAAATCCCATGACTCTTGAAGTCATCTCGTGAATCTCGTTTGGTCTAGTTTAGGTTTCCCTAGTCAAAAGAATTTATTAGGTATAAATTCTTTCCTCGTGTCAAAAAGTCTCACTAAAACAGCGAGACTTATTCATCAAAAATCAAAATGGGACAGAAAACCATCCCACCAGATCATGGCTCCACTAAATGTGGCACGGCACCGTTAAATTTAATGGTACCGTGGATCTGTGTATCTGGAACATCACGAATTTCAGTTTCCCTTTTTCCCACATTACTTATTTCAAACATCCTCAACCTCAACAACTGCTGTTGTAACCAAATCTCACAATCCAAAACACCACTTCACTTCTTCAAGATCATATTCAAGACATTGATTTTCAAGATTATCAACCACTTCTATCTTTTCAACATAAATTGTAAGTTATCTCACTCTAATTTCCTTCAATTTTGAGTCTAGGGTTTGCTCATTGATGAAAATTGAATTGGGGCTTTTTAACTTTTCTTAATAACTTTTCAAAATCTTTGGTGTCAAAACATTGAAGTCACCAAACACCACAATTCTAATACTTTCAAAATTTCACAAAATTAGGAACATGAAATAATTTTCGTGCATTGTTGATGCAAACTAAAAACACTTTCTCATGCATACATGATCTCACGAATACTGATCGAATTACATAATCAATATGTATTTTTTGACATATTTGTTTGAGCAAAAGTAAAATTAGGAGTGTTTGGGTAATCTCATTATTTTCTTTTGAGTCGAGATTACCGCACCTCCACATAGTCTGCATATAGGCACACACTAGGCATGTGTTTAAAGCAACTATTCTTTGCTCAAATTTTTTTTTTCTAAAAATTTTCTTTTTATATAGGAAACAAAAATATCTCATGAATATGATTTTGATCATCTCCTAACCAATACCTACACACCCGAAATCTCTCGTGAACCCACAACACCCGGTAACCACATTCGTGCCTATGTCAATCTTGAAACCCGTCGGTTTCATGAAGGCCGTGTCGTTGATCCGTCCCTAGTTTACCATCGGGACATCAACACTTCCTTTAGAGCTATAGGATTCGATTGTTTGCTCCACATCAACGAGCACATTTGTTCTCGTTTTTGGATGATTGCTAATTGTTTTCTTGCATGCTCAACTATCTCTTTGCATAATTAATTTATGTGATATTTGGATGATAGCTTATTTTGTCTCTTATAATTGCATGCTTATGATTATCTTAGGAAACTACATGATAATCTTTATATGCTAGTTGTAGCTTAATATGGGATATTTTAGGTAAATAAATACCTAGTGAGTTGAGGCACTATCATTTCCAGGAACTAGTTCCCCTAGAAAACATCCCCTAGCTGCCCAGAACTAGCCTGCACAAAATTTTTTGTGACAACAGTGTCACGGTACCACTAAATAGGGACGGTACCGTTAAATTTAACGGTACCGTGGGTCATTTAGAGGAACCGTGTCCCTGTTTGATAGATTTTTACTGTTCATCCTAAAAACCTTGTAACCCTAACCTCAAACCTGCAAATTTTGCAACCTCACACACACCCTAAGATTCTCTTGCTACACCATAGGAAACTCCCATCAACTTTAATTCAAATCTCGCCCATCTTGCCTATATAAAGCCTCACCTTGCAAGCTTATCTTGCACTTCATCTTCAACCTCCCATCACACACATCCATGGCTTCCACCCAAGGATCCACCTCTCACATTTCCAAGAAACCTAGAATCACCGTGAAACCACCCTCAAAACCACTCTTTGTAGATCTTACAAAAGATGATGAAGCAATGACACCACCTTCCCAAGCCACTCCATACTCACCATCACCACCTAATGCACCCTCTAAAACATCCTCTTCCTACACAACATCTTCATCATCCCTCCACACCACATCATCCATGGAGCACACACTATCCCCCATAACTCCATTGGACTATGTCATGCCAACTCCATCTCCAACAAACTCACCACATTCACCCTCTCCCATCATGGCACAACCCATTCAACCTCATCCCTTTGATTTGCATAGTGGTAATTGCCTATGTTGTCTCCATAACCGTAATCTCATCTTCTTCTTAAGAGACGAGATTCATTTCATGTTCTCCTTTATAGAACATCTCTTAACACCACCACCACCCCAAATGATGCCACAATCCCCACCACCTCCTAACCCAAACAACTAAACATAACTTTGTTTAGTGTTTCAACAATAACTCTTTAGGACCCTTCTGGGAAATGAAGCTTGCCTCTAGTCATTAGGGATTTATGCTTATCATTGTCTCTTTTATGTTTATCATGAAGTCATACCTATGTATGACATTTCTTTTCTTTTTATGAATGAATGGGCTTTTATGAGGGTTATCTCTTTTTAGCTACTTAGCTAATTTTTTATGGTTGGATATTTGTCAAAATGTGCTACTTGTTAGATATTGTACATGTGTTATGTAACTTTGTTTTGTAGCATACACCATTGCTCGATTCCTTGGTGTTCTCCAAATGAGGGGGAGTATACATCAAGGGGGAGCCTTTGTCACCTTTTTGATTCGACAAAAAGGGGGAGAAATGGGAGTAAACTCATTAAAAACTTGTTAAAACTAATTTTAACTTAAAATGAGTTTATATTTTGTCATCATCAAAAAGGGGGAGATTGTTGATGCAAATAATGTTCTAAAAACGTTATTTATATCTTTCGATTACTTCACGTTTTGAGGATGACAAAATGTGAAATCACGTTACGTTAAAATTAACGTAAACAAGTTTTTAATCGGAAGATCCCGTTTCTACGCAAATTATTTTTGAATTATTAAGAAATGTTTTAATAGAAAAATAAGTTTGAAAATCACAACAGCTATTTTTCCCCCCAAAATCAGCTCCAACCTTCCCCAAATAAGTTTTCACCAGAAAAGACAAAATTTGGAGCGTCCTAGTCTAGGACGGCTCCACGGTTCCACTAAATTTAGTGGAGCCGTGGTATATTTAGTGGAGCCGTCCGTACAAAATTTTCTGTAACGTTCAGATTTTTCTTGCCTATAAAAACCAACCCCATTCACAGTTTTTAGGCATCCTTACACACACAAAACTTTCTGAGTTGAATACTCTCTTCACACTTTCTTTCTTAGATCATTTAGATTAGTTTTTCTTTTGTTCAAGAGTGATCCAATCATCATCCAAGTGATCCTCTTCTTTCCTCTTCACTAGCAAGAGAAGAACACAAGTATCCAAGTTGATACAAGGTGTTATCATTCCTCTTCACTAGCAAGAGAAGAACACAAGTATCCAAGTTGATACAAGGTGTTATCATTCCTCTTCACTAGCAAGAGAAGAACTCAAGTATTCAAGAAGATACAAGAGTTGTAGTTGTTAGGTTTTTGTAACACTTGTTACATCCTTGTTGTATCTTAGCATACATCAAGATTATCTTTCTTTTGTGAGAGTGTGAGTGAAGATCATTGTGATCTTAAGAGATAGTGAAGATCTCTTAAATCCATTGGGCTTGTGTGTGAGTGATCAAAGGATCTAGAGTAGTTAGATTGAGTAGAGTGAAGTGAGAGTTGATCTTTGTGATCGTGTTGAGATCATGGTGATCTCTTGTAGCTATTGGGCTTGTGTGATTGGTCACGTGGACCTTGGTAGATTGGTGCTAGCTAAGATTAGCACTCGACATTTAGCTTAGTTTCGGTAATAGGATAAGCGACGTGTACTGATGAGGCGAAAAGTGTACCGCTTTTAAGGGGTCATTTAAGCCCGAAATCGTATTTATTTGATCAAATATTGCCCTAAATCGTTCCTTTTGTCATTTTAGGTACTTTTGAGGAGAAATCTGGAAAAGGAGGCATTTTGGACGTTTTTGGAGCATTAAAGTGAAGAAAACGGCAAAGTCTCAAGAATCGGCTAAAAGTTACTCTTGACGGCGTCACAATTAACATGGGACGGCGTCATGCCTTGGCAAGAAAAGTTGGATGTGAAATTTACTCATGACGGGCCAGTGAGTTAGCATGAGAATTCTGACGGCGTCACGCTTTAACTAAATCAAGGGCGTCACGGCTTAAATCATAAGGGGACGGCGTCACGTTCATGATCCGACGGCGTCAAGCCTTGATAGGCCAGAATGGATTTTTGAAGAGCTAAAGAGGGACGGCGTCAAGAAGGTCACCCGGGAACCCTAAAAGCGGCGAGGTGACGGCGTCACAATGCATAAGGTGACGCCGTCAGATCCAAAAATCTATATATAGTTTTCTAATTTTTTGTCATTAAGGGAGAGCTTAGTGTGTGGAATTTTGGGATAAAACCCTAAGACGATTTTAGCTACTTTTTCAGGGCTTTTTGCCTTGAGATCTTCCATGTTTCATTGAAAGATAAGTTATCAATCAATCATTCAATATGTCTATGTGTTGTTTGATTCTATCTTATGCTTGTCTTTTGTTTAACATGTTAGGCTAATTTTATCTTGTGTTTGCTTAGATCTAATGAAACCTAGCTATTGATTATTGGTTGTTAGTGTGTTGTTAGTTGTATTGGATGATTGTTTATCTATGTTAGGCTTAAGAAAACTGGCTAACTTCCTATTCGGTAACTTGCTTGAACGTCTTAAGAAACATGAACCAAACGCGTACTAAAGGTTTTTATGGTTGTATTTAATGCACAAGCGAATTCTAGTGATCCCATGTTAGGAGCTTCCTAGCCGGCTCGACATAGGAGTGAAGTAGGAGCTTGTAGAGTTGGGGAAGTAAGTACGCCACCCCACGAATGGTATTAAGGAATACACCCGTCATCCACGCGACTAATACACACTAATTAACCGGTAAAAGATAGTTAGGGAGTAAGGAAATCTAAGTAAACACATTTCTCTACACATAAGTTTCTCACCACATTTCATTTTTGTTATTTTATTTTATTTGCATTCGTAGTCATTTGGGTTAGTTGACTAGCAACTAATTCCGCCCACTCCTTCAAACCCGAGATTTTACTTGCTTTCATAAAATTATAAAAACATAAAAAAGAATCTTCCTCAACCCTTAGACCTAATTAGAGTAGCCTTTCACACCTAACGAACACTATTCCCTGTGGAGAACGATCAATCCCCCGTACTTACCACTACACTATACTACATCGGTCAGGTACACTGCCTGGTGGGGTTGTAAGCCTCTTGAGATCCCTCGAGAGGTAAAACCTGTTGTAAGGTTACAAAACCACGCAGCCAAGTTTTTGGCGCCGTTGCCGGGGAATAGTTATTGTTTAGGTTGAATTTTTATTTCTATTAGGTCTACTCACTAGATTCCTTTCTAGTGAGATTTTTATTTTATTTTTCTAGGTTTTCTTTAGTCTATCTATTTTCTTCGTGTCTTTGTTCGTAACCATACCATCCGACATCATGGAAGATGGTAATATCCTTAACCCCCACAACCCACCACCACAACAACCACCACCACCTCCTAGAGCCCGTACTTTAGGAGAGTATTCCCGTCCTAGCCACCATGGCTATCGAAACACCATTGAGCTCACTCAAGGAGCCAATATCACACCCTTGCGATCCGACACCATCCGGTTGGTGCAAAGTGGATGCGCATTCCATGGACTTCGTTCTGAAGATCCTAATCAACATCTCAAGGACTTTCTTAAAATCGTTGATTCTATAGACCTTGATGTTGCCACTCGAGAGACGACCCGATTGCGTCTCTTCCAATTCTCTCTGCGGGACCAAGCTAGTCAGTGGCTAGAACGTCAACCCGCAGGATCCATTACCTCTTGGGATGATCTCACCACTCGTTTCCTTGCTCAGTTTTTCCCACCGGGAAGAACTACCAAGCTAAGGAATGATATCTTGATGTTCCAACAACGTCAAGGCGAAACTCTCTACGAGGCATGGACTCGATTCAAGGACTTACTCCAAAAAGTCCCTCACCATGGCATAGAACTTTGGCTCCAAGTCCAAATCTTCTATGACCATATCAATCTCTCCACGAGGCAAACCATTGACCAATCGGCCGGTGGCAAGCTACGTGATCTAAGTGCGGAACAATCATGGGCTCTCCTAGAGGATCTTGCTCTTTATGACAACGAAAGTTGGAGTGATCCCCGTGATTTGAATAAAACGGTCAAGGCAATATCTTTGCCTTCTAACAATTCAAGCACTTCTGACCGTAGGATCATAGAACTTGAAGACCAAGTCAAGTTTCTCATGAAATCCTACGAGGCTCCTAAATCTTCAAGCCAAGTGAACAAAATCACTTCCTCATGTGAATTATGTAGTGGTCCCCACGACACTCGTGATTGCATGGAACTCCCCGAACAAGCTTTTGTGGACTACGCATCCTCGCGTACCGACGGAGCGGGAGACAAGTGGTACACTTTCAAACCCGAGCCAAACCATTATGGTGATTCATACAACCCCTCATGGAAAAATCACCCGAACCTTAGGTGGAAACAAAACCAAAACTCTCAACAAACCAATTCTTCCAACCCACCTAATCGTTTCCAATCAAGCGGTTCCAACTCGAACCGTACTTTCAGCAACAATCCTTCCGGCAATGGTAGTACCAATAACTTTGAAGGATTGATTTCCCAATTTATGGCATCTCAAGAAGCTCGGATAGCTAGATTCGAGACCGAATTCAATCAACAACAAACTGAGATGACCAATAAAATTGACAACTTGTTGAAAGCCCTCAATAACCAAGTGTTATCACCTCCACATAAGGACGCTAGGAACACAAATAGCGGACCCCAAGTAAAAGACCCCTCTTCATCCAAACACGTCCACTTTGTCAACATTGTCACTATTAAACCAATTGATAGGAATGAGGATAATAATGAACCTAAGGATGAGGATAGGAAAGTCGAGGTTGATAAGGAAGTTAGGACAAGTGAGATTGAAGAAGTAGATGATGATGAGGACTACTTCAATAGGCTACCCACTAAGGAAGAGCGTGCATATCATACAAACCTATTCGATGACCCCGAGACACCATACTTCCTAGGTAGACCAATCATAGAAATAGGCGACCCTTCTAATCTCAACATACCATGCAACATCGGACATCTACATGTGTGGAAAGCTTACATCGACCTTAGATCGCCCATAAACATCATGACTAGAGCCCACTACAACTTGATAATGAAAAATCAACTTGGGTATAGGATGCTCCCTGACAAGGGTTGGATGAGTAACTTCACGGGAAGAGTTAAGGGATTACCGGTTTATGTAGGAAACTTCACCTATGTCACCGACTTTGTAATTGTAGAAGATATCCGCCCAATAGTCGATGCATCCTTGACTCAAGTGGTTTTTGGAAAACCATTTGTTGAGGTCTCTAGAATGACTTATGAACCTTCCTTAGGGATAGTTAGATTTAAGGATGAGACCGATGAAGTAAGCTACCAAATGCCATATAAGATAGAACAATTCCAACACTTGTCAAATGTTGAGAAGGAGCTTAAGCAAGCGGTCTACTATAGGAATGATGAGGATAGAAGTAAAGGAGTAGACTATGTTATGGAAAGGATATTCGGTTTCTACAAGGATTGTTTGAAATTAGGACCGGAATATAAAACCGGGAAGGAGAATGGCCTAGGAACCGTGACCGATGATGGAGTCACGTAATGTGCGTGACTTTGAGTCTAGCTACAAGACTCGTTAATAAAGAAAAGCGCTTCTTGGGAGGCAACCCAAGCTTTATTTGTTTTATTTGCTTTGCGTGTTTATTTATTTGTTTGTTTGATTTTATTTGTTTCCGTATGTGTGTTTAATTTTTATTAGTATTGATTCATGTTCAAAAGTACTTTGTGAAAATGCTTTATGTTGTTTTTAACTTCGTCTTAACTACATATAAAGGTATTTTGCAAAAGATAAGTGTAAGGGAAATCTAAATCGGTTTATTAGAACACAAATGAACATGAATCGTAATAATAATAAATTAGCATACATATTAGTGTTTGTTTGAGTCAAATGCTTGTATCGAGTCATAATGATGTTTTGCAGGATTTCCAGGAAGTAAGGTAAAGGTTTTTCCAGAAATTTTCCGGAAACTAAAAATGAAAATTTTTGTCAGGTCATTTCTGACGGCGTCAGGGGTTATAACCTGACGGCGTCAGATTTAATTTCCAGAAATTTTTGAAAGTTTTGTTTTCATAAAAAGTTTTTATTAAATCTCCAACTTATAATCTCCAGGAATCTGCAAAATTATCAGTCCACAAGCATTATATCCTTATATATAGATTTTATCCCGCCGATGTTATGCAGGTTTTCGTGTTTGTTTTCTCAGGCTAACAGGTTATTTTGGACAAGGAAATGTTTATGGAATCAAGCTTATGGCGATGCATTAGTCATGGAGCTTCAACATTCTCTTTGGAGGAAGATTTAACCGTGTGATTTCACTATCCAACGAGCGAATCAGGGGAGTATTTGATTTCATTCTTTTACTTTATGCTTTTACATCTTGTTATTTGAACATTGGGGACAATGTTCATCTTAAGTGTAAGGGGAGGGTAAAAGTACGATTTTAGAGAATACAATTGCGCTTGATTTTTGTTTGTTTGATGATAGATGTGTAATAAAACTGAGAGAAATACTTGTTAAGGCAATTTTAGTGCCAAATTTAAAATTTTTTACAACATATAGGAGTGAAACTTTGATCTTAATGAGCGTCTCACGGATAGGAGTTATATGACTAGCACAAAAAACCGTACCACTAAAAAATTTTCCACCCCAAATATGTGAGGTTCGCCCCTAGAATTGGTAGGAAAAGCATTTATGCTATGATGTGTGTACCGGTAGCACTTAGATTCTAGAACTTGCGTTAGGACCATTCCAAGGCCACAAGTGAGACTACATTCGTGTAGTTAGATTTACTACATGATAAGAGGCATTAGGATTAACCCATTGTTTTACACCTGTGTTTTTGTTATAATTACGTTGGCTACATTGGTCAAGTAATTCTCCCACACCCTTTGCGTTGTACTCATTTTTAGTACACGATACCCCTAGTACACCCCTCAGAGCCTATCTTTTCGTTTCGACCTTTAAGCATTTTACTTAAAGGAAGAATTTGTTACACCCCACTAAAATGTACACCCAAATCACCTTAGCCTACCTTGTATGCACTCATCTTTAGTGCATTATTGTGTCAACATTTGTTTAAACCCAAGTTAATGATCTAGTTGATTACATGGTTGCTAAGTCGAGTCATATCCTTGTACATATTGTTTTGGGACGATTGGGACTCATGGGTAAAGTACTAGTATAATGGAGTAATGGGGAAGAACATCATTTATTACCCTCATATGTGCTAAATGTTTTAAAAGTACTCCAAGTTTTTCAATTATCTTAATTCGAGTCATTAGATTAGTATTTGTAAAGTTATGTAAAAATTCAAGTGTAAGGGGAATGCAATGCCCCTATGATGTATTATTTTGGATGGTAGGGCAAGAATGTATGTCAAAAAAAAAAAAAAAAAAAAAAAAAAAAAAAAAAAAAAAAAAGAGAAAATGAAAAATAGAAAAAACATACGGACTACCATCCCGTTTCATTTTATGTTTATCTTTATGTTTTTGTTATTTTGTTATTTTGTTTCTAGCTTAAAATTGAGTCTAGTCTTGGCTTAGCAACATTGTATAGTACATGTAATTGATCAAGATCTTTAACTCGCCACCAGTAAAATATCCCGTATCCAACAAAACCGTGTTTTCCTTTTCCCTACACCTAACGTTATAACCCATTTAAAAGCCCTCTTTGATAGTTTATCTTAGGTGCTTACGCCTAGTGGAGGAGGTTTTCGATCCTTTCCCAAGCCTATGGTAATCTATTTGCTATGACAGGTAGTGAGAGATATTTTCCGTTTTCATTTATGAGATTTATTTTGATGACACTTGAGAGATGTGAGTATCTAAACACTACTTGTGAGGTGCTAGTATGTAATCTCCGTGCTTATTATGATTGAAGTGGAACGATTATTTGTTGTAATTACTTTTATGTTAGCATTAAATGACCCCTAACTTGTATTTTGATTAGAATAAAAGCGCATTTGCTTGAGGACAAGAAAATCTCAAGTGTAAGGGTATTTGATGAGGCGAAAAGTGTACCGCTTTTAAGGGGTCATTTAAGCCCGAAATCGTATTTATTTGATCAAATATTGCCCTAAATCGTTCCTTTTGTCATTTTAGGTACTTTTGAGGAGAAATCTGGAAAAGGAGGCATTTTGGACGTTTTTGGAGCATTAAAGTGAAGAAAACGGCAAAGTCTCAAGAATCGGCTAAAAGTTACTCTTGACGGCGTCACAATTAACATGGGACGGCGTCATGCCTTGGCAAGAAAAGTTGGATGTGAAATTTACTCATGACGGGCCAGTGAGTTAGCATGAGAATTCTGACGGCGTCACGCTTTAACTAAATCAAGGGCGTCACGGCTTAAATCATAAGGGGACGGCGTCACGTTCATGATCCGACGGCGTCAAGCCTTGATAGGCCAGAATGGATTTTTGAAGAGCTAAAGAGGGACGGCGTCAAGAAGGTCACCCGGGAACCCTAAAAGCGGCGAGGTGACGGCGTCACAATGCATAAGGTGACGCCGTCAGATCCAAAAATCTATATATAGTTTTCTAATTTTTTGTCATTAAGGGAGAGCTTAGTGTGTGGAATTTTGGGATAAAACCCTAAGACGATTTTAGCTACTTTTTCAGGGCTTTTTGCCTTGAGATCTTCCATGTTTCATTGAAAGATAAGTTATCAATCAATCATTCAATATGTCTATGTGTTGTTTGATTCTATCTTATGCTTGTCTTTTGTTTAACATGTTAGGCTAATTTTATCTTGTGTTTGCTTAGATCTAATGAAACCTAGCTATTGATTATTGGTTGTTAGTGTGTTGTTAGTTGTATTGGATGATTGTTTATCTATGTTAGGCTTAAGAAAACTGGCTAACTTCCTATTCGGTAACTTGCTTGAACGTCTTAAGAAACATGAACCAAACGCGTACTAAAGGTTTTTATGGTTGTATTTAATGCACAAGCGAATTCTAGTGATCCCATGTTAGGAGCTTCCTAGCCGGCTCGACATAGGAGTGAAGTAGGAGCTTGTAGAGTTGGGGAAGTAAGTACGCCACCCCACGAATGGTATTAAGGAATACACCCGTCATCCACGCGACTAATACACACTAATTAACCGGTAAAAGATAGTTAGGGAGTAAGGAAATCTAAGTAAACACATTTCTCTACACATAAGTTTCTCACCACATTTCATTTTTGTTATTTTATTTTATTTGCATTCGTAGTCATTTGGGTTAGTTGACTAGCAACTAATTCCGCCCACTCCTTCAAACCCGAGATTTTACTTGCTTTCATAAAATTATAAAAACATAAAAAAGAATCTTCCTCAACCCTTAGACCTAATTAGAGTAGCCTTTCACACCTAACGAACACTATTCCCTGTGGAGAACGATCAATCCCCCGTACTTACCACTACACTATACTACATCGGTCAGGTACACTGCCTGGTGGGGTTGTAAGCCTCTTGAGATCCCTCGAGAGGTAAAACCTGTTGTAAGGTTACAAAACCACGCAATCATGTACGGTTTTCTCCGCCTGAAGGGAGGATGTTGACATAGTGCTTGAAACTCTCGAGTGTGGTACTCGGGGAGTGGAGTAGGGCGAAGAAGAGCTTCGTAGCCGAACCACTATAAATCCTTTGTCTCGGTTTGATCTTTCCAACTCTACTCTTTACTTTTATTATTTAGCATTAGTTAGTTTAGTGTATAGTTCATATTGGTGTTCATTGATTACACATAGAGTTTGAATCAAAGTTTCCAATAGCCAACTTTTAAAACAAGATTTTTTAAAAGAATTTAAAACTGGTAAACTATTCAACCCCCCTTCTAGTTTCCCACATTGTAGATTGTGACGCCGTCAGAAGCCCTTTTCTAGGCTTTTTCGTGACTTGGTCATTTACTTCACTTTCTTGTCCAATTTAGCCAAAAACATGCCGGTTTTCATCTTTTGCGTCCCAAGTACCTAAAATGTGAAAATAAACGATTTAGGGAAATATTTGATCATATTTGTATGAGTTTAGGGCTTAAATGACCCCATAAAAAAGTATGTTTTAAATCCTTATCACTTACAGTTAATGAACTCCTTGTAGGAGCAACCAATGGTTGGGGGCTCTACTCTTTCAGCACTACCACTTGCTTCATTATTCACTCCATTACCAATGTTGTGGTTTGCTTTGTAGTTTGCCATAGCATCTGCAACCCGTTGGGCAATGAGTTGTTTGATAGCAGCTGAATTGATAGTCTGCCTCTTTGGCGGCATTTTCTTTTAAAAAGGTAAGGAAGAGTGAGACGTAGTAAAGACGTGTCCTAAAAGTAGGTACTCTAAGGCGGCATGTTATAAGGTGATAGGTTAAGTCATGTTCAAATTAATTGGCGTATTTCTAGGCGATGGGTTACGAGGCGACGTAGGTGTTCGAAAGTATGGGACGAGTGTTCAAACTAGTCTTCAGAGATAGTTAGTAAGGAAATCAGGGGGATCGACAGACTGTGGCGGGTTTTAAAGTCATGTAAAATGATGTTATGTACTATCATGAAATGTTTTAGAGACCATTGTATCACTCACAATGTATTAAAAAAAGTTTTAAGGACCATTAATATGTATGAACATGTATGACTATTTAGTGACTTAGTGCGTGAACTCGCAGCATAATGTTTATGATGCAATGGCTATTGTCTAAGCCTAACAATGCAACCTAGTTCTCTATGGCCTAAGCTCTTATACCAATCTATCACATCCCCAAAATGTCAAAGCAGAAAGGTAACTGGGGGCGTGACATCATAGCACATAGAGGATATGAAGAACGACATCTACATGAGCTGTTAAAAAAAAAATACATCATTTGATTCATTAAGACAACATAAAGTTTTCAATACAACAAGTTCTCAAGTTTCACATCAATAAAGATAGTTTATGAAAACAAATCAATGATGTTAAGTCCATGCAGAAAATATTCGTGAATGTAACTGTCGACGACGACTCTAGTATGGACTCTATGCATGCCAGACCAAGCAACTTACGAATCTGAGAAATACAAGCTAGAATGTCAACATAAAGTTGGCGAGTTAATAGGTTTAAGTATTTGTAAAAGTGGACCACAAGATTTAATGTTTGTTTGACCGGTATATTCGGTCATGAATGTGTAATTGTTTGAATGGTACATTCGGTCATGTATGTACATAATTGTTTGACTTGTACATTCGGTCATGTATGTATAACTGTTTAAAGTACTTATGTCCATAAGTAAAAACGAGCAATGTATTATATTATAGATATAATTGGACATCTTAATTTATAAATTTATAATTTTCTCACACTATTGATATATATCTGTCATGGAGCAATGAAATTTTATTGGAATCATTCACTTAAATAGCAAACATAAAGAGTATAAATATTGTAATATGTTATACTTTTATTATCATAAAATATGATAAAATATAATATAACATAAGATAACATTATATAATATTAACATAAATATTTCTCATTACTAACCATTTGATAAATATGTATAAATACGAGTCTTTAAACTTAAAAAAATCATAATTCGTAATAGACAGTGTTATCCAAAAGATATAAGTTTGCAATGAAGAAGAATTTCCTATGTTTTATCTTCTTTTGCATATTTTTCTCTAAATCAATGAACGTGCTTTCTATACCAGATGAACTTTGCAGCTATTTTGGTAAAGTTTAATCGAGTATCACTTTTATCCTCTTACTATTTAAATAGGAAAAGATATTATGTAGAAATTTATAAATTTATTTATATTCTAATTTATTTTTTTTTGGTTTGTGTATAGGTTATGGTTTAAGATCTTATGCTTTTGACTTTTATCCAGTTCCTTGCACAATAAACAAAACCAAAATATGTAGTCAAGCATGCTTAGATCACAAGCCCCCTGAACCAGGATATATAGCATACGATATATGTTTTAACACCCTTTGTGTATGTTGTATGAGTGATTTATGTTAGTTCTTTGAGTCTTGGATAACTATCAATGTAATACCGTAATCACATTTTCAATAAAGGAAAATGGTGTGTGATACTTATTTTTGTATGAGTAATGTATGTTAGTTCTTTTGAGTTTTGAGCTTGGAGGAGGTGAGGTGACATGGTGATGTGACACACTGACGTGCAATGAGACACATGTTATCCACACAATCTTTCCTGCACTTTTGTAGAATAAGATCATTTTTAATTTATGTTAGTTCTTTTGGTGAGTTCATAGGTTTAACTATTTGTAAAAGTGAACCACAATATTTAATGTTTGTTTGGCCTGTACATTCGGTCATGAATGTGTAATTGTTTGGCCGGTACATTCCGTCATGTATGTACATAATTGTTTGACCAGTACATTTGGTCATGTGTGTATAATTGTTTAAAGTACTTGTGTCCATAAGTAAAAACGAGCATAGTATTATATCATAAATTTAATTGGACACCTTAATTTATAAATTTATAATTTTCTCACACTATTGATATCTATCTGTGATGGAACAATGAAATTTTATTGGAATCATTCACTTAAATAGCAAACATAAAGAGTATAAATATTGTAATATGATATACTTTTATTATCACAAAATATGATAAAATATAACATAACATAAGATAACATAATATAATATTAACATAAATATTTCTTATTACAAACTATTTGATAATATGTATAAATACCAGTCTTTAAACTTAAAAGAAACATCATAATTCATAATAGACAGAGTTATCCAAAGATATAAGTTTGCAATGAAGAAGAATTTCGTATGTTTTATCTTCTTTTGCGTATTTTTCTCCAAATCAATGAACGTGATTTCTATACGAGATGAACTTTAAAATTATTATGGTAAAGTTTATCACTTTTATCCTCTTACTATTTAAATAGGAAAAGACATTATGTAGAATTTCATAAATTTATTTATATTCTAATTTATATTTTATGGTTTCTGAATAGGTAATGGTTTTAGATCTCATGCTTTTGACTTTGATCCAGTTCCTTGCATAGTAAACAAAGCAAACATATGTAGTCAAGCATGCTTAGATCATAAGCCCCCTGAACCAAGATATATAGCATACGATATATATTTTAACACCCATTGTGTATGTCGTATGAGTGATGTAGGTTAGTTCTTTGAGTCTTGGATAACTATTAATGAAATATGTTGGTCCATGGATTTTGAGCGAATGATGATACCAAACGCACAATGAGAAAATCGACATCTTTTACTCAAGACCACTATGTCTACTAGTAACACCATTTGTACTTATCAACGTGTATAAATCTTATTAGAAATGAACCAAAGATTTACAGTGAAATAGCTCTCGGTAAAACTATTCCGATTGACCGACAAATGTGATTCTCTTATCAGAACGACTAGTGGCAGCTAGCTTTGCTTAGTTCATTCCTAAGATAGGGGGTTCTATCAACTCTAGTGCTAAGTACTACTTTATGTGTTTGTTTAGAATCCACACCTATCTCGGTTACAAAGTTTTGTTTAAATTGGGAGGAAAATTTTATGGATGCACATGGGTCTAAGAAAATATGAAGATGTCTATCATTGTTAATCATAGTGGAAATGTGTTTTATGCATATGTGAAATTAAAAGGTCTAATATGCTCAACTTCTTTTAAATTTAATGCATTTGTGTTTAATGAGGTTTTATAAAGCTTTAAGAAGTTTATGCATAGTAAAGAAAGGTTTATAAAAGAATAAAATTTATGAATTTATGATTTAGGATGGCTTTGCACTGTTATAAACGTTTATAAAGATTCACTATAGTAGATTCCCTAAGAAAGATTAATAATTCAATCATTCTGTGACATGGGGAATTGTCTATTTAAAGTAAAAAAAAGGTTATTAAATAAATAGAAAGTGTATAACTTGTATATGACTCCAGCCTATAATTTCTCAGCAATCTTTTAAAACTCTAAGGGTATGTTTGGTATGTGGATTTTAGTGGGATTGGATTGAAAGATGTTCAAAATACATTGTTTGGTTTTACTAGTTTTATCAAGGTGATAAAAGTTTACACACCTACAGAAGCACGGATTCAATATGATTTTCTATATACGATTATCTTCATATTTATGGGTCGTATCAAAGTTGTCATTAATGTATCATAAAATGGCTTTTAATTAGTGTATCAATATAATTAATTTTAGAGTAAACTACACTGGTTGCCTTTGTGTTTTTGTTGACCGACGAGTTTCGTCCTTTAACCGAAAAAAGGCACTATCCGTCCCTAAACGCGAAACGTCATGTTCCGTTGGTCCTTCACTTTAATGGGCCACACTAACTCACGTTAAGTCACCACACCTGAAGGTATTATCGTCCTATAAGTTTACACATGAGGGTAAATTAGTCATTTTATTGTTATGGATTAGGGATAACAACTAAAGTAACTTTAATATCAATAGTGGATCTGATGAGGTGAAATTTAATAAGTTTTTAAGGGGTCATTTAGCCTCTAAATTCATACGTATTTGATCAATTGTTATCCTAAATTGTTTCTATTTGAGTTTTAGGTACTTGGGAAACAAATGCTGAAAATTGGAGCATTTTTGGCTCGATTGGATGAGAAAATGACAAAGTCATGGAAATCAACACAAAAAGGGACTATGACGGTGTCACAAACACAAGGTGACATTGTCATGAAAAGATGAACGAAGATTATCTAGTTATAAATTTTCCAAGTGACGGTTCAAATGATGGAGACGACCTTGAGCTGACGGCGTCATGCCCATTATATTGAAGAGCAAAGGTGTCATAACTCATAAGGTGATATCGTCACAACGAAGTCGGTGCAATTCTTGAAACCCTAATGACGGTGAGCTGACGGTGTCACAATTGTAAATTGACGCCGTCACAAGTGTAATCCTATATATATTTTTGTATATTTTTCACTTTAAAGAGAGCCACTTTTAGAGAAACTTTGTGGGTAGTTAGAGGTCCGAGTTTTATAACTTTTGTAAGGGTTTTTAGCCCCCATAACTCAATGTTTAATTGAAGATAAGTTATTCAATCATTAATCATTACAATATGTCTATGTGTTGTGTGATTATTTGTTTTTCTTCCCTTCGATATAATATGCTAGTCTAAATTTATTAGTGTTTACTTAGGATGACATGAAACTTAGTTGTTGATTATTGATTGCCATCTCTTATTTAATTAGTTGTTATTCACGTTAGGAGTAGGAAAATTGGCTAGGTCTAAATATATTACTAGCTTGAACGTCCGACTAAACACCCAGTTATATTGACTTTTCATTCGTTGTATCTAATGTGTGGATTGTGTTTGCTGACATTGAGAGCTTAAAAGGGCATTCTTAGGCACCGTTCAACGAGAACAAAATTCATAGAGTAGGGAATAACCAACCCCGATTGATATGAAGGAATACGACGCTCTAAATAAACAAGGAAGTGATAATTTGATTAATCAATAGGAGATAACTAGGGAGTAATGAGATTCTAAGTAAATACACTTTAACTATCATACGAGTTTCTACCAATTTAATTTTCTGCATATTTAGTTTAATTCAGTTTTATTTAGTTGAATTATTTGTTATAAAAACCAAACTCTTCATACCCCGAGATTTTACATTGCTTTCTATGAAATATAAAAATACAAAAATAATCTTCCCTCAACCCTTAGACTTAACTCGTCATACACTTCGAGCATACCTCCCTATTCCTCTAGAGAACGATCAATCCCCCGTGTCTTACCTATACTACACTACAACGGTTAGGTACTCTGCTTAAAAGGATTGTAAAACTTCTTGTGGTGTTACAATCCACCGCATCAGGGTCCCATCACAAACTACCTCTATTTTTTCTTCATATTCGTCATCATCTTTACATACGACCACCATTCACCACTCCCACCACTATTGGCCACCTTTACAAACACCAAAATAAAAAAAAAGAAAAAAAATAAAAAGAAAAAAAAAGAACGTTTCATGATCATTTATAACCTCAGTCAACAACTTGCTCTTATGACCCGCCACTACCAATTAAACATATTGATACCCCCTCAAACTTTTTACCTTGTCACTCCCTTCCACCGTACATAATAGATAATACGTAATAATTCATATACACGAATGAAATGATTTATCCAACAAATACAAATGCTACTGTATTACAAATTGATATTATTCGCATACACAAATCACAAAAAACTAAACGAATTCTTGTTCTGATTTCACCATTAGATTTAGATAATCATTACGCACACAATGATTAGCTTCGATTTGATTTTCATTAAGTTTTAAGAAAACCCCCAAATTTGACATTTTGGCGCCAAATTTCAATTTTGTCTAATTTTGTCTATGTTAATACAAATATCATCCTAAAAATGTTATTTATCTTTTACGATCTTTGCTTTATTTTGTTAATGAAAATTATAAGATTTATTTTTAGCAAAGCATAAATATAAGTTAAAGTCTTTTACATTTATAGTAACAAGCTTTTTAAAACTCATTTACATATCACATGATCACTAGGAATTACATTTCACATACATATATACATTTACATGTTTATTTTTATTTCTTAAAAATAGAAATATATACATGACATCATGGCATACCTCATTTTGATATATTTACGATATCTTGAGGATTTAGGTAATACTTTGGAAAGATCTTGAAGCAAAGGATTAGATTGTGTAAGATCTTGGCAAGATTTGGAAAGATATGGTAAGAGCTAGCTGTCATGTTCTGGCGGAACCAAACAGCAAAGGGGACGGACCCCATAATTTGGGTCTGCCAAATCCGTCACTTGTCTGCTTAGTTTTGCCTATAAATAGCAAGCTGATCATTCAAGGACAATTATCACTTACATAGCATACATTTCATATAGATTCTTTCATATATTACTAACCCATTTATTCATTCATTTCATTCTTATTGATCTTACTTTTGTAGCAAAGAGATCAAGCATCAAGGATCAACAAACTGTTGCAATCCTGTTAGTATAGTCATTATGTGATTTGTTTGTAGTTCACAAATCATTGTTATACCATTCATTCAGTAGAGTCCGGTTAGTGTTTTAGTCCTCAAAACACATAAAGTGTCGGGAGTGGTTGAGCCCTTGTAAAGAACTCAACATCTAGCTTAGTGTCAGATATTGTATGGGCGACGTCAGGTTGGTTCTACCTTGAACTAGAACCCGGTATTTAGCTTTGTACCGGAAAAAGGTGTAAGCGACGTGTGTAAAGGTTTTCTCCGCCGAGAAGGGAGCTTGTTTCTTAGTGAAGAAAAACTCTCGAGTTAGAGGCTCGAGGAGTGAAGTAAGGCAAGGAAGAGAGTCCTTGTAACCGAACCACTATAAATCTCCGTGTTGTGGTTTGATTGTTCCTTTCCTTACTTACTTTAGTTATATTGTTTAATTGTGTGCATTAAGTTGAAACCACGTTAAGTATTCAAAGCGAATTAATTTTAAAAAAGTAAAAACTATTCAACCCCCCTTCTAGTTTTCCAAAATCTATATTGTGTAGAATTTGAGCTTTCATTGATTAGTTTATAGTAGTAGTAATTTCGAATAAAAAGAGAGCACATAAAAGACAAATAAAGGTTCCTACAAGGTATAGTGATCATGTAGTGGGGAATCTAAGTCAATTACGGAATGATACTGTTACTAATATGAATACTGATGAAACTAGGACTTCATAATTGGGGGAAAATGATATAGTTAATGATGTCGTTGTGAATAATGAGATTAGGTATAGTAATAAAGAGATTGAGGTGGAGGAAACTTTAGGTGATGGATCTGGTGTAACTAAGGATACAGTTGTTGAAGTTTGTGATGTCACTGAGGTAATTGAGGCTGAGATGAGATTACCTGATGGTACTGGTGTAATGTAGAATGATATGGGTGCTGGTGGTACAACTTCTGATGTTGTTGGTAATACTACTGATGCTGCTGGTACTCCTATTGATGCTGATGATAAGGTAACTTGTTGTAAGTCTCCTAATGCTTCTACCAGTATGCTTAACAGTATTGATAGTACTAATTCTAAAAACAAGAGTTCATTTGCTAATGTAGTAGGTAAAACTATTGTGGCTTTAGATAAGAAACTATGTTATGTGCCTACTATGACTTGTGATGATGGTTCTGAGGTTGTGATCTTTAAAGAGGAACTTGTTATGTTGGGAAGTACTAAATGGGAACTAACTGTTTGTGGTTATTTTGTAGGTAGAAAAATGAGTTTTAATGAGCTTAGATACAACCTGATGAGAATGTGGGGTAAATATGGGTTAGGGGACATGTTTACTACTAGTAATGATGTGTTCTGCTTTAAATTCAAGCATGAGAATGGCATGAATTCAGTAATTGAAAACAACCCTTAGATGGTTGGGGGTAGACCTCTGATTTTCCAAAAATGGAACCCTGATGTAAGCCTTGAGAAAAAGGAACCTGAAAATTTGCCTCAATGGATCAAGATGTATGAAATTCTTCTTGAAGCTTGGACAATCCAGGGAATAAGTACACTTGCAAGCTATCTAGGCAAACCTCTTCTTATGGATGATTTGACAGCTCAAATGTGTCAGTATGATAAAGGGAGAATAGGTTATACTAGAGTACTTGTTGATGTTCAGGCCATACATGATTTCAGAGAGTTTATTCTTGTACAGTATAGAGATGGTAAAGGGGAAGTTATTAGAACTAAGAGAATTGATGTTGAATATTCATGGAAGCCTAATAAGTGTGAGCACTGCAATGTATTTGGACATAGTTTTGCTCAATGCAAAGCTAGGCCTAGAACAGATGAGGAGCTGAAAACTGCCCTATAAGTGGTTACTAAGGCTAGTAATGAGGGGGAAAACTTTGTTTAGAACAAGGGAAATGGTAGTAACAATCATCAGTTTAAGGCTAGAACTCAAGGGTTTGCAAGTAAAAAGTGAATGCTTCGGAAAATGGGCTGAACAAAAATGATAAAGGGAAGAGTAAAGTAGTGTATAGGCCTAAGAATAATAACAAGACTGGGCATACTGGGGATGCTATTGTAAACAAAAATGGAGGGAGTGTGAATGGTCAAAATGAGAAGAACAACTACAGAAATACTCATGTACAACGTAATAACATAAGTAGTAATCAGTTTGCAGCTTTGGAGAGCTTGGAAGAAAATATAGGGAGTGAAATCAATGATGTTCATAGGAAAGAAGTTGACTATTTCATATATAATAAACTACAACCTACGCCTCTTGAAATCAGCAAATGGTCACAAGATATGGAAATGTATTTTAAGGAAAGGCGGGATGAAAAGTTTAACAGTGGAGTAACTAGTGATGGAGAAGAGGTATTGATTGGAAGAGATAACTCAGAATGGGAAATGTATGGTTGAGAATGAGGTTGAAGGTCTAGATGGTTTTATCCAACCTTCAAACTAAGTATGCAGTATTGTAGTCTTTAATCAAAAAATACAAAAATAGAATAAAATGGAGCTGAAAATAGCTTCCTGGAATTAGAGGTATTGGTACAAAGGATAAGCAGAATGAGGTTAAGTAATAATTATTGATAACAAATTTAGTCTTTGTGTTGTGCTTGAAACCAGAGCCAAAAATAATGATCTTGAAAGAATATGTAGGAAAGTGTTTGGTTCATGGAATTGGGCAACTAATATGAGTAAGTGTAGTAAGGGATGCAGAATTATGATTGGTTGGAATCCTAATGACATTAGAGTACAGATTCTGAGTATGGATTGGCAAGTGTTGTTTTGTGTAATTGAGACTGTTCAGCAGAAGATCAAGTTTTTTTGTAGCATTGTATATAGAGTTCCAAGAATGCATCATTGATATTGATATGGAGGGTATGTTATGACAAAGGATATGATAGAGTTCCAAGAATGCATCAATGATATTGATATGGAGGATGTATGCATTACAGGATTTCATTTCACATGGACAAAATCTCCTAAGAATCCTACGGCAGGTACCCTTAAAAAACTTGATAGAATCATGTCAAATGAAGAATTCATCAACTCTTTCAATAATGCATATGTTATTTTTCTACCTTATATCATTTCTGACCATTGTCCTGCTGTCTTGAGTATTCCTAATGGCATGGTTAGAAAAGTAAAAGCATTTAGGTTTACAAATTATGTAGGAGACAAAATAGAGTTTTTGCAGAAAGTTAGTACTGGGTGGGACAATGAAGTGCATGGTTTCAAGATGTTTCAAGTTGTGAAGAAGCTAAAAGGGCTGAAAAAGCCTATGAACTCTCTCAATTGGCAGAATGGGAATATCTTTGAAAAAGTGGTTTTATTAAAAGATAAGCTCAAGGACTAGCAAAGCAGAATTGATAAAGACCCTCACAACAGTGAGATAAAGCATAATATCTTTGAATTCTGTCCATGTGCCCACCCTTAGTAACAAACATGATTCTGTTGTTTGGATGGATAAGGATAGACAATTTTCTCACTTCAATGTAAAAAAAGTATGGAAGTGTATGAAAACTGAATACCCTATTGTTGATTGGCACAAGATAATATGGTTCTCTCAGTGCACTCCAAAGTATACATTCATTATGTGGTTGGCTCTTCATAATAGTCTACAAACTCAGGAGAGGAAGAGTAAATGGTGCACTAATGTAAGCCTCCGTTGTCCTTTATGCTCAAATTGTTGTGATTCTATACATCATCTATTCTTCCAATGTAATTTTGCTCTAAAGAATTAGAAGAAGTTAAAAGGTGATTTGGAAATGCTGTCTGCACCAGATGATTGGGAGAACTTGATTCTGTTTATGATAAGTACAATGAGTAATAATAGCATTACAAATGTTTTGGGGAAGATTGGTATTGATGCTTGTGTTTATAACATTTGGAGAGAAAGAAATATGAGATTGTTCCAGAATGCTCAAAGATCTGAGGAAATTAGAGTCAACAACATAAAGGATGATCGGAAATGGAAGATTATGAGTCTTAGAATGAAGAATTCAACAAATGTTAGAAGAGTTCTAAACAATTGGAACGTCCCTTTGAGTTGTATCTGTGTTTAAATGGCTATAAGGGGTGTCTGGTTCAGTATGAGAATTGGCAGATGGCTAGTACCTTGGTAATTTTGAACAGTTTCTTTGGTTGATCTCTATGCTGCATTGTGAAAATGGATGTAACAGTACCGCATCTTGATTTTCCCTTAATCCTTGTTTGAGATTGCCTTAAAGTAGTTTCCTTCCTCGATTGGAATGTTATACCAAACACTGTTTATCATCAATTTAAGGCTATTTTAGCTTTAACAGCAGAGTTTGAATGGTAAATCTGCAATTAAGGTTTTATCCTTTTTTCCTTTGGGTCACACTGAAACAGAGGAAAATATTTTGTTCATTCACATACAGATGGCCTTGTATCTTGACCCTCTCTACTTACAGTCCATTATCAATTTGTGGTGCTTATTATTTGGCCTTTGTAGGACCGAAATAGACAATGATTTATGTGATTCGGGAGGTCTTAGTTGGGTGAAGAAGATGAATATATTCATCCTTTTAGTGAGAGAAAGTAGAGAGAGCTTGGAGAAATAACTTATAGTCTATTAGCTTAAGAAACAATGAATGATACAAAGAATTCCCACACCCCTCATGGAGAGTCATGAGGGGTATTTATAGCCCTATTACATCACATGTTTTCCATTTAATCATAAGTAGTCCCTGCGTGTACTACTTAATGTAAATCTAGTCCAATTCACGTTAAGTGACGATATCTTTATAAAAAGCGAGTCTAACAATCTCCCTCCAAGATATCGTCACAAGTGAATGGTTACAATGAGACCTATAAATAAAGTAAATTACAATAATAATAAACTTTTGTCGAAGTGCAGAGTCTCTATAGTCTAGATCATGAGGCAGACTTGAAGTTCTCTTTTTCGACGATATCGGCGTACGATCTTAGGTACTGACGGCACTAATTCTTGTAGCTCTGAACTTCAACTGTAACGTTCTAGTTAGGTTATTACTCCCTCCTAACTAGTGAGCCATTTTCATTTCTCTGCTCCCTCCTGAATTGACAACTCTCTTTAGTATTCAAACATGCAGCGGAGACTGTAGATACTAAAGGAAGCACAATGGTTGTCGTACGGGAGCTTCATAACAACATATCTCACAACGTATTTGCATCCAAGTTGGTAATAAGCCTCGATGTACCCTCAACCAAGTTGTTGAAGATGAAACACTACTTTTTCCTTCGTGCACTTCTCCCTCCTCATGGTTGCGAGTCATCGGAAACATCATAAACTTGTGCACATGCCATAGATTACCTATTTACTTGATGCAATATTAAAGCCATAACAGCTCGTCGAAGCATAGTTTCGTGAGAATATGTCAAAAAAATACTCTCAAAACTTCTCTCAAACCAACCTTTAAACGAACCTCCTTTAAATTCACCGGCTTCTAGTAAATGACCACATATGGAGACAACCCGATATGACCAACTTGAAAAAGAAGTGAACACCCCTTAGAAATGTGACTGAAACTTGTACGATAGTGTGACTAAGAACCTATACTAAGCACTACAACGTAACTCCTTAAAGCATAGATCGTTTCGTATTCCCATCCAACCTTCCTTAACTGTATATGAACCTCTCTCGAATTATCCACATCTTTGTGTGACACTGAGTACTACAACGTGTCTCCTTTAAGTGCTAGTTAACTAGGTCTTCGTCCATCCACCCCTTGACCTATGAAAACTAGATAAACCAAGACTTAATCACTACACCCATGAGTGCCCAAACAAGTATCTCTGAAATTCATGCATCCAACCAACCTCTAGACTTTGAGATAAATAAGTACACATGCCCGTGAAATGTCTCTTCAAAAACAAATTAATAATACCGTACAAAAACCCCGTAGTCATTTTTCTTAACCATAATAATTTTAGCCGTGAACTATGTATCCCCGTAAAAAATTATATACCAAAATACCACTTGATATACCAATATGAAAAAAGTGCATCCAATATTTTTTCAGAAAAATCGGATAACACTTTTTACTTTCAATTAGCCCAATTCCAATCTTTTGCAATTGCAATTACAAGCCCAACAAAAGACATGTGCAGATCCAGTCCAACAGATAACCCGGTCCAACATCAAAATCTAGTATTAATGAATAACCCTAGATAACACAAACCCTAACACAGACTTGATAGTCTGCCCCCCTCACCTAGCAACTCTCTCTCCAAAAACTTATCATCTCATCCCAGTCGCATTTCATCTCCTATCAAACCAAATCCATCATTAACAACGATTCCCTTAAGCGAATCCTGTGATTAAGACTACTCAATCCCACCTTTTCTTCATTTATATCGAAGGAAATCACAAAGATCAAGAAGATTTTTTATTTCAAGATCATTGTATGGTCTCGGGTAAGGTTGTATCTGATGGTTGTTAGATGATGTCATCCTTGTTTTTTTCTGTAAACGAATAAATTGAACGATTAAGACTAATGTCTTGGTCTTTTGTTAAGACTATTCGAATATTAACGAGGAGGGGTCACTCCACATAGGTCAATGATGATGATGATTCAATTGAAAAAAATCTTTAAAAGATTTTTTTTATAAAATTGAATCGAACTGAGATCTTAAATAAGTTCTTGTTTAATCAGTTTAGGATAGTGAATAAGAGTTGGGGAGTGATGGTGAGGGTAATGGTTGTGTCTAGGTCTAGGATTAGATAACAGATTTTGGTCTTGACGTGGCTGTGGAACTATTTTTGTACGAGGCCAGTTGATGTCCAAGTTATAACTCTTAGACTTATGATGTGAATTAACTGAAGTCATGAGTTTGAGGTATACGGTTATTTTGTGGGCTGGTCTTTTCTGCTTCATCTTCATTCTGTTTCTTTTCAATTTGCGATAAGTTTAACCGTTGACCTAATTGCGATAACCTTGAGTCAAAAATTGCGATAAACAATTGCGATAAAATCCCAAATTTGCGATAAAATCTCAGATTTGCGATAGGTTATCGAATTTCTTTACAAGAAATTGCGATAGAAGAGGGTTTATCACAATTGCTTTACAAGCAATTTCGATAAAAAGGGGTTTTGACTATTTGACCAAAAATTTCGGCGAGATTCCGACCAAAAATTTCGACCATCGTTTTTGACCACCTTTTTGCGACCCAGATTTGACCAGAATAATGACCACATATCACAGTTTGTAGTGCAAAACAATCTCCATATATCAATAATAACAAACAACCTTATAAACAGGATAGAACTACCAAGTGAACAGTTTGTTTGATACAAAAAATGAAAGTTTTAAGACTTGTTTTGACTATAAGGATACAACAAAATCTTGTAAAAACTGATTAGCAGAAAGTTATGGAAAAAAAAATTCAGATCCAAAAAAATTGGGGTAAAAACAGCTTAAACAAGAATCGAACCACACATAAATCAGTAAGATAAACAAACTGGCTCATTATACCAATTGTAGGATCAAAAAATACAATGATTTATGTGATTAGGGAGGTCTTGGTTGGGTGAAGAAGATGAATATCTTCATCATTTTAGTAAGAGAAAGTAGAGAGATGCTGGAGAAATAACTTGTAGTCTATTAGCTTAAGAAACAATGAATGATACAAAGGATTCCCACACCCCTCATGGAGAGTCATGAGGGGTATTTATAGCCCTATTACATCACATGTTTTCCATTTAAGCATAAGTAGTCCCTGCGTGGCTGCGTGTACTACTTAATGTAAATCTAGTCCAATTCACTATATGTGATGATATCTTTATAAAAAGCGAGTCTAACAGCCTTTGTTAGTAATGGTGAGTATCTCAAAAGGATATTTGGATTCTGAGTGGCAGTTGGGTCATAAAGTAGGTTTCCCGTGTGAGTAGGGTAGAATGAACATGGAGGATAACATAAGTTGTAAGGAATAGTGAGGAGTGAAAGATGAACCTACTTGGTCCTTACATTATGCTATCATAGGAGGTAATGGGTAGTCTCATTAAGGGTGTGTGTTCCTCAGATGGTGATGCCTATTCAGTTTGGTTTTGGCTAGGCTAGTGAGGTGACTGCTGCTAGTCTAGCAGTAACTACACTGAATCAGGAAATGTAACCAATATAGGCAGAGCCCCTTTTTGATGAGCAATGAGAGCTATAACCTACATGAAACTTCCCTTTGAGATGATCATATATGGTGTTGTGGATGCCGGTTGAATGCATGATCCGTGTGTGAGTATATATATAAATATAGTATCGGATCCCCGCGATACTTGGGAATCAACTAGTCAACCTCTTAGGAAAAAGGTCAACGTGCAAAACCCGTGAATACGGTGTGAGATACGGGATAAGTGATTACCCGGGTCGTGTCCCAGCGAGGTGTGAATCGGAGATTTCGTTTTTGGTTCGGAATTAAAATGCTTGATGATTGGATTTTGGATTTTGGTGTTTGATTAAATATCCTACAATTACGGGAAGCATAAATAGGCTAAGGGAAACCTAAACATATAAATTTACAAAGCAAAATTAAGCACAAACTAATTAAACTAGAAAACGCGAATCGGGAAATCTAAACACGAGCATAAACGTCAAATCTAAGAAATACTAACTCTACGGGTACCAAATTATTTTTCCTAAGTACTAGATTACAAAAAAAAAAAATTTAAAAAAGAATTATAATTTTCTGACTTTTAAATTAATTATTATGAATTAAAAACTAATCTAAATTATTTAAATGATTTAAAAATAGCAAATGACTTTGGAAAAATCTGAAATTTTGCAGAAAAATCTAAAATGATATTATGAAGCTAAGAAAAATGGAATCAGAATTTAGTTCAACCCTAATAAGCAGATTGGGCTAATAAGCAGTAGCAAATAAGCTCTAAAATAAGCCAAACAGTGCCAAAAATTATCAAAAGCTCAATAATGGATAAACATACTTATTTAAGCTTATAACAACTGATCAATACTAAATAAGCTCACAGATTAAGCCAATAAGCTTTAAGAACAGTTACAATTATGTCCAGAAACAAATGCCCAATCAGCTCACTTTAAGCTGCTGTAAAAGCTTGCCAAATGCTCTTTGGGGAAAACCAAAAGCTGAATATCAAATCTTATACAACAGACAACTTATAATCCAAAAATGCCCAATTTGTTTCCATAATTGCTACTTGAATTAAGCTAAAAAACAGTTGGTGATGGAAACATAAATATGTTGCAGGCCTGCACAGTTCAAATGGCTTATTTGCAAACTATTTAAGCTAGTGAAATAAGCTACAATTTTGCAATCCCAGATCAGAACCTAAAATTTGATACTACAAGCTATAAGCAAAACCAAATTCAAGCCATAACAACCACTAGATAAGCAGATAATGTGCTGAGAATTGGGTTGTTTAGGACAGATATATGCAGCATACTCAGCACATACTGAGGTTGCAGACTTAGTTATTTTTTTTACTTAACTATGCCTAACATCAATACACTCTATCAAACTTAGAGCTTCTATTTGGACCACTGAGACGCACCCAAAAGTACCAAGAGTGAGATCAAATAAGCTCTAACTTATTACTAGCTTATAGGACAATCCTAACCTCTAAATTTGCACCACCAAGTTCAAAATCTTCTTAAGGCATCAAATCAGCTTAACATTCACTAAATACAGCTTATAAATCTCCAAATAAGCTTAATCAAAACTGACTCAATGTAAAATGAACAGTAAACTCCCTTTTTAACCCATTTTGACCCAAGTGAAATACTGACCCAAACATCACTTGGATGAAACTGTGATGAAAGTTTTAACTATAAGCTATCAGTTTTAAGCTATGAAGATGCTTCTTACTGATTATCTAACTCATATTAACCCTATTAAGGAACTTTCAACTTTAAATTAAGCACTAATATGCTATTAATGTAAAACCCCGAAACTTAACATAATATGAAAGGACTAAAATACCCTCTGAATTTGAACTTTAAGAACTTATAAAAATATATTAGTAACCTCATTTGAACTTAACCTAAGTTGTCAAGAAAATTAAGTCAATGTAAACTATACATTATGTAAAACCCCGAAATTTATATAATCCGATAAGGCTAAAATACCCTCCGAATTTGAACTTTTAAGAATCTATAAAATATATAAGTAATCTTTGTGAACATAACCTTAAGTTACCTCAAATGGAATGAGAACTAAAATGAAACCTTACGATTATTTGTAGATCGGTTGAAGAAGGAGCGATCTCCTATTTGATTTGCTTTTCATTTCTCTTGCTTGCATATTCGTTAAGGTACAGATATTCTGCTCTTCTTGTAAGGAGCCTTCGTCTCATTTCTGATTCCTGATTCATTACTATGTTTTCCCTGTATTGTGAACCGTAGATTTGAACCTTGGCCTTAACCTTTGTCTTGAACCTTGTCATAAACCTGAACTTGAACCTTGATACTCTTGATATGAACCATTTGACTTGAACCCTGCTATGACACTTGACATGACTTGTTCACCCCTGATAACCTGGATAATTAAGACCTTGGGTACTTGAAGGTTCATAGGATTTTATAACTACTTTTAGTTGTATATGAAGAGGTTTTGAACATTTCCTTAAAAGACTTTTATTATGAAACTGTTCTAACGATCATTTTATTAAAACCATGTAAAAAGGATTTCTTATAATAAACTATTATGAACCTTCCAGTATTTGACCTTCCTGATATGGACCTCCTGATAATGAACCCCTGCATTTATCTCCTGTCTTGAACCCTGATATGAACCCTGATATGATACCTGACACTTGATACCTGAGACTTGACACCTGACACCCGAGACTTGATACTTGACCTTGACCCACAGTTTGAGACTACGAGCCATCCACTAGGCATGAGGGTTTCATGTCCATGTCTGTGATGCACCACCGGCATGACTAGTGTGTAGCCCTAGTGATTTGGTTACACCGTCCCCGACCTGATTTGATTTGTTATGTAGAGGAAGACCCTGTGGCCTGCGGGGGCGCATGGATGCATCCTAGACCTGTCCTGATTTGTTTGTATTACTTGTATTTCCTGGTGATTGACGAGTGTGTGCGATACACGTCTTTCACAATCCTGGGAGCTCATGACTCCAACCCCTGGAGGTATCCCCTCACCCTGTACCTGGTATGCTGAGGTCACCCCTCCATACACCCTGATATGTGATTGATTTGATATGTACTGTTTCTGGGCTCGTAGAGGATTTCTGTTTCCCTGAATCCTTGTAACCTTATGACCTGACACTCGACCTGACATTTGACCTGACTTGATTTAACTTGGGTGGTAGTGGATTACTGGTTATGTTACCCTATGACTTGATACTGGACTTGACTTGATTCGACTTGGGCTGGTGGTGGGTTACGGTTTACTTTACATCTACCTATTGTAACCATTTCGTGATAACCTTTTCCCATTTTCTTTCCTACTCCTGTTACATCTTGAACTGTTTCACTTACTTCACTACCCTATGATTACTGCTTCGTTATCGTTATATCTGTTCACTGAGCTTTCGTAGCTCAGCCGCGTTTCTTTTCCCGCGGCAGGTTTGAGTTTGGAAGCTGGGTTTGAGTGGAGAGTACTGGAGCATTAGAAGACTTCATTAGCTATGGAAGATGACTAGAAGAACCTTAAATTAGACGTAGAAGATATTGAATTGCAACCTTGTAGTTTTAGATTTTCCATTGTAACATTTGAATTTCTATTGTATTATTTATGTTCAATGCTTGTGTTTGTTCTGATATGCCACCGTTGTTGTGACACCTTTGCCCTTGTCGGGTTGGGGTGTTACAATTATGGTATCAGAGAGATAGGCTGCGACTCGTAATACATTTACCCTTGACCTGTGTAAGTTAGGACCACTATGTTTTCCCTGTAGGCGCTCGTAAGTCAACCTTTGAAAATTACTTTAGGATTCCCCTATAGGAACGTAAGTTTTGACCGGTGAGGAATGGGTAGACCATAAGACATCGTTTAAGTATCATTACTTCCGCACCACTCTGATTCGTGCCTTGCTTTTGGTTAGATCCTGTTGATACCACTTTTGGAAAGTGAAAGCTTATGCCTTGCACCACCTAAGTTTTGAAACCTAAATGAATCTTGAAAGCATTAAGAATTGCATAGTAATTTCCTGACACTATTTGATCCTTACCTTCAGATTCCGACTCTGACCTCTGATATTTTGTTAATCATTTGGATGCCTCTTGGGCATTTTGAGAATCTCCATGGCGAGTAGTTTGGTTTTCCCTCTTGACTATAGTATTCGATTTTGGTTGACCTCTGGGACTATAGAAGTACTAAGTGGATTAAGATAGGTGGTTTTGATTACGATTTGAGATAAAGTATGACCGTCATGAGGGCATATTTATATGATGCCAGTATTATGACGTCTGGCCAACGTGATAATACTTACATCATATAACGTGCACTTGTTGTGGGCATAGGATATCTTGGGGAGTACCTAAGAAGTTTAGAATTTGAACTCCGTTGGATTATTCGCGAATAGTGAGGCTTTAGGTTCATCCTATCTATCCGTATACTCTGCTTTCGCTAATTAGATATCTGATTGAGTTTGAACTCTCGATTTGAATTCTGTTGACCTCAGTTATAAGTCTTGAATTCCTTTTAGAACTTCCTACTGTTGGTGCAATTAACTTGATTTGAAATCTTATTCGTATTCCATATGAGCTTTCTGAAGATTCACCTATCGTCCAGTTTATGTTGCATGGACCTTTTATTCGGAATCAACCTAAATTGTCTTCTCCTGAGAAATTTGAACCCACCTCGTTTTGATCTGAGTCATGAGAACCTTTTGGTTTGAAGATCTTTTTGAAAGAAACTCACTGGTCGTGAGAATGTTTGTGATGATCTTTTGTGACTTGCAACGACTTCGTTTAGCTTTGCGACTTCAATTTTCGAGGAAGAAAATTCATTTTTAAGAGGGGAAGAGTTGTAAAACCCCGAAATTTATATAATCCGATAAGGCTAAAATACCCTCCGAATTTGAACTTTTAAGAATCTATAAAATATATAAGTAATCTTTGTGAACATAACCTTAAGTTACCTCAAATGGAATGAGAACTAAAATGAAACCTTACGATTATTTGTAGATCGGTTGAAGAAGGAGCGATCTCCTATTTGATTTGCTTTTCATTTCTCTTGCTTGCATATTCGTTAAGGTACAGATATTCTGCTCTTCTTGTAAGGAGCCTTCGTCTCATTTCTGATTCCTGATTCATTACTATGTTTTCCCTGTATTGTGAACCGTAGATTTGAACCTTGGCCTTAACCTTTGTCTTGAACCTTGTCATAAACCTGAACTTGAACCTTGATACTCTTGATATGAACCATTTGACTTGAACCTTTGACTTGAACCCTGCTATGACACTTGACATGACTTGTTCACCCCTGATAACCTGGATAATTAAGACCTTGGGTACTTGAAGGTTCATAGGATTTTATAACTACTTTTAGTTGTATATGAAGAGGTTTTGAACATCTCCTTAAAAGACTTTTGATCCGTGTGTGAGTATATATAAATAAATATAGTATCGTGCACACGTGATACTTTGGGAAATGACAAGTCAAACCTTAGGAAAAGTCAAACTTGCAAAACCCGTGAATGTGATGTGTGTGATACCGGGCAAGTGATCACCCGGGTCGTGTCCCAACGAGATGTGAATGGGCCATTGTGGAAAGCTTTGGATTAGAGTGATTGATGATTTAGATTGCTTTTGATTTTGCTTTTTTAACAATTCTAAATAACAAATTTAAAACAGATATGCACAATAAAGTCAAACGCGAAGAACTTAACTTAAAAACGCGCAACGAAAAATCTAAAAAGGACTAAAAAGTAAAATTTATGAAATTTAAAACCTAAAAATGTAAAATTACTAAAAACTTATTTTAAAACTTAAATTCTAATTTTCTACACTTTTTATTTAATTATTTCTAATTATTAATTATTTAAATACTAATTAAACTAATTTAAATTCTAAAAAAATACTAAATGAGCTAAGAAAAATCTAAAACTTTTTCTAAAAATATTACTAAGTAAATAGAAGCTAAGAAAATTATAAAATTGAAATTTACTTAATTAAAATTTAAAAAGATAAATTCTATTAAATAGAAGCTATCACTATTTTTCTATTTTTGATTTTCTTAAGGACTAAAAATGAAATTATATTTTTCCTAGATTAAAAATGATAAAAGAAAATTATGAAAATTGGATTTGTATTTTTCTGATTATTTTTCTATTTATTATGATTTAATTACTAATTTAAACTAATTAAAAAAGATTAAAAATATTAAACCTAATGATAAAAATCTGAAACTTTTTCCTAAATTATTCTAAGATGACAGAAAGCTATGAAAATTATAAAAACAGAAAGTGCTTTTGGAAAAAGCTGAAAATAAGCCAAATGGCTTAAATAGAAGCTATTACTTATTTTTATGTTGGGATTTTCTTGGTTTTTCTTTTTCCAAACTAATTTTACACTAAAAACTAATAAATTTTATGAAAACACTTTTTATGAAAACCATAAATAAGCACTTTGAGTGCTTATTAGTCCAAACAGTTGACTTTCTTTGACCAAGAAGGGAATTCAGCTCAATATGTGGGGTCCACAATGGTTAATTTTGGTTCCTCTGAGTTACTTGGACAATTTTAGACTAGATTCACATAAACAAGCTATGTAAATAAGCCACAAGGCCTGAATAAGAAATAGCTTATTTGGATTCTGAGACAGAAGTGGGACAGAGTTTGAGTGCAATTCCAAGTGGGGTCCACTGATCCTAAGGTCAAACTAATGGTCAACTCTTGAAGCCTGCCAGGAAGGGGGTTGGAAAAACCCAAGATTGGACTGTGGGACCCACTGGGGTGGCCACAATCAACCACCAATGGTGGTGGTGTTGCTGAGGGTCTGCTGATGTGCAGCAGGCACAGGGCAGAGTTGGCCTTTTTGAGGCCTTGATTTGAGGGCTTAAAAGCTTTCTAAAAATCTCAAGAAAATTACTAGATTGAGATAAGCTGGGTGACTTTAACAATCCAGAAAATCAGCTTATGAGGGCTTATGATGGTGAAATGAAAAATCTGTGAAGGGTGCATAGAAACCACAGAAACTGAAAATGGCCTGCTGATGTTTTGACTTTTTGAATTACCCTACTAAGCTGACTTTGATGAGATTCTAATGATCCTAGATGATCTAATATGATGTTATAAGATGAAATAAGACCAATTTAAACTAGTATGACTAGATATGAACCTGTGTAAGTGATTATGCTACCCTAAAATTCTAACAGTTACACTACAATGGTCATTACAACTCATTTTGACTTTTTGTCTAAAGACCACTGGTTTTTAAGGTTTTACTAACCTAATGGAGCCCAATGTGACATGTTTTGACCAATTGAAGCAACAAAAACCATCTTTAACACAAAAAAGTCAGTAAATCCAAACACACCCTTATATGCACTGATTTTTGATTTTTAATGCAAATGAGCAATCTAAACCATAACACTGATATATAAGCTTATACTAGGCTAATGTGAACTCACCTAAACAGAACCAGACAACAATAAACTATTATAACTACAAATTATAACTTATGCAAGATTTTATACTAGAAATGAGAAACTAAGATAACTAGGATAATAAACCTTGAACCCAAGCTGAACAAGGGTGCATTGTTTCTGCTACAAGCTCCTAGCTTGTAAAAAAGCTAGGTAAAAGTTCATCTGCCAATTCCATTACTTGGCACTTCCATTAGCTTCCTGTCTCACATGCATAGGTACCCTGTATATCTTTTGTTTTTCTGATTTTATTCCTAGATTTTATGTTTTCTTATGTATTCTAAAGCTTAAGTGAGCTTGTGAACCAGTTGTAACAACTAACTAGCTTAAACCATTCTTTTTTGCTAAAACTTGGATTTTTATATGAAAATGAAAATGTGACAATAACTTGAAATAAATAACTGAGAACTTATATTAATTGAGGAAAACAAATTACAAACTAGAGTTTTTACTGGAAATGTAAAATGACAACAAATTTAACATAAGTAGAAATAAGCTAAAAACTACACACACTGCTCTGCTGCTTCTCTTTCTTCTTATAGTCTTGAATTAGGGTTTCTGAGGTACCTTTGTCCTTTCCCAGCAATAATTTGAGCCATTGGATGACTCTGATTCCTTTTTAGCCATTGATTGGATATTGGCGCCAAAATTGATTAACCCTTTTTCTGATATCTTAAAAACCTAGAAGATGCATTTAATGCCTTTTGGAGTTTGGTGGAGGGATTGGATAATCAAGGACATGGTTGGTGAGTTGGAGGTGATGGGGAGGTTTGTCTGGGTTGCAGAGGTGAGTGGGAGTGGGTGAGATTATTTTATTTAATTGGGAGGGAAGGGGATTGTTTGACCGAAGGGGTTGACCTGGTCTTAGCTAAGAAAGGGAGTTGGGTCGGGTTGTGTAAGGATTGGGCTGGGCTTGGGTTAATGAGATGGGTTAAGGTGGTATTGGATTGGGTGGTTTGTTTATTTTATTTTTGGGTTATAATAACAAAGGGTCCGGTTTGGTTATAGATAAATCACAAGGACCATTCTTGTAATTCCTGAAATTATGAGGACCGATCTTGCTCATCTTCCAAAATACACCAAGGTAAAATCCTGCCATGTTTCAATAATCCAAGAACCAAAATTGCACTTTTCTAATTTTTAAAATTCCCAGGGACTATTTTTGACAGATTTCAAACTTGAGGGACCAAAGATGTAATTTATTCAAACTTTTCACCAAAGGACTAAATATGATAATTTATGATTTAAAAAGGACCTTTGGTGATTTTTCTGACAAAACAAATGCATAGGGACTAGTTTTGACAAGTTTTGAAACTTGAGGGACTGAAACTGCCAATTTTGCAAACTTTGTTCGTTTTTCAACTGTTTTTAAACATTTTGCATTTGAAACATATAAAACACAATCCCTGGGATATTTTCAGTATTTTGATGTATTTCTGAGTGTTTTTGAATGTTTTGGCAGTTCAGATTAGGTAAAAATGATGAGTATTTAGACACTCATCAATCCCCCACACTAAACTATTGCTAGTCCCTAGCAATCTTTTATGAAGTTTTAATGGATTTTTCTCTTTACCAGATATCCATCATTTCTGGAGTAGCCAATTGTTTTAGTTCAAGTAAGAACCTTGGTACAATGATAACCAAATGATTTTGAGCAAACCATCAGCTGTCAACGGTTTTGATTTGTCTTTACCAGAAGCCGTTTGCTTCTGGACTAGCCAACTCTTAGATAAGTTATCAATATTATCTTTGGTGAGCTGATTACCAATTATGGTTTTTCCACTGCCTTTACCACAAGCCATAATCTTGCGGGCTAGTCACTCTTCATCTTTTTAGGATATGGTGAGTCGAAAACCATACAATTTTCGGCAAATTGCAAGCCATCAACGGATTTGAGACATCTTTACCAAGAGCTGTTTGCTCTTGGATTAGCCAATCCTTTTGTGGGTTAGACATGGCGGACTGATAACCATTTTATTTCGTTCTAAGTGAGAAAAAATTTTAAAATTTTGGCTAAAATGGGGGTGCTAGATGGTACATTTGATTAAATTCGCTAGAATTCCCCCCCACACTTAGAACTGAATATTGCCCTCAATATTCAAAGTACTGGTTGTTAAACCAACACTTAGAACGTAAAAAGGAAATATTAATAGCCATTTTATTTTATATACATACACTTTTTTTTTTTTTTTTTTTTTTTTTTTTTTTTTTTTTTTTTTTTTTGAAAATTTTCCATATATACAACATGTGGGGCATCTCCCCCACACTTAGGTGGTAGAAAATAGAAAGAAGTCAGAAATATGGGTGAAAACCCATATGGTGCTCGAGTTTTTGATCACCGAGTCACTAGCTTGACTCGACCCCGAATTGAGTTGATTTCTCCCGAACAGTCAGGTTTATCACGCAAGCTAACCGCTTGTGAACGGCCAACTGTAACAAAGGGTTCCTGAACAGCCCGGGAGAAAAATCAATTTAAAAGTCTACGGGGAAGTAAGTGGAAGAGACCATCTCCCCCACACTTGGTGGTAGAAAAGAGAAAGAAAACAGAGACACGGGTGAGAACCCATGTTTTGCTAATGTTTTTGATCACCGAGTCACTAGCTTGACTCGATCCCCGCATTCATTGGTTCTTGGGGAAAGTTTGAAGATCCGGGACAACCATGGGTGGTATGTCCTCTCCAAAGTAATGTTTCAACCGATGGCCATTCACTTTAAAGTTAGGTCCGTCAGCTTGAGATAACTCAACGGTACCATATGGATAAACTTTGGTGATAGTGAATGGACCAGACCAACGGGATTTGAGTTTACCCGAGAAAATCTTCAATCTTGAATTAAAAAGAAGGACTCGATCGCCAACGTTAAAAACGCGGTTCTTAATTTTTGAGTCATGGAGCTTCTTTGTTTTTTCCTTGTAGATCAAAGAGTTCTCGTAGGCTTGATCACGAAGTTCATTCAATTCATTTATTTGAACTTTTCGGTGATCACCCGCTGTCTGAAGGTCAAAGTTTGCATGCTTGAGGGCCCAGTAGGCTTTGTGCTCAAGCTCAATCGGCAGATGACACGCCTTCCCGTACACAAGCTTGTATGGAGTACACCCAATGGGTGTTTTGTAAGCTGTACGGAAGGCCCAGAGTGCGTCATCTAGCTTATCCGACCAAGATGCACGATTTTCTCCTACGGTCCTTTCTAAGATTCTTTTAATTCCTCGATTTGTAACTTCCACTTGCCCACTTGTTTGGGGGTGATACGCGGTAGAAAGACGGTGTGTAACACCATACTTTTGCATGACTTTATCAAACTTGTCATTGCAGAAATGCGTACCACGATCACTAATAATGGCACGTGGAGTTCCAAAACGAGCAAAAAGAGATTTCAAAAATTTCACAACAACTCGGGCATCATTTGTGGGTAAAGCTTTCGCTTCAACCCATTTTGACAAATAGTCAACAGCCACGAGTATGTATTTGTTTCCTCGAGATGATGGAAATGGCCCCATAAAGTCAATGCCCCATATGTCAAAGATTTCACAAACTTGAATGACATTTTGTGGCATTTCATTTCTTTGTGAAATATTTCCGTAACGTTGACAATCGTTACAAGTTTTGACTATTTCCTGGGCATCCTTGTAAATTGTGGGCCAATAGAAACCAGAATCAAACACCTTTTTGGCGGTGTAGTTGGGATTATGATGTCCCCCAGTAGGTCCAGAATGGCAAGCCTTGAGAATATCGATGGCTTCCTGACCATAAACACACCGCCGGATGACTTGATCCGCACAGATTTTAAACAAGAAGGGGTCGTCCCAGAAATAATGTTTGACATCCTTGAAGAACTTATTCTTCTGTTGGGACGACATCCCTTTCACAACAAAGTTACCCGCATGGTAGTTTGCAAAGTCGGCAAACCATGGGGTAGTAGAATCTCCACGAAAAGCAACCGCACTGAGTGTTTCGAGAGGAAATGTTTCATTTATTTCCTTTTTGTTGGGAATAAAATGATCAAAGTCAAAGAGCCTGCCAAGTCGATGAAGAGCCTGCTAGTTGATTTTGTTATGTACGAAGATGTTCTACCAGTACCTTCTGGGTAGAAGGTATTGCTAGCTAATGAAGAGCCTGCCAAGCTTATGTCAAGTCGATTAGATATTTTGTAATAGATATTTAGTTGAATTATTAGTCTTTGTACATTGTTATACGTTATGTAGAAGTAGAATAGTCTTCTGTGGTGACAGAAGAATATATCAGAGTGTACATGGGTAGTTGTATTTAATTGTAGGCGCCAATATAGTCAAAGTATAGTATTATATTCATCTACTTGACAACATGTAATAAGATATCCTTATCTTATAAAAGGATATCTTAGTCACTTCTTCATGCATGCATCTTTAACAACAATAACCACGAACCAAACTATCTCTCAAGTAACTTAGTTACTTCGAATCACAAATCCTTTTGACAATCATAGATTCAAGATTACTTTGTAATCCCGGTGATACTTAGATCATCCGTATTATTTCATCAATAATATTGAATCGTTTTGTATTAACCTAAGTTGTGTTATTTGTTCATTGCATTCACTCATTTACTCAAACTCACCACCTTGTGTTCTTTTAAAGTGTGTTGTAGTAGATTCCGCATGCTAAACACATTCAATACATAAATATCTCTCAAACACATTACTAAGATTCATATCCCAAGTGTTTGAACTTCAAGAACATTAAACAAAAGCGTTCCACAAGTGGTATCAGAGCTAGGCTTGATATTTACTAATTTAAAAGAAAAATGGATGTTGAACATATTCAAACCAATGTTGCAGCTAAACTTCCATTACTCAAGCAAAACGAGTTTGAAATGTGGAGACTAAGGGTTGAACAATACTTTCAAGTGCAGGACTATGCACTTTGGGAGATCATTGAACAAGGCAATTCCTTCAAACCCCAAATCACCACTACAACAGTAAATGATGCTCTTGTAACAAGAATACAAGATCAACCATCAAATGCAGATGAAAAAGTTCAGAAGAGGAATGATCTAAAGGCAAGGAGTATGTTACTGATGACTATTCCAAATGATCAACTTCTGATTTTCAACAAATACAAAGATGCCAAAACCCTTTTTGAAGCAATTGTGGCTAGGTTTGGTGGTAATGATGCTACCAAGAAAACACAGAAAACCCTTCTCAAACAACAATTTGAGAACTTCACAGCCACAACCAATGAGTCTTTGGACAGTATGTTCAATAGACTTCAGAAGCTTGCAAGTCAGTTAGCCATCCATGAAGTGATGATAACTCAAGAAGACCTAAACTCTAAATTTCTTAGAAGTTTACCTTCAGAATGGTCTATGCATGTCATTGTATGGAAGAACAAGTCAGATATTGACCAGATGAGTCTCAATGATCTCTACAACAATTTCAAAATAGTAGAGCATGAAGTAAAGAAGACTACTGGGTCAAGTTCTGGAAATATGGCTTTTGTTTCATCCCCAAGCATGTCAAAGGTTGATAATGAAGAACAAGGTAGCAGAGAAGAAGGTACTGCTAATACAACCTTTGGTACTGCTAGTACTTCTGGTAGTACCAAATCCATATTAGATGAAACAATTGGGTGTGCTTTTCTTACATCTCAGCACAATGGGTCTGTATTATCATTTGAAGACCTTCAAGAGATTCATCCTGATGATCTTGAAGAAATGGACATAAAGTGGCAACTTTCACTTTTAAGCATTAGAGCCAAGAAGTTGATGATGAGGACTGGCAAGAAGATTCTGATAGATGGAAATGAGCCTGCTGGCTATGATAAGTCAAAGGTGGAGTGTTACAACTGCCACATGAAAGGTCACTACTCTAGAGAGTGTAGAAGACCTAAGAAGCAGGATGACAAGGGTAGAGGGTTTGACAACAGAAATAAAGGAAGCTTTGAGAAGAAAGGAAGCTTTGAAAGCAAGAGTAAGGTTGTTGAAGTTGCAGAGCCAAAAGCAATGGTTGCTATTGATGGCATGGGTTTTGATTGGAGTTTCATGGGTGAAGATGAGTCAACTTCTGATGAATTGGCTTTGATGGCATTCTCCACCCCTGAGGTACAAATTATCAAATGTCCTAATAATTGTGAATCTCTTAAAGAATTAGAAATCATAAGTAAAGCTTATGATACAGAAGTATTAGAACATAGAAAAACCCAACAACAACCTTATTTAACCATCAGTGTGGTATGTCCAAGCTAGAAAAACAAATCATTCACTATAGAGAAAATGAACTCACATTTTCTGATGCTAAAGGTGCTCTTAATAGACAAATATATTTGAAAGATACTGAAATAGAAATGTTAAGGACTGAATGCACTAAAGTGACATTAGCTAGAGACAATATTCAACTGACTGTTACTAAATTAGAAAATGCTTCTGAGTGTACTAAGAGCATAGTAGAGAATCAGTTGAATAAGAAAATAAAATCAGGGATAGGATATAATGAATGTCCACCTCCTTATAGAGGAATTCCATGTCCCCAGGGTAGTGATCTTGCTGTATCAGGTTTACATGAATTTGTTAACAAACCATTAGATAAACCTGTAGTGATAAGTGAACCTTCTGAGAGTGCTAAGAATGTTCCACTCTCTAAGGTGCTCACTGATAAGAGACCAGATGTCCTAATTATTGAGGATTGGGTATCTGATGATGATGAAGATCAGACTATTCCTATCAAAGGAATCAAAGTAGGACCAACCAGTTCTAAGAAAGTCGAAGTTAAAGCTAAGGCCAAAACTGTTTTGAAGACAGTTGAAAGTTGTAAAAATTGTAATAACAAACCTAGGGGAAGCCAAAGAAATTGGAACAACCTAAAGTCACAACAACTAGGTGATGACTTTGTTATGTTTAATAAGGCTTGTTATTATTGTGGTAGCTTTAATCATCTTCATGCTTATTGTAATAAATGGGTTTCTGGGAGTAAATCAAAAGCTAAAACAAATGTTACTCTCCCCAGAAAAAGTTTTGTTAAGTCTAACACCACAAATGTTAAAAATACTGTTAGACAACATAAGCCTGTTATTACAAAACCAACTGAAAAGGCTACAAGAAACACTTTCAAAAGTGTACCAAAAGTTGAGAAGAATCCTATTCAAAAGATAAATGTGGTCAAAACAAAAGTTTGGAGTCCAAAAACCAAAGGTCCTGCTAGACCAAAAGGTCCTGCTAGACCACATGGTACTGCCAAAGTTGGTATTGCCAAAATTGGTACTGATAGACCAAAGACCACAAAATGGATTAAAAGGGAAAGTGCTGTTAAGTCCTCAGCATGTTGGATTTGGAAATCAATCCAATCTAAAGGTGCATCAACAATCCTGAAAAGGTTTGACTTCATTGATGCAAGAGGCAAACCCAAGTCTGTCATGGCTTGGGTACCCCAAGGAAACTAATATGTTTATTCATGTGCAGGAACATTCAACTGATATTGAAGATCAAGGATATGTTGATAGTGGGTGTTCAAGGCACATGACAGGCAACATGTCATTCCTCTCAGATTTCAAAACATTTGATGGAGGATATGTTACCTTTGGGGGTGGAATAAAAGGAAAGATCACTGGTAAAGGTACTATCAAAACCAGTAAAATAGATTTTGAAAATGTGTATTTTGTGAAAGAACTTCAGTTTAATCTTCTTAGTGTCTCACAAATGTGTGACAAAAAGAACAATGTTCTATTTACTGACAATGGATGTATGGTTCTTTCTTCTGATTTTAAGATGCCTGATGAGAGTCAGATACTTCTTAAAATTCCAAAAAGGAACAATATGTATAGTGTCAATTTAAAGAACATTGATCCCAAGGAAGGTTTAACTTGTTTGGTAGCAAAAGCCTCATTGGATGAATCTATGTTATGGCATAGAAGGCTTGGTCATGTAAACTTTAAAACAATCAACACTATTGCAAAATATGATTTAGTAAGAGGTTTACCCAACAAGATTTTCCAAAACGACCAAACTTGTGTTGACTGTCTAAAAGGCAAACAACATAGAGCTTCTTGTAAGCCCAAGACCCAAAACTCTATTACTCAGGCTTTACATATGCTTCATATGGATCTCTTTGGTCCTACTAATGTGTGCAGCTTGAATGGAAAGAAATATTGTCTGGTTGTTACTGATGACTACAGCAGATTTTCATGGGTTTTCTTCTTAAGATCTAAACATGAAACTAGTGAGATACTTAAAACCTATATCACTGAGGTAGAAAACCAATCTGATAAGAAAGTCAAAATCATCAGGTGTGACAATGGGACAGAGTTCAAGAATAGAGTTATGGATGACTTTTGCAAGGAAAAAGGCATAAAAAGAGAGTTTAGTGTAGCTAGAACACCTCAGCAAAATGGAGTAGCAGAAAGGAAGAATAGAACACTTATAGAGGCTGCTAGAACTATGTTAGTAGACTCTAAGTTGCCTATTTCATTTTGGGCTGAAGCAGTTGGTACTGCTTGTTATGTACAAAACAGGGTTCTTGTGACAAAACCACATAGAAAAACACCTTATGAACTTTTCTTTGGTAGAAAACCATCTTTAAGTTTTATGAGACCTTTTGGTTGTCAAGTCACTATTCTCAATACCAAAGATCATTTAGGCAAATTTGATGGAAAAGCAGATGTTGGCTTTTTGATAGGGTATTCCTTGCAGAGTAAGGCCTATAGAGTGTTTAACACTTGCACTAGGCTAGTAGAAGAAAATCTTCACATAGAGTTTCAAGAGAAACTAGCAAATGTGAAAGGAGTTGGACCAGATTGGATGTTTGATGTTGATAGGCTTTCAGAATCTATGAATTATGTGCCTGTTACAGGTACAAATGCTAATGAAAATGCAGGTTCTGAAGACAATGTTGACTCTCCTAAAAATCAAGATTACATCTGGATGCCAATTTGGAAAAGTATGGATCTATCTTCAAGTGAAGAAGGACCTTCAGACACAACAATTGAAGGCAATGAAGAAGATCAAGGAACTCAGAATCAAGAGAATCAAGAAAGTGGTGCTAATGACAATGGTACTGCCAGTTCTTCAGATGGTCCTGCTAGTACAAGTATTGGTACTGCTGAGCCATTGAATGTTCAAATAGATGATTCTTTTCAAGAAGAAGTTGGGATTAGCAATCTTCCAACTACATATGAAGTTCCTAAAACACCAAACACTAGAATTCTCAAAGATCACTCAACTGATGATGTGATTGGTAGCATGACTTCTGGTGTTAGAACAAGATCTCAAGTTGGTTTATCTCAAGTCTTATCCTCAAATGAAGAAGGGTTAATCTCCTCTATGTATGAAGAAAAGAATAATGATAATTCCAATATATGCCTGTTTTCATGTTTTCTATCTCAGGCTGAACCCAAAAACATAAACAAAGCTTTAGATGATGCAAGTTGGGTGGAAGCTATGCAAGAAGAGCTTCTCCAATTCAAGATTCAGAAGGTTTGGATATTGGTTGATTTGCCAAGAGGTCATAGGGCAATTGGAACCAAATGGGTGTTCAGAAACAAGAAAGATGAAAGGGGTATAGTGATCAGAAACAAGGCTAGATTGGTAGCACAAGGATATACTCAAGAGGAAGGGGTAGATTATGAAGAAGTGTTTGCTCCAGTTGCAAGACTTGAAGCAATTAGGCTTTTCTTAGCCTATGCTTCATTCATAGGCTTCACTGTCTATCAAATGGATGTTAAGAGTGCATTTTTGTATGGTGAAATTGAAGAACCAGTTTATGTATCTCAACCTCCAGGCTTCATTGATGCTGAGTATCCAGATAAAGTTTACAAAGTTACCAAGGCTTTGTATGGCCTACATCAAGCTCCAAGGGCATGGTATGAAACATTGGCTTGTTTTCTACTAGAAAGTGGATTCCAAAGAGGCAGGATTGATCCAACTTTGTTCATCAAAAGGACAAAGAAAGACATCTTGTTAGTGCAGATTTATGTTGATGACATAATCTTTGGATCAACAAACCAAGACTTGTGTGTAGAATTTGAAAAACTTATGCACAGTAAGTTTGAAATGAGTTCCATGGGGGAACTTACTTTCTTTTTAGGTCTCCAAGTGAAACAATCAAAAGAAGGCATATTTATCAGCCAAGATAAATATGTAGCTGAGATCTTAAGGAAATTTAATTTTGTTGATTCTAAGGTTGCAAGTACACCAATGGATCCAGACAAAGGGCTACTCAAGGATGCTGAAGGAGAAGATATGGATTTGCACAATTATAGATCTATGATTGGGTCCTTGATGTATCTTACATCATCAAGACCAGATATCATGTTCTCAGTATGTGTATGTGCAAGGTTTCAAATACATCCCAAGATCTCTCATCTCACAGCAGTCAAAAGAATCTTTAGATATCTTAAGGGTCAACCTAGGTTGGGTCTTTGGTATCCAAGGGAATCATCTTTTGAATTGATGGCTTATTCGGATAGTGACTATGCTGGTGCAACACTAGACAGAAAATCCACAACTGGTGGATGTCAATTTCTTGGTTGCAGACTAATCTCTTGGCAATGCAAGAAACAAACAATGGTGGCCAATTCTACAACTGAAGCAGAATATGTTGCTGGTGCAAGTTGTTGTGGGCAAGTTCTTTGGATCCAAAATCAATTGCTTGACTATGGGTACAATTTTCTTAACACCATTATTTATATTGACAATAGCAGTACTATTTGTATCATTAAAAACCCAGTTCAACACTCAAAAACAAAACATATTGAAATCAGACACCATTTCATAAGGGATTGCAATGAGAAGAGGTTAATTCAAGTAGTTAAAATTGATTCTGAAAAGAATTATGCAGACCTTCTCACCAAAGCTTTTGATTTAGGTAGATTCAAATATCTTGTAGGAGGTATTGGAATGATAAATCTTTGAAAAACATGTGTTTTTGTTCATAAAAATTAACTGGTATTGGATTTTAAACATGGTACTGCTAGTTAGTCAAAAGGTCCTGTTAGTTCATAATTGGTCCTGCTGATACAAAATTGCTATGTTTTGTTCATATAAATGCTTGAATGTTTACAATTATATAGATCAAGTGTTCTACACTTTGTTCTTTTGGTTTGCAACTAACATATTTCAGGTTGATAACAAAACAAGAGTTCTTTCAAACAAAAGGGGCAACAAAAGTTATATTCATCTCAGGAGAAATAACAATCTCAGGGGAGGAATTAATAGCCCAAAATGGAAGAAAGACCAATTTATGAAAGAAAAGACAAGAGCATACAAGATGATGCAGAGTTGAAATAGAGAGAGTTAGCTCATATATCTAGAAGGGATGAAGCATTTCTCAAAGGAGAAAGTTCTATCTAGATCAAACTAAGAAAGGTTTCAACTCAAAGGCATGACATTAGATGATTTCACTTGTTGAACTAATCATCCAAGATACACAGCATCATTGCCTTTCTAAATTTCCTCCATCCAAGGAAATTGCACCATCTTTGGGCCATCATGGCTTTTGGTATTCAGCTCACCAAGTTTTCACAAACTTAAGAGTTGGCTAGTCCTTAAGCAAACGGCTTTTGGTAAAGACAAATCAAATCCGTTGATGGTTGATAGTTTACCAAAAACTATATGGTTGTTAACTAACCATACTTAATTGTAAATAGTTAGCTAGTCCTTAAGCAAACGGCTTTTGGTAAAGACAACTCAAATCCGTTGATAGCTGGTAGTTTGCTAAAAACTATAAGGGATTTTTATAAAACTTTCAAAGGTACTGGTAGTTCAAAATTGGTACTGCTAGTATAAAAAGGTACTGCTAAATAGCCGTTGAGCCTGTCAGAAAAAGTTTTAGCCATTAGGCCTGGTAGTTAAAATTAGCCGTTGGGGTAGTTATGTAATTCACTGATGATTATATTATATTATATTTTACATATAAAAGATCTTTTTAACCGCCTTTTCATTTACTTATTTTAATCTTTCTTATTGTCGGTTAAAAGTAATTCTCTCATATCTTCTTTCATCAGTCACTATCATAATTCACATACACCTTTCATCTTCTACCAGTACTACCAACAAATCCTACCAACATATTAAAAATTTTCATTATGGCTTCCACAGTTGTTCTAGATTTTGTCCAACGTCACAATCAGTTAGCATTTTTGGAAAAGTCAGAGGATAATGCCTCATTTCATCAAGTAGTGGACTTTTTAAACAACTCCTACATCAGGTTTGCTTTACTAGTCAATCCCACTATTTATGAAAATCAAATTTTACAATTTTGGCAATCTGCTAAAATTAAAACTTCTGAAAATGGGGAACAAAGAATAAAAGCCAAAGTGGATGGTAAACATTTGACTCTTACTGAGTCATCCTTAAGAAGGCATCTTCATTTGGATGATTCTGATGGTATTAGTCAGTTACCAGATACTGAAATTTTTGAAAATTTAACAAGAATGGGGTATCATGCTGAGTCCAACAAACTCACTTTTCTGAAAAAGCATCTTACTCCACAATGGAGATTTTTGATTCACACAATCCTTCACTGTTTGAGCCAGAAGAAAACCTCTTGGGAGCAATTTAGTGGCAACATGGCCTCTGCTCTCATTTGCTTAGCAACAAACAGAAAATACAACTTTTCTAAATATATTTTTGAAGGATTGATAAACAATGTGAAAAGTAAAACAAAGTTTTTGATGTATCCAAGATTTATTGGTTGCATCATTGGAAAATTACAGCATGTGTTGCTTCCCACAGACTCGGTTTATGAAACACCAAAACTTTCTCACAAAGTATTTTCAAATATGAGAATTGGTTTTAGAGGAGAGGAAGTTCCACTTTTTGATGAAATGGTACCACAACATCCAGAAGAACCCACACCATCTGCTGATACACCATCATCTAGTTCTTCACATGATTTCATTTCACAAACACATCAAAAATCACCAACACCATCTCCAGTACCATCAGCAACACCACCACCATCCCCACATCATATATCACAAACCCAATCACCTCAGATAATGCAGGAGTTGAAAGACAAGGTGAAGTTCTTAGAGAATGCTCTTAAAAGTCAAAATGAAAGGTTTTCTCAGATCAACATCAAATTGGTCAAGAGGGTTAAGAGATTGGAGGGTGAAGTGAAGAAGTTAAAAGGTAAAAAGTCTGCAAAGGTTGTTTTATCTAGTTCTTCACAGTCAGATGCTGATAGGATAGATCACTCTTCCAAAAAGGGGAGGAAGGATAGGTCTGAAGATGAGGAAGAAGAGGAGGAACAGGCTAAATTTGAATTCCATGATGGAACTCAAGTTTATGATGAAGAGCCTGTTGGAGCAGGGCAAGAGCCTGTTGGAGCAGGGCAAGAGCCTGCTAGGCCAGAAGAAGAGTCTGCTAGGAGAGAAAGGCTATTGGCTATGGGGTATAAAGGGTCTGCTGAGAGAGTGTACAAGAGAAAGAGGGTTTTAATTGCTGATGAGCAATCTTCTGCTCCATCACAAGATTCACCTCCAAAGGATAAGGGCAAAGGTATTCTGATTGAAGATGAGCCAAAGTCCAAGAAGTTGAAAAGAACTCAGCAAATTCAGATGGCTTTAGGAGAAGAAGAGGCCAAGAGGGTTCATGAAGAAGAGCTAAAAGCACTTGAAGCTTCAAGAATGCTTGAAGAAATGAAAGAGCAGAAAGATGCTGAAGATGCTGCTCAAGCTCTTATTGATTCTCAAGCTGCACAAATATTTGATGCACAACTACAATGGATTATCTCTATTGATCCAATTGTAAGAGGTCAAGCCTCTGTGTATATGGATGATGAGTCTCTCAGTGTAGAAGAAAAGACAGCCAAGCTTGAAGAATTCATCACCAAAAAGTATAGAGAAGAAGCCTTAAATGATGTATTTCAGCAGATCATGCAGTATAAGGAGAAAGGGTTTAAACTGCCACATGATCAGAAAGAGCAGATGAAGTTCTTCAAGTTATATCTGAAAAGGTCAGCAAATTGGAAGGATCATCAACTCAAAAGAAAATCATTTGAAGAGTTGCAGCATCTATACATTGAAGCATACAAAAAGAACCACTGCACTCCTCCTGAACACACACAAGAAAGGTCTTCAAAGAAGAAGGAAGATGCTCAGATGAAAGAAGTAGCAAAATTGGACACAGAGCAAGTAAGTAAAATGTTGATAACTTTACCTACTATCATACATGCTGATCCAATTAGGTCTAAACACCCTATAATTGATTGGGAAATACACCATGATAGATTTGGTAAGTCATGGAAAGTATCAAGGGTTGGGGGACAGTCTGCTATCTTCAAGAATTTTGAAAATTTAGTTAGAGCATCTGATAGAGCAGATTTGGAAGAATTGTGGAATCTAGTGCAGATTAGGCTAGCCACAAATTCTAGCAATGATGTTAAGGAACAGGAATTATGGGTTGAATTCAATAGGATGTTTGATCCTGATCCCAAAGATGATTATTGGAAGTTTCCATATTATGATCCATCTACAACCTGGGAATTCCTAAGTCATTGCAGTGTTCATCATTTGTACACATCAAGTGGAATTGAACTCTTTATGCTGGCTGAGAAAGAGTATCCACTTAGTTATGAAGTGCTCTCAACTATGATCTCCAAGAGGTTAAGGTGTGACAAAGATGATGAAAACTCAGAAATTGTTCAAAGTTTGCTAAGGAGCATATTTGAACAATGTGAAAGAAAAAGGAAGGATAGAAAGTAAGGGTTTTTGGAAGAGTTCTCAAATCCTCAAGGTATGTATTTTATTCATCAGAAACTTGTGTATTTTAATGGAAATAACAAGTTTAGGGGAGGATTGTTGGGAATAAAATGATCAAAGTCAAAGAGCCTGCCAAGTCGATGAAGAGCCTGCTAGTTGATTTTGTTATGTACGAAGATGTTCTACCAGTACCTTCTGGGTAGAAGGTACTGCTAGCTAATGAAGAGCCTGCCAAGCTTATGTCAAGTCGATTAGATATTTTGTAATAGATATTTAGTTGAATTATTAGTCTTTGTACATTGTTATACGTTATGTAGAAGTAGAATAGTCTTCTGTGGTGACAGAAGAATATATCAGAGTGTACATGGGTAGTTGTATTTAATTGTAGGCGCCAATATAGTCAAACTATAGTATTATATTCATCTACTTGACAACATGTAATAAGATATCCTTATCTTATAAAAGGATATCTTAGTCACTTCTTCATGCATGCATCTTTAACAACAATAACCACGAACCAAACTATCTCTCAAGTAACTTAGTTACTTCGAATCACAAATCCTTTTGACAATCATAGATTCAAGATTACTTTGTAATCCCGGTGATACTTAGATCATCCGTATTATTTCATCAATAATATTGAATCGTTTTGTATTAACCTAAGTTGTGTTATTTGTTCATTGCATTCACTCATTTACTCAAACTCACCACCTTGTGTTCTTTTAAAGTGTGTTGTAGTAGATTCCGCATGCTAAACACATTCAATACATAAATATCTCTCAAACACATTACTAAGATTCATATCCCAAGTGTTTGAACTTCAAGAACATTAAACAAAAGCGTTCCACAAAATGTTTCATTTATTTCCTTTTTCTCGAAAACATCTTGGTGTGGGTTCTCTAATCGGGATAGATGATCAGCAGCTAGGTTCTCAGCTCCTTTTTTATCACGTATGGTGATATCAAATTCTTGCAGGAGGAGAACCCAACGGAGCAATCTCGGCTTTGCATCTTGTTTTGCAAAGAGATATTTGAGAGCCGAGTGATCCGTATACACTACGCATTTGGTCAAGATTAAGTATGGCCGAAACTTCTCAAAGGCATACACCACAGCCAACAATTCTTTTTCTGTAGTGGTGTAATGAGTTTGAGCTTCAGTCATAGTTTTACTTGCGTAGTGGATAGGCTGAAAATGTTTAGCTTTTCGTTGCCCCAGGACTGCACCGATAGCAAAATCACTTGCATCGCATATGAGTTCAAATGGCAAGTCCCAGTCGAGGGCAACTAAAATGGGTGCTTCAGTAAGCTTTTTCTTTAGAGTTTGAAAAGCTTCAACGCACTCAGGAGAGAAGATAAAAGGAGCATCCTTTTCAAGGAGATGAGTCATAGGCCGGGCGATTTTAGAAAAATCTTGTATGAATCTACGATAGAAACCGGCATGACCCAAAAAACTCCGAATACCTTTGACGGTAGTGGGATGAGGTAATTTACTGATGACATCAACTTTAGATCTGTCAACCTCAATCCCACTCTTGGAAATTTTATGGCCGAGGACAATGCCCTCTTTAACCATAAAGTGACTCTTCTCCCAATTTAGACAAAGATTGGTGTCTTTACACCTTTTCAACATGTTTTCTAAATTGGAGAGACATGCTTGGAACGAATCCCCAATGACCGAGAAGTCATCCATAAAGACCTCCATTGTTTTACCGATCATGTCGGTGAATATGGCCATCATACACCTTTGGAACGTGCCCGGAGCATTACATAGACCAAAAGGCATACGTTTGTAGGCAAAGGTTCCATAAGGGCATGTAAAGGTAGTCTTTTCTTGATCTTGCGGATCAATGGGAATTTGAAAGTAACCTGAGAAACCATCAAGGAAACAATAGTACTCATTTCCCGCTAATCTCTCAAGCATCTGGTCCATGAAGGGTAGAGGAAAATGGTCTTTACGGGTGGCATCATTTAACTTGCGATAGTCAATGCAGACACGCCACCCCGTAACCAATCGAGTTGGAATCAACTCATTTTCTTCATTTGTGACAACAGTAATGCCACCCTTTTTAGGAACGCAATGAATGGGACTAACCCAAGGACTATCCGAGATAGGGTAAATCAATCCGGCATCAAGAAGTTTGAGAACCTCTTGTTTGATAACCTCATGAATTTTAGGATTCACCCTTCTTTGATGTTGAACTGCCGGTTTAAAGTCATCCTCCATTAAAATCTTGTGAGTACAAAATTCAGGGTTAATACCCTTGATGTCGGAGAGCTTCCAAGCAATTGCTTGCTTGTGTGACTTCAAAACTTTTATGAGAGCAGTCTTTTCATCCTCACTCAAATTTTTAGCAATTATGATGGGTAATTTATCATCACCCTCCAAAAATGCATACTCGAGATGAGGTGGTAAGTCCTTAAGTTCGACCTCAGGAAATTCATCGTTTTTCTCAACCGATTTGATTTCCTCTTTATGAAGTTTTTGTGGAAGAACAGGAGGAAAAGAGGGATCTTCATTTAACATCTTCTCAATGAGAAGGATATCTCCCTCCAAGTCAATCTCTTGGTTATCAATTCCATCGGGAACCGAATCACTCTTGAGAAAGGCCTCGATTTCCTCTAAGATGAAGTCACTTCCCTCAAACGGAGTGAGAGAAGGAGAAGAATTGGCGATTATAGGTTCAGAAGATGGAGTGGGATCACCACTCGAAGAATTATGAACATAACCAAGAACTTCTTGAGAGTACTCCTCTGAAGCAACATCAATGACATCTATTCGGTTAACCGATTCAGAGTCATAATTTGAGGAGTACCTCGAAGTTTGATCGAGGTTAAAAGTGACTGCTTCATTATCCACACGAAGAGTTATTTTCTCTTCGAAAACATCAATCAGAGCACGGCCCGTCCTTAGGAATCCTCTTCCAAGAATGAGAGGAACCCTTGGATCAGCATCGAATTCAACAACAACGAAGTCAGCCGGAAAATGGAACTTTCCTACTTTCACGAAGACATCTTCGGCAATGCCGAGTGGACGAGTGATAGAATGATCTGCAAGCTCAAGAGTCATGCAGGTAGGAGTAAGTCCAGGAAGAGAAAGTTTCTTCCACACTGAATTAGGCATCAGGTTAATGCTAGCGCCAAGATCGGCCAAGGCGAAGCATTCACCCATTCCTGGAAAAACACACGGGATAAGAAATTTTCCAGGATCTCCAAGCTTCTCGGGAAGCTTCTTTAAAATTGCTGCAGAGCAATTCTCGTTTAAAGGAGTTTTTGCCATTTCGTACAATTTTTCCTTGTTGCTTAACAAGTTCTTGATCATTGATGCAAATTTGGGCATCATGATGATAGCATCCGCAAGGCTTATGTCAAAGTGCAAATCTTGAAAGATTTGATAGAACTTGTCCATTTGGTGACTAGCCTTTTCACGGAGCTTTTGCTCATTGAGTCGTGATGGATAAGGTATTGAAGGTTTGGATTTAGGGATCTCAACGGGAGTTGCAACAGATTCAAAGACAACTCCAGGGTTGAGTTTGGTTTTCGGGATATCCTGAGGTTGGACGTTTTTGGTACCTCCGTTATTAGTAGGAAGTACATTGTCCTTGGTCACCTCAGGTTCACGTTCCACTACCTTAGGAAGAGAAGAAGCGGTAGTGGAAATCTCGGGTCCATCATAAGTTTTGCCACTGCGTGTGGTGATAGCTTTAAGTTCACCCTTTGGGTTGACCACAGTATTACCCGGGAGACCTCCCGAGGTAGAAGGTGGAGTGAGATGGCTTATGAGATTAGAAAGCATATTCTCGATGTTGCTTTGAGATTGTTCCATTTTGTTGTTTGTAGCCATAAGCTCACTCTTCAGCTCATTACCTTGCTTGGTTATTGTAGATTGTAAATCATTCCTCAAAGTGAAGATTTGATTTTGCATTGCCTTTAGTTTGGAATCATTAACCTTGATATAGTTATTGAGTTCACTTGAAGGCGGTTCTTGGTAATGAGGAGCTGAATACCCTTGATTACCCCTTGGGGGTGGGTATTGATTGATCGGGGCATGAAATTGATTTTGCGTGTTTTGCCCTCTTTGTTGATTAGGATTAAACCTATTTGGATTGTTGGGTTGAGAAAATCCGGGTGGTCCATTTTGAGGACGGTAGTTTGGATCCACTTGAGGACGGTATTGGTTACCTCCTTGGTTGGAACTACCGGCTATTGCATTAATTTCAAATGTACCATCGGTGGCAGTACAATTATAATATGCATGTGGACCACCACAAGTGACACAAACTTCTACCTTTTTGATTTCGGCAGTTTGAGAAGTTTGCGGAGAAGAGGGAGAGGAAACTTTCTGTGTGGTGAGAACCAAGGATTTTATAACCTTCGTGAGTTCGTCAAGTCTAGCATCAGTGCTAGACTGACCCACGGATGATGAGGTAGAAGGGCCAACACTCATTTGGGAAACAACCGGTTTGCTTCGTGGAGTGCGGACCTTAGACTTGTTCTCAATGATTGCTAAAGCATCCTTTGTGGTTCGATTCAAGAAATTTCCTCCAGCGGAGGAATTGAGAGATTCTTGATCAGCTGAGTTCACACCATTGTAGAAAGTGTCGAGTTGCATCAACTCAGAGAAACCATGATGCGGACATTTGCGAAGCATTTCTTTATAACGATCCCATGCTTCACTAAATGATTCATCGAATTTTTGTGTAAATTTCATGATTTCGTTTTTAAGACTCGTGGTTTTGGAAGGTGGGAAAAATTCATTCACGAACTTCTTAACCAAATCTTCCCATGTTACAATCGATCGAGGGGGTTGTTTATCAAGCCAAATCCGGGCAGCCCCATCGATGGAAAATGGGAAAAGAAGAAGTTTGATTGCCTCTTCAGGGACATTTTTGCATTTGATGGTAGACGTGATTTTGTTAAACCATCGAATGTGATCTTGAGGATCGTCCCTTTCAAAACCATAGAATTGACGCGAGGTTACAAGATTTATTAACCCCGTCTTGAGTTCAAAATTCTCGGCCACGATGGCCGGAACAACGATAGCATCTCCGTAACCCTCGATGGGTGCTTGGAGAAGCTCATTCATAGTCGGCTCAGCCGCCATGAGAACAGGAATAGCACGAACTTCGGGTTCGACTATTGAAGAAGAACGTCTACGTCTACGACCTCGTCTTCGAGGAATGTTGCCAAGCTCACGTAACGGGCTCGTAGACCTAGAAGAACGCGTGCGCATGCACTAGAAAACAACTCTAAAAAGCTTCAGAGTCGATAGAATTATGAAAAAGGATGGAAGATTCTTTTTATTTTTTTTGAAAAGTGAAAATGAAAATAAATCCAATTAAAACAAGATCGAGAGAAAACACAAGTGAACTTAAACCAATAATCAACAAGCGTACGGTAGCTCTCTAAAAGATAAACGCACAGAGTGGCGGAGAAGCAAAGGTGGGCAATTAATGCGCCTTAAAAACCCGCTTCTTTCAGTCCGACAATTTAATGTCAGACTATCCTAGAACCTCCGTTAGAGTTTGTTTATCAATTAAAGGTGAGCCGATATTCGCAAGTGATACAAAGGCAAGTTTTAAATCTTTGGTTTGGGAACTTATTATGGTCGTACCCCCAGTTAGGTAGTACTCTGTCTTGGTTCTCGATGGTAATTTTTTATTGTTATTTATTATTAACAAAGAAAACAGAAAATGTTTTTGGGTTTTTATTTTTTTATATGATATATATATATAAAAGAAAAGAAAAATATTTTTGTTTTTTATATTGTTTTTGGGAAATAGGAACTTCTTGAAAGAAGGATCTCGAATCACTAATCGCTTGAACTTAACACAATTGTCGCAGCACACCTCCCCGGCAGCGGCGCCAAAATTTGATCCGTGTGTGAGTATATATAAATAAATATAGTATCGTGCACACGTGATACTTTGGGAAATGACAAGTCAAACCTTAGGAAAAGTCAAACTTGCAAAACCCGTGAATGTGATGTGTGTGATACCGGGCAAGTGATCACCCGGGTCGTGTCCCAACGAGATGTGAATGGGCCATTGTGGAAAGCTTTGGATTAGAGTGATTGATGATTTAGATTGCTTTTGATTTTGCTTTTTTAACAATTCTAAATAACAAATTTAAAACAGATATGCACAATAAAGTCAAACGCGAAGAACTTAACTTAAAAACGCGCAACGAAAAATCTAAAAATGACTAAAAAGTAAAATTTATGAAATTTAAAACCTAAAAATGTAAAATTACTAAAAACTTATTTTAAAACTTAAATTCTAATTTTCTACACTTTTTATTTAATTATTTCTAATTATTAATTATTTAAATACTAATTAAACTAATTTAAATTCTAAAAAAATACTAAATGAGCTAAGAAAAATCTAAAACTTTTTCTAAAAATTTTACTAAGTAAATAGAAGCTAAGAAAATTATAAAATTGAAATTTACTTAATTAAAATTTAAAAAGATAAATTCTATTAAATAGAAGCTATCACTATTTTTATATTTTTGATTTTCTTAAGGACTAAAAATGAAATTATATTTTTCCTAGATTAAAAATGATTAAAGAAAATTATGAAAATTGGATTTGTATTTTTCTGATTATTTTTCTATTTATTATGATTTAATTACTAATTTAAACTAATTAAAAAAGATTAAAAATATTAAACCTAATGATAAAAATCTGAAACTTTTTCCTAAATTATTCTAAGATGACAGAAAGCTATGAAAATTATAAAAACAGAAAGTGCTTTTGGAAAAAGCTGAAAATAAGCCAAATGGCTTAAATAGAAGCTATTACTTATTTTTATGTTGGGATTTTCTTGGTTTTTCTTTTTCCAAACTAATTTTACACTAAAAACTAATAAATTTTATGAAAACACTTTTTATGAAAACCATAAATAAGCACTTTGAGTGCTTATTAGTCCAAACAGTTGACTTTCTTTGACCAAGAAGGGAATTCAGCTCAATATGTGGGGTCCACAATGGTTAATTTTGGTTCCTCTGAGTTACTTGGACAATTTTAGACTAGATTCACATAAACAAGCTATGTAAATAAGCCACAAGGCCTGAATAAGCAATAGCTTATTTGGATTCTGAGACAGAAGTGGGACAGAGTTTGAGTGCAATTCCAAGTGGGGTCCACTGATCCTAAGGTCAAACTAATGGTCAACTCTTGAAGCCTGCCAGGAAGGGGGTTGGAAAAACCCAAGATTGGACTGTGGGACCCACTGGGGTGGCCACAATCAACCACCAATGGTGGTGGTGTTGCTGAGGGTCTGCTGATGTGCAGCAGGCACAGGGCAGAGTTGGCCTTTTTGAGGCCTTGATTTGAGGGCTTAAAAGCTTTCTAAAAATCTCAAGAAAATTACTAGATTGAGATAAGCTGGGTGACTTTAACAATCCAGAAAATCAGCTTATGAGGGCTTATGATGGTGAAATGAAAAATCTGTGAAGGGTGCATAGAAACCACAGAAACTGAAAATGGCCTGCTGATGTTTTGACTTTTTGAATTACCCTACTAAGCTGACTTTGATGAGATTCTAATGATCCTAGATGATCTAATATGATGTTATAAGATGAAATAAGACCAATTTAAACTAGTATGACTAGATATGAACCTGTGTAAGTGATTATGCTACCCTAAAATTCTAACAGTTACACTACAATGGTCATTACAACTCATTTTGACTTTTTGTCTAAAGACCACTGGTTTTTAAGGTTTTACTAACCTAATGGAGCCCAATGTGACATGTTTTGACCAATTGAAGCAACAAAAACCATCTTTAACACAAAAAAGTCAGTAAATCCAAACACACCCTTATATGCACTGATTTTTGATTTTTAATGCAAATGAGCAATCTAAACCATAACACTGATATATAAGCTTATACTAGGCTAATGTGAACTCACCTAAACAGAACCAGACAACAATAAACTATTATAACTACAAATTATAACTTATGCAAGATTTTATACTAGAAATGAGAAACTAAGATAACTAGGATAATAAACCTTGAACCCAAGCTGAACAAGGGTGCCTTGTTTCTGCTACAAGCTCCTAGCTTGTAAAAAAGCTAGGTAAAAGTTCATCTGCCAATTCCATTACTTGGCACTTCCATTAGCTTCCTGTCTCACATGCATAGGTACCCTGTATATCTTTTGTTTTTCTGATTTTATTCCTAGATTTTATGTTTTCTTATGTATTCTAAAGCTTAAGTGAGCTTGTGAACCAGTTGTAACAACTAACTAGCTTAAACCATTCTTTTTTGCTAAAACTTGGATTTTTATATGAAAATGAAAATGTGACAATAACTTGAAATAAATAACTGAGAACTTATATTAATTGAGGAAAACAAATTACAAACTAGAGTTTTTACTGGAAATGTAAAATGACAACAAATTTAACATAAGTAGAAATAAGCTAAAAACTACACACACTGCTCTGCTGCTTCTCTTTCTTCTTATAGTCTTGAATTAGGGTTTCTGAGGTACCTTTGTCCTTTCCCAGCAATAATTTGAGCCATTGGATGACTCTGATTCCTTTTTAGCCATTGATTGGATATTGGCGCCAAAATTGATTAACCCTTTTTCTGATATCTTAAAAACCTAGAAGATGCATTTAATGCCTTTTGGAGTTTGGTGGAGGGATTGGATAATCAAGGACATGGTTGGTGAGTTGGAGGTGATGGGGTGGTTTGTCTGGGTTGCAGAGGTGAGTGGGAGTGGGTGAGATTATTTTATTTAATTGGGAGGGAAGGGGATTGTTTGACCGAAGGGGTTGACCTGGTCTTAGCTAAGAAAGGGAGTTGGGTCGGGTTGTGTAAGGATTGGGCTGGGCTTGGGTTAATGAGATGGGTTAAGGTGGTATTGGATTGGGTGGTTTGTTTATTTTATTTTTGGGTTATAATAACAAAGGGTCCGGTTTGGTTATAGATAAATCACAAGGACCATTCTTGTAATTCCTGAAATTATGAGGACCGATCTTGCTCATCTTCCAAAATACACCAAGGTAAAATCCTGCCATGTTTCAATAATCCAAGAACCAAAATTGCACTTTTCTAATTTTTAAAATTCCCAGGGACTATTTTTGACAGATTTCAAACTTGAGGGACCAAAGATGTAATTTATTCAAACTTTTCACCAAAGGACTAAATATGATAATTTATGATTTAAAAAGGACCTTTGGTGATTTTTCTGACAAAACAAATGCATAGGGACTAGTTTTGACAAGTTTTGAAACTTGAGGGACTGAAACTGCCAATTTTGCAAACTTTGTTCGTTTTTCAACTGTTTTTAAACATTTTGCATTTGAAACATATAAAACACAATCCCTAGGATATTTTCAGTATTTTGATGTATTTCTGAGTGTTTTTGAATGTTTTGGCAGTTCAGATTAGGTAAAAATGATGAGTATTTAGACACTCATCAACTTTTATTATGAAACTGTTCTAACGATCATTTTATTAAAATCATGTTAAAAGGATTTCTTATAATAAACTATTATGAACCTTCCAGTATTTGACCTTCCTGATATGGACCTCCTGATAATGAACCCCTGCATTTATCTCCTGTCTTGAACCCTGATATGAACCCTGATATGATACCTGACACTTGATACCTGAGACTTGACACCTGACACCCGAGACTTGATACTTGACCTTGACCCACAGTTTGAGACTACGAGCCATCCACTAGGCATGAGGGTTTCATGTCCATGTCTGTGATGCACCACCGGCATGACTAGTGTGTAGCCCTAGTGATTTGGTTACACCGTCCCCGACCTGATTTGATTTGTTATGTAGAGGAAGACCCTGTGGCCTGCGGGGGCGCATGGATGCATCCTAGACCTGTCCTGATTTGTTTGTATTACTTGTATTTCCTGGTGATTGACGAGTGTGTGCGATACACGTCTTTCACAATCCTGGGAGCTCATGACTCCAACCCCTGGAGGTATCCCCTCACCCTGTACCTGGTATGCTGAGGTCACCCCTCCATACACCCTGATATGTGATTGATTTGATATGTACTATTTCTGGGCTCGTAGAGGATTTCTGTTTCCCTGAATCCTTGTAACCTTATGACCTGACACTCGATCTGACATTTGACCTGACTTGATTTAACTTGGGTGGTAGTGGATTACTGGTTATGTTACCCTATGACTTGATACTGGACTTGACTTGATTCGACTTGGGCTGGTGGTGGGTTACGGTTTACTTTACATCTACCTATTGTAACCATTACGTGATAACCTTGTCCCATTTTCTTTCCTACTCCTGTTACATCTTGAACTGTTTCACTTACTTCACTACCCTATGATTACTGCTTCGTTATCGTTATATCTGTTCACTGAGCTTTCGTAGCTCAGCCGCGTTTCTTTTCCCGCGGCAGGTTTGAGTTTGGAAGCTGGGTTTGAGTGGAAAGTACTGGAGCATTAGAAGACTTCATTAGCTATGGAAGATGACTAGAAGAACCTTAAATTAGACATAGAAGATATTGAATTGCAACCTTGTAGTTTTAGATTTTCCATTGTAACATTTGAATTTCTATTGTATTATTTATGTTCAATGCTTGTGTTTGTTCTGATATGCCACCGTTGTTATGACACCTTTGCCCTTGTCGGGTTGGGGTGTTACACATTATGTAAATAAGATGTACCAAATAAATAAAATCCTACATTGTACATGCTAGGCGAAATTTATTTAATTTATGTACCTATGATCTTCCAAATTTTCGGCCCAAGGGAATTATATCAAGAAGAGATAACTAAGCCGATTATGAAGGTCAAATAACTCCCTAACTTGGCTCATCAAAAACTCGGTATTCCCTTCTATTTTGTATAACCGAGCATCAAAAAAATAAAAACCAAAAGAAACCCTAAACTCCCTTTCACAAAAAGATCGGCCTCCCTCTTTTGCTGCTGCTGTCGACCCAAAAACCCAGCCAAAGGAAGAATTTTGTGTGCTCTAGTTCTAGTTGTATCCAAGGTAATCATGTTCTCATTGTTTTCTATCCATTCGAGCCAGTAAACAAGCCCTAATCAAACCTTGTGTTCTTGCCTTGTGTTTTCTGCCATACGAACCAAAGGAGAAGAAGAAGGCTTCGTGGTGAATTAAATCTTGTGTTGCTCGTGTCCTTTGTCGTGTATTCAAGGGTATTCATATCACTCCTCTTTGTTTAATCCTTATTCATATTCTTGTAAAAATTGGTTACATAAAATGATAAGTTGAAAACCCTAAAACCTAATATGTATAATCGAACCATGTGTATATATGATGAATTTATTCGTTTTGATTATGTTAAGACCAATTGTAATCGACCTAGACATGCTATGAACTCATCTATAATCGTTTTGTGTTAAGAACTAAAGATTGGAATGATGAAACCCTAAGAGATTACATGTTATGATAACAACAGTGCTGTCCAGGAAAAAAAGGTCCAACTAAATCGAATGTATCTAATTGATGTGAACGTGTTTTTGGGTGTTTTCAGAGTCTAAAATTAGGTTCAATGAAATAGCTACCTGGGAAAATTAGTCTTGTGATTTTTAGAGGCCTGGAAGGTTACTTTTTGATTTTTGGAAAATTAAGTGTCTAATCGAATTCATATGTCTGGAAAAATAGTCAATGTTTATGAATTTTAATTTTCAAACCGTGTCGAATTAAAAGGTTTCCTTTGAACTGAGTCATATTCTATATGTCTATTAATAACTGGAATTTTTATAGATTTTTTTGAATTTATCTGAAGTGGTAAAAAAAGTAAAAACTTGTCGGGTTTTTCATCAGATATGATTCTGGATCATGTTATAGAAATGGATTTTTCATTCATACTTAGACAACTTTATAAAATCTGTAAAAATTAGCTAAGATACTTAAGACATTAAGGAACATGTGTAAATTTTTATAGATTTTATTTCGAATTATTAATATGATTCATAAATTATTTGAAACGTGTTAAATTCGTATGTGTAAAAGACTGTTACGGGTTAAAAAGATTAAAATAGTGTTATGTGTTATCTTCTAAAACTAAAAGGTTTAACTTGTCATTCTTTTAAAATTAAAGGACCTAACTTGTGAAAACCTGTAACTTTATAATAATTACATTTTACACCCTAACTTTATAATAATTGCATACTAATCCCTAAACTTGTGATAATGTCATAATAAACCCTAAAATCATGGAAACTACTTTATGAACCCTAAACTTATGTAAAGGACATTATGAACCTTAAACTAAAAATATGGTCATCTTTAATACTTAAATTAACATACGGGAATTTTAATAACTAAAGTTATTAAATATGAAAACTTACTATTTTTGGAAAGTTACCTAAAATAGAAAGACAATTAAAATGGGACCTTATGACTATGAAACTTATAAGTACATTATGATTACTTGTAGATCGGGTGAAGAAGGAGTGATCTCCTGCTTGATTTGCTTTTCATTTCTTTTGCTTGCGTATTTCGTTAAGGTACAGATATTCTACCCTTTTTCAGTAAGGGTGTTTTCCCTCTCATGACTCATTGATCTTGTTTCGTTTTAAGATTCCCTAAGCCATTGCTATGTTCCCCTACACTTTGGTTCGTTTGTTTGATTCATTTTGACTTTGATGTTCCATATGACCCTTTTTTCTTTGAGTCTCTATAACGATCCATTTGATATTCGTTCGTTACCTTGTGTTATTAGTATTCGAAACACTTGATACTTCGAAGGTTCATTTGATTTTGGTAACTAGATGTGAAAACCTTTTCAATTATATCATGGAAATGTTTTGAGGAAAACTTATTTTAAAATGATGTTTATGAAATATGAGATACCACTTTTATTTGGAATTTTACTAAACGTTTATGAGACTACTTTTGTGAAAACCGTTATTAAAGATCATTTTTATGAAAATCATTTGATAAAGATTTAATTTAAATGAACCATTTGATTATGAACCTTGATCCGTTCGTTTTGACTCATCGACTTTGATATTGGAGATGACCCTTTGCCATGAACCTTTGATATTTGGACTTTGACTATGATTTGATGACTTTGACTATTTGAAACTTTGCTTTGATTTGGAACTTTGACCTTTGACCCTCCAGTTTGATACCCGAGCCAAATGTGTTTCCTAGCCATGAAGGTAACATGGCCATGTCATTGATGCACCAATGGCATGACTCCCGTGTGGTCGAGTGATTTTCCACACCGTCCCCATTGTGATTGTGATATGCGCGCTTTATATTATTATGGCCAATGTGATTTGTCTGGGGGGCGCATGGATGCATCCTAGGTACGTATTTGTGATTTGATATGGGATATTATTCGGTGACTGATGCATGGGTGCAATCCACGTCTTTCACAAAATGTGGGAGCTGATCACTCCAATTTGATACATGAGGACACTCCTCATATTATTTGGTTACTTAAGAGGTATCCCCTCTAGATTGCTACAGGATTGTGATATGTGATGTGATTTGTGTGGGCTCATGGTGGATTACTGACCTTCCCTTTTTCCCTTTCTTACTTTGTACCTTTGTCTATACCTTATGTTATTCCATTGCACTATACCATATATGTTCGTTTCCTTTTGCTTTCGTTTTCGTTTATATATATCTATTCACTGGGCTTTTTAAGCTCAGCCACATTTCTTTTCCTGCATTAGGTTTAGTAGGGAGCTGGGAATGAGTGGAGAGTACCTTGGACTTAGAAGACTTGATAGTTATTCTGGATTAGAGTTGATTAGAAGATATTATATTTTTAGAATTTGTATTCGCATTTGTAACCTTGTAATTTCAGTATTTCATTTGTAACCTTTGAGATTCTTGTATTACTGTAAATGTATGCTTTGTTTTGATCTGATATGAAACCATTTTTGTGATATCTTTACCCTTGTCGGGTTGGGGTGTTACAATTAATCTACTTTAGGCTGTTTTGAATTTTCTTGAGTTTTTTAAGGCAAAACTAATAACAAGCATAAACAAACTACCTAACTAACATTTAACTAACATGGTGAAGATCAAATAAGCAGGAAAAGGAAAATAAGCACAAATAAGCAGTTCTACAGTAAGTTGACTTCGTTGACTGAACAAAAAAAAACTTGAAATTTAATTGAAACAAGATTACAATACTGGAAATGGAAGATAAGTTAACAATAAAAGAACATAAGTACCTTAAATTTTAAGCTAAAAAAAACCTAACTAAAACTGAAAAAACTCTAGTCCTGTTTATACTAAGAAATTAAACTAAGGTCTTCACTTGGTTGTGCTTCTTTTGTGAGATAAACCTTCACAAAACATCATTTGTGCTTCTTGGGATTCATTCTCAACCCTTGGATTGCTTTGGGAGTCATCTGAGCCTTTAATTAATTTTTGGCGCCCAATTAACCACACGGATTGATGACATGGCTTGGTCACACGTGAAGATGGGGTGGTATCTCGTGAACTAGATGGAGCAGAGGAGGTTGAGTGTGTAAGAGGAGATAGCAGGGTAGGCAATGATGGTGTTGGGTGTGCTTTTTGTTGGGCGGGAAAGGGAAAGGAAGGAGTTGACTGAGTCAACTTGGTTTTAGCTAAAACAACTGGCCGGGTTAGGGTTTAGTAGGATATGGGTTGGGCTTTTATTTTAGTGAAGTGGGCTGGTAGTTAGGGTAATGGTTGGGATAAATGAATGGGTTAATTATTAAAAGGGTTGGGTAAAAAGGTTGGATGGTTTAGTTGTTTGGATTTGGGATGGAATGTTATTAAACATTGAGGACCATTTATGCCAAAGCTGAAAATCCAGGGACTTAGGTTGCCAATATTGAAAATAAATTCCAAGGATCAATTGTGTCATTTTGGTAATTTTGGAGTTTGACTTTGACTTTTGACTTTGACTTTTGATCAAATGCACACTTGTTGTCGAGTCGATCCAAAAATGCTCGTTTTCGCTCCGTTTTCAATCCTTTGTACCTGAAACACATAAAAACACAAAACCAAGGATATCTGCAATATATTTGGGTGTTTTTGGTCATTTTTGTGTCTTTTATGGGTGTAAAATGATGAGTATTTACACACTCATCAATCCCCCACACTAAGCTATTGTTAGTCCCTAGCAATCCGATCATATGAAGTAATGAAAGGAACCAAGTATACCCCGTTTTGACTTTTTATTTAATGCGAGAAATTTAAACTAGAACAAAAATAAATAACATGCTTGATTTTCAAAAATGGTAACATGGAACGGGATTCACACAAAATGGGTGTCTCCAGGGAATTGAAATCGTCATCCTCTTTTTATACTCCCAACTAAGCTTAAATTCAATGTGCAAATATTTTTGTAAAATGCCAACGCTACTTATACCAATAATCTATGTAAGTCGAGACTTAACTTTTCACTCCCATATTTATTTAAGTTAGGTGAATGTGCTTGATTTTCAAAATTTTGATCACAAAAATCGACGTTTTTATAAAACTTTGACTAATACTAGCTGAAAGATAGATTTAAAATTCACAACAAGCAAGCTTCAAAATTAATTGCATTTTGCAATATCATTCCATTTTATTTTCTTTTTATTTTTTCATTTTTCTTTTTTCATTCATTTTTTTTTTACTTAACTTTGTGCACTATAAACTAACGGAGTTTCACGGGAACCAAGACCTTAAACCTTCCTGGAATAAAGGATCCAAGGGCGGTTACAACGGAGAGTTCCAAGACCTTAACGCCTTTCAGAATTACGGGTCCAAGGGCCGGTGTAAGAGGGTAGCCAAGACCTAAACGCCTTCCGGAAATAAGGATCCAAGGGCCGATCTTGAACCTTAGCTTTTTAGCACATTTATTTATTACTTAACTTTTTGCAACTTTCAAGCAACGTCTCACTTTCATTTTGCATTATTCTGACATATGCTTGTTCCGAAGTTTAAATAAATCTTTGAACTAGAATTTTTCAAAATCGTATGAAAAAATGATTTTGTATGTTCAAACGTATGAAAATAAGCACTTATTAAGTCAGATTAGTTATCTCCTGGGAGGAAAAGCCATAGATTACTTATATAAGCTCTAAAGAGAACCAACTACTCTACGCTTAGCATTTTCATTTGCACAAATCATAAAAACTTAGTCTAAACGTTAAGGAAGCAGCTAGATCAACACTCTAGCAGAGTCGGGATTCCCCTTGTTCTAACCTAATCAAGACTAACACACTTTTATTGATGACATAATAATATTTTTTTTTATATGACAAAAATTTTAAAATTTTGGTCAAAAACGGGGGTACTAGGGAACTAGAAGGTACAAATGTGACAAAATTCAAGAGAATTCCCCCCCACACTTAGAATTGAATATTGCCCTCAATATTCAAAGTACCGGGTATTATGCCGCCACTTAGAACGTAAAAAGGTAATACCACTAGCCAAGTGTGGAACAGAAATCTCCATTTTTCACAAAAAAGGTTGAAAAGATATCCCTAGATAAACGTTAGCAACAAGATCGGATATTGGGCGGATGGATTGAAAACAGGCGCATCAATCATCACGATCTAAGGGAAACCTGCAAACAAGGGCAAACAACACACAAAACAAAGCACAGTAGAGGAATCCCCCCACACTTAGTTGTTAGAAAGTAGAAAGAAGTCAGAAACATGGGTTGTCACCCATGTGGTGCTAATGTTTTTGTTAACCGAGTCACTAGCTTGACTCGACCCCGAATTCATTGGTCCATGGGGAAAGTTTGGAGATCCGGGACAACCATGGATGGTATGTCCCCTCTAAAATAATGCTTCAACCTATGACCGTTCACCTTGAAGTTTGGTCCGTCATTTTGAGATAACTCGACGGTACCATAAGGAAAAACTTTGGCAACGGTGAATGGTCCAGTCCAACGGGTTTTGAGCTTACCCGAGAATATTTTTAATCTAGAATTGAAAAGAAGGACTCGGTCACCTACGTTAAAAACGCGGTTCTTGATTTTGGAGTCATGGATCTTCTTTTTCTTTTCTTTTTAGATCAAAGAATTCTCATATGCTCGATCACGAAGTTCATTTAATTCATTGAGTTGAACTTTGCGGTGATCACCCGCGGAATTTAGGTCGAAGTTTGCATGCTTCAAGGCCCAATAAGCTTTGTACTCGATCTTGATCGGTAGATGGCACGCCTTTCCGTACACAAGCTTGTAAGGAGTACACCCGATGGGTGTTTTATAAGCTGTACGGAAGGCCCAAAGTGCATCATCTAATTTATCCGACCAAGATGCACGGTTTTCACCTACGGTCATTTCCATGATTCTTTTTAGACCACGGTTTGAAACTTCCACTTGTCCACTTGTTTGTGGGTGATACGCGGTAGAAAGACGGTGAGTAATACCGTACTTAAGCATGACTTTTGCAAATTGGTCATTGCAAAAGTGCGTACCGCAATCACTAATGATAGCACAGGGAGTTCCAAACCGAGAAAAGAGCGATTTCAAAAATTTACACACTACTCGGGCGTCGTTGGTGGGGAGTGCTTTTGCTTCGACCCATTTAGACAAATAATCGACGGCCACGAGTATATACTTGTTCCCTCGTGAAGACGGGAACGGGCCCATAAAGTCAATGCCCCAAACGTCAAAGATTTCACAAACTTGAACGATGTTTTGTGGCATTTCATCTTTTTGCGAAATCTTCCCGTGACGTTGACAAGAGTTACAAGATTTGACTAAGTCATGGGCATCACGGTAGATTGTGGGCCAATAGAAACCGGAATCAAACACCTTTTTGGCGGTGTAGTTGGCACCATGATGTCCCCCCGTGGGTCCATTGTGGCAAGCCTTAAGAATTTCAACGGCTTCTTGGCCGTGAACACACCGCCGGATGACTTGATCCGCACACACTTTAAACAAGTAGGGGTCGTCCCAAAAGTAATGCTTCACATCTTTGAAGAATTTGTTCTTTTGTTGGGACGACATCCCTTTCACAACAAAGTTTCCCGCATGGTAGTTTGCAAAATCGGCAAACCATGGGGTACTAGAATCACCACGAAAAGATACCACGTTAAGTGTCTCAGAGAGAAATGTTTCATTTATTTCCTTTTTCTCGAGCACACTTTGATGAGGATTTTCTAATCGGGACAGATGATCAGCAACAAGGTTCTCGGCTCCTTTTTTATCACGGATAATGATATCAAATTCTTGGAGGAGGAGAACCCAACGGAGCAATCTCGGCTTTGCATCTTGTTTTGCAAAGAGATATTTGAGAGCTGAGTGATCCGTATACACTATGCTTTTAGACAAGATTAAGTATGGCCGAAACTTTTCGAAAGCATACACCACGGCTAATAATTCTTTTTCTGTCGTGGTGTAATGTGCTTGAGCTTCGGTCATAGTTTTGCTAGCATAGTGTATAGGCTGAAAATGTTTTGCTTTTCGTTGCCCCAAGACCGCACCTATGGCAAAATCACTTGCATCACACATAAGTTCAAAAGGTAGGTCCCAATCGGGGGCAACCAAGATTGGTGCTTCAGTAAGCTTTTTCTTAAGAGTTTGAAAAGCTTCAATGCACTCTTGTGAGAAAATGAACGGAGTTTCCTTTTCAAGGAGACGAGTCATTGGCCGGGCAATTTTTGAAAAATCTTGAATGAATCTACGATAGAAACCGGCGTGACCAAGGAAACTCCGAATACCCTTGACGGTAGTGGGATGAGGTAGTTTTGCAATAACATCAACTTTGGCTTTATCGACCTCAATCCCACTCTTAGAAATCTTATGGCCGAGGACAATGCCCTCTTTGACCATGAAATGACTTTTCTCCCAATTTAGACAAAGATTAGTGTCTTCACAACGTTGAAGCATTTTGTCCAAATGGGAGAGACATGTGGTGAAAGAATCCCCAAAGACCGAGATATCATCCATAAAGACCTCCATAGTTTTCTCGATCATGTCGTGAAAAATGGCCAACATACACCTTTGGAACGTGCCCGGAGCATTACATAAGCCAAAAGGCATGCGTCGGTAGGCAAACGTTCCATAAGGGCACGTGAAAGTGGTCTTTTTTTGATCTTGTGGGTCAATGGGAATTTGGAAGTAACCCAAGAAACCGTCGAGGAAACAATAGTACTCGTTTCCCGCTAGTCTTTCGATCATTTGGTCCATGAATGGAAGAGGAAAGTGGTCTTTACGGGTGGCGTCATTTAACTTTCGGTAGTCAATGCATACACGCCATCCCGTCACCAATCGAGTAGGAATCAACTCGTTCTCATCATTTGTAACAACGGTAATGCCACCTTTTTTAGGCACGCAATGAACGGGGCTCACCCAAGGACTATCCGAGATAGGGTAAATCAAGCCGGCATCAAGGAGTTTAAGAACTTCCTTTTTGATTACCTCATGAATTTTTGGATTAACCCTTATTTGATGTTGAACCGCTGGTTTAAAGTCATCTTCCATTAAAATCTTGTGTGTACAAAATTTCGGGTTAACACCCTTAATGTCGAAAAGTTTCCAAGCGATGGCTCGCTTGTGTGACTTTAAAACCTTTATGAGAGCGGTTTTCTCCTCATCATTTAAATCTTTAGCAATTATGACAGGTAATTTATCGGTACCCTCCAAAAATGCGTATTCGAGATGAGGCGGTAAGTCCTTAAGTTCAACCTCCGGAGGATCATCAGAATTTTCATCAGATTTGATTTCCTCATTATGAAGTTCTATCGGAGGGCGGGATGATGGATCTTCATTAAGTAACTTCTCAATTAGAAGAATGTCTCCCTCCATGTCAAATACACCATCATCAATTTCAAATGGAAATGAATCACAAGACAACCAAGCTTCAATCTCTTCCAAGATGAAGTCACCTCCCTCAAATGGAGTGAGAGAGGGGGAAGAGAGGGCATTGGTAGGATCAGATGGAGTGGGATTGCCACTTAGCACTTCATGAAAATATTCCTCGCATGTAGCATCGATGATATCAATTTGGTTAATTGACTCGCTATCATGCTTGAGAGGATATTTTGAAGTACTCTCAATATTAATGACCAATTTTTCATCACCGACTCTAAGAGTCATTTCACCTTCGTAGACGTCGATTAATAAACGAGCCGTTTTCAAGAATGGTCTTCCCAAGATAAGGGGGACACGAGGATCGGCATCAAAATCGACCACTAAGAAGTCAGCAGGGAAATGGAACTTGCCTACTTTCACGAAGACATCTTCGGCAATACCTTTCGGAACAGTAACCGATCGATTTGCAAGCTCTAGTGTCATTCGTGTATCAGTAAGTTCCGGTAGAGAAAGCTTTGCCCATACGGAAAGAGGCATTAGATTGATGCTTGCGCCAAGATCGGCCAAGGCTAAGCATTCATCAAGCTTTTGGAAGTCACAAGGAATGAGAAATTTTCCGGGGTCTCCTAGTTTTTCGGGTAACTTCTTAAGAATCACCGCTGAACAATTCTCATTCAATGGAGTCTTTGCCAATTCCAACAATTTTTCCTTATTGCTAAGGAGACTCTTGAATGTTGAAGCAAACTTTGGCATGTAGAGAAGAGCATCCGCAAAACTAATATCGAAGTGTATCTTTTGAAAGATTTCAAGAAACTTCATCATTTGACTATTAGTTTTGTCACGGAGCTTTTGTTCATTAAGCCTCGAAGGATAAGGAATCGAGGGCTTAGGATTGGTCTTCGGAACATCGGGTTCCGGAATTGGATTTTGGATGACCGAAGGTTGGACGTTTGCGGTACTTTGTGGGCTAGTAATTTTCACTTTGTCCTTTGTCACCTTGGTTTCTCGTTCCACTTCCTTCACCGGAGAAGGAGTAGGAATCGAGGGTCCATCATATGCTTTACCACTTCGGGTGGTAATAGCTTTCAACTCACCCTTCGGGTTTGGAATGGTATTTCCCGGGAGAGTTCCCGAAGTTGAAGGTTGATTCAATTGGCACATGAGACTAGCAAACATGTTCTCAATTTTACTTTGAGATTGATCAATATTTTGATTTGTATTCTTAAGCTCATTTTTAAGCTCATGACCTTGTTTCGAAATTGAAGTTTGAAAATCATTCTTCAAGGTGGTGATTTGATTTTGCATTGACCTCATGTTTGCCTCATTTGACTTGATGTAATTAGCAAGTTCGTTTGAGGAAGCAATTGGGTCTTGGTAATTCGAAGCTTGAAAGCCTTGATTGAAATTACCACCTTGATTTGGGTATTGATTGATCGGGGCTTGAAATTGATTTTGAAAATTTTGCCCTCTTGGTTGGTTTTGATTGAATCTATTTGGATTGTTGGGTTGAGAAAATCCGGGTGGTCCATTTTGATTGCTAGCACGATAGTTCGGGTCAACTTGAGGACGGTATTGGTTACCTCCTTGGTTGTAAGACCCGGCTACTGCATTAACGTCGCAACGACTACCATAGGTGGCAGTACAATTGTAGTATGCATGAGGACCACCACAAGTGACACAAGTTTCTTCCACCGCTTTGACTTAAGTGGGTGAAGAAGTTTATGGGGAAGATTGTTTCTTTTGCTTGGAAAGAACCAAAGCTTGAATAGCCTCCGTGAGTTTGTCAATCTTAGCATCGGTGCTAGAAGAACTCACGGGAGATGAAGTAGAAGGTGAAGCATTCAATTGAGAAACAACTTGCTTGCTTCGTGAAGTACGAACCTTAGACTTATTTTCAATGATGGCTAAAGCATCTTTAGTCGTCCGATACAAGAGATTACCACCGGCGGCGGCATTTAGAGAGTCTTGATCGGAGTGGTTCAAACCATTATAGAAGGTATCGAGTTGATGTAACTCGGAGAAACCATGGTGAGGACATTTTCTAAGTAATTCTTTAAAACGGTCCCACGCTTCACTAAAGGATTCATCAAATTTTTGAGTGAATTTGGTGATTTCATTTTTAAGGCTTGTGGTTTTTGATGGAGGAAAGAATTCATTCACAAATTTCGACACCAAATCTTCCCATGTTTCAATAGAACGAGGGGGTTGTTTTTCGAGCCAAATTCGGGCGGCCCCCTCGAGAGAAAAAGGAAAAAGAAGCAATTTGATTGCCTCTTGAGGAACATTTCGGTATTTGATGGTAGAGGTGATCTTGTTAAACCATCGAATGTGGGAATGAGGATCGTCCCTCTCAAATCCGAAATATTGACTCGCGGTTACTAAGGATAGCAACCCAGTCTTAAGCTCAAAGCTATCGGCAACGATTGCCGGAACAACAATAGCATCTCCGTAACCCTCGGTGGGTGCTTGGAGAAGCTCACACATGGTACGTTCCTCCGTCATTGTGACAATGGGAGGAACGGGGTTAGGAATAGCACGAACTTCGGGTTCGGCTATTAAGGCGGAATGCCTTCGATTACGTCTTCCCGTAGTATGTACGAGTTCATGTAAAGGACTTGTTGACGGAGAAGAACGAGTGCGCATGCACTAACAAAAACAATTCAATTAAAACAAGACCGAGGCAAAACACAAGTGAAATTAAACCTTAAATCAAACAAGCGTACGGTAGCTCTTTGAAAGAAAAACGCACAGGGTGGCGGAGGAGCAAAGGTGGGCAATAAATGCTCCTTAAAAACCCGCTCCTTTCGGTTCGTCAATTTAATGACAAACCTCCTTAAACCTCCTTTAGAGTTTGTTAATCAATCAAAGGTGAGCCGAATTCGCAAGCGACACAAAGGCAAGTTTTATATCTTTTGTTTGGGAACTTAATATGATAATACTCCAAGTTGAGGAATATTATATTGAGATTGCTTTTATCTTTTATTTTAACACAAGAAAACGGAAAATGTTTTTGTATTTTTGTTTATATATGATAATATATATACAAAAGAAAAGAAAAATATTTTTATTTTTGATGGGATTTATGGAAAACGGGAACTTCACAAGGAAGGATCTCAAGTCACTAATCGTTAAAACCTTAAACAATATTGTCGCAACACAACCTCCCCGGCAGCGGCTCCAAAATTTGATCCGTGGGTGAGTATATATATAAATATAGTATCGGATCCCCGTGATACTTGGGAATCAACTAGTCAACCTCTTAGGAAAAAGGTAAACGTGCAAAACCCGTGAATACGGTGTGAGATACCGGATAAGTGATTACCCGGATCGTGTCCCAGCGAGGTGTGAATCGAGGATTTCGTTTTTGGTTCGGAATTAAAATGCTTGATGATTGGATTTTGGATTTTGGTGTTTGATTAAATATCCTAAAATTACGGGAAGCATAAATAGGCTAAGGGAAACCTAAACATATAAATCTACAAAGCAAAATTAAGCACAAACTAATTAAACTAGAAAACGCGAATCGGGAAATCTAAACACGAGCATAAACGTCAAATCTAAGAAATACTAACTCTACTGGTACCAAATTATTTTTCCTAAGTACTAGATTACAAAAGAAAATTTTTAAAAAAAGAATAATAATTTTCTGACTTTTAAATTAATTATTATGAATTAAAAACTAATCTAAACTATTTAAATGATTTAAAAATAGCAAATGACTTTGGAAAAATCTGAAATTTTGCAGAAAAATCTAAAATAATATTATGAAGCTAAGAAAAATGGAATCAGAATTTAGTTCAACCCTAATAAGCAGATTGGGCTAATAAGCAGTAGCAAATAAGCTCTAAAATAAGCCAAACAGTGCCAAAAATTATCAAAAGCTCAATAATGGATAAACAAACTTATTTAAGCTTATAACAACTGATCAATACTAAATAAGCTCACAGATTAAGCCAATAAGCTTTAAGAACAGTTACAATTATGTCCAGAAACAAATGCCCAATCAGCTCACTTTAAGCTGCTGTAAAAGCTTGCCAAAAGCTCTTTGGGGAAAACCAAAAGCTGAATATCAAAGCTTATACAATAGACAACTTATAATCCAAAAATGCCCAATTTGTTTCCACAATTGCTACTTGAATTAAGCTAAAAAACAGTTGGTGATGGAAACATAAATATGTTGCAGGCCTGCACAGTTCAAATGGCTTATTTGCAGACTATTTAAGCTAGTGAAATAAGCTACAATTTTGCAATCCCAGATCAGAACCTAAAATTTGATACTACAAGCTATAAGCAAAACCAAATTCAAGCCATAACAACCACTAGATAAGCAGATAATGTGCTGAGAATTGGGCTGTTTAGGACAGATATATGCAGCATACTCAGCACATACTGAGGTTGCAGACTTAGTTATTTTTTTTACTTAACTATGCCTAACATCAATACACTCTATCAAACTTAGAGCTTCTATTTGGACCACTGAGATGCACCCAAAAGTACCAAGAGTGAGATCAAATAAGCTCTAACTTATTACTAGCTTATAGGACAATCCTAACCTCTAAATTTGCACCACCAAGTTCAAAATCTTCTTAAGGCATCAAATCAGCTTAACATTCACTAAATACAGCTTATAAATCTCCTAATAAGCTTAATCAAAACTGACTCAATGTAAAATGAACAGTAAACTCCCTTTTTAACCCATTTTGACCCAAGTGAAATACTGACCCAAACACCACTTGGATGAAACTGTGATGAAAGTTTTAACTATAAGCTATCAGTTTTAAGCTATGAAGATGCTTCCTACTGATTATCTAACTCATATTAACCCTATTAAGGAACTTTCAAATTTAAATTAAGCACTAATATGCTATTAATCTACTTTAGGTTGTTTTGACTTTTCTTGAGTTTTTTAAGGCAAAACTAATAACAAGCAAAAACAAACTACCTAACTAACATTTAACTAACATGGTGAAGATCAAATAAGCAGGAAAAGGAAAATAAGCACAAATAAGCAGTTCTACAGTAAGTTGACTTCGTTGACTGAACAAAAAAAAAACTTGAAATTTAATTGAAACAAGATTACAATACTGGAAATGGAAGATAAGTTAACAATAAAAGAACATAAGTACCTTAAATTTTAAGCTAAAAAAAACCTAACTAAAACTGAAAAACTCTAGTCCTATTTATACTAAGAAATTAAACTAAGGTCTTCACTTGGTTGTGCTTCTTTTGTGAGATAAACCTTCACAAAACATCATTTGTGATTCTTGGGATTCATTCTCAACCCTTGGATTGCTTTGGGAGTCATCTGAGCCTTTAATTAATTTTTGGCGCCCAATTAACCACACGGATTGATGACATGGCTTGGTCACACGTGAAGATGGGGTGGTATCTCGTGAACTAGATGGAGCAGAGGAGGTTGAGTGTGTAAGAGGAGATAGCAGGGTAGGCAATGATGGTGTTGGGTGTGCTTTTTGTTGGGCAGGAAAGGGAAAGGAAGGAGTTGACCGAGTCAACTTGGTTTTAGCTAAAACAACTGGCCGGTTTAGGGTTTAGTGGGATATGGGTTGGGCTTTTGTTTTAGTGGAGTGGGCTGGTAGTTAGGGTAATGGTTGGGATAAATGAATGGGTTAATTATTAAAAGGGTTGGGTAAAAAGGTTGGATGGTTTAGTTGTTTGGATTTGAGATGGAATGTTATTAAACTTTGAGGACCATTTATGCCAAAGCTGAAAATCCAGGGACTTAGGCTGCCAATATTGAAAATAAATTCCAAGGATCAATTGTGTCATTTTGGTAATTTTGGAGTTTGACTTTGACTTTGGATCAAATGCACACTTGTTGTCGAGTCGATCCAAAAATGCTCGTTTTCGCTCCGTTTTCAATCCTTTGTACCTGAAACACATAAAAACACAAAACCAAGGATACCTGCAATATATTTGGGTGTTTTTGGTCATTTTTGTGTCTTTTATGGGTGTAAAATGATGAGTATTTACTCACTCATCAATGCCTTATATTGATATATCAAAGTGGATGTAATCATGAGGTTATAGTATAGGTGAAAAAGCTTTAAGGTGAACTCTGTTGGATTGCCTGATCTGCTAAGTCCTATAGCAGCATCAGAGATATGAAGTTCTTTCGTTATCTGAGATAATGGTTCTCTTGTATCTGATATCGGATGGGACTAGCATTTAGATAAAAGTTTCATCTTGCCTTCTAGAAATTAATTTACCACGCCTATGTTTTTTCTGCTATTACTGATCTTACGGAATCTACAACAATATAATGTGACATGCTTGCATTCACATAAAAAGTCCTTAAAAAAAGGGGGGGACTAAGAGCCCAGGCAAATGTAACACAAGACTTATACGGAAATACCCATATAAGCAAGTCCAAATGACATGCCCAAAACATGCTTCGGGAACATGCATAACAATGAAACTAGCCAATAAGTTCCCATACAAAAACTAAATAACATCAAACAATGACTACAACAACCAAAAATACCATAGCCATCTATACAAATTAAACGACCATAAAGCTCCAAAATTTCTTTAGTCTTCACGAATGAATAAGCCCAACTTAATTTCATCGTAATTCCATTCCATGAAAAGTCAATTGATATACTACTCCCAACAGGCCTAGACCAAAACATAAGAAATGACCCTTTACTTTTTGAACCAGGCCACCAACAAACTGACCTGCCAAAAATAATGACCAAACCTTTCTTCCCTCCAAAAACAACACCCAAACGAAATTGACTTATACTAGCATCAAAAAATAACACTATCTTTAAAAAAGGACCAGGCCACAAAAGCATCAAACTTATACCAGTTGTCAAAACAATGCCACTTCCATGCTCATCCAAACACTCCATTTCAGCAAAGTAGTCATAAAAAACAGACCTATTAATAGGCCTTTCATAAACATAAAATCTTTAAACTGCTGCTAGACCTCTAATGAGTAACCACATTCAAAAAATAAAATGATTATGGGATTCAAGCCCATCATCACATAACGAGCAATTCACATCTTGGATCCCTTGCCAAACTGCTAATCTATCTTGAGTCTTTAACTTTTGATTAATAGCTAACCATAGGATAAAGGCATGTCTCAGAATATTTTGACTAAACCATACAAGCTTATACCATGGAACATTAGGCTTTTACATAGCCAAATCAGACCATACAACTTTAACTGAGAAATTACAAATCTTTCCATGATCAGTAGACTTCCATAATACTCTAACCTTCCTTCCATGGATAATAAGTGGAGGGGGAAGATGAAACAGGAACGGGAATTTACTCCTCCACATATCAGGCCACTTCCACTCGCCATTTTCCACCATATCACTCACTTTATAGTTTAACAACAGTCCAGCTTCAAAAACGTCTCTTTTAGATATAAATTGAGAAAGAGGGCCTAAAAATAACCAATTATCATACCAAACAGAAGTTTGTGAACCATCACCAATACGATACACAATATGCTCCCTAAGAACATCCCTGCATTGCAAGATCTTCCTCCAACCCCAACATATATCATTCATAACAGGAATGTCCCAAAAATTTCTCATATTTGAACTCCTATCAATTAACCTATACGAGCTAACCCACTTAACACATAAGGAATCTTTTTTCAACACCATGTTCCAAATATGCTTAGCAATCAAAGAAATGTTCCAAGTATTTAAAGACTTAATACCTAAACCTCCCCGAATCTTCATAAAACACACATCCTTCCAACTCACCTTTGCTTGACCTTTACGAAGCTCACCATGAGATCAGAGGATCCCCGCATCAGTCGCTCAATTTCCGCATTATGGAGCCTAGAAGAGATAAAGGGGAGACCAAGATACCTCAGAGGTGACCGGATCTAAACACACGAGTTGTGTTGGAGATACTTTGAGTATATACTTGACAGCACGCGGAATTTACTATCAAGTACTTAGAAGATGTTGTGTTTGGTGATTGTATGTGATTGTATGAACTTAACGATAAGAATAACAAGACAATGATTAACCAAACACTTTGCTTCAGTATATTGAACGATTACAATGAAAAACCTGAAGCTCTTAATGATGCGTATGGGATCTCTCATATGTGAAACCCTAACTGAGAATCTCCTTTTATAAGACAAGGAGTCCTTCACAAGAAAACTATCTACCGTATAATTCTAATTTGATAAGATAAGTAATACATCTTTTCTATAATTATCTTCACACGGTTTCACATTGATCTTATAAGCAGTACGAATTCTTCTTATCAACAGTACCAACTGCTGATGTATTCTTCAGCAACTCTTCAGCCGTACTAACTTACATAGAACCGTACCAACTGTTTTACCAACAGTTAATTTAATTCCCAACAATCCTCCCCTAAACTTATGATTTCTGTGTAAATCAGTAAGTTTTACGAATTAAACTTCAATGTTGATGATGGAGTGGATTCTTTCAAACACCTTGATTCTTGAAACACTTGGGAATCTTTCAAACACTTATACGGTTACCCAACATAAATATTCACCTTTTGGTCAACTCCTCAAAAGTTACCAAAATTAAATTTATTCCTGCAAGGAATTAATTCCTAATACCAACCCGAATTAATTCTTAAAACCAACTCTGCATTTAATGTCTTTAACTCTCCATTGGTTCTATAAAAAGACCTTGAACTTTCATCACAAATCCATCACACTCTTCAAAACATATTTTTCAAACACAATGAGTTCATCAAGTCCAAACATTGTTGAGATTTCATCGGATTCGTCATCGGATTCAGGAAGTTCAGGATAGAAAAACTATTTTCCACCAAATTACTCTAATCTGACCATCAGAGAACCAAAACCACAAGTATCTTCTGATGAACTTCCTACGCCACCATCTTATGTTGATGACTCATCCTCCTCGGATGATGATGAACAAACACAGCCACTATTAGTTGTATTAACAAGATAGATTAAGAAGGCTGTGGCAGGAATGAGTCAGATCCATGTGCCTGGAAGAAACCATCCTCGTCCAAAACCAAATCCACAAGTACTAGGGCTCCCTTGCCTGAAGGTGTCAAATGCCAGAGGAGTCCACAGAACCAAGCCTGATGTCAAAGGAAAAGGAAAGAGGACGCTGAAGTAGTTGTGTAGGTGTTATGATTGAGTGTTGTGAGTTAGGTTGGTTGGTTGTTGATTATGTTGATTTTGGGTGTTGTGAGTTGTTAGGGTTGTTGATAGAACTTCTGCTTATGTAATGAATGCACCACTTTAATGAATAAACTTTTTGCACTTCAGCATTCTTCGCACTTATCTCTGAATTTGAATTGATATCCTCCCCTGAATTACATAATCATCTTTTAACAATTTTTAACAGCATCTGAACAAACTTTTAATTCCTCCCCTGGTTGGAAGAATCCTCACCATCAGATGAACTAGAACATATGACATTCGAGCACAGCATCCAATTATGACAATTTGTACAAGATACCATCAATTCAGTTGTTTAGTATCAAACTGCTCTCATCACTTCCAGATGTGTGACCTTCTGAGAGAGGTGAATCAAAGAGCATAAACTTAGTATGAACTAAGTTTGAACAATCAGTACAAACTGGTGAAGCCAGCAGTACAAACTGTTAACCCCCAGCAATACAAACTGTTAGCAAAAAAAATTCAGAGATAAAAACAATTTGTCAGATGAAGGTGGACTTGAAAACAGTTTTGTCCACGTATAGCTTTTAGCAAACTATCAGCTATCAACGGATTTGTTATGTCTTTACCAATAGCCGTTTGCTATGTACTAGCCAACTCTTCACAGTTAGATATGGTGAGTTGATAACCATCCAGTTTTTGGTAAACTGTCAACCATAAACGGATTTGATTAGTCTTTACCAGAAACCGTTTGATCTGGACTAGTTGATTCTTATGTGGATTCTCCATGGTGAACCAATTACCATTTGTTGTGTAACAAGCATGCACACTTGATAGTCCAAACTACCATAGTTTCTAAAGCACAATCCAAAGCAAAAAGCTTTTCTTAACCTGAAATGTTAGTCCAAAACCAAAGAAAACACAATACACAATATTTTCTTTTAACAATTATCACAATTGACTTACAAATTCACAAGCAGTACTAAAAATTAATCAAGCAGTACAAACTATACAAATAGCACAACTAGCAGTACAAAAACCAAAAACACTTAGACATTAATCTTTTGAAGGATTAAGCATTCCAATACCTGTTACCAAGTACTGAAACCTTCCTACATCAAAACCTTTTGTTAAGAGATCAGCAAAGTTGTCATCAGTATGTATTTTAACAACTTTTATTAACTTCTTTTCAGCACAGACTCTTATAAAATGATGTCTAATTTCGATATGTTTAGTTTTTGAATGTTGAACTGGATTCTTAATGATACACATTGTACTACTATTGTCTATATGTATAATTGTATTTAAGAAATTGTACCCATAATCAAGCATCTGGTTCTGAATCCAAAGAACTTGAGCACAACAACTTGCTGCTGCCACATATTCTGCTTCAGTAGTAGACGTGGCCACCATAGTCTGCTTCTTACACTGCCAAGAGATTAACCTACAACCCAAGAACTGACAACCACCTGTTGTAGATTTTCTATCCATGCTAGCACCAGCATAATCAGAATCAGAGAATGCCACTAGATCAAATGCAGACTCTTTAGGATACCATAGCCCCAAGTTAGGTTGACCTTTAAGGTATCTAAAGATTCTCTTTACTGCTGTGAGATGAGACACCTTAGGATTTACTTGGAATCTTGCACAGGCACAAACTGAAAACATAATGTCAGGTCTGGATGATGCGAGATACATCAAAGACCTAATCATAGATCTATACATGTGCACATCCACATCTTCACCACTGTGATCCTTTAATAGCAAATGTGTCTCCTTATCAACTGGTGTGCTAACAACCTTGGCATCAGTGAATTGGAATTTCCTCAATATTTCACCAACATATTTATCCTGAGAGATAAATATTCCATTAGGCTTCTGCTGTACTTGAAGCCCAAGAAAGAAAGTAAGCTCACCCATAGAGCTCATAGCAAACTGATCTTTCATTAATTTTTCAAACTCTCTGCACGTTTCTTTGTTTGTAGAACCAAAGATGATGTCATCTACATAAACTTGAACTAGTAGTATATCACCCTTGTTCATCTTAATAAAGAGAGTCTGATCAATTTTCCCTCTATGAAACCCATTCTTCAGAAGATATTTAGCAAGAGTTTCATACCAAGCTTTTGGAGCCTGATGCAATCCATATAGAGCTTTTACCACTTTATAAACCTTGTCAGGATGGTCTGGGTCTATGAAACCTGGAGGTTGAGACACATATACCTCCTCATCAATAGTACCATACAGAAAGGCACTTTTCACATCCATTTGATAGACCGTAAACCCCATATAGGAAGCATAAGCAAGAAATAACCTTATTGCTTCAAGTCGAGCAACAGGAGCAAAAACCTCCTCATAATCTATACCCTCTTCCTGTGTATAGCCTTGAGCAACTAGTCTTGCTTTGTTCTTTATCACAATGCCCCTCTCATCCTTCTTGTTCCTGAAGACCCACTTAGTACCAATCACTCTCATTCCCTTTGGTAGATCAACCAGAACCCAAACCTTCTGAATTTTGAATTGAAGCAGTTCCTCTTGCATAGCCTCAACCCAACTTGATTCTTCTAAAGCCTTGAGCACATTTTTGGGTTCTTCCTGAGATAGGAAACATACAAACATACACTCATGCTCATCTGCGTATGTTTTTCCTCATATACCACACTGAGAAAGCCATGATGATCTGGATCTTGAATTTGCCTTCTGGTCTTGACTCCAGATTGTACATCTCCTATGACATTGGTAAGTGGATGATTCCTATGCACAATTGTTTGAGGAGTAGAAGGAGCTGCATTGTAGGATATTCACGAGTCAATAAACACACGTTTGGGATTAGATCTATGGATCGAATATATGAGAAGTTAGAGAGATAAAGTGGGACCTCTAGTGAGAGAAAGATATGTGTATTAGATTGAAATAATGAGAAGTTCCACCCTTTCCCTTGTATAGGAAAGAGTATTTATAGTTCTTACATAATATGCCCCTTGCGGGCTGTGGAGCAAGCTGACAGTGGGTAAAGACCCGACCCACTCCACAATACTAATAATAATAACTAAGCTACTACTAATAATACTAGTTAACCTACGAGCTATGATGTGCTAATAAGTACTCGGGGTGACCGAGTCTTCAACTGAATATTCATATTCCTAACAATCTCCCCCTAAGGGAGGTCACCCCGGAAGTAATGTTCTGAATTCTTGCACTCCATCCTTGGCTCTTGACTTCATTGCTCGTTAAACAATGATTCTTCACAATCCTTGATCATTGTGCAGCAGCAAATCTTCAGATGACTTTTTCTTCTGTCTTGGATGATCTTTGTTGATTCTTTGGAGTTATCATCCACCATGTGTTTCCATGTCATCTTTCAGTGGTATGTTTCAATGTGATGTGGTACTCTTTAAACTGACATGCTCACACTATTTAGAGTCATGATCTTTCAGCATCAGAGTTTGCAGAAGCTGTGTTGAAGGTCTTTTAGTTTATCATGACTTCTTTGATTATAATGTTGATGTAGTGTGAACATGTGGTGGTGGACTGGCATCTTGTTCGGCAATCTGCTACAACCGCATCAGCTGCATCATCAATCAGCTACAACCGCAAACAGCTGTAACAGCAATCAGCTACACTCGCCAGATGTTCCTGCATACGACAGTTAGCAATAAAACGTCTGGTACTTACAGGTTCGGACTTCGAGATTGTTAACAGCAATCAGCTACACTCGCCAGATGTTCCTGCATACGACAGTTAGCAATAAAACGTCTGGTACTTACAGGTTCGGACTTCGAGATTGTTAACAGCATACTCTGAAAACTCTCTCTAATCCTTACCAAGACCGTTCCGAAATCGAAAACCCACAGAGGGTTTTTTAAGATCTTACCGTAGTAAATCAACGATTAGGTGAGTTGCTGGAGATCACTCCACGACTGTAGACCGTTTGGAACCGTCGTGATCACTAAGCGTAATCCACAGGGAATTACCGAAGTGACCTGCTTTCAGGGCTGTTTTATGTTGACCCTGGCAGGAATTTCCATTCAATCATTGAGAATTACATTCGTAAATTCTCTCATGAATGTTCTGGCAGATTGCTAAGATCTGCGTAGGACTCATGAGTTTACAACTGGTGTTCTTAATGTTGAACAACCAGTGTAGAAATAATTTGTGTTCTTATGAGATCTTATTATGCATCCTGATGTGCGTGTTTTGCTCTAATTCATTTATGTCCACGGTGTGTCGTTGTGGTTTAGCAAAATTCAAGTTTTAAATTTATATTTAGCCGACTTATCAATAAACACACACTTTAACGAGCAGTGTACCCGGTCAGTATGACTATAATGGTAAGTAGAGTGTCGATCACTAAGAGTGGAACGTATTATCTAGTTATTCTAATCAGTATTTTAATATCTTAAGTTAGCTATACAATCCTAATCTAACGCAAGGGGTTTCAGCCTGAGAGACTGGCACGGTTTAGTTATGATTAAATATAAACTAAACTAATGAGCAAGAATCAGCGATTAGCACACACGTACACAGATAGATACTTGAGACAATAAGAAGACCTGTCCTGATAATTAAGTAGCTTGTCACTTATTTTATTGCTAGTTTTATATGAAGTGTATGTAATTAACCCTTTCTCGTTGGCTCTAATTTTATCGGCGAGTAAACCCTTAATGATTACTTATGTCTATCCCACTTATCCTAGAAACGATAGAATAAATAGGCGAGGAAGGGGCATGGCGACCCAATCAATGCTCAGCTAGACACAGAGGTTATCAATGCACAAATAAAAGTCACCAAAGACATCAACATATAAACTTTAATTAATGGGAAATCAATTTTAAGGGGTGCCCATGGTTTTCCGTAGTCACATGGAATCGGCCCATCAATCCTGATGAATTAAAGTGTACTAATACAATAAAACAAAACTATTTAATGAATTGAATACATGCAGGACCTTCTTACAGCTCTTGTATCTTCGTTTAGGGTGTGTCTTGTGATGCTAACACGTCTGAATTCGGCCTTAGGATCTTCTGTCTTTGACTTCTGAGTTTAGCTAAATGTCGAACCCTGAAATTCGTCTGACTTTGGGGTATTTATAGTTTCTGTCTGAGGGTTAGATGCGGCGCATAGGATAAGTAGATGCGGCGCATTGACTTAACTTCGCGTGGGGTCCAAGATTAATATATTCAGGAATATTCGTACACCGCCTTAAGATGCGGCGTAACTCCATTTCTCTATGCGGCGCATGTCCTTTGCTGTCTTGGATCGTAACTTGTGAAATCTTGATAGTGATGCGCCGTATGTAAGAAGTATGTTGCGGCGTATCTGGAGCAGAATGATCTTGATGATAATAAAATGTACTTATTTGAGTTCATCAAATATCCCCCCACTTGAACTTTACTTGTCCCCAAGTAAACCTTAGAATAAATCTTATGAAAATGTATCCTAAAAGATATTAGGATTTATTTTTATATTTAAGCATGTATTCGTTTTGTCATAATTGCACAACCAAACACTTAACGAATTAGAAATAAAATAAAATATTTTGATAAAAGCAAATCTAATCGTTTAACTGTCCAGTCGTGACGAATATTCTATCATAAGCTTGGCAAGTATACGCATCTCCCCCACTAAAGCTAAGGAATAACAAGTCTAAAGCGATAAAGAGGGTTTGTTGGTTAAGGGTTAATCATTCTTCTTAATCTCTATCGATCTCAAATTCCAGAAAAGGCGACAAAATCACAAATACATGATCGAATCCATGACCACGATACTTGCAATTGCTCAAATCCTTAACTCGAATTGGCTAAAGATAGGACCAAGTAATCTTTACCAATAGAAAAAAGTAGCCTCCGAGCCCTTTTTTTTTGCTCGGCCTAGGTCCATAAATCATCAGAGACGGCCCTGATAAGCAATAGCACAAAATTCTTAAATAATAGTGATTCACTGCAATAACAGAATTGAAACACAAACTATATTGTAGTTACTTCCATTACATATGCCAACTTTCAACATCTAACAAAGGCTTACAAAGTACTAGTAGGGTACCCGCGCGTTGCAGCGGCGGGTACCCTAAAATAAATGTTAACGACATCAAAAGGCAAAAGTGATAGCTAGGAGTTGTAAACCGTTCGGGCTCGAGCCCGTTGGCCCGTGCCCGTTCGGGCTCGAGCTCGTTTGGCCGTGCCCGTTCGGGCTTGAATATTTGTATAATATGCTTTATTATTTGTGTTAGTGACATTTAATGCAGGAATTGTGTTTAAGTTGGTTGTACAATATGCTTGATAATTTGTATTTCTTATGTAAGGGGTGTTTTAATAACTGCATTAATTTTATTTATTAACCAGTTAATTAATTGACTACATTAAATATCTTGACCACATTAATAGTGCTTTGTATTGTATTTAATGTTAGTAAATGTGTTTTAATTAGTTGTACTTTTAGTTTAAAAACTTGTAAATATTGGTAATGGGTGTATTAATTGTATGTATTAGTTGTACCTTTAGCAAAAATATTTGTAATGCTGAATTTTAAGGCATTAAAAAAATTCATGTGTGGAAGCTTAATTATATTGTACTTTGTGGTTAAAAAGTTGTATATTTAGATGAATGGGTGTTTTTAATAGCGTATTAATTGTATTAAATGAGTAGTGTGTTTTTAGTTTTATGTGTGCATTAATTAGTTGTAAACATAGCTTTGTAATATGTACTACTGAATTTTAAGTTTTTGATTTAATTAATGTTAGAAAATTATGTTTAAACATGTTGTACTTTTAACTTCTTTACTTGTATTGCTGAATTTTAAGTATTACTATTTATAGTATTGCTGAATTTTAAGTATTATTATTTATAGAAGGCCTAAATGCATTATAAGATAGTAAGATATTATATCAAAAAGGGCGACAAAATCATAAATACATAGCCGAATCCACGACTACGATACTTAAGATTGCTCAAATCCCTAATCTCAATAAATCAAAGGTTTGGATAAAGAATGATATAGGGTATGGATAATATTTGGGATACAAATTGGTGTAAAATGAAAAATAAACAAAACAGATAAATTAAAATCCTAAGTGTGGTTAATCACTATCCCAACCATCCCATGAATAAGACTCATATCATTGAATAACTCATGCTTTAACACTTGAAACACACGCTTTAGGTAGACACGAATTATACTCAACAAGATCTCAATCAAAGAATAATCCTTAGTTGGCGTTCCCATAACGGCCAACTCCCATTCAATCCATAAATATACAACAAATAGTGGTGATATCGACCACTTAATACAAAACTTTACATAAGTTGGTTAAACAAACATCCAACTCTTCCTTTTTCTTTTTCTTTTCTATTTTCTTTTTCGATTTTTTTTTTTTTTTTTTTAGACACAACATATATTGTGTAAAATTTCACAACTTTTCTATCACTTTCTTTCTGGATAATTTTTTCCATACTCTTTATACTTTCAGAAATAACTGTAATAGCGAAAGTAGTAAACACACGCAAAATAAACTCAAAGTTATACAATATTTACTTTCATACCAATTGCATTGTGCAATTTCCTGACTCAACCAAAGATAATGAATTACGCATGCGAACACAGGTAATGTAAGGAAACACACTTTGCCTAAAGCAATTAACCAACCACGGATTTTAATCTACAGGGTAGGCTAAGGTGTAAGGGTGTAACGAAACATTATAACAAAGGTGTAAGAAACGAAAGGAATGGCTCTGAGTGTTTTTCTAGGGGTATCTTACTCTAAAAGTGAGAGTAACAAAAGGGTTTATACGAGGGTTAACTAATCAGTGTAGTTAGTTAATATCACATAACATATAAAGGCTATTTGGGTGTAATCCTAGAAATTTACCAATTTAGACAAGTCATTCCAATTATATAGATAATACTTATTATGGTGGTCTCGAATAGTATACAAGCCAAGTTCTAAAGTTTACAAGTCACCGACACACTAATAGATTTGTGAATTTTGATAAGTTCACAATTTTTGGAAATAATGTTATGTGTGCAGCTATGTAATTTAGACTTTAAACAAAAACATGCTAAAAATTTTAAATTTTGATATATTAAGCGCATTTTAAGCATATTTTGCAAAAGTTTAGGACAAGTAAGTGTTCTAATTCTCCAATCCCCCCACTTAAGTTAAACAACGTCCTCGTTGTTTGTATCAAAGGTTAAAAACTGGAAAATAAAAGAATTAGAACAGAAAAACTCCCCTGAGATTTGCTCGGTATGATCCTCCATTTGTAGAAGAGCAAAAATCAACTTTCTTGTGGATGATAACGTTTAAGCTTCATAGATGATGTATCCACAGAAATTGCAGGAATCTATAATACCATTCAGACTTTAACACACCTGAGTTAAGAAGGTTCAAACTTGCATAATACATTAGTAGTTAGTAAAAATAAAACATAAAAAATTAAAATGAAAATCATCAGGTCAGTCGATACGCCGTATCTTATGGAAAAAGATACGCCGTATCGAGCCTGGAATAAGTACGAATCAGAATAAAAGATGTGTCGCATCCTTAACCAGGGATGCGCCGCATTAAAATACTGACAGAAAGTTTTAAAGTCAAAAATAAAAATGCAGGAAATTAAATAAGATATGACCAGTACAGGCGATGCGTCGCATCTTAGGATTGAGATGCGCCGTATCTTCTGCAGGCCTGACAGACTCGACACAGAACAGAAAAGTAAAAATTTTCCGGGTTGTCTCCCGGTCAGCACTTGTCTTTATTCCAGAGTCTTCAAGTTAGACTCACGTTCAGCTCCTTATTTTGATCTATTGATCCCCACATGTCCGTGCACGATGTAGTTGCGAATTACTTCGTCACGAACATATTCCGACCCCAATTCAAGTACACCTTTGTAGAATCCTTTCATCTTTTGGTACGGATATTCGATCCCTTTCTCAGCGTCATTTTTATCTACAAAAAGAAATGGTGTAAATTTGTAACAAAATTTGTTAGGGACATGTTTAAACCTTTGGTGAGCATGAGGCATCATGTAAGTGATAATGTTGCTTCCACTTTTAAAGGTGATCTTTCCTTCAAATCTTGTAGCGTTAATTTCGACCTCCTTACAAAATGGTTTCCCAACGATCACGTCACCCATTTCAACATCTCGATAAGCATCCATGTTTTCCACCACGGTGAAATCTGTAACAATAGTTAAATTCCCAACAAAAATAGGTACATTCATGAACATTTCAACTACGTTTTTCCCTCTATACTCAATTTTGTTTTTCATTATAGAATTATAAAAATCTTTTGACATTACATTAATTGGTAAAATAGGGAAAAAGTTGGCACTAACCTGTTTAAATCCTATCATGAAGGAAATTGTAAATTATAAGCACAATCAACATGGATCTTTCTACCATAATCACAGAAACTAGGATATCCTTCAAATTCATCATAATTCTTAGTATTGATCATATTGATTCTAGGTACATCTATAATTTCTCCTTCATCTAATTCGGGTTTTAAATCCTCCATAAATTGATCATTGATTCCTAATGGTAAATTAAGATCATTTAATTCAATGTAGTCTCCACTATAGGTCTCAAGTGATTCATTATTTACCAAGGTTTCTCCCATAAACCTAGCTTCTAGATCGAGTTCCATACGTTCTCTTAATCCTAGCACATAGACGCCTCTAATTATGCTTTTAGTAGGATTTTGGCACTTATAGACTAGTTTATTATTCCCTACCTTTAATGAGATTTTTCTTTTAAACACATCAATCTTAGCATGGGCGGTAGACATGAAAGGTCTTCCAAGGATTAAAGGAATCTAAACATCCTCGGGCATATCTAATATAACAAAGTCTACGGGGAAAACAAACTTCTCAATCTTAACTAGTACATTTTCAGCAATCCCTTCAGGTCGTTTTACCGTTTTATCAGCCAATTCAATAAGCAACTTAGTAGGTGCTAATTTTCCTAGTCCTAGGGTAGTGAATGTCTTAAGGGGCATAACACTAACGCTATCTCCTAAGTCAGCTAACACATTATTGAAAGATATATCATTAATTGAACAAGGTAAAGTAAAACTTCCTGGGTCCTTTTCTTTATGAGGCAAGGCATGTAAGTCGGTTGCAGAGCTCTCTTCTTTCATTGTGGCCTTGATCTCCTCTTTAATCTTTGCCTTCTCTTTGAGTAGCCTCCTTAAAATGATTGAAGAATTAAAGAAAAATTCGGGCTTTGCAGCGTCATTACCATTCCTCAATCTTCTAGGAAAAGGTATGTTAGGCGTGACTTCCTCAGTGGTGCTTATGGCCTTGACATGATCTCTTGGGTTGGTTTCAGTTGAGCTAGGTAAACTTCCGTATCCCCTTTCTTGAAGAACTTTGCTCATTTGTCCAATTTGTTGTTCCAATGCTTTGATCGAAGCTCCTTGATTTCTTGTAATAGTATCCGTTGAAGCTCGAATTTCTTTGATCATAGCAGTGTTCTCTTCATGTCTTTTAGCAGCATCGGCCATAATTTGCTTAAGAGTGTCATCCAAAGTCTGCCTCCTTTCTTGATAAGTGGGATTGTAGTTGTTCTTTTGATAGAATCCCGGAGTAGCTTCCCTAAATCTTCCTGAAGGTCGGAATGGTTGTCTAAATTGTGTGTAGTATGCTTCTTCAAAAGTCTCACTTTCATTCTTATTAGGGCAATCTTTAGTGTAGTGAGGTCCTTCGCATTTTTCACATCCAACTTGGGCAGCATAAACTTTCTCATCACGCTTCTTCATCTCTCTACTAATTTTATCCAATTGAGCTTGAATAGCAGCAAACCCGTCAAAATTAGTGCTGCTCTTAGATCTAGTAGAGGTTCCGTCGTGCCATTTTTGAGAATGATCAGCAGCTTCTTGGATAGCTTTTCTAGCATTGGCTGCACTCATTTGAGGCACAGCTCCCTTAGCATCCAAGATTTGTCTATTAGGCACGTCCAATCCTTGATAGAACAATATTATCTCCTGCATTGGACTTAGATAATGTTGAGGGAATTTCATCAACAGGTCTTTAAATCGTTCCCAAGCTTGATAAAGGGTTTCATCAGGCTCTTGCTTGAAACTGTTGATAGCCTCCATCTTTTTAGCAGTTTTAGCAGGTGGACAATATCTTTTCAGGAATTTTCTCTTCAAATCTTCCCATGTTGTGATTGAACTAGCAGGTTCATTCCTTAGCCACTTATTAGCAGCTCCTTTTAGCGAAATTGGAAAGATTCTTAGCATAAGTTGATCGTCAGTGACTCCTTCTGTAGTAAAGAAATCTGCAATCTCGAGGACCTTTTCAACATGTTCATTAGCATCTTAATGTTATGTTCCACTGAAAGCATTTTCTCTTAGCTCCTTGAGAAACTGACTCTTCAACTCAAACTTTGACTTTTCATCAAACTTTGGTCTAGCAACTCCTGAACTGTAATCAGCACGGGTATTGTTCATGTATTCCTCCATAGTAGTGTTTTCCGTCATTTTTTTCTGTTTCTTCTTCCTCTTTCTCTTCAGAAAAGTAATCAAGCTCGAATGAACTTGAAATTTCAAAGCTTTTTGTGTTGAAAAGCCTTTTAAGCGAATGTAGGGCTCGTTCAGGATCTTCGAAAGGTTTAATCAAGTTCTTAGTTGAACTCCTGGTCATGCACTTCCTGAAACTATGACAAAAGCATCAGTAGGGTATGTTCAAGAAAGTAATATATCAGAAAATTAACAACGAAAAACGGAATACGAAAAATAAAAGTTACTGATATCTGCAGACGATGCGCCGTATCCAAAAGGTTGGATACTGATGTGTTTTTTAAGGTCTATAAAAATCTACCAAGTTTTAAATTTATATTTTGCCGAACTAACCTATAGACTCTAAACACTAACGAGCAGTGTACCCGATCAATGTAGATAGTTTTTAGGTAAGCAAGGGTCGTTCACTAGAAGTGAGATTTCAAATATACTAATTCTAGAGGTATTCGACTCTCCTAAACTAACGTAAAGGGGGGTTCAGCCTGAGAGACTAGCACGGGTTTGGTTTTATTCTAACTAAACTAAGATAAACAAACAATACAAGTATGAAGACGCCAAAGATAGGAAGAACGGGTTAGCTAAGTCTAATCCATTTTATAATTATACATGCTTATGTCTACTTGTTTTAATTCATTCAATTGTTAATCGGCATATCAATTACGAAATTCTGTCACAATTAAGTAACTAGCCCTCGGGGGGGATATGACGAAAGATCATAGTGACTCGTCTAGCATCAATACTAACTTATTGCTTTAAACCATCTAACCTAGTTCGGTATTACACGCTACTAGTCCTATTAGGTTGTAGACACGTTTCGTTTATGCCAAACAATGATTCCTAATAGAGATTCGAGTTAACACGCATATAACTCAACCAAAGCAACCACAATTACAGGTAGTTAAGTCACATCAATTAAAGTTATAAGGATCATAACCTAGTTACATAGACTTCTACTAGTTATAAGCAATAAACGAGTTTTTATCGACAAGCACCCAATCCAATAACAAAGCAAACACATCGACAAAATCATAAAAACTAATAAAACTTCATAAACATGGCTAACACCTAAGGGTGTTAGCCCATAATCTCTGTAACAAAGTACATAAACATAATCATAACGAATAAAGTATGAAACATAATGAATATGATACGCTAACCGAATGATTAAGTAATATAACAATGATTAGAGATGTTCTTCAAGGATGATTAGGTCTTCAATATTGATCTTCTACTGTTTGGAGAGGCTTTGATCGTCTGGGAATGCCCCTAAGGGTTCCCAAAGATGCCCACATTCGTTAATGAGTTCGGTATTTATAGATTCTGAAATCTAGGTCGATACGGCGCATCTATAGAGTTAGATGCGCCGCATCTATAAGTAAACGTAGCCTCCAAGTCTGAAACTGACCCAATACGGCGCATCTGAATAACAGATGCGCCTCATCTCCCAATACGGCGCATCTAAGGACCAGATGCGCCGCATCTCCTTCAGATACAGGTAGATCTCCTTTTTCTCTTTCCGTGGCCGCTTGAATCACCTAAAACGGAGTCCGGATGAAGATTTTATTGCCAAAATACGAAAGCATCTTCAAGTGTCGACTTGTAATATTTACTTCTTCATTAAGCTTCTAATCTCCACTTGATTTCTTGGTAAGGATTGTGTATAGCCGATACGGCGCATCGGATTGGTCCGATGCGGCGTATCTGGAATAGAACAAGTTGGTTCTTCTTCGTTGACCAAAGTTTCATATGCGACGCATGATAAAATCAGATGCGGCGCATGCTTCAAAGTCAGGCAATGGTCTTTAATCTCTTCAATTCAGCAGACTTTTCCAACTTGATTCATTTTGCTCCAATTTTCGTCCGAAATCATTAACCTTCACCTAATGCTTGTTTATAACTGAGAATTACAAAAGTAAACGATTAAGTATCAATTCTCATATAAAGTGATATAAAACAAGTCAATAATATAGGATAAATGATGCTAATAATATGTCGTTATTTGATGTCATCAAATATCCCCCCACTTGAACTTTACTTGTCCTCAAGTAAACCTTAGATTTAAACTTATGAAAATGTATCCTAAATAGGATGTATTTTTACAATTAAGCATTTATTCGTTTTATCATAATTGCACAACCAAACACTTAACGAATTAGAAATAAAATAAAATATTTCGATAAAAGCAAATCTAATCGTTTAACTGTCCAGTCGTGACGAATATTCTATCATAAGCTTGGCAAGTATACACATCTCCCCCACTAAAGCCAAGGAATAACAAGTCTAAAGCGGTAAAAAGGGTTTTGAGGCTTATGGGTTAGATCATCCTTTTTAATCTCTATCGATCTCATATTCCAGAAAAGGCGACAAAATAACAAATACATGATCGAATCCACGACCACGATACTTGCAATTGCTCAAATCCTTAACTCGAATAGGCTAAAGATAGGACCAAGTAATCTTCACCAATAATATTATATCAAAAAGGGCGACAAAATCATAAATACATAGTCGAATCCATGACTACGATACTTAAGATTGCTCAAATCCCTAATCTCAATAAATCAAAGGTTTGGATAAAGAATGATTTAGGGTATGGATAATATTTGGGATATAAATTGGTGTAAAATGAAAAATAAACAAAACAAATAGATTAAAATCCTAAGTGTGGTTAATTACTTTCCCAACCATCCCATGAATAAGACTCATATCATTGAATAACTCACGCTTTAACACTTGAAACACACGCTTTAGGTAGACACGAATTATTCTCAATAAAATCTCAATCAAAGAATAACCTTAGTTGGCGTTCCATAACGGCCAACTCCCATTCAATCCATAAATATAATATATAACAACAAATAGTGGTGATATCTCCCACTTAATACAAAACTTTACATAAGTTGGTTAAAACAAACATCCAACTTTTCATTTTTCTTTTTCTTTTCTCTTTTTTTTTTTTTTTTTTTTTTTTTTTTTTTTTTTTAACATAAACATAAACATAGATGTGTAAAATTTCACAGCTTTTCTATCACTTTCTTTCCGGATAATTTTTCCATACTTTTCATACTTTCAGAAATAACGGTAATAGTGAAAGTAGTAAACACACGAAAAATAAACTCAAAGATATACAATATTTACTTTCACTCCAATTGCATTGTGCAATTTCCCGACCTAACCATAGATAATGAATTACGCACGCGAACACAGTTAATTGTAAGGAAACACACTTTGCCTAAAGTAACTAACCACGGACTTTAATCTACAGGGTAGGCTAAGGTGTAAGGGTGTAACGAAACATTTTAAACATTGGTGTAAGAAATGAAAGGAATGGCTCTGAGGGTTTTTCTAGGGGTATCTTACTCTAAAAATGAGAGTAAACAAAGGGTTTATACGGATGTTAACTAACCAATGTAGTTAGCTAATAACACATAACATATATAGGCTTTTTGGGTGAAATCCTAGAAATTTACCATGTTAGACAAGTCATTCCAATTATAAAAATAATACTTATTATGGTGGTCTCAAATAGTATACAAGCCAAGTTCTAAAGTTTACAAGTCACCGGGACACTCATAGATTTGTGAATTTTGATAAGTTCACAATTTTTTGAAAATAAAATTATGTGTGCAGCTATGCAACTTAGATTAAACAAAAACATGCTAGAAAAATTTTAAATTTAACATATTAAGCATAGATTAAAGCATATTTTTGAAAAATTAAGGACAAGTAACGTTCTAATTCTCCATCCCCCCACTTAAGTTAAACAACGTCCTCGTTGTTTGTATTTGAAATTAAAAACAAGAGATAGAAAGAATTAGAACGGAGAACTCCCCTGAGATTTGCTCGGTATGATCCTCCATTATAAGAATGCGAGCATATGTAATGTGAGAGTCCATCAATATCTTCAATCTTCCAGACCTGGAAAAATATAAAGACCATAGAAAAAGAAACTCGAGAACAACTCATTAATCATCGGTTAGAAAAATAAATAAAACAAAAGAAAAACAAAGAACTGTATTCAGTTCTGGCAGGTCGATACGCCATATCTAATAACCATAGATACGCCGTATTGATGTCAGCAAAACAGTTCAGACTAAAGTATTCCAGATGATTCGATACGCCGTATCCATAGGGGTTGGATACGCCGCATCGAAGGCCTGGGACAGACTCGACAGAAAATTAAATTGACATAAATTAAAATATAAGCATGGGTTGCCTCCCACGAAGCGCTTGTTTTTGTTCGAGTCACGAGCCTGACTGCACTCTAATTTTCGGATTGTCAATCTTAATTATTACCTGAGAGATAAACAAACCAAGAAAACTAGCAGTAACCAGGACTTTTTTTTTTTTTTTTTTTTTTTTTTTTATTTATTTTTTTTTAATAAAATTTAAACATACACAAAAGATAAAAAAAAAGAAAAATATTTTTGGGGTCACGGAAAATCGATACGCCGTATCTAACAGACAATAGATACGCCGTATCGACATAAGTTAATACGCCGTATCCAACAGACAATGGATACGCCGTATTATCTTCCTGCAACATTTTTTTATAAAAATTTAAAAGCAATTTTTTTTTTTTTTTTTTTTTTTTTTTAGCCACAGAACGTCAATGCGTCGCATTCACAGACAAGAATGCGCCGTATTGAAACCAGAAAGATGCGCCGTATTCACAGACAAGAATAGGCCGTATCTCCCTTCTGAGACAGACACACAGAATATAAACAAACTAACAGGTAAACAAAACAAACACAAACATAAAAATACCAATAAAACTAGTAAAAAGATAAATTCACTCCCCGGCAGCGGCGCCAAAAACTTGATGTGTTTTTTAAGGTCTATAAAAATCTACCAAGTTTTAAATTTATATTTTGCCGAACTAACCTATAGACTCTAAACACTAACGAGCAGTGTACCCGATCAATGTAGATAGTTTTTAGGTAAGCAAGGGTCGTTCACTAGAAGTGAGATTTCTAATATACTAATTCTAGAGGTATTCGACTCTCCTAAACTAACGTAAAGGGGGGTTCAGCCTGAGAGACTGGCACGGGTTTGGTTTTATTCTAACTAAACTAAGATAAACAAACAATACAAGTATGAAGACACCAAAGATAGGAAGAACGGGTTAGCCAAGTCTAATCCATTTTATAATTATACATGCTTATGTCTACTTGTTTTAATTCATTCAATTGTTAATCGGCATATCAATTACGAAATTCTGTCACAATTAAGTAACTAGCCCTCGGGGCGGATATGACGAAAGATCATAGTGACTCGTCTAGCATCAATACTAACTTATTGCTTTAAACCATCTAACCTAGTTCGGTATTACACGCTACTAGTCCTATTAGGTTGTAGACACGTTTCGTTTATGCCAAACAATGATTCCTAATAGAGATTCGAGTTAACACGCATATAACTCAACCAAAGCAACCACAATTACAGGTAGTTAAGTCACATCAATTAAAGTTATAAGGATCATAACCTAGTTACATAGACTTCTACTAGTTATAAGCAATAAACGAGTTTTTATCGACAAGCACCCAATCCAATAACAAAGCAAACACATCGACAAAATCATAAAAAATAATAAAACTTCATAAACATGGCTAACACCTAAGGGTGTTAGCCCATAATCTCTGTAACAAAGTACATAAACATAATCATAACGAATAAAGTATGAAACATAATGAATATGATACGCTAACCGAATGATTAAGTAATATAACAATGATTAGAGATGTTCTTCAAGGATGATTAGGTCTTCAATATTGATCTTCTACTGTTTGGAGAGGCTTTGATCGTCTGGGAATGCCCCTAAGGGTTCCCAAAGATGCCCACATTCGTTAATGAGTTCGGTATTTATAGATTCTGAAATCTGGGTCGATACGGCGCATCTATAGAGTTAGATGCGCCGCATCTATAAGTAAACGTAGCCTCCAAGTCTGAAACTGACCCAATACGGCGCATCTGAATAACAGATGCGCCTCATCTCCCAATACGGCGCATCTAAGGACCAGATGCGCCGCATCTCCTTCAGATACAGGTAGATCTCCTTTTTCTCTTTCCGTGGCCGCTTGAATCACCTAAAACGGAGTCCGGATGAAGATTTTATGGCCAAAATACGAAAGCATCTTCAAGTGTCGACTTGTAATATTTACTTCTTCATTAAGCTTCTAATCTCCAATTGATTTCTTGGTAAGGATTGTGTATAGCCGATACGGCGCATCGGATTGGTCCGATGCGGCGTATCTGGAATAGAACAAGTTGGTTCTTCTTCGTTGACCAAAGTTTCATATGCGACGCATGATAAAATCAGATGCGGCGCATGCTTCAAAGTCAGGCAATGGTCTTTAATCTCTTCAATTCAGCAGACTTTTCCAACTTGATTCATTTTGCTCCAATTTTCGTCCGAAATCATTAACCTTCACCTAATGCTTGTTTATAACTGAGAATTACAAAAGTAAACGATTAAGTATCAATTCTCATATAAAGTGATATAAAACAAGTCAATAATATAGGATAAATGATGCTAATAATATGTCTTTATTTGATGTCATCAGATACGCCGTATCTTATTTCGTTAAAATACGATCAGACTTTTATTCAGAAATCAGATACGCCGCTTAGAATTAGAATGCGCCGTATCAATTTTAAACTATCAAAAATCGATTATACTTATTAAAATTAAATGTGTCGTATTACCAGAAGCTAATGCGCCGTATTTTCGTTATGTTTCCAAAATACAAGATTTTTGATTCAGTAGATGCGCCGTATCGATGAAAATCGATGCGTCGTATCTGTTTAATAATTCGAAAACTGTTTTTAATTTAAAATAATAAATACGCCGTATCTGTTAAAACAGATGTGTCGTATGGCGTTATCGTTTAGAAAAATTTCTTATTTAAAACACAATACGCCGTATCTTGGGGAAAGATGCGTCGTACTCGAATTTATTAAACGCGTTGTATTTTATAAAAATTAAACGCAATACGCCGTATCTGTGAAAACAGATGCGCCGTATCGTTTGAATTAGCTCAGTACAACGATAGCAGAATACAGAAAAATAAAAAGAAAGATAAAAAATAAAAAATAAAAACAAACACAAAGAAACACAAATTAAAGAAAATAAAAACACACAAAAACAGAAAATATGCAAATAATACAATGAATGCAATTTATCTAATATATGACAGGGTTAGCGGTTAGAATCTAAAAATTAAAACCTAATTAAAATACTAATCAAATTAACAGATAATAACAATTCACTCCCCGGCAACGGCGCCAAAAACTTGATGTGCGTGTGTTGCTCTAATTCATTAATGTCCACGGTGTGTCGTTGTGGTTTAGCAGTATTCAAGTTTTAAATTTATATTTAGCCGACTTATCAATAAACACACACTTTAACGAGCAGTGTACCCGGTCAGTATGAATATAATGGTAAGTAGAGTGTCGTTCACTAAGAGTGGAACGTATTATCTAGTTATTCTAATCAGTATTTTAATATCTTAAGTTAGCTATACAATCCTAATCTAACGCAAGGGGTTTCAGCTTGAGAGACTGGCACGGTTTGGTTATGATTAAATATAAACTAAACTAATGAGCACGAATCAGCGATAGCATACACGTACACAGATAGATACTTGAGACAATAAGAAGACCTGTCCTGATAATTAAGTAGCTTGTCACTTGTTTTATTGCTAGTTTTATATGAAGTGTATGTAATTAACCCTTTCTCGTTGGCTCTAATCTTATCGGCGAGTAAACCCTTAATGATTACTTATGTCTATCCCACTTATCCTAGAAACGATAGAATAAATAGGCGAGGAAGGGGCATGGCGACCCAAGCAATGCTCAGCTAGACACAGAGGTTATCAATGCACTAATAAAAGTCACCAAAGACATCAACATATAAACTTTAATTAATGGGAAAGCAATTTTAAGGGGTGCCCATGGTTTTCCGTAGTCACATGGAATCGGCCCATCAATCCTGATAAATTAAAGTGTACTAATACAATAAAACAAAACTACTTAATGAATTGAATACATGCAGGACCTTCTTACAGCTCTTGTATCTTCGTTTAGGGTGTGTCTTGTGATGCTAACACGTCTTAATTCGGCCTTAGGATCTTCTGTCTTCGACTTCTGAGTTTAGCTAAATGTCGAACCCCGAAATTCGTCTGACTTTGGGGTATTTATAGTTTCTGTCTGAGGGTTAGATGCGGCGCATAGGATAAGTAGATGCGGCGCATTGACTTAACTTCGCGTGGGGTCCAAGATTAATATATTCAGGAATATTCATACAACACCTTAAGATGCGGCGTAACTCCATTTCTCTATGCGGCGCATGTCCATTGCTGTCTTGGATTGTAGCTTGTGAAATCTTGATAGTGATACGCCGTATGTAAGAAGTAGGATGCGGCGTATCTGGAGCAGAATGATCTTGATCTTGTACATTTCAGTAGACTCTTAACATCTTGCTTGTTTTGCTCCATAATTGGTCCAAAATCACCAAGTTTCACATAATACTTGTTTTTACCTGAGAATTACAAAAGTAAACATTGTAGGATCGAGAACTTCGAGCTTGATTGAGCTTGGTATAAACAAGAACCTCTGCAATACAAGTGTTTATGCGGAAACTAAACAGCAAGTATTATAAAGAAGAAAACTCTAAAAGAACAATGATCCTCTATGGATCAAACTATTGAACTAAGAATCGTTTATTGAATGTTAAAAGATGTTCAAGGCGTACATAAACTCATAGACGGGTTTATCTTTTATACTAACAAGATCACCTAACCCTAACCCGTTCTACAAGAAAACGTGTAAAGAGATTAACAACAATCTCTTCTAAAAATAAATCATAACAAACATTCTAAATATACGGATAACAAATAATACTATCCGCAGCAACAATACTATCGGCAAGAACAAGATAACACTGTCGGCAGCAATGAGCTTTCAGCAGGAACCAAGCTATCGGCAGGAACCAACTTTACACTATCGGCAGCAACAATGAACTCTTATTTCCCAGAGATCCTAACAATCCTCCCCTAATCTTGAGGTTGACTAGGTTAACCTGCAAGATTCCCTTGTGATAAAGCTTTCAACTTCTCAGGCTTGAGGACTGCGACTTAGCAGCAACAATATTGAGTAACCAGCAGCAACATCCATAACTTGCAAGATTTCAACTTCTATAGCATCCAGCAGCAACCTCAATAGTTCAGCAGGAATTAGAAATCTTCTCCAAAACATGTATACTGGTCACCATTACTTCACTTGAACTTGGCTGCTACTATGACAATATGTACATCAAATCACTTAAAGTTTCATTCTATTCTCATCACATCCAGGTGTGTTAACTCCTGTGAGAGGTGAATCATTGAAAATTAATGGAGTTGATGTCTCTTTACCAATAGCCATCACTACTGGAGTAGCCAATGTTTAGGTGTGTGAGACCATGGTACATTGATAACCATCTGATTTATTAGCAAATCAGCAACGATAAACGGATTTGACTTGTCTTTACCTGTAGCCGTTTGCTCAGGACTAGCCAATTCTTTGGTTTCAACTGAACCTTGGTGAATTGAATACCAAATATGGATACCAAATGTCTTTACCACAAACCATACTTTTGTGGACTAGCCAATCCTTTGGATCCCATAAAGGGTTACATCCATGGTGAATTGAGAACCATTTTCAACTCTCAGAACTGAATCATGGGTGAGTTGAAGTACCCTATAGCTTTGAGCAAGCTATTACAGCTATCAACGGATTTGATTATCACACCAGAGCCGTACCCTCATGGTGAGTCAACTCTTTCTTGTCTGCAAGACATGGTGAGTTGAGCACCATTTATTGTGAAGGTGTAAACACCAACACTGTACCTGCAAGGTGTTGCTCAAAACCAACTTATTAGCACACAAAGTATACAATTTTTTTTTTTTTTTTTTTTTTTTTTTTTTTTTTTGAACTAAGAAACACAAACAAAAACACACCAAAAGAAAAAAAAATAAGAAAGAAAGATAGAAACTTTACAACAACAACAAGAATAATCCTCCCCTTAAGCTTTATCCTCCCCTTAATCTGCAATCCTCCCCTTAAGCTGTGTAGCTAGGGATTGACCATCCCAATATGAACCACCAAATACTTAAACCTTGGTCCATCAAAAGCCTTAGTAAGCAAATCAGCCACATTATCATCTGTGTGAATCTTTTCCACCTGAATAAGATGCTTCTCATAAGCATCTCTTATGAAATGGTGTCGAATTTCAATATGCTTTGTCCTTTGATGATAAACAGGATTCTTAACAATACACATAGTACTTTGATTATCAATAAAGATCTTAGTGTTCATGAAGTTGAATCCATAATCCAACAGCTGATTTTGCATCCAAAGAACCTGTCCACAGCAACTAGCAGCAGCAACATATTCTGCCTCAGTAGAAGATGTAGCCACTATAGTCTGCTTCTTGCACTGCCAAGAAACTAACCTTCTACCCAGAAACTGACAACCTCCAGTTGTAGACTTCCTATCAAAGTTAGCCCCAGCATAATCACTGTCACTATAGGCTTCTAACACAAAAGGAGAGTCTTTGGGATACCAAAGTCCCAATTTTGGCTGTCCTTTCAAATACTTAAAGATTCGCTTGACTGCATTAAGGTTAGAAGTCAATGGTGTAACCTGATGTCTAGCACATGCACCAACAGCAAACATGATATCAGGTCGTGAAGCTGTTAAATACATGAGGGAGCCAATCATGGATCGATATAAATGAACATTAACAGCAGCATCAGGTTCATTATTGGACTTAGGCTTTGGAGGTTCAAACGGAGTTACAGCAATCTTCCCATTCTCCATATCAAACTTTTTAAGCATGTCATAAACATACTTCTCCTGAGAAATAAAGATCCCATCTGATGTCTGCTTAACCTGAAGACCCAAGAAGAAAGTCATTTCACCCATAGCACTCATTTCAAATTCACTCTTCATCAATTCTTCAAATTCCCTGCACCAAGCTTCATTAGTGGAGCCAAAGATGATATCATCTACATATACTTGTACCAGAATGATATCTTTGAAGTCCTTTCTGATAAAAAGAGTTTTATCAATAGCCCCTCTTCTGTACCCATGTTTTAGCAAGAAGGCTGATAATCGTGCATACCAAGCCCTTGGTGCTTGATGAAGACCATAAAGTGCTTTAACCACTTTGTAGACCAAATTAGGATTCTGAGGATCTACAAATCCCTGTGGTTGAGTAACATAAACCTCTTCCTCAATCCTTCCATACAAAAATGCACTCTTCACATCCATTTGATAGACAACAAATCCCATAAATGAAGCAAAAGCCAAAAACAGCCGAATGGCTTCAACTCTTGCCACAGGTGCAAACACCTCATCATAATCAATCCCCTCCTCTTGTCTATGACCTTGAGCAACCAGTCTAGCTTTATTTCGAACCACAATTCCCCTAGCATCTCTTTTATTCTTTAGAATCCATTTAGTTCCAATAGCATGTTTGCCAGCAGGCAAAGGTACCAACATCCATACTTTCTGATTCTGGAACTGCTGCATCTCTTCTTGCATAGCCTCAACCCAATCATCATTAGCAAGTGCCTGAGCTATGCTAGTTGGTTCAACTTGAGATAAGAAACAAGCATACAGACAATGTAAGTAATCAGTATGATTGCTCCTTAATTGATCCTGTATATAACTGAGAAAAGCAGATTCTCCAAATTTAGATGGATGCATTTTACTCCTTGTTTGAACAGGGGAATTAAGATCTCCAAGAATCAAAGACTGAGGATGAACTGTATTGATCCTCTTGGTAGCAATGGGATTAACATCAATGGAGGATGCCTGATTAGTAATTGAAGGGTTGAAGTCATCATCATATGAAGAAGAAGTGAAAATGCCAGATCTGGACTGATGATGAGGATCATTAAGCTTATCTCTTGAAGAGACCGAATTTCCAAGATCAGAAGGTATTGGAAATCTTTCAGGGGAGTTATCAATTCCCAACTTGTCAACAGATGGAGAAGACACAGGAACATCAGCAGAAACATTAAAAGGATCGGCAGGAACCGATCCACTATCAGCAGGAACAGCATCAGCAGGAACAGGAATACTACTAGATGTATTGAGTTCCCTTCGAACTTCAGCTTCAGCCTTTCTCAGGATCTCCTCTGTCTCTTTAGAAAATCCAGAACCAAACATCTCAGCAGCTCTTTTGGCATTAAACTCTTGTCTTTGAAGCCTAGCAAGATCTTCTGCAAAACTAGAATCACTTCCAGCCATATCAGAAGAATCTTTGACCTTTGAACCTGAAATGTTGTTAGAGGGAAAAGAAGGAACAACTATAGGTCGTTCATCACTCTCTGCATCAGAATCATCATCTGAGGTACCTGCATTGTTAGTTTGAGAAACATTTGTACCACCAGACAGATTTGATTTGAATCTAGTATACCCTAAGGTGTCAGATAGATAATCCAGATCAAAGTACCACTCTGGACCAGCACCCTGCAAATTAGGTTTATCTTCAAGATATCTTAAGTTGAGAGTCTCTTCTATTCTCTTAGAGGACAGATTATAAACCCTATAGGCTTTACCATGAGCAGAATATCCAACAATAAACCCTTCATCAGCCTTTCCATCAAACTTGCCTAGATAATCACTAGTGTTCAAAATAGTGACCTGACATCCAAAAGGCTTAAGGTAACTAATGTTTGGAACCTTCCCAGACAAAAGTTCATAAGGTGTTTTATTATGAGGACTAGTAATAGATACCCTATTCAACACATAACAAGCAGTGCAAACTGCTTCAGTCCAAAACATAGTGGGCATCTTAGATTCAGCTAACATAGTCCTAGCTGCTTCTATCAAGGTCCTATTTTTTCTTTCTGCAACCCCATTTTGTTGTGGAGTTCTAGCATTACTATAGTCCCTTTTTATCCCCTTAGACCTACAGAGTTCAATAAGATTAAAATTCTTAAACTCTGTGCCATTATCACACCTTATAGACTTAACCTTTTTATTTAGCTGATTTTCTATTAAAGCAATAAAATCCCTAAGTACTGGATAAGTTTCATCTTTAGTACTCAAAAAGAAAGTCCAAGAAAACCTGCTAAAATCATCTGTAATCACCAGGCAATAATTCTTATGGTCAATACTTCTGATAGAAGTAGGACCAAAAAGATCCATATGAAGAAGCTGCAAAGGCTCAGAGATGGTGCTCACAGCAGTTATGGCCTTGTATGAAGCTTTGTGCTGCTTTCCTTTGTTGCAGGCAACACAATTGTGCTCATTAGAGAAGATCTTCAAAGGAAGCCCTTTCACCAGACCATTCTTAGCCAGCTTGTTAATGGTCTTGAAATTTACATGTGCCATTCTTCTGTGCCATTTATTGGATTCATCCACAGAAGCTTTTGCAACCAGACAAGCAAGTGACCCCTCAGGCTGAACATCACTAAGATTGAAGCTATAAAGATTGTAAGTCCTAGGAACTTTAAGTTCAACCTGACTTTCATCAGGCAACTTGAAGTCTTTGGACAAAACAAAGCACTCATTCTCAGTGAATAGAACACTGTTCTTCTTGTCACAGATTTGAGAGACAGAGAACAAATTGAAGTCTTGGAGTTCCTTCACATACAGCACATCTTCAAAGTCTAGCTTGGCAGTCTTGATAGTTCCTTTCCCTGAGATCATTCCATCTCCTCCTCCAAATTTCACAGTACCTCCATTCAAAGGAATAAAATCATGTAACCTTTCCAAATTCCCTGTCATACTCCTGGAACATCCACTGTCAACAATTCCAACATCTTTGCTTCTAAAAGGAAAATCCTGAGATAAAGAATACATATACAACATTAGATACAAGAGAGACTCAAGCCATTGCTGACTTGAGCCTGCCTAGTGGATCAATAAGAATTAAACCCTGGAGATTGATAAGATCCACCATTGATCTTGGATCCCATTTTCATATGTTGGTTATTGACTTTCCAAGACCAACCTGCTGAGGACTTAACAGCAGTGTTCCATCTTGCCCCTCCCTTGTGCATTGTGTCAAAACAAACAGGTCTCAAAGCATTTTGAAAGTAAGTACTAGTAGGTCTGAAAGATCTAATATTATTGTTTTTCCAACCAGCAGGATTGCTCCTGTCGGCAGGAACAGGATAAGCAGCAGGAATAGGCTTATCGGCAGGAATGAACTTTTCAGCAGCAACAGGCTTACCAGCAGAAACTGGTTTGCCATAAGCAACTGAAGTTTTCCTAACTGCTTGAGGAATATAAGGGGGAATATCATTTACATTTTTCCATACAGACCTATTTTTACAAGCATGTAATCCCATCTGTTTTTCATAGTAGTCACAGTCTTTAATAAGATGATCATAACTACGACACACAAAGCAAGATTTCTTTCTAGGGGACTTTTTCTTAACAATAACATTCTTATTGCAAACAAAATTATTCAATCCAACACATGAAGCGAAATTATCCTTAACAGAAACAAAACCACAACCAAAATTGTTTGAAACAAAACCACAACTAGAAACATTATTGTTCTTAAAATTATCAAAAGAAACATCTTCAAATGCAGCTTTCGTTGATTGAGATTCATCAGTAGCAGCTTCTGAGGAGAGGTCTTCTGACTTTATTGATGCTGACTTGTCACTTGATCCACATGTGGCATAGTCATCAGTCTTGATTTCTGAAGATTTGTCACTGTAAGAACAAGAGACAAATTCATTAGAGTCACAATCAAGATTAGGCAATTCATTTGCCTTTTTGCCATAGCACATTTGTGAATCATCAAAGTCAACAAAAGGATCAGCAGGTTTAAATGTTCCAGTTATGGGTGGAGGAACATCATTCATTCCTCCCTCCTTTACATACTTAACAGGTTTTCTATAATCTACAGGTTCCGGATTAAAAACACTATACTCATTGGGGTCATAATACTGATTTGTCCCTATTAGGTTACCGAATCCTAAACCTCTTTTAGTTTTAGTAGACATAGAACTATCAATAAGCATGTTAAGATTTTTGGATGAGTCTTTCCACTTAGCAAATCTAGCCAATGAGTTATCTAGCTTAGACTGAAGATCCTGATTTTGCAATTCTACCTTAGCTTTTTCTCTTTCAGAATGTTTAAACTCATTAGTGGCATTTTTTAAATCTCTTTCCAAAACCTTTACTTTTACTTCATATGCAGACAGTTGTTGTTGATACCAGACCTTTTGTTGTTCTAATGTCTTAACAGCCTTTTTATGAGCCTTAAGTTGAACAAGGTTATCCTTATTTTCACTTTCAATATCATCAAATTCCTGTTTTAATTTAGCATATATAGATTTACAACCAAACGGACAGTTTTGTACCTGAGATGGATGACCCATCATTCCAAACTGACCAGCCACTTGTTTCTTTTCACCATATCCAGCTACCATCCCAAAGACTTTATCTGATCCACTCCCAGCAGCCTTCTCATGATGCTCCCAGTCCACCATCGAATCCAAAGATACCAAAGCCTTGGGGTCGTCTGACTCCAACTCTTGAATTCTGAAAGCAGAATACCGTGCTTTATCATCCACCTTCTTGTCTGGGCATTCCCTGGCAAAATGTCCTGTTAGAGAACATTTATAGCACCTCACCTTCCTTCTGTCAAACCTAGCAGGCTCTTGTCCATCAAAATTGACCCTTCTTCCTGCCTTCTTTTCAAACCTATCCAACTTCAACGATATCATAGCCACCTGCCATCTTAAGTCCATCTCTTCCAAATCCAATTCATCAACCTGCTTAAAATCATCATACACAATCTTCTGCTGTGGTGTACTTTCAGCAACAAAAGAGTGAAGCACATCCACTACAAGATTATCAGATCTGGGCTGAGTTTTTGGTGTAGGAGATGAGTAGGAGATTGATGATGTTGATGGTGTTGGACTGTTTCCATATAATGCTTTGCTAGGACCAGAGTTACTAACAAAAGCAGTGTGGGTTGGAGTATGAGGTGAATAGGTAGAATACCCTTTGATATCAAGTTCAAGGGTTTTCAATTTGTTGTACAGATCATCAAAGCTCATAAAATCCAGTCCTCCTTTGGCCTTGAGGGTTATGGAAACCTGCGACCAGGATGGTGGCAAGGCCCTCAGGAACTTCGTATTACAATCTTCATCGTCCGGCCTAGCTTTCAACTGGTTAAGTTGGCTCAAGATCTTGTGGAATCTGTCATAGCCTTTGTGAATTCCCTCAGCCTCAGAAATCTTAAATTCTTGAAACTCTTGCTTGAGCATAGACTTTCGCATCTTCCTGGATTCATCATTCCCTCCAAATCTGGTCTTTACAGCATGCCAGATCTTTCTAGCATCATCCAAGTGATGAAAATCACTCATATGATCCTCTGGAATAGCTTGAAGTAGAAGAGTTCTTGCCTTTGTTTCCCTTTGAATAGCAAGGTGTTCCTCTGCTGTAACAGGTGGCTCTATATAAATATTGCCATCATCATCCCTTCCAATATTCTTCTTGCTATTTCCCTTAAGAATCACATTCCACAGATTGTAATCAGTGTTTGTGATCCAATACTCCATTCTCATAGCCCAGACTTCATACTCATCTTTCTTCAGATACAGGAATTTAGCATTGTTGGTGGACATAGTGGTGACGATTTGTGTTTGGACTTGAGTGGTTTCTGGTTTGGGTTGTTGATCTTCCGGGTTAATGACATTGGTTTCAGGGTTATCGTCTGCCATTGAGAGAGGGTTAAGAGATATGAGATCGACCTTTTTCTTCTTTATCAGAGATCCTTACCAGGCTCTGATACCACTTGTAGGATCGAGAACTTCGAGCTTGATTGAGCTTGGTATAAACAAGAACCTCTACAATACAAGTGTTTATGCGGAAACTAAACAGCAAGTATTATAAAGAAGAAAACTCTAAAAGAACAATGATCCTCTATGGATCAAACTATTGAACTAAGAATCGTTTATTGAATGTTAAAAGATGTTCAAGGCGTACATAAACTCATAGACGGGTTTATCTTTTATACTAACAAGATCACCTAACCCTAACCCGTTCTACAAGAAAACGTGTAAAGAGATTAACAACAATCTCTTCTAAAAATAAATCATAACAAACATTCTAAATATACGGATAACAAATAATACTATCCGCAGCAACAATACTATCGGCAAGAACAAGATAACACTGTCGGCAGCAATGAGCTTTCAGCAGGAACCAAGCTATCGGCAGGAACCAACTTTACACTATCGGCAGCAACAATGAACTCTTATTTCCCAGAGATCCTAACAAACATGAACGTATCAATTCTCATATATAATATAATAAAACAAGTTAAATAAATAGGATAAATGATGGTAATAAAATGTACTTATTTGAGTTCATCACATCGTGTGGCTCTAGACTCAATAGTGCATTTTGATTTAGTGAGCGGAGGCTGGAGAGAACTGCTACCTTTTCAATATCATCTAACTCGGAGTGAGAGAGACGATAGAAATGTATAGTACTCCGTGACAATTGAAACAAGAATCCTTTGAGGGACCTTGAGTGGCTAGGGAGGGTTGTGCAGCGTATCACTGGGTCCATGATACTTTGTTTTCAATGCCAGCAATCATCTAAGTGATTCTGACAGCATATGAATTGACCCGGTTTCTACCTAAGTTGTAAGGAGGGCTTCTTTCTTTTCACCCTTTATCTTTACAATTCTTTTTCATTCTTCAACCCCTTCAGTGCTTACCGAGACTTCATTACTAGAACCTTGTTGGGTTTGTTCCAGTACTAGCTCCATCTCAGTCGGCACTTTTCCCTTATCCACTTTTCTCCTTTTTTCATCATACCTAAGGACTTCTACACTAACTAGTGATTGTCCCTGGGTAGATCCCTCCGGCTCTAACGGGATCGTGGGAACTTGAGCCTAACCTAACCATCCTTATAACTCCATACATTCATTAAAATGGTCGGTCTTTGGTGTACTTCCACGATAGCCATAAACCAAATCTTTGAAAAATCTCTCAAAGTGTTCATGATTCTGAAACACATTTTTGCAAACACTTGAGAGTTTTATATTTTTCAAATGCTCCCCCTCAACATGTGCTCGATTGATTGTTTTATAAATTTGCACATGTTAGGTAGAGCTCGCACTTTTTGAATTGATCAACTTTCAGTGAACATGACCGATTCGAGACACGCTTACATCACTGGTTAGACCAGCTTGAAATTATTACCCGTCCTGTTCAAGTTCACAGAAAGTTTCTCGAAACGGTACAATCTACTCAGACACATGCTTTTCGAGACACGCTTACATCACTGGTTAGACCAGCTTGAAATTATTACCCGGCCAGGATATATCCTTTTGATCAATGACAGTATAGGTTTCGTCAATTCATTGGTTACGTCTGAGTCACGATCTCATGCGGTGCCAAATCCTTTGCTCCCCCTTAATTGATGCATGGGAGAGCATACTACCACATCCAAAATATTTTGCTCCCCCTCAATATGTGCATTGTTATACAAAATAGTTTAGCACATATGGGAGAGCTTACATATATGTCCAAAACATCACATTTTATCAGATTTCATATTTAAATCACATTCTCTCCCCCGATCAAAAATTTCAAACCCTTTGAGATTTGTGATCCCAATTGATTTAAATGAGTTAGAAAATTCTGGGAGAAAATGTGTCCGATTAAATGTTTTCTGATAATTGAGCAAAGAAGACTTCTCTTCTTAGATACGAAATGACGCACTGAAACGTACATCAGATCGAAGAAACATGGATATAAAGTAATCCATGCCCAGGTGAACATCACCCAGTTGGAGGAACAGCTGTCTTTTTGGCGACAAGCTTTCCCCAATGTATAGCGCGGGTTGCTATCTGAAGTAATAGCAAGCCACTAAGACATGTTTTAACTGATTAGTATAACTTCTGCTCGAGCTTCATTTAAAGATTCGTGTCATTATTGAATGACATTTCTAGATCCGTAAATGTTATCGATAAACAGAAGACATGCCTAGGTAGGACTATTTTTGGTATTTTCCGATTTTTTCGATTTTTATGGTTTTTATAGGTTTTATATTTTTGTATTTTCTTTTTGTTTTAAGATATATACAACTATGTACAAGGATATAAGAAGACAATCCTTTACTCCTCCTTTTCTTCCTGAAGACACTTGAGGGTTTCAGGTGTCATGCTCTTCATACCAAGGCGTGGGAGAATAAACTGAAACCTTTCTCTTGGGAGAGCCTTGGTGAAGATGACAGCTAACTGAAACTCTGTCCTTACGAAATATAGTTCCACAGTTCCCTTATCCACTTGTTCCCTGATGAAGTGATGCCTGATGTCGATGTGTTTAGACCTGGAGTGCTGGACATTGTTACAACAAAGAGCGATGGCACTTTTGTTGTCACAATACAGGGGAATCTTGTTGTATGAGAATCCATAGTCTGAAAGTTGCGATCGCATCTAAAGGATTTGAGCACAGCAAGCAGATATAGCAATATACTCCGCTTCAGTAGACGATATGGAAGTACTCATCTGCTTCTTTGAAGACCAACTAACTAACTTCTCCCCTAGAAACTGAGCTCCTCTTGAAGTACTCCTACGAGTGTCTTGACATCCCGCATGATCAGCATCAGCATAAGTCGTTAACTCCATTGCTGTGTCCTTAGGATACCAGAGACCCATATGAACTGTGCCTTGAAGATATCAGAAGATCCTTTTTACCGCTTCAACATGCTTTTTGGTTGGCTTGGATTGATACCGAGCACACATACACACAGCAAACAGAAGATCTGGTCTACTAGCAGTGATGTACATCAAAGATCCAATCATGCTTCGATACTTTGTTTTATCCACTGGAATCCCTGAAGGATCTTCATCCAGCTTTGTTATATCAACCATGGGAGTATCAACAGGCTCACTTGAATCGAATCTAAACTTTTTCAAGATCTCATTTGCATATTTGGATTGATTAATGAATATGCCTTCGGGACTTTGAGAAACTTATAATCCTAAGAAGAATGAAATTTGTCCCATCATGGACATTTGGAACTTGGAATTCATCTCCATTGAAAATCTATCACATTCACTAGGATCTGTTGAAGCAAAGATGATATCATCTACATAGATCTGAACAAGTAGTAGATGTTTTCTTGTCTTCCTGGTGAATAGTGTGGGATCAACAACACCTTTGGAGAACCCGTTCACTAGAAGGAACTTGGACAATGTATCGTACCATGCCCTTGGTGCCTGCTTCAACCCATAAAGAGCCTTCTTCAAGCGGTAAACATGAGTAGGATGTTCAGCATCCACGAATCCTTCGGGTTGGCTCACATAAACTTCTTCCTTTAAGTCTCCATTCAAGAAGGCCGTTTTGACATCCATCTGGTAGACTATCATATTCCGACTAGCAACATTTGCAAGGAAGATTCTTATGGCTTTGATGCGTGCGATGTGTCGTTGCGGTTTAGCAGTTTTAATGCCTACTCAAGTTTTAAATTTATATTTAGCCGACTTATCAATAACACACACACTTAACGAGCAGTGTACCCGGTCAGTATGAATATAATGGTAAGTAGAGTGTCGATCACTAAGAGTGGAACGTATTATCTAGTTATTCTAATCAGTATTTTAATATATTAAGTTAGCTATACAATCTAATCTAACGCAAGGGGTTTCAGCCTGAGAGACTGGCACGATTTGGTTGCAATTAAATAATAAACTAAACCAATAGGCACGAATCAGCAAGTAGCACACACGTACACAGATAAATACTTGAGACAATAAGAGGGCTGTCCTTATGATAAGTAGTTTGTCACTTGTTTTATTGCTAGTGTTATATGAAGTGTATAGTTCGATGCAACGCACCGAGATTAAGTCCTTTCTCGTTGGTTCTAATCTTATCGGCGAGTAAACCCTTAATGATTACTTATGACTATCCCGTTTATCTTTCTCCTACTTTTCTACAGACCATAGAATACATAGGCATCTAATAAACAGGCGAGGGCAGAGGCATGGAGACCCGATCAACGCTCAGCTAGACACAGAGGTTATCAATGCACTAATAAAAGTCACCAATGACATCAACATATAAACTTTAATTAATGAGAAAGTAGTTTTAAGGGAGTGCAACCTTTCCGTTGTCACGTTACACAAGCCACCAATCTTGATGAATTAAAGTTTACTAACACAATAAAACAAAACTACTTAATGAATTAAACATATGCAGCACCTTCTTACAGCTCTTGTATCTTTGATTTGGGTGTGTCTTGTGCTGCTACCTTGACTGAATTCGTCCTAGGTTTCTGGTCTTCGGTCTTCGGTTATAATATATCTCCTTCCTAAAAGCTTCGGAATTCATCTGGTCTTGGGGTATTTATAGTTTCTGTCTGAGGGTGAGATGCGGCGCATCTTGTAAGTAGATGCGGCGCATGTACTTAACTTCGCGTGGGGTCCAAGATTATAATATTCAGGAATATTCGTACACCGCCAGTAGATGCGGCGTATCTTCATCTTTGGATGCGGCGCATGTCCTCTTGTATCTTGGATCGTATCTGGTGAGATCTTGATAGTGATGCGGCGCATGTGATAAGTAAGATGCGGCGCATCTGGAGCAGATTAGTCTTGATCTTGTCCATTTCAGTAGACTCTTCACTTTATGCATGTTTTGCTCCATAATTAGTCCAAAATTGCCAAGTTTCACCAAATGCTTGTTTTCAACTGAGAATTACAAAAGTAAATGATTAAGTATCAATCCTCATACATAATATAGTAAAACAAGTCAAATTAATAGGATAAATGATAGTAATAAAATGTACTTATTTGAGTTCATCAAATATCCCCCCACTTGAACTTTACTTGTCCCCAAGTAAACCTTAGATTAAAACTTATGAAAATGTATCCTAAAAGATGTTAGGATTTATTTTTATATTTAAGCATGTATTCGTTTTATCATAATCACACAACTAAACACTTAACGAATTAGAAGTAAAATAAAATAATCTGATAAAAGCAAATCTAATCGTTTAACTGTCCAGTCGTGACGAATATTCTATCATAAGCTTGGCAAGTATACACATCTCCACCACTAAAGCCAAGGAATAACAAGTCTAAAGCGGTAAAAAGGGTTTTTAGGCTTAAGGGTTAATTATTCTTATTCACTATCGATCTCAAATTCCAGAAAAGGCGACAAAATCACAAATCCATGATCGAATCCACGAACACGATACTTGCAATTGCTCAAATCCTTAACTCGAATAGGCTAAAGATAGGTCCAAACTTCACCAATAATAATATATCAAAAAGGGCGACAAAATCATAAATACATAGCCGAATCCACGACTACGATACTTAAGATTGCTCAAGTCCCTAATCTCAATAAATCAAAGGTTTGGTCGGATAAAGAATATTAAAGGGCATGGATAATTTTTTGGGATATAAATTGGTGTAAAATAAAAAATAAACAAAACAAATAAATTAAAATCCTAAGTGTGGTTAATCACTATCCCAACCATCCCATGAATAAGACTCATATCATTGAATAACTCACGCTTTAACACTTGAAACACACGCTTTAGGTAGACACGAATTATACTCAACAAGATCTTAATCAAAGAATAAACCTTAGTTGACATTCCCATAACTGCCAACTCCCATTTCAATCCATAAATATATAACAACTAGTGGTGATATCGACCACTTACATAACTTTACATCGTTGGTTAAATCAAACATCCAACTCTTTCTTTTTCTTTTCTCATTTTTTCTTTTTTTTTTTTTTTTTTTTTTTTTTTTTTTTTTTTTTTTTTTTTTTTAACATAACATAGATGTGTAAAATTTTACCACATCACTATAATGATAATTCTGGATAATTTTTCCATACATTTCATACTTCAGAAATAACGGTAATAGTGAAAGTAGTAAACACACGAAAAATAAACTCAAAAATATACAATATTTACTTTCACTCCAATTGCATTGTGCAATTTCCCGACCTAACCATAGATAATGAATTACGCACGCGAACACAGGTAATGTAAGGAAACACACTTTGCCTATAGCAATTAACCAACCACGGATTTTAATCTACAGGGTAGGCTAAGGTTTAAGGTGTAACGAAACATTTTAAACAAAGGTGTAAGAAACGAAAGGAATGGCTCTGAGTGTTTTTCTAGGGGTATCTTACTCTAAAAATGAGAGTAACAAAGGGTTTATACGGGGGTTAACTAACCAGTGTAGTTAGCTAATATCACATAACATATAAGGCTTTTTGGTTGTAATCCTAGAAATTTACCAATTTAGACAAGTCATTCCAATTATATAAATAATACTTATTATGGTGGTCTCGAATAGTATACAAGCCAAGTTCTAAAGTTTACAAGTCACCGGCACACTCATAGATTTGTGAATTTTGAAAAATCACAATTTTCGAAAATAAGGTCATGTGTGCAGCTATGCAACTTAGACTTTAAACAAAAACATGCTAAAAAATTTTAAATTTTTATATATTAAGCATATTTTAAGCATATTTTGAAAAGTTTAAGGACAAGTAAATGTTAAGTGTTCTAATTCTCCAATCCCCCCACTTAAGTTAAACAACGTCCTCGTTGTTTGTATAAAAGGTTAAAAAACTGGAAAATAAAAGAATTAGAACAGAAAAACTCCCCTGAGATTTGCTCGGTATGATCCTCCATTAGTATTAGAGCAAAAATCGTCTTCCTTGTGGATTAGAACGTTTAAGCTTCATAATCATGTATCCACAAGAAATGCAGGAATCTACAGTACCACCAAGGCTTCAAAACACACCTAAGGTAAGAAAGGTTCAACTTGCATAACACATTAGTAGTTAGGTAAAAATAAAACATAGAAATAAAAAATGAAAATCATCAGGTCAGTCGATGCGCCGTATCTTATGGAAGAAGATACGCCGTATCAAGCCTGGAATAAATACGGATCAGAATAGAAGATGCGCCGCATCCTTAACCAGGGATGCGCCGCATTAAAATAAACTGATAAAAAGTTTTAAATTCGAAAAAATAAAAAAAATGCAGAAAAATAAAGATATGACCATTGCAGGAGATGCGTCGCATCTCAGAATTGAGATGCGCCGTATCCTCAGCGGCCTGACTGACTCGACACAAAAACAGAATAATAAAAAGATAAATCCGGGTTGTCTCCCGGTAAGCACTTGTCTTTATTCCAGAGTCTTCAAGTTAGACTCACGTTCAGCTCTTTAATATCGATCATTGAAGGAGTCGGAAACATCGCGCTCCTTCATTCCCAATTCAGTAATATTGAACATTCCTTGCTCGTCCTTGATTTCCACGCCGTTCTTCTTTAATATCTGTATAAACAAAGTCCTGTCCCTTACGGGCAGAGATGACAAAATGATAGACGGGAAATTCTTATTATCATATAAGCATAAATAAGCAAGGTGGGGTGGTAGTTCAATAAACACATCATTATTCAAATTTGTTTTCTCAACTATTCTCCTACGTTTGTTAATTACTACACAATCATACCACTCATCATCAGAATCATTGACAACATTGCGTCTAAGTTCGGTAGGTACATTAAGGTCAATAAATTCTTCAAAGTTCTCATGATTAGGATTAGCTGAGTTGTTTTGAATCAATGTTTCCCCCATAAGTCTGGCTTCAAGATCTAGGTCCATACGCTCTCTTAATCCTAGCATGTAGACACCTTTAATTATGCTTTTAATAGGATCTTGGCACTTATAGACCAGTTTATTATTCCCTACCCTTAATGAGATTTTTCTTTTAAACACATCAATGTTAGCATGGGCAGTAGACAAGAAAGGTCGACCAAGGATTAAAGGAATTTTAACATCCTCGGGCATATCTAAAATAATAAAGTCTACAGGGAAAATAAACTCCTCAATCTTAACTAGCACATTATTAGCAATCCCTTCAGGTCGTTTTACCGTTTTATCAGCCAATTCAATAAGTAACTTAGTCGGTGCTAATTTACCTAGTCCTAGGGTAGTGAATGTCTTAAGAGGCATAACACTAACACTTGCTCCTAAGTCAGCTAACACATTATTGAAAGATATATTTTTAATTGAACAAGGTAGAGTAAAACTTCCTGGGTCTTTTTCTTTATGAGGCAAGGCATTTAAATCGGTTGCAGAGCTCCCTTCTTTCATTGTAGCCTTGATCTCTTCTTCAATCTTTGTCTTTTCTTTGAGTAGTCTCCTTAAACTGATTGAAGAATTAAAGAAAAATTCGGGTCTTGCACCATCATTACCATTCATCGATCTTCTAGGCAAGTAAGGAGTGACTTCTTCAGTGGTGCTTATGGTCTTGACATGATCTCTTGGGTTGGTTTCGGTTGAGCTAGGTAAACTTCCATATCCCCTTTCTTGAAGAACTTTGCTCATTTGACCAATTTGTTGTTCTAATGCTTTGATCGAAGCTCCTTGATTTCTTGTAGTAGTGTCCGTTGAAGTTCGGATTTCTTTGATCATAGCAGTATTCTCTTCATGTCTTTTAGCAGCATCGGCCATAATTTGCTTTAGAGTGTCATCTAAAGTCTGCCTCCTCTCTTGATAAGCGGGATTAAAGTTGTTCTTTTGATAGAATCCCGGGGTAGTTTCCCTAAATCTTCCCGAAGGTCGGAATGGTTGTCCAAATTGGGTGTAGTATGCTTCTTCAAACGTCTCACTTTCATTCTTATTCGGGCAATCTTTAGTGTAGTGAGGTCCTTCGCACTTTTCACATCCAACTTGGGCAGCATACACTCTTGCATCACGCTTCTTCATCTCTCTACTAATCTTATCCAATTGAGCCTGAATAGCAGCAATCCCGTCAAAATTAGTGCTGCTCTTTGATCTAGTAGAGGTCCCATCGTGCCATTTTTGAGAATGATCAGCAGCTTCTTGGATCGCTTTCCTAGCATTGGCTGCACTCATTTGAGGCACAGCTCCCTTAGCGTCCAAGATTTGTCTAGTAGGCACGTCCAATCCTTGATAAAACAATATTATCTCCTGCATAGCGGTTAGATAGTGTTGAGGACATTTTACCAGTAAGTCTTTAAATCGTTCCCAAGCTTGATAAAGAGTTTCATCAGGCTCTTGCTTGAAACTGTTGATAGCCTCCATCTTTTTAGTAGTCTTAGCAGGTGGACAATATCTCTTCAGGAATTTGCTCTTCAAATCTTCCCATGTAGTGATTGAACTTGCAGGTTCATTCCTTAGCCACTTGTTAGCAGCTCCTTTTAGTGAGAGTGGAAAGATTCTTAGCATGATTTGATCGTCAGTCACTCCTTCTGAAGTAAACAAATCCGCAATCTCGAGGACCTTTTCAACATGCTCATTAGCATCCTCATGTTCCGATCCACTGAAAGCATTCTCTCTTAGTTCCTTGAGAAACTGACCCTTCAATTCAAACTTTGACTTATCATCAAACTTTGGTCTAGCAACTCCTGAAGTGTGATCAGCACGGGTTTTGTTCATGTATTCCTCCATAGTAGTGTTTTTGCCCATTGTTTCTGTTTCTTCTTCCTCTTCCTCTTCAGAAAAATAATCAAGCTCGAGTGAACTTGAAAGATCAAAGCTTCTTGTGTTGAAAAGCCTTTTAAGCGAATGTAGGGCTCGTTCAGGATCTTCGAAAGGTCGAATCAAGTTCTTCGTAGAACTCCTGGTCATGCACTTCCTGAAATCAACACAAAACTATCAGTAGGGTATGCTCGAGAAAGTAATATATCAGAAAATTAACAACGAAAACGGAATACGAAAAATTTAAGTTACTGATATGTGCAGACGATGCGCCGTATCCAAAAAGTTGGATACGCCGTATCTTATAGTCGTTAAAATTAAATCAGACTTTATTCAGAAAAGAGATACGCCGCTTTTAAATTAGAATGCGCCGTATCTGTTTTAATTATCAAAAATCGATATACTTATTAAAATTAAATGCGCCGTATTAACAAAAGTTAATGCGCCGTATTTTCGTTACGTTTCAAAATATAAGATTTTTGATTCAGAAGATGCGCCGTATCGATTAAAATCGATACGCCGTATCTGTTTAATAATTCGCAAACTGTTTTTAATTAAAATAATAGATACGCCGTATCTGCTAAAGCAGATGCGTCGTATCGCGTTAACGTTTAGAAAATTTTTTTTATTAAAAACAGATACGCCGTATCTTGGGGAAAAGATGCGTCGTATCACTTTATCGCTTAGAAAAAATTTTCTTATTAAAAACAGATACGCCGTATCTTGGGGAAAAGATGCGTCGTATCGAATTAATTAAACGCGTTGTATTTTATAAAAAATTGAACACAATACGCCGTATCTGAGAAATCAGATGCGCCGTATCGTTCGATTTAGCTCAGTACAACGATAGCAGAACACACAAAAAATATGAAAAATAAAAACAAATAAAAACACACGAAAATAAACACAAACAAAAGCAAACAAATAATACACAAAAACAGAAAATATGCAAAATATTACAATGAATGCAAATTAATCTAATACACAACAAAATTAGCGGTTAGTTAAAAATTAAAAACCTAATTAAAATACTAATCAAATTAACAGATAATAACAATTCACTCCCCGGCAGCGGCGCCAAAAACTTGATGCGTGCGATGTGTCGTTGCGGTTTAGCAGTTTTAATGCCTACTCAAGTTTTAAATTTATATTTAGCCGACTTATCAATAACACACACACTTAACGAGCAGTGTACCCGGTCAGTATGAATATAATGGTAAGTAGAGTGTCGATCACTAAGAGTGGAACGTATTATCTAGTTATTCTAATCAGTATTTTAATATATTAAGTTAGCTATACAATCTAATCTAACGCAAGGGGTTTCAGCCTGAGAGACTGGCACGATTTGGTTGCAATTAAATAATAAACTAAACCAATAGGCACGAATCAGCAAGTAGCACACACGTACACAGATAAATACTTGAGACAATAAGAGGGCTGTCCTTATGATAAGTAGTTTGTCACTTGTTTTATTGCTAGTGTTATATGAAGTGTATAGTTCGATGCAACGCACCGAGATTAAGTCCTTTCTCGTTGGTTCTAATCTTATCGGCGAGTAAACCCTTAATGATTACTTATGACTATCCCGTTTATCTTTCTCCTACTTTTCTACAGACCATAGAATACATAGGCATCTAATAAACAGGCGAGGGCAGAGGCATGGCGACCCGATCAACGCTCAGCTAGACACAGAGGTTATCAATGCACTAATAAAAGTCACCAATGACATCAACATATAAACTTTAATTAATGAGAAAGTAGTTTTAAGAGAGTGCAACCTTTCCGTTGTCACGTTACACAAGCCACCAATCTTGATGAATTAAAGTTTACTAACACAATAAAACAAAACTACTTAATGAATTAAACATATGCAGCACCTTCTTACAGCTCTTGTATCTTTGATTTGGGTATGTCTTGTGCTGCTACCTTGACTGAATTCGTCCTAGGTTTCTGGTCTTCGGTCTTCGGTTATAATATATCTCCTTCCTAAAAGCTTCGGAATTCGTCTGGTCTTGGGGTATTTATAGTTTCTGTCTGAGGGTGAGATGCGGCGCATCTTGTAAGTAGATGCGGCGCGTGTACTTAACTTCGCGTGGGGTCCAAGATTATAATATTCAGGAATATTCGTACACCGCCAGTAGATGCGGCGTATCTTCATCTTTGGATGCGGCGCATGTCCTCTTGTATCTTGGATCGTATCTGGTGAGATCTTGATAGTGATGCGGCGCATGTGATAAGTAAGATGCGGCGCATCTGGAGCAGATTAGTCTTGATCTTGTCCATTTCAGTAGACTCTTCACTTTCTGCATGTTTTGCTCCATAATTAGTCCAAAATCGCCAAGTTTCACCAAATGCTTGTTTTCAACTGAGAATTACAAAAGTAAATGATTAAGTATCAATCCTCATACATAATATAGTAAAACAAGTCAAATTAATAGGATAAATGATAGTAATAAAATGTACTTATTTGAGTTCATCAGGCTTCAATTCTAGCAACCGGAGCAAACGATTCTTCAAAATCAATGCCCTCTTCTTGTCTGAACCCTTTTGCAACTAGCCGTGCCTTGTTCTTTAACACATCACCATGCTCATCAAGTTTCACTTTGAAGATCCACTTTAAAGCAATGATCATTGCAAGCTCTGGAGGAGGCACTAATTCCCATACTTCAAGTTGATCAAATTCATGAATTTCATCCTGCATAGCCTGGAACCAGCAATCTTTAGTCATTGCTTCTTTGGCATCTTTTGGTTTCTACTTTGGACAGTACGGAATTGAAGAAGCACCATAGTGCATCAGTGGCTAGTTGATTACGTGTGGATACTGGACGTGAGGGATTGCCTATGATGTTGTCGATTGGATGATCGCTGGTCCATTTTCTGAGATGGTCGTGAGGTTGAGGGTTTTGAACTGATGTAGCAATGTTGTGTTCTTCAAGAGAGGATGTGTGATGAATGTTCAGGAGCAAATATGTTTTCAAAAGGAACCTCATCAACAGGAGCAAAAGGATTAACTTCCAAAGAATGGTTATCTGCAGATTCTTGTAGCACTGGAGAGGATTGAGTGTTTGATGATAAAGGCGATTGACTGGCAGCTGGAGCATTGAGACTGACCGATACTGAAGCTGTTGGGCCTTCTGTGCCTTGCGGAGCTTGAGCCTCAGCCATAGGAAGTACAGCTGGTGCACTTGGGATGGTTCCATTCGTTGGCTCAAAGTATTCATCAAACATAGGATCAAATAACTTCTTCAACTCCTCACATGTAGGTGGTACATAAGAATCCACAGGCGTGGAATTTTGTACAAGTCCTGAACTAATGGGTCCAGGTGTCAAAAGTTTAAGATCTGGTCCAGAACTAATTTGTCCTGAAGCAGGTTGCTCACTCAGCTCGTCGAACGTGACATGAATGGTTTCCGTGATTTTACGGGTTCTCTTATTATAGATTCTATACCCTTTACTGTCTGGTGTGTATCCAACAAAAATACCTACGTCTGCTTTAGCTCTTAACTTTCCCAAGTCATGACTATCATTAGTCGGATAGCAAAGTGCGCCAAACACACGGAGAAAGGAAAGATCTGGTTTCTTGTTATGAATTAACTCGAAGGGAGTCTTTTCATGAACAGGATGAATTAGAGATCAGTTTTGGGTGTAACATGTTGTTGCCATAGCCTCTGCCCAGAGAAACATCGGTGCCTTTGAAAATATAAGCATGGTTCTTGCAGCTTCCACCAGAGTACGGTTCCTTCGTTCAACAACTCCGTTCTGTTGAGGAGTGCGAGGGATACTTTTCTGATGCGTGATGCCAATACTTTCATAGAAATTACGAAGTTGTTGGTTAACAAACTCAGTACCATTATCAGTGCAGATGATTCTGACAGTTTTATCGAGCCTTACTTGCAGCTGTTTTATCAGTTTGATGAAAACCTTTGGATTTTCGTCCTTGGTTCTCAGAAACTTTACCCGTGTGAACCGAGAATAATCATCTACTATCACCAGAACATATTTCTTCTCATTTTTGGTTTGTATTCTCATTGGACCGCACAAGTCCATGTGGAGGGTATGAAGAACTTCCAGGTTGGTGTTAATGGTTTTAGGCTTGTGGGTTTGTTTCTTGCTTTTGCCCAGTTGACATGCAGAGCAAAGATGATCTTTCTCATATTTTAGTCTAGGCATCCCTCTAACAAGATCTTTACGGGAAAGATTATTTATGGTACCGAAGTTCAAGTGGTTCAAACGCCGATGCCACAGCCATGATTTTGTTTTAGAGGCTTTTGAAAGCAAGCATATGGGAGAGGATTTCAACATTTCTTCAATCGATATGGTGTATAGATTGGTGCCCCGACTGCCCTTGAGGAGATCTATACCATCCAATTCTCTGACGAAACATGTATGTTTTCTGAAAGCCACTTCCATATCTGAATCACAAAATTGACCCACAGAAAATAGATTGTGCCCTAATCCTTCCACGTAATATACCCTTGAGATTACACTGTCACCGAACACATAATCTCCATAACCCATAATCGCACCAAAGTGGTCGTTCCCGAATCTAACTGTCCCGATAAACTTTTTCACAAAGTTCTTGAGCCGTGAGCGATCCCCAGTCATATGTTTAGAGCAGCCTAAGTCCAAATACCAAAGGACGATTTGTACGACCTGCATTTGAAGACAGAAAACGATGGATAACTGAAATATGTGGATCCCCACGTGCAGTTGGGGTCCGTTTGGTTAGCACACACAAATTCAGGAGCAACAGAAGTATCAATCACTGAGGTTACTATAGTGGAATCTACCCTAGGTTCAGCAGATGACTTATGATGAAGGCATTGTGTTCCTAAGGGCAAAATTCGACATGTTGGTCTCCATTCCTTAACTTTTACATTCTTATGTTTATTCACCTTAGGTAATGTATGTTTATTTCCTAAAGCAAATTTCTTACCAGTGGGTCTCCATTGATACCCAACATTTGCAAAAGTTTTTCCTGTTGCCTTCCAAACTTTCTTACTTCTTTCAGTCTTTCTAACATAATTAACATGGGGTGGTGCATGAGACATCAGAAATGACACAACACATACATCATGATTAGCAGAAATTAAGCATTTGTCACATGTTTTATAGACCGCATTAGAATTCGAATTAATTACAGTACTTTTAATACTAGAATCAACACGATTCAATCTAGTCTTTGCAAACTTATTGTTCCTAGGTTAGGCTTCTACACTCTTCCTGTGATCACTCTTAGCTGGCGTAGTCCTATCATTCCTTGTATTGCCTTTAGGCTTTGACCCGCTAGCTTGGGTGTCACTTTTCACTCCTGTAGAAGTAACGATGGGAACATTAGTTTGTTTCACTAACACATGTTTTCCTGATTTTGATGTGCTGGGTTCTGATGTTGTACATGGTGAATCAAAGACTACATGTTTGTTCTTAACAGTGGATGATGATGCAACAGATCTATCTCTATGGCTGTTAAACTTAGGGACTGAGCCTATGGCATATTCTAAGTTTTCCTGAATCCTTTTCATGAATTTACAGGCATAAACAACTGCCCTATTAAGTGGCTTTTTAGTTCTATCCTCTTCAACTACCTCACGAAGTGTGTCAAGGCCCTCTCTAAGATGATCGAGATATGTTTGTTGGGCAAAGCTATTATTTCTAAGGTTAAATGGAATACGCACAACATCAACATCATACTTTTTACTAGCAGTAGCCTTTGGTGCATCACAATTACAAGTGGTACATGGCATTTTACCTTTCACCTGAGCCTTAAGATTCTCAATTTCATTTGTCAAAGAGGTTATTTGATCATTGTGATTGCTTCTTGTAACCTTAATAGAATCATATAACTCTTTGAAATGTTGTTTGACCTTAGAATTTTCTTCTCGATAACACTCATTTTCATGATGTAACTTATTTATGGTGTTTTGATATTGAAAATTCTGAGAATCTGAAGACGAAGGTTTATTGGTGCCATACACATCACACTTGTTGGATTTCAATTGGGCAATTTGGGCCCTCAGCAGTCGAATCGTGTTCGTGTGAGCTTGAATTTTCTCATCTCGCTTGCTTAATTCGAAATAAGTATCAAATTCAGGAGCATCCAAGGATGTCTTGTCATTTGATATTTTGTGTTTTTCATTTAAATGTTGATGTTTCATTTGCAAATTTAGATAATCAACTTCTAGTTTTCAAAAACGTTTAACCATATTATCATGGTCATCATTTTGAATTTTTTCAAGCAATTTTAAATTCTCCCCCTCAAGCTCAACAACATGATTCTGGGTGACATTTAATGCAATAGCATCCTCATGAAATTGACAAGCAGACAATGCAGAATCAGTAGCAGTGTAAAATACATCTTGTGCAAAACATTTAGCAATCAAGTTGTCATTAGAGATGAGTATGTTTTTTCTTTCAATCTCACGACTCTTAAGTTCTATTGCATATTCATTCACCTCATTTTCCATGTCTTTAAACACTACTTTCATTTCTTTTATTTCTATTTTGAGGGCAGTTTGCAACCCTTCAAAATGTTCTTTAAGTAGTTTAAAGAATGGCATGACCTCAGTTAAGTAACACCTTTTTGCATGTTCAAAACACCTTTCCCCCTCAGTAATTCCGGTTGGTGTGATTCTCTTCTTACATGTTTTATCGAAATCAGCAAACAGTAGCCAAAGCACATATAAGCTAATTAAGGTTTTGCATTCAGTGGGAAGAGACAAAGGCACAAAATTCCTAGGTGTATTGGGAGGATACACCGTTATGGACGCAACTTTTCTAATGAGAGGGGTGTTGGCCTTAAGTTTTTCTTCCTTAAGTTTTTCATTATCATGTTTCCAGAATATCTGTTCAGGTGTTAACTTCTTTTGAGGAGCAAACACAGTCAAACGATTTTCCTCACTATAGTCATAGGGCTTGACTATTATTCGTCTGGCTATGCACTCGGGATCCCTCATTCTCTCACCCATTTTTTCCCTTGTTCTATCACTTATCTCATCCTCTTCTTTTGTGTAGATATGCTCAGGCGGGTCATGAATAGGCATAAGCATCACATTACCATCATATAGGGCAGGTTGATCTACCTTCATGTCCCTAAGGATGGTTGACTTGGGTTCACCTATCATGATCTTACTATGCTTATCACTCAACTTTCTGTGCTTGTGAATCATTTGAGCAGTTTGTATGGTTTGATCTTGTGTGTACAACTTATCTTCAAGCTTATTTTTTAACGTCTTGAGTCTAGAGAAATCATTTAAAAATGTTGTTTCTTTTTCTTTGAATTCTAGCTTAAGTGTAGTTATACAATTTTGTACTTCCTGTTTCTGTTTGACAGACTGTTCTAGCTGATTTTTCAAAGAATTCAACTCTTGTTTTAATGTTTCTTCTCTTACTCTAGACTCTTTAATAAGTGTACTCATTTGACCTTCTAATTTTTGCTCGCGTTGATTAAGTTCAAACTTAGCACACTTTTCATACATAGCCACTTGTTCTTTATAAATGTTTAGTCTAGTGATCAAGTTATCATCAGGGACAGGTAAGTTGTACTCATGGCACTCACATGCATTATCTATATTACACGCATTATCTAAGGCACACACATTACTTATAACACAAGCATCATTATTGACAAAAGATTCACCATTTGGTACATCAGGCGAGTTGTTGTGATTCAAATACTGTTCATATGAAATAATATTGCTATTTTCCTTGTCAACATTACTTGAGTCAGAAACATCTGCCTGTTGTACTTCTTTGGGATTCTTTTGTCCATCAACTATATCATATGTGTCATAAATTTTTTGTACCTCAGATATCACAGATGCACTAGAGGAACCAGCTTGTCGAGGTGATGAAGCCAAGGAAGACAAGTTAGCCATGAAGATTGTTTGAGCCGTAGGTTCATCATCTACATCTGAGTCAAATGCATCACAATCATCTGCCTTGAAGATGTTGAGGTCGTTGAGAGCTAGATCCTACACTGGTTGCTCATCCACATCTTCATCAAAAGTATTTCCCCCATCACCAGCCAAGAACAATAATTCTTCCTCATCCAATACAGCTCCATTCTCTTGAGCCTGCATTAACAGCATCTTGTCTTTGAAGTAATCTGAGTTCTGAGGACATTTAGGTTGATTGCAGTTTCTGGCAATGTGTCCTAGCCCCCCACAGTTATAACACTTGAGCTGTTTCCCTTGCCCCTGATTGGCATTCCCTGCTCTATTCTGCACATAACCACGACCCATGTTTCTTCCAGCTCTCCCTTGCACATTCTGAACCACAATTTTCCCATCCTCCACCATTGCTAGATTGCGTGGGTTGGATGAATTCCTTAACTGATTGTTGGTCTGAGGGAGTGATGCTTGAAACTGTTGAACCAGTAATGATACTTGATTGGTGAGGTTGTCAATCATTTTGTCAGTCTGAGAGTAGCCTAAGTCAAGTTGAGAACTCATAGCAGGTACTGGTGAGTGAAGTTGATGATAGCTTGGGTTGGATGATGATTAGGTTGTTGGTAGAACATTTGTCATAAAAGCCAGTGGATCATTTGGAGTTGAAGGATTTAACTTTTCTCTCAGCACCCGATCGTAGGCAGCATGCTTCTCATGTTGTTGCAGGTAGGCATACAGCTGTTCATAGTTGGTATCCCTTAAACCTTTGTTGAGTTTGACAGCAGTAACAAATCTGTCCCATTCAGGAGTCATGTTGTTCACAAACTTTGAGTTTAGTTGGATGTTGGGCATAGTCATTCTGATCATCCTCATATCATTCACCAACTTATGAAATCTCACATAGTAGTCTGTGATATTCTCTCCTGGGTTCATTTTAAAATGCTCGAACTCATCATACAGCTGTGACTCACGGTCTTCCTCTGTGAGTTCTGACCCTGCCAACAACATTTTAACATTGTCCTACACAGCTTTAGCTTCAGTGTTGAAATTGATGAGCTTGTATACATCCTTTGGTAGACCTTGAATGACAATGTTTGAAGCTCTAATGTCAGCATCATACCTCTTCTTTTCTTTTTCATTAAGATCATTGTAGTTTCTAGGTCTATCGATTCCCAAAGTTACAGTCCCATTTTCACCAGTTGTAACAGCATCTCTGGTGGTACCCATCTGATATGGTCCTTCGTCAATTGACTTGAGAATGTTAACTCCATTTTCTTTTCCCAAGCAGTAAAGTCTTATCCGTTGTGCCCAAGACTCATAATCCGTCCTATCTAGCATAGGTGGACGAGTGTCAGATCCTGCAGCTTGAATATCATCTGATGATGTGCTTGATATGGTAGCCATAGTAAATACGGGATTTTACAGATCTTGTGATTTAACCGAGAAATCGAATCTTTCGCGGGAATTTCTAAAATCACCAAGACACAAACCGCAACGGGAAAATAGCAACCTTGAGTATGCAAACCGCAAGTTACAAGCCGCAACCCTAAGGACACAAACCGCAACGACAAACCACACAGACAAACCGCACAACACAAACCGCACAGACAAACCGCACAACACAATCCGCCAAATACGTCGCTTTCTAAGCGATTTGTCGTTATTTGCCAAATCCGGTAATAAGACAAACCGCTCCTTCGAGGTAACACAAACCGCACCTTTGAACTTGTCTCCGAGAGACAAACAGCAACGATGAACACCTTTACAAAAACACACGATGCAGCCAAAAATCACCACACGAAGCTTGAAACAACGATTCCAAACACCAAACACTACTTCTATGCAATCCCTAAGCTAGAAAGTACAAGATTTAACAACTTCTAACTACTAAACAAAGCACAAAATAGAATTTTTGTCACTTATCTATTCTAACCAAAACACCCCAAAAACTAATCAAATCCGTGAATCCTAACACACATGGACCTAACCATGGCTCTTGATACCAATTGTAGGATATTCACGAGTCAATAAACACACATTTTGGATTAGATCTATGGATCGAATAGATGAGAAGTTAGAGAGATAAAGTGGGAACTCTAGTGAGAGAAAGATATGTGTATTAGATTGAAATAATGAGAAGTTCCACCCTTTCCCTTGTATGGGAAAGGGTATTTATAGTTCTTACATAATATGCCCCTAGCGGGCTTTGGAGCGAGCTGACAGTGGGTAAAGACCCGACCCACTCCATAATACTAATAATAATAACTAAGCTACTACTAATAATACTAGTTAACCTACGAGCTATGATGTGCTAATAAGTACTCGGGGTGACCGAGTCTTCAACTGAATATTCATATTCCTAACATGCATAGCTTGTAGGCATATTTTGCAAACCATTTCCAAGGAAATCAAAATCACCAACTTGAGGAGCAGTATGAACTGGTGAAAGAGGATCAGCCTGACTAGGTTCAGCAGTATCAATATTGGTCTCAACAGTACCAACTTCATGCATACTGTTCTCAGAAATTTCGGTATCTTTACCATTCAGTCCACTGGTTTCAGCAAAATCTTTCTCTTTGTCTACACCACTTGATGATTGAATATCATCATTCTTTGTAGAAGACTCATACAATGGACTTTCTTCCATGATTGTCATCATAATGCAATCGTCATCTTCCTCCTCTGAACCTGCATCATGGTTAGTATTTGTACCTGTAACAGGCACATAATTCATGGAATCTGAAAGACTGTCAATATCAAAGATCCAATCTGGACCAACACCTGCAACATTTGGTTTATTCTCCAAAAATTCTATGTGCAGATTTTCTTCTACATGCTTGGTGCTTGTATTATACACCCTAAAAGCCTTACTGTGCAGAGAATAACCAACAAAGAAACCTTCCTCAGATTTCCCATCAAACTTTCCTAGTTGGTCTTTGGTATTATGGATAGTAACATGACAACCAAAGGGTCTCATGAAGCTTAAAGCAGGAGTTCTACCTCTAAGAAGCTCATAAGCAGTCTTATTGTGAGGTTGCACAACTAAAACCCTATTCAACACATAACAAGCAGTGCTAACTGCTTCAGCCCAAAATGAAACTGGTAGCTTAGAGTCAGCTAACATTGTCCTAGCAGCCTCTATAAGAGTCCTATTCTTTCTCTCAGCTACTCCATTCTGTTGTGGGGTTCTAGCTACACTAAACTCCCTCTTAATACCTTTTTTCTCTGCAAAAGTCAACCATCGCCCTATTCTTAAATTCTGTTCCATTATCACATCTGATTATTTTAAATTTCCTATCGACTAGATTTTCTACTTCAACTATGAAGGACTTAAGGATATCACTAGTCTCATCCTTAGTTTTCATAAAGAACACCCAAGAAAACCTACTATAATCATCAGTGATAACAAGACAGTATCTCTTAAAATTCAAGTTATTCACAGAGGTAGGACCAAACAAGTCCATATGCAACATATATAAAGCTTGAGAAATAGAGTTCTGAGCCTTTGGCTTACATGAGGCTCTGTGTTGTTTACCCTTAAGGCAAGAAACACAAGTTTGGTCATTTAAAAAAGTTTTATTTGGTAAACCTCTTACCAACCCATTTTTAGCAATTTTGTTAATTGTTTTAAAATTAACATGACCAAGCCTCCTGTGCCACAACATTGATTCTTCTAATGTGGCTTTTGCAACAAGGAAAGTAAGACCTGCTTTAGGAACAAGGTTGTTCATCTCAATACTGTATGTATTACCCTTTCTGGGGATTTTAAGCAATACTTGATTTTCATCAGGTAGCTTGAAATCAGGAGAAAGAAAAAGGCAGTCAGTATCAGTAAAAAGAACCTTATTCTTTTTATCACATATATGTGACACATTAAAGAGGTTTTACTTTAACTCTGGTACAAAATACACATTATCAAAATCAAGATTACCAGTTTTTATGACACCTTTATCAGTAATCCGTCCACCAACACCACCACCAAAGACAACTGGTCCACCATCCAATGCTATGAAATCTGAAAGATAGGACATGTTTCCTATCATGTGCCTAGAACATCCACTGTCTGAGTATCCTCTATCTTCTTCACCATTTGTAGGATGTTCCTGCACACAAAATAAAGGTGTTAGTTTCTTTTGGAGACCCAAACCATCACTGGTTTGGATCTGCCTTGTGCATCAAGATGTGAAAACCTATTCGAGGTCATTGATGCACCATTGGGTGTGGTAGATCCTCTAACCCAATGTGATGAGGCCTTGACAGCATTGTCCCTTTTTCCTTTAACATTCAAGTGCCAAGCAGTAGGATTTGCTGGTCTAGCAGTTGGAACTGCTGACCTAGCAGTTGGAACTGTTTGTTTATGTTTTGGCACCCATTTCTGATTGGTCATTGCTGTCTTCTGATAAAAATGCCTTTTAACTGTTTGTGCATGATTTGAAAATTGTTTTGCACTTGAAACAGTTTGCTTGTTATTAAACCACTTATTTTGTCTAGCAGTTGAAACTGTTTTGATGCCAGACTTTAACATAACAGCTTTGGGTGACATTTTATGATTTGCATTAGGGCTTGTCAATCTAGTTGGACTGTTTTGAGTTACCCTAGCATTGTTATTCCTATTCACCCTTGTATTCCCAGAAACCCTCTTTTCCATGGGTTAGAATCACAATAAGCAGCCATATGATCAAAACTACCACACACAAAACACACTTTTCTAATCATAGCAAACTTATCATCCACTTGCTTAGATTTGGAGTGGTTCCAGTTCCTATAACTACCCTCAGAAACTGGTGATCTGTTCTTAGTCCTATACATCTCAGCATAATGAACACTTTTCCTAACTGGTTTTATATTTTCAGTCTTAACCACTTTAGGAGCATGTTTAACTTCTATCTTAACAACATTTGGTTTGACCTTAACCTTTGCATCCTCATCATCAGATGTCCAATCCTCAATAGTTGGTGCATCTGAGTCTCTGCCAGAGGACATCTTTTCCTCAGAAAGAGATTTATCACTAGCACTCACAAAAGAATCTTCTGCCTTAACAAATTTAACAGGATTCTCACTCACTTTAGCACCATATCCAGGAAAATCCATATCCTTAAACTCTTATAAACCTGTATGAGCTAAATCCATTCCTGGTGGGACAAACATTCCTCTAAGGGGGGGGGTGCAACTGACTTATAACCTAAACCAGACTTAGCTTTGTTAAGTATTTGACTCTCTACAATCTTCTGAACTCCTTTTGAAGTATGTTCAAGAGTATCTACACTTAGCTGGATGTTTTCTTTTTCCTTTTTAAGCTTTTCTAATTCATATACAAGTCCACTCATTTTATCATCTTTTAGTTGCAAGTCCCTTCTTAAAAGACCAATCTCATATGAGAAGTTTGACTCATTCTTTCTATAAAACACAAGTTGTTCTTCTAAAACGGCTAGTCCTCTTTTATGATTAGACAGACTAGAATTTACTTGATTAAACTCTACTCTAAGATCATCATACTGTTTCTTAAGACATTCATAATCTTTTAAAGCAGAACAAGTATTTGAACATTTTTGAACAATATGTACCTCTGAGTCTGAGAAAGCCATCAAACCCAAGTTAGCTGGTTCCTCTTCTTCCTCCATGAAGCTCCAATCAAATCCAGCTCCATCTACAGCTACCATAGCCTTGGAAGAAGGTTCTTCAACATTGACTGTTCTCCTAGTGCTTTGCTGATTCTTAAACCCTTGACCCTGGTTGCTTTGTTTTCTTGGACCTCTACATTCCCTGGAAAAGTGTCCCATCTTGTGACAATTATAGCCCTCCACTTTAGACTTATCATACCCAGCAACATCTCATCCATTGAAAGTGATCTTGTTCCCAGTCCTTTGGTAATATTTCTTAGCCCTGATGCTTATTAAAGCCAACTGCCACTTTAAATCCATAGCTTCTAAATCATCTTCAACAATCTGAAGAAGGTCTTCATTGAAGATCTGAGATCCACCGGATTGTTCTGACACAAATGCATATATGGTCTCATCAGTCAAGCCAGCAGTACTAGTTTTTACACTAGCAGTGCTAACTGTTGGGTTAGCAGTACCAACTTCTTCTTCATCTTCATGATTCGTACTGTTTAAAGAAGACAAGAAAGCCATATTCCCTGAACTAGAACTGGTGCTACCACTCTTCGTCACCTTCTGCTCAACAATCTTAAGATTGTTGTAAAGCTCATTCAATATCATTTTCTCCAGTTCTGGTTTATTGCTCCAAACCACAACATAAGTGTTCCACTCAGCAGGTAGACTATTCAGAAACTTCATATTAAGATCTTCCTGTGGAATCACAATCTTTAACACAGTAAGTTGACTAATAATCTTTTGAAGCCGATTAAAGATATGGTCTAAGGTTTCATTGCTTGATGCAGTGAAGTTCTCATAACATTGTTTGAGAAGAGTTCTTTGACCCTTCTTGGTAGCTTCATTGCCACCAAATCTCTCCACCACTGCTTCAAAAAGGGTCTTAGCAGTCTCATATTGGATAAAGTTCAGCACTTGATCATTAGGAATTGCCATTAATAACAAATTCCTAGCCTTCTGATCATTCTTCTTTTTGATTCTCTCCTCATTAGTGACAGGCTCAGTGTTAAGTTTCATGCTCTTGGAACCATCAGCACTTGTTTCTTCGGTAGGAATTGGTTTGAAGGAATCACCATTGATGATAATATCCCATAATGCATAGTTTTGCACCATGAAATATTGCTCAATTTTGAGCTGCCATAGATCGTACTCATTCTGTTTCAGCATGGGGAGTTTAGCAAGGATTGAGGTTTGTGGTGTCTCCATGTCCATCTTCTAGGTAGCAAGAGAGTGAATACTTCTGGATCTTCTAAATCAAAGTATCAGAAACCTGTCTCTGATACCACTTGACCGGATCTAAACACACGAGTTGTGTTGGAGATACTTTGAATATATACTTGACAGCACGCGGAATTTACTATCAAGTACTTAGAAGATGTTATGTTTGGTGATTGTATGTGATTGTATGAACTTAACGATAAGAATAACAAGACAATGATTAACCAAACACTTTGCTTCAATATATTGAACGATTACAATGAAAAACGTGAAGCTCTTAATGATGCGTATGGGATCTCTCATATGTGAAACCCTAACTGAGAACCTCCTTTTATAAGACAAGGAGTCCTTCACAAGAAAACTATCTACCGTATAATTCTAATTTGATAAGATATGTAATACATCTTTTCTATAATTATCTTCACACGGTTTCACATTGATCTTAAAAGCAGTACGAATTCTTCTTATCAACAGTACCAACTGCTGATGTATTCTTCAGCAACTCTTCAGCCGTACTAACTTACATAGAACCGTACCAACTGTTTTACCAACAGTTAATTTAATTCCCAACTAGAGGAAATACACCAACACCAAGAGGCAAAATATACCAAAATCCCATAAAAAGTTAATTGCAAGGGTTGTAATTCTATCTATATCACTACAACATTGACTGCTTTCGGAGGGGACATTTTTTCCCTTTCTGCGGGGACATGTCCCCGCTAATACACTTTCGGCGGGGACATGTCACTGCCGCAAGCTCGCCGCTGATACTTTCGACGGGGACGTTTGTCAACTTTGGGTGGCGACATGTGGGTCCCATCGCTTTTTAGCAAGTCAAAGGTTGTCCAGCGTAGCAACAGTTTTCGGCGAGGACATGTCCCCGCCAAAAACTGGAATAAATTAACCAAAAAGCTAATTAAACAAGTGATTATATTAATTATTTAAACATTTTGGCGGGGACGTGTCCCCGTCAAAAGTATATTCACACTGTTGAGTTGACATTTTTTGGCGGGGATATGTCCCCGCCGAAAGTATCTTCCACTGTTGTTTTAATTTCTTTCGGCGGGGACTTAAACATGCCAAACTGATTCAACTTTTTGGCGGGGACACGTCTCTGACCCATGTTGTAGCATATTGCTGCAAAATGGGTAATTTCCATATTTTTTTCGGAATTTTTCCCTAAAAAATCTACCCATGTTGCAGCAACTCAGAACCTGTTGTCACTTTGCCAATAGCAACAACAACTTCGCCAAAACAACTACTTCGCCAACAACAAATTCGCTAAACATATACAACAACAACAACAACAACAACAACAAATTAAACCCAAATTCGCTAAAAATAATATTAATCCAAATTCGCCAACTTCGCTAAACATAGAACCTGTTTTTACAATAACTATCCAAATTCGCTAAACAAACCCAAATTCGCTAAACATAATCATATGAATCCAAATTCGCCAAAAACAGTTCAAAAACCGTGATCCACATGATATTCTACAAAACTATACATAAGCTAGCGGGGAACAATTTAGCGGGAATCCTAACACATAAACACATAATAATTTATCTAAATCTACACAACTAATTTATCTAAATGTACACAACTTTGTCCAATACCCCAAAACAAATATAAACTAACCCATCGACCCAAAGTACCCATAAACTACTCCCCATTCTCCCCACTACCCTCCCCGGTAGGTGTAGACTCACCCTGTGACGCATTTTGGGATCCTGATTTCCCCAACAAGCCACTCGCTAACTCCTCAGTAAAACCCGGCTGTCTCCTGGCCCAATCCAGCAACATACTCAGCGTGGCCCCTTGCTGCGTCACGGTCTCTTGCACTGAGGACGAGGAGGCTTCCTGGCGAGCTCGTGAGGAGCTGAAAGTCGTCTTGTGACCACTGCCCGGTAAAACTGGACCTATGCCAGGAACATGACCCCGCTGCTTGCTGCCGATCACCTGGCGCAAAATATCCACGTCAGACATACGCCTCCCGAAAGAGGTGCTCTCTGTCCGCAGCCGTATCATCTCATTCTGTTTAGTTACAAAAAAACAAGAAAAGTAATATATAAGTCATGATTTATTATATTGCATTAATGTTGGTGAGTTTTTGGAAATAAATTATACTTACGTATCTGGCCTCGGACAGTGGAGACTCCCAGACGTCGCCTCTCGTATGGGTGTGTCTGTACATGTCGATCAAGTCTCTATTATCCTCGCTGTCGGCGGGGGAGTTCAACTATTTATAAATAAAATCAATCAAGGCTCACCCAACACTATATATATAAATAAAATGATTAAAAAGTGTCTTACGAAGTTGTCACGTATGACAGCTAAGGAATGCGATCCGTGAAGGGTAGTAGTCGTCATTTTTCTCCTGTTTTTCCTGTTGACCTCCCCGACCCTCAACTTCTTCGGGTCGGTCCAGTGCTTCATCTGCTTATTATAAATAATAAAAACTATTATATAAATGAATTATTATTATTATTATTATTATTATTATTATTATTATTATTATTATTATTATTATTATTATTATTATTATTATTATTATTATTATTATTATTATTTTATTTTTTATTTTTATTTTTTTATATAAAAACATCACTTCATTGGAAGAAAATAGGATTTACAAGAAATTAGAGGGGAGTCGGGATACTAACTGGGCTCCCACTCCTCTAGCTATTGTAAAGCTAATCCTATTAAAAATATGAGCAGCGACGCGCGAACCGATGTCTTGAGTTACTGAGAACCTTCGGATCCGTTTCAGTAGGGCCACTGCATCCTTCTCAAGTTCCCCAAAGGAAGAGAATGAGAAGGGAAGAAACCCATATCCAATGTCAGCACATTTGCTCTCATATTTAACACGCTTGCGCTGTGCTGCTTCAACCACCACTCGTCCTGGCACAAAATCGACCATACCCGATTGCGTCAAAGGAGACGACCCTGTCAAATCGACACAAACATCTTGCCCGTCGTCCCAAGAATAGAGCAATACTTCAGCTGGGCGTAAGCTTTTGTCTCTTTCTCCACAGAGGCCAATGTCAACCTCTTTACAAGCCGAGATCCCAGACCGGGAACAAATATCAGCGAGAGTGTCGCGTACCACGTTATGCCGGTGCTTAATACCAATAATACCAGCACACGACACTGCATGATCCCCATAAATGTCCCCCGCAAATAACCTGGAACAAGCTGAGCACGGCATCTGGACAGAGAACAGGGGGACACCTAGGCGGTAGCATAAAACACACCGGTAAGTTCTAGCGTTCATAGTCTGCCCCAACCCAGATATCGGGGCCACCCTAAGCCAATCGGAGGTGTAGTCTTCTCGTTGCGATATCCAAAGCGCCATTTGACGAGCGGATAGGTCAAAAGTGGATTCGACCGTTTTAGTAACACGTGTGAAATATATGTCTGCCAATTTCTTCATAAGTTTGGGGGCAGCGATCTCATTCGGGTTACTTAAAAGGTCGAATTTTTTTTATTATTATTATTATTATTATTATTATTATTATTATTATTATTATTATTATTATTATTATTATTATTATTATTATTATTATTATTATATTATTATTATTATTGATAATAATAATAATAATAATAATAATAATAATAATAATAATAATAATAATAATAATAATAATAATAATAATAATAATAACAAAGTACGTGTCGATCCAGAAATTTACCTGCTTCTCCCATTCTTCAGCCGTCTTGTTCTCAGGACGCTTTTGCTTGATCTCGTCCACTTTCTCGATCCCACCTTGCTGTGTAAAAATTTTCTTTTTGTGCCTGTACTTGTTGTCATCGTATCGCTTTTTTAGGTAAGCTTCGATACTAATGACAGTCTCGTCTCCATTTGGACCGGCAAGGTAGGGGTCGAGATCAAAAAAATGCTGCAATAAAATATAATTAAAATAAATATACAAATTTAAATAAAGAGACAAATTTAAATAAATAAACACATTTAAAATAAATAAACACAATAAATAAAAAAAAAAAAAAAAAAAAAAACACTTACCTGGAGCAGGTTATCAATATGTGCCTTATTGGTCTCAGGAACCTTATCCCACGAATCGTAATACAATGGAATCGTTTCCCGTATCAACGTCCCGACAAAGTTCGAGAACCACGAAGAGTGAGTGCCAACATGCTCCCGCATCCCTTTCACATTCTTATCGAATCTGATCGAGATCGGGCGACCAGTGTCATTCCTCATCGCGTGTAGTGCTGCGTTCTTTGTGGCACCATTAACCACCCTCCCGCCTTTGCCTATTTTGGAACCAGGCTTCGTAGGCCTAGGCCTGGGAGCTCTCGAATTAGACCCTGCAAGTAATCAAATTAAAGTGATGGTGACATAAAATAACAAGTTATCAATTTCAAGTAATGATCAAGTTTAATTAAAATAATCGAGAAATTCTTACGCTCGCAGTTAGCGCCTATCCTCCTCCCGGAAGGGTGGGTGGCTCATGACCTCCATCCCCACCATGGCTCGTAGCTATGACATCTGCCATCTGTAAAGGTACTAGTACAAGAACATATAAATTAGTGAAGAAACACATATACGCATATATATACACACATTCAAATAAATAACAATATATACCCATAAAAAATAATAAGAAATAATTAAATAAATAAATAAACACATTTAACAACTCGATAACAATTTCATTCAAATAAGTGTCATTTAACAAATTACAATTTGAGATCAATCTCCTACATCACTAAGATAAAAATCATCATTATTAGTGTGAGCTTCATCTTTACCATCGACGTAGTCTTCATCATCAGATGCTAAATCATGAGGAACGTGGTCATCATAATCAATATCATCGTCGTCGTCGACATCAGTGATAATTGGTGCTGGTGGTGCCTCAACTTCAGCTGGCTGGACATCATTATTTATGGTGCTATAATCCAACTTATCCAACTCAGCAGAGAGTGTGACATGTGATGAGTTGTTGTCATGTACAACATCTTGATTGTCTTCTACCATGATGATATCCGGGTTCCAAATCTTTCGATGATAAGAATCTTGGACGGCCTTCCAACTACCACGTTTACCCGGGAAATCAAGGTAAAAGACTTGTGTTGCTTGTGTTGCAAGAATGTATGGTTCATTTTGAAACGATACACGGTCTGACGTAATTTGTGTAATGTTATTTCTATAGGTACAACGTTTTATACGACCCTCGTTATTAGTGTCGAACCATTTGACTTTGAACAGCACAACCTTGAATGGAATATACAAAAACTCGATAATTTCTTCAAGCTGGCCATTATACATTCCTCCGCTAGGATTAGGAGTTGAAATTCCGCTGTTTTGAGTTGAACGACGTAAATCACGGTCGTGTACGATAAACTTCACACCGTTGACTACGCAAGAGTCGACTGAGACTGTAGTCCATGCTTGTCCACAAGCCAAAGCGAATAACTCAGAAGTACAACTTGGGTCATTCTTTACTTTTAATTCACGAATCTATGAAAAAGTTAAGAATAGATATAGATGAGTAATAGTCGTTATTTTTACAGGGTAATACATACAATAAGTCTACCTTGTTCCCAAACCAGCGAGGAAATCCTTCTTGTATGTCATTGCCAGGAAATGCCCTGTAAATGTTCATGATATTAGAATAAGTCATCGAATAATAACTTACGTAAAACACATTTTGAAATAAAATGCGTACCTCTCGTACTCATTCACGTACGGGTCGATTTCATGACTGTTGTGTAGTACATACCACACTACTTTCTGCATTGTGTCTGGTTGAACCCAAATCAATGATTGTCTACCATTCAGTTTACAGATTGATCGAAACACCTGAAATTGACTTGTTGGGCTTGGACCGTCCTCATTCCGGTCAGGACGATTAAATCTCGTCTCAACACCCCGAAAATAATGCGAACAGAAAGTTAATGCTTCATCAGCAATATAACCCTCCGCTATTGAACCTTCGGGCTTAGCTTTATTTCTGACATAATTCTTAAGCTTTTTCATGTATCTTTCAAATGGATACATCCACCTCATTTAAACAGGCCCGCCTTCAATAGCCTCTTCGGGTATATAAATAACCAAGTGAATCATAATGTCAAAAAAAGCAGGAAGATACATTTGCTCGAAACTACAAAAAATATTGATGAGTTGTTCTTTAGCTTTCAACATGTCATCCACCATCAAAGTTCAAGCGCATATTTGTTTGAATAATGAACAAAGCTCGATTATTGGTGTTGCGGTTGTTTGGTCCTTCAAGTAATTTTGAAGTCCAGCAGGAAGCAACCGCTGCATCATTATGTGACAGTCATGAGCCTTCAAGCCTGTTATGTTGCTATCATTGTCGGTCACTTTATGCTTGAAGTTAGATCCGAACCCATCAGGTAGTTTAACACCTTTGATGAATTGACAAAAAAATCATGATATTAGAGTAAGTCGTCGAAATGAATACGCGAATTGAATTGGAACAAATAAATTTTGAAATAAAACGCGTACCTTTGATGAATTGACAAAATTGTTTTCTTTCTTCAGCTGTGAAAGAGTACGTGGGATGAGACTTAGAGCACTCCCCGTTTCCTTTGTTGACGAGCCACAACTCTTTACGAATTTTCAAATTTTCTAAGTCTTTTCTTGCCTTGTTGGTGTCTTTTGATTTGTCATTCATTAACAAAGTACCCAACACACTCTCACACACATTTTTTTCGATATGCATGACATCTAAATTGTGTTTTAGTTTAAGAAAATACCAATACTTTAGCTCGTAGAAAATTGATACTTTGGTCCAATTCAATTCGCGATCAGGATCACGTTTTTTCTTCGCACCCCCAAAACTTGGATGTTTCCCCGGGATACGTTTAGGCAATCTCCTAAGTTGATTCAAGATGACATCACTGGTAAATTTTCTAGGAGGTTGTCTATCATCGACCGCAGTATAGAATGCTCGTCTATTTTTCCGCCATTTATTGGTCGTGTTTAAGAATCTTTTGTGAAAAACATAAGCGGTTTTGCTTAACACGCGAACAGATGGAGTGTCTATATTACATGTCAGACATGCCAAGTAACCTTGCCCACTCCACCCAGACAAACTACTTCGAGCGGGAAAGTCATTGATAGTCCATAAAAGCGTTGCTCTCATACAGAATTCAGTGCCAGTGACAGCATCCCTAGTCATGACTCCATCTTTTCATAGAATCTTTAGGTCTTCAATCAAAGGCCTCAAGTAAATATCTATGTCCTTCCCGGGTGATTTAGGGCCCGAAATTAACAACGTCAACATAAGAGAAGTCTCTCTCATACATATCCAGGGAGGCATATTGTATGTTGTTAATATGACCACCCACATGCTGTAAGACTGACTAAGGTTGTCGTACGGGTTGAAACCATCAGCAGCCAACCCTAATCGGACGTTTCTTTTTTCATAGGAAAATTCTTTTGAATACTTCATGTCAAATTTCTTCCATAATTGACCATCAACCGGGTGTTGCATCTTACCGTCCTCCGAAGACTGCCTAGAAGCATGCCAAGTCATATGTTTTTCAGTGTGTTTAGACTTGTACAAACATTGTAGTCGATGAATGATAGGAAAGTAACGCAACACCTTGTTAAGAACTTTCTTCCCCAGTGTGTTCTTGTCATTCCATCTACTAGCATCGCAGATGGGACAATTCTGCAAATCTTCGTTACCCTCCCCCCGATATAAAAAACAATCATTTACTCAAGCATGTATGGATTCGTATCCTAACCCGATCGTTTTATATGTTTTCTTTATTTCATAGTATGACGATGGGATTTTGTATCCTAAAGCGGGTGGGAAACATTCTTTGAGAAATTTTAGGGTTTCGTTAAATGTGGTGTCACTCATTTTACCTTTGACCTTGATGTTCATAAACTTTGCCATAAAGTCCAATGAAGACATCCAATTACAGCCCGGGTATAGTGGCTCGTTGGCAGTGGCGAGTAACTCTTCAAACTCGTTACGTTGAGGAAGTGTCGTTTCTTGAGTTGGCTCGTTGCTTGTCTCGCCAATATTTCCTTCAGTTGGCTCATTTTGTTCGTTATTCGGACAAATATCATGAAGGAACTCAGCCATATCACTCCCATGATGATTCGTGTTGGGTACTATTGTCTGGACATCCGGTTCACCGTGAATATACCATTTCGTATAACTTTGGTCCCAACCGTATGTGTGTATGTGACCAAACAAATCTTCGTGCTTTATCCAACCAACGTTATGACAATGATTACATGGACATTTTACATTCCCATCAATATTCACAAAGGACTTGCAATACTCGCAAAAAGCTTTAAGACCTTTTAGAAATTCGATGCTAACACGAGATTTAGAGACCCAACTCTTATCAATTGGCATAACTGTGTTTTAATAATGCAATAAATAATTATTTAGAATTAAACTTGTTCATAAAAATATACACGTAAATACATAAAGGTGGAATCATGAGTTGTGCGTTTTGTTCACCTAATCCAACTATGGAATGCAATCCTAGCCCACTCTTTGAATGTTTCATCTCATATATGAATGCGTATAACTGAATTTACTATTTGAGAAAATTTCGGCAGCATTTCCCCTCAACTCCCCAAATATGTGCATTAAAGACATATTCGTAGGAGTAAAGGGGAAACACTGTCGAAATTTTCACAAATAGTAAATCAATTATACGCATTCATATCCTAAATGAGACAAAACGTTTAAAAAGCAGTCCCAAACAGGGGACTTTCCGAAATTAATTTCTAATAAATTAATTTCGGACGGGTTTTCTATGGGATGATTAACTTCGGACGGGGACTTTCCGAAATTAATCACTAAATTCCTAAAATCATTGACAATAGTCTAACACAATCAAATTCCATATAATTATAAACAAACGACTAACATCTTAAAATCAAATTCAGAAACAAAATATTATAATTCTAGAAACGTACTAATGAGGGAAAGTGAATGAATCCCGGCTATTCTAACTCGCTCGACAAGTCGCAGGCCTAACACAAACGTACTGATGATATTATTGAATGAATCTCAAAATAATCTACAACACTAAACTTGAATCTACAGACACTTCAAAAATATTCAAGGGATTTGAGTCACAATTCCATTCAAGAAACATTTTAAAATGTTGATATAACAAATATTTGTTAGAAAAGTTAAATGCATAAAATAAATATCACTATTACAGAAAACAAGCTAATTCTCATCAGGTTTAATTTGTAATGATACAGGTGAAAATGCATAGTACATTGTGACCGAACCTCATATCTAGACATATAGTTCCATTGGAAGGTAGTGACCCGCAAAAGCCTTTTCCTTTATGACATTTATTTATTTTTATTTAACAGTCCCGTCCCGTTAGAGATAACACACCATATCCTGAAACAACCCATTCATAACTCATAAGCAAATGGGCTGAAAAACTATTAAAGCTTTAAAACTATTAACAGACACTCATCAGGTTTAATTCATAGAACACTTGAATAGGACAACTCTTAGCTAATCGTTTATACTAACTGATAAACTAACTCATAAACAAACTGATAAACTAATCCAAACAGCCCTAGCTAGTCTCGACAGCAGGTACGTTGCATCAGTTTATACTAACTGATAAACAGCCAAACAGCCCCTATAGCCTAGCTAAAATAATACATAAACACAAATTAATCACTATAAACTTTTGGCGGCGACATGTCCCCGGTAACACATAAACACAAAAAAAAATAATAAAGAAAACCTCGGTTGTGGTCTCGACAGCAGGCACGTTGTGCTATTGGCTTCGGTTCTCGGCCTCGATTCTTGGCTTGGTCTCGACAACAGACTGTACAAAAAAATTAACACAAAAATTAAAAAAATTAACAAAAATCAGAAAACACAATTATTAAAAAAAATCAGTTAACATATATTGCAAAAATTAACAAATAACCAAAAAATAAAGAAATTTAAAAAATAATAAAAATCAATAATTAATAAAAATCAGAAAAATCAATACCTGGGTTTGTAAACGAGAGGGAGCAAGGAAGAAAGGAGATGAAAAAAGAAAGGATTAAATGAGGAGGGGGGTTGAGGAAAGAATTATATGAGGAGAGGGCATTATGCACAGTGGTGCGAATGTGGGTGTATTGTGGTGGAGATGATGGTGTTGTGGTGGTGCTGGAGATGGTGGTGCTGTTGTGGTGGTGGAGATGCGAGTGTGGTGGCGGAGATGAGAAGCAGAAGTAGAAGCAGAAGCAGAAGAGTTTTTTTTTTTTTTTTTTTTTTTTTTTTTTTTTTTTTTTGCTAAGTGTTAGCAGATATGATAATATGGAGGCTAGGTTTTAGCTATTACTTTCGGCGGGGACACGTCCCCGCCGAATGTAAATTTGTATTTTAGCAAGACTTTTTGGCGGGGACATGTCCCCGCTAAAAGATATAATTATTCGCCAAAACCTTTGGCGTGATAAAGTAAATGCTACGAGGGAAAATTAATTTTTTGGTGAAATCTTTCGGCGGGGACATGTCCCCGTGGAAAGTATTTTAATTAAAAAAAAAAAAAAAAAAAAAAAAAAAAAAAAAAAAAAAAAAAAAACTCTTTTGTTTAATTGTAACTAAATAAAATCAATATTAATTCTTTTAAATTTAACTAAACTTTTTCTAAATCATATTTTATTAATTTAAAACTTTTTATAATTATTTACATCACTTTTACCTAATAAAATTAAATCATTTATACTTAATTTAAATCATTTAAAATTATTTTTAAAACATTTTCATTAAGTTAAATCATTTAAATACAATTTAAATATTTTGTAAATTATCTTTAATTAACTTAAAACTTCAAAAAAATATTTACATCATTTTTAACTAAGTTAAGTTATTTATACTTAATTTACATCATTTTTAACTAAGTTTAACGAATGAGCCGAGATGATATGGTTGTATACGAGATGTTTAACGAATGAGCCGAGATGATATGTTTGTACATGAGATGTTTAACGAATGAGCCGAGATGATGCGGTTTGTACATGAGATGTTTAACGAATGAGCCGAGCTGATATGATTATATACGAGATGTTTAACGAATGAGCCAAGATGATATGGTTGTATACGAGATGTTTAACGAATGAGCCGAGATGATATGTTTGTACAGGAGATGTTTAACGAATGAGACGAGATGATATGGTTATACACGAGATGTTTAATGATCGGTTAAAATCAAGTCGTTATTTATTTCCAAAGAATACAGCAGAAGTTGTATTCCCGGGTCGTTATCCCCAACGAAGGCTGAATGGAGTTTGTGATCTCGGTTTGTGAATACGTGTTTTGAATGGTTAAATAAAGATGAGAGATTTGGAGTTTGTAACTACGATAGCAAACATAAACTAAAAAAAACACAATAATAAAGCATATAAAACAAGTACGTAAAGCACAAATAATCCTAAAAGCAATCTAATCTAAAAACTATTAGCAAATAAATAATCTAAAACTAATTGTACTAATAGTAAACTAACAAATTTACTAAGTAATAGAGGCAACTAGGTAATTCTAAAAATGATTTAAAAGATATATATGGGAAATACGTTTGCTAAGTGACGTGACAAGTTCATTAAGTGTGGAATAAGGTTTGATGACGAATTATTTTCCTTAAACAAGATTATTTCCTCACAACGTTGGTTTATTTTGCAAATAATCCTTTAAAAAGAAAATAATTACTAGATGTGTAATTTGATTATTTTCCGGCTTTTGCCCTTCAAATAATAAAATCACAAATCTAAACAATTTGACTAATTATTAATCACAATCCCTTTTTTATTTATCCACACTTAAATCACAAATTCATATCACTTAGCAAACACTAATAAGCTACTCGCTACGCATATCAATTAGGCTAATAAAAACAAATAATTCAACAAACAACTAAAAACCTATGCAGAGCTCATAACTGTTGATGCAAAAAAAATGAAATGGGTAAGTTTGGATTTTTTTTGACTTTTAAAACCTAGATACCAGATGTCAAACAACTATTATAAACTATATTTAACAAGATTTAATACCTAAAATTAACTAAAATTAACTAAATCTAATGATTAAAAACACTAATTTCCTACTGACTTTGGTTAACTCCTAACAAACTACCCATTTGACTTTAAAAGTCAACTTCTGCCTATAAACTATCTATATTGGGTGCAACACTAAACTAACCATCCTCATGCATTCTAACTTAACCATATATCATTTTAAGCAGCAGAAAAAAAAATAAAAACAATAGCAGTAACAACAATGAAAAGCAGAAAATAAGCAGAATCACAAGCCGATTGACCAAAGTTGACCAACAAAATAAAAACAAGAAAAGAACTTAAAATTGCATAAACTTGAGAATCGAATTACAATCTAAATTTAAAGATTAACTACTGAAACAATAAATTTGATAACAACTAAATGGTCAAACTTTTCTAAAACATGAAAAGTGGACAAGAAAAACTAAAAAAAATAAACTGCTATTTATATGTGCCCTCAACTAGGGTTTTTTGTGTGCTTCTTCTCTTTCTTCTTCACCCTTGGATCATCTTGAGCTCCTCACCCTAAATCTTGGCCGTTGGATTGGTTCTCTCCCCACGGATCGCTGAGGTGGAGGTGAAATCCGTGAGGATTCTTGGATGGTAGTGGGAGATGATGGTGACTGGAGAAGGATTTGGGGAAATGGGGAATTTGGTTGCTAAGGGTTTTGTGGCTTATTTTTTTTTGGGGAAGAGGATAAGGAGTGGGATGGTGACTGATGAAGGGTATTGACCGAAATGTGAGGGTTGACCCGTGCGTTTAACTTATTTTTTTTTGGGGTTGGGCTTTAGGGTGTAGTGGTGATGGGCTTTTGTGGTTAATATGGGTTTGGGGGTTTAGTTTAGAATTGAGCCGGTGAGGTTTAATGGGGTTGAATGGGTTAAAGGGTTAAAATGTTGGATCCGGTTGTAGTAGTATAAGTAGGATAATATGGATTTAGATAAAGGACCAAGAGTGTAAACTTGTAAACATCAAGGACCAATCTTGCCAAACCTTCAAAGTTAATCAAGGGACCAATTTTGCCAATATGAATTAATCCAAGGACCAAAAATTTTTTTTTTTTTTATTTTTATTTTATTTTTTTTTATTTTTTTTTTCAAGCTTGAGGGACTAGACTTGCCATTTATGCAAATTTTGTTTGTTTTTCAATAGTTTTCAATCATTTTGCATATGGAATACACAAAAACACATTTCAAAGATATTTTTAACATTATTTGATCGTTTTAAAGTGTTTTTGGTTGTTTTGACTCGAAAATTGGACGAAAAGATATGTGTAAAACGACACATATCAAATCCCCCACACTGAGCAATTGCTAGTCCCTAGCAATTATTTATGAAAAGTTAATGGATTTTAAAAACTCTTTACCAGAAGCCATTACTTCTGGAGTAGCCATTGTTTCAGTGTGTGAGACCTTGGTACAATGATAACCAAATGATTTTGAGCAAATCACCAGCTGCCAACGGATTTGGTTCATCTTTACCAGAAGTCGTTTGCTTCTGGACTAGCCAACTCTTAGATAAAACAACTTATTATCTTTGGTGAGCTGATGACCAATTATGGTTTTCCAACTGCCTTTACCACAAGCCATAATCTTGCGGGCTAGCCAACTCTTCATCTTTTTAGGATATGGTGAGTCGATTACCATACAATTTTGGGCAAATTGCAAGCCATAAACGGATTTGAGTTATCTTTACCAAGAGCCGTTTGCTCTTGGATTAGCCAATCCTTATGTGGGTTAGACATGGTGGACTGATAACCATTTGCTGTGTAAGTGCAAAACACTTACACCAAAAAAAAAATTTTGGCCAAAAACGGGGGGAATTAGATGGTTTATATACGTGATTAAATTCGTGAGAATTCCCCCCACACTAGAAATGAATATTGCCCTCAATATTCAAAGTACCGGCTGTTATGCCGAAACTGAGAACGTAAAAGGGAAATATTACGGGCCATTTATTTTATTTTTGTGGTTAAATTTTTTTTTTTTTTTTTTTTTTTTTTTTTTTTTTTTTTTTTTGAAATTTATATACAACAGCGGGGGGCACCTCCCCCACACTAGGGTGGTAGAAAGTAGAAAGAAGTCAGAAATATGAGTGACAACCCATATGGTGTGCTACTGTTTTTGTTAACCGAGTCGCTAGCTTGACTCGACCCCGAATTCATCTGTTCTTGGGGAAGCATGTGGAAAAGAAAATCTCCATCGGACTTTCATTCGAAATGTTTGGATAAACATTGAAGTACTTGAAAGTTCCACTCCGATGAGATATATCCGGCTCTAAAGAATGATGAATGAAGATGCCGGGGTCAAAAACTTTGTCTTCACTCCCAAACGAGTGAATAAAAGGACAATCTACCTTGTAAGAGAGGAAAGGTAGAAAAACTCGAACGACATATGTGACGTCAATATAATGGCGATCCTCAAAGGGAAGTGTCACATATGTCGGAGAAAGAGCATCCGTGTGCATCTCGGGATCAAGTGAGGTCATATCATCGAGTTTAGGACTAGCAGAGTCCTCGACCTCATCGTTCTCTAACACTTTATCAAAGAGAGGATTTATTTCGCTAGAAAAGTACTCATCATCAAATTCAAAAAGAGAATTCGAATAGACTTTGAGACTTTCATTTAAAGCGTCCTCATCAGAAAGTGATTCATCATCACTAGAGGATAAATCGCCATTTGAATTGAAGAGCGGGTTAGAGAAGATCCCGGAAGTATCCTCAGAAATGTCATGAGGATCACAATAAGACCAATCACACTCATTATAGGATATATCCTCAGACTCACTTGGGATTCGGATAGAGTTCTCAACACTAGACTTTATGAATTCGTCCGATTCCTTTTCAGGAATAGTGTCAAGATGCTCATCCCCCATAATGAGAGAGTCCTCGGAATCTAAAGTATGTGATATGGGTGTGGATGCAGTGGTCTGAAGGGGTTGAATAATAGAATTATTCACAAGAATAATATTCTCCCCTTCCTCATCTTCGTCATCGAGCATGCACGCCTGATCAAACAAGAAACGGTTGCGTGCTGCTCGTTCTATGGCGAGTAAATCTTCCATAGACTCACCATGACGATCATTTGGGTTATGTTTAACAGCCAGATTTGTAAGTTCAATTCGTATCTCTTGAAGTTCTTGGAATATATCTTCAAGAGATATCTGAGGCTGGCTTTGAGTGGTATGATACTGTGGAGGATAAGAATAATCATAATTGTTACAAGGGCCATGCTCATAGCTAAGCGGGTACCTTGTTTGACAATCAGAGCTGTAGTAAGGACCTCCACAGTATTCACAACAGTAAAACTGTTGTGGTGGTGAATAACACGAAGATGTGTCAAATCCGGATGATGTCTGATTGTTATAAGGGTTCTGCTCATAGACAAGCATGTCTCCCGTTCGACAATCATATCCAGGATGAGGACAACCTCCACAAAATTCACAAGAATATGTTTCCATCTCATGGTGCGGGGGTTGGTTAGGGAAATTGGTTGTTTCATTGTAGGGATTTTGGTCATAGACAAACCCGTTTCCCGAATTCACAATGCTACAACCTTGGCAATTTCCACCATTTGGAGGTCCCCCACACCATTCACAACCATAGTTGTAAGATGTAGACATAAAAAGAATCAAACGTGTAGAGGGTTAAGAAGATAGAATAAAACGTTTAGAGGGTGAGAAAAGGAATTAAACGGATAAGAGGGCAAAGAAGAATCTTTTTGGATTTTTAATAACATTTTTAAAAAAATTCAAAGGGAAAAAAGGAAAATAAATTTTGAAATAAAAATCTTTTTGGGGTTTTAATAAGAAAATATTTACGAAACACGCAACGACAAACGAGATTTAAAAATTCGCGTCAGCCTTCCCCGGCAGCGGCGCCAAAATTTGATCGGTTAAAATCAAGTCGTTATTTATTTCCAAAGAATACAGCGGAAGTTGTATTCCCGGGTCGTTATCCCCAACGAAGGCTGAATGGAGTTTGTGATCTCGGTTTGTGAATACGTGTTTTGAATGGTTAAATAATGATGAGAGATTTGGAGTTTGTAACTACGATAGCAAACATAAACTAAAAAAAACACAATAATAAAGCATATAAAACAAGTACGTAAAGCACAAATAATCCTAAAAGCAATCTAATCTAAAAACTAGTAGCAAATAAATAATCTAAAACTAATTGTACTAATAGTAAACTAACAAATTTACTAAGTAATAGAGGCAACTAGGTAATTCTAAAAATGATTTAAAAGATATATATGGGAAATACGTTTGCTAAGTGACGTGACAAGTTCATTAAGTGTGGAATAAGGTTTGATGACGAATTATTTTCCTTAAACAAGATTATTTCCTCACAACGTTGGTTTATTTTGCAAATAATCCTTTAAAAAGAAAATAATTACTAGATGTGTAATTTGATTATTTTCCGGCTTTTGCCCTTCAAATAATAAAATCACAAATCTAAACAATTTGACTAATTATTAATCACAATCCCTTTTTTATTTATCCACACTTAAATCACAAATTCATATCACTTAGCAAACACTAATAAGCTACTCGCTACGCATATCAATTAGGCTAATAAAAACAAATAATTCAACAAACAACCAAAAACCTATGCAGAGCTCATAACTGTTGATGCAAAAAAAATGAAATGGGTAAGTTTGGATTTTTTTGACTTTTAAAACCTAGATACCAGATGTCAAACAACTATTATAAACTATATTTAACAAGATTTAATACCTAAAATTAACTAAAATTAACTAAATCTAATGATTAAAAACACTAATTTCCTACTGACTTTGGTTAACTCCTAACAAACTACCCATTTGACTTTAAAAGTCAACTTCTGCCTATAAACTATCTATATTGGGTGCAACACTAAACTAACCATCCTCATGCATTCTAACTTAACCATATATCATTTTAAGCATCAGAAAAAAAATAAAAACAATAGCAGTAACAACAATGAAAAGCAGAAAATAAGCAGAATCACAAGCCGATTGACCAAAGTTGACCAACAAAATAAAAACAAGAAAAGAACTTAAAATTGCATAAACTTGAGAATCGAATTACAATCTAAATTTAAAGATTAACTACTGAAACAATAAATTTGATAACAACTAAATGGTCAAACTTTTCTAAAACATGAAAAGTGGACAAGAAAAACTAAAAAAAATAAACTGCTATTTATATGTGCCCTCAACTAGGGTTTTTTGTGTGCTTCTTCTCTTTCTTCTTCACCCTTGGATCATCTTGAGCTCCTCACCCTAAATCTTGGCCGTTGGATTGGTTCTCTCCCCACGGATCGCTGAGGTGGAGGTGAAATCCGTGAGGATTCTTGGATGGTAGTGGGAGATGATGGTGACTGGAGAAGGATTTGGGGAAATGGGGAATTTGGCTGCTTAGGGTTTTGTGGCTTATTTTTTTTTGGGGAAGAGGATAAGGAGTGGGATGGTGACTGATGAAGGGTATTGACCGAAATGTGAGGGTTGACCCGTGCGTTTAACTTATTTTTTTTTGGGGTTGGGCTTTAGGGTGTAGTGGTGATGGGCTTTTGTGGTTAATATGGGTTTGGGGGTTTAGTTTAGAATTGAGCCGGTGAGGTTTAATGGGGTTGAATGGGTTAAAGGGTTAAAATGTTGGATCCGGTTGTAGTAGTATAAGTAGGATAATATGGATTTAGATAAAGGACCAAGAGTGTAAACTTGTAAACATCAAGGACCAATCTTGCCAAACCTTCAAAGTTAATCAAGGGACCAATTTTGCCAATATGAATTAATCCAAGGACCAAATTTTTTTTTTTTTTTTTTTTTTATTTATTTTTATTTTTTTTTCAAGCTTGAGGGACTAGACTTGCCATTTATGCAAATTTTGTTTGTTTTTCAATAGTTTTCAATCATTTTGCATATGGAATACACAAAAACACATTTCAAAGATATTTTTAACATTATTTGATCGTTTTAAAGTGTTTTTGGTTGTTTTGACTCGAAAATTGGACGAAAAGATATGTGTAAAACGACACATATCAAATCCCCCACACTGAGCAATTGCTAGTCCCTAGCAATTATTTATGAAAAGTTAATGGATTTTAAAAACTCTTTACCAGAAGCCATTACTTCTGGAGTAGCCATTGTTTCAGTGTGTGAGACCTTGGTACAATGATAACCAAATGATTTTGAGCAAATCACCAGCTGCCAACGGATTTGGTTCATCTTTACCAGAAGCCGTTTGCTTCTGGACTAGCCAACTCTTAGATAAAACAACTTATTATCTTTGGTGAGCTGATGACCAATTATGGTTTTCCAACTGCCTTTACCACAAGCCATAATCTTGCGGGCTAGCCAACTCTTCATCTTTTTAGGATATGGTGAGCCGAATACCATACAATTTTGGGCAAATTGCAAGCCATAAACGGATTTGATTTATCTTTACCAAGAGCCGTTTGCTCTTGGATTAGCCAATCCTTATGTGGGTTAGACATGGTGGACTGATAACCATTTGCTGTGTAAGTGCAAAACACTTACACCAAAAAAAAAAATTTGGCCAAAAACGGGGGGAATTAGATGGTTTATATACGTGATTAAATTCGTGAGAATTCCCCCCACACTAGAAATGAATATTGTCCTCAATATTCAAAGTACCGGCTGTTATGCCGAAACTGAGAACGTAAAAGGGAAATATTACGGGCCATTTATTTTATTTTTGTGGTTAAATTTTTTTTTTTTTTTTTTTTTTTTGAAATTTATATACAACAGCGGGGGGCACCTCCCCCACACTAGGGTGGTAGAAAGTAGAAAGAAGTCAGAAATATGGGTGACAACCCATATGGTGTGCTACTGTTTTTGTTAACCGAGTCGCTAGCTTGACTCGACCCCGAATTCATCTGTTCTTGGGGAAGCATGTGGAAAAGAAAATCTCCATCGGACTTTCATTCGAAATGTTTGGATAAACATTGAAGTACTTGAAAGTTCCACTCCGATGAGATATATCCGGCTCTAAAGAATGATGAATGAAGATGCCGGGGTCAAAAACTTTGTCTTCACTCCCAAACGAGTGAATAAAAGGACAATCTACCTTGTAAGAGAGGAAAGGTAGAAAAACTCGAACGACATATGTGACGTCAATATAATGGCGATCCTCAAAGGGAAGTGTCACATATGTCGGAGAAAGAGCATCCGTGTGCATCTCGGGATCAAGTGAGGTCATATCATCGAGTTTAGGACTAGCAGAGTCCTCGACCTCATCGTTCTCTAACACTTTATCAAAGAGAGGATTTATTTCGCTAGAAAAGTACTCATCATCAAATTCAAAAAGAGAATTCGAATAGACTTTGAGACTTTCATTTAAAGCGTCCTCATCAGAAAGTGATTCATCATCACTAGAGGATAAATCGCCATTTGAATTGAAGAGCGGGTTAGAGAAGATCCCGGAAGTATCCTCAGAAATGTCATGAGGATCACAATAAGACCAATCACACTCATTATAGGATATATCCTCAGACTCACTTGGGATTGGGATAGAGTTCTCAACACTAGACTTTATGAATTCGTCCGATTCTTTTTCAGGAATAGTGTCAAGATGCTCATCCCCCATAATGAGAGAGTCCTCGGAATCTAAAGTATCTGATATGGGTGTGGATGCAGTGGTCTGAAGGGGTTGAATAATAGAATTATTCACAAGAATATAATTCTCCCCTTCCTCATCTTCGTCATCGAGCATGCACGCCTGATCAAACAAGAAACGGTTGCGTGCTGCTCGTTCTATGGCGAGTAAATCTTCCATAGACTCACCATGACGATCATTTGGGTTATGTTTAACAGCCAGATTTGTAAGTTCAATTCATATCTCTTGAAGTTCTTGGAATATATCTTCAAGAGATATCTGAGGCTGGCTTTGAGTGGTATGATACTGTGGAGGATAAGAATAATCATAATTGTTACAAGGGCCATGCTCATAGCTAAGCGGGTACCTTGTTTGACAATCAGAGCTGTAGTGAGGACCTCCACAGTATTCACAACAGTAAAACTGTTGTGGTGGTGAATAACACGAAGATGTGTCAAATCCGGATGATGTCTGATTGTTATAAGGGTTCTGCTCATAGACAAGCATGTCTCCCGTTCGACAATCATATCCAGGATGAGGACAACCTCCACAAAATTCACAAGAATATGTTTCCATCTCATGGTGCGGGGGTTGGTTAGGGAAATTGGTTGTTTCATTGTAGGGATTTTGGTCATAGACAAACCCGTTTCCCGAATTCACAATGCTACAACCTTGGCAATTTCCACCATTTGGAGGTCCCCCACACCATTCACAACCATAGTTGTAAGATGTAGACATAAAAAGAATCAAACGTGTAGAGGGTTAAGAAGATAGAATAAAACGTTTAGAGGGTGAGAAAAGGAATTAAACGGATAAGAGGGCAAAGAAGAATCTTTTTGGATTTTTAATAACATTTTAAAAAAAATTCAAAGGGAAAAAAGGAAAATAAATTTTGAAATAAAAATCTTTTTGGGGTTTTAATAAGAAAATATTTACGAAACACGCAACGACAAACGAGATTTAAAAATTCGCGTCAGCCTTCCCCGGCAGCGGCGCCAAAATTTGATCGGTTAAAATCAAGTCGTTATTTATTTCCAAGGAGTACAACGGAAGTTGTATTCCCGGGTCGTTATCCCCAACGAAGGCTGAATGGAGTTTGTGATCTCGGTTTGTGAATACGTGTTTTGAATGGTTAAATAAAGATGAGAGATTTGGAGTTTGTAACTACGATAGCAAACATAAACTAAAAAAAACACAATAATAAAGCATATAAAACAAGTACGTAAAGCACAAATAATCCTAAAAGCAATCTAATCTAAAAACTAGTAGCAAATAAATAATCTAAAACTAATTGTACTAATAGTAAACTAACAAATTTACTAAGTAATAGAGGCAACTAGGTAATTCTAAAAATGATTTAAAAGATATATATGGGAAATACGTTTGCTAAGTGACGTGACAAGTTCATTAAGTGTGGAATAAGGTTTGATGACGAATTATTTTCCTTAAACAAGATTATTTCCTCACAACGTTGGTTTATTTTGCAAATAATCCTTTAAAAAGAAAATAATTACTAGATGTGTAATTTGATTATTTTCCGGCTTTTGCCCTTCAAATAATAAAATCACAAATCTAAACAATTTGACTAATTATTAATCACAATCCCTTTTTTATTTATCCACACTTAAATCACAAATTCATATCACTTAGCAAACACTAATAAGCTACTCGCTACGCATATCAATTAGGCTAATAAAAACAAATAATTCAACAAACAACTAAAAACCTATGCAGAGCTCATAACTGTTGATGCAAAAAAAATGAAATGGGTAAGTTTGGATTTTTTTGACTTTTAAAACCTAGATACCAGATGTCAAACAACTATTATAAACTATATTTAACAAGATTTAATACCTAAAATTAACTAAAATTAACTAAATCTAATGATTAAAAACACTAATTTCCTACTGACTTTGGTTAACTCCTAACAAACTACCCATTTGACTTTAAAAGTCAACTTCTGCCTATAAACTATCTATATTGGGTGCAACACTAAACTAACCATCCTCATGCATTCTAACTTAACCATATATCATTTTAAGCAGCAGAAAAAAAATAAAAACAATAGCAGTAACAACAATGAAAAGCAGAAAATAAGCAGAATCACAAGCCGATTGACCAAAGTTGACCAACAAAATAAAAACAAGAAAAGAACTTAAAATTGCATAAACTTGAGAATCGAATTACAATCTAAATTTAAAGATTAACTACTGAAACAATAAATTTGATAACAACTAAATGGTCAAACTTTTCTAAAACATGAAAAGTGGACAAGAAAAACTAAAAAAAATAAACTGCTATTTATATGTGCCCTCAACTAGGGTTTTTTGTGTGCTTCTTCTCTTTCTTCTTCACCCTTGGATCATCTTGAGCTCCTCACCCTAAATCTTGGTCGTTGGATTGGTTCTCTCCCCACGGATCGCTGAGGTGGAGGTGAAATCCGTGAGGATTCTTGGATGGTAGTGGGAGATGATGGTGACTGGAGAAGGATTTTGGGAAATGGGGAATTTGGTTGCTTAGGGTTTTGTGGCTTATTTTTTTTTGGGGAAGAGGATAAGGAGTGGGATGGTGACTGATGAAGGGTATTGACCGAAATGTGAGGGTTGACCCGTGCGTTTAACTTATTTTTTTTTTGGGGTTGGGCTTTAGGGTGTAGTGGTGATGGGCTTTTGTGGTTAATATGGGTTTGGGGGTTTAGTTTAGAATTGAGCCGGTGAGGTTTAATGGGGTTGAATGGGTTAAAGGGTTAAAATGTTGGATCCGGTTGTAGTAGTATAAGTAGGATAATATGGATTTAGATAAAGGACTAAGAGTGTAAACTTGTAAACATCAAGGACCAATCTTGCCAAACCTTCAAAGTTAATCAAGGGACCAATTTTGCCAATATGAATTAATCCAAGGACCAAATTTTTTTTTATTTTTATTTTATTTTTATTTTTTTTATTTTTTTTTTCAAGCTTGAGGGACTAGACTTGCCATTTATGCAAATTTTGTTTGTTTTTCAATAGTTTTCAATCATTTTGCATATGGAATACACAAAAACACATTTCAAATATATTTTTAACATTATTTGATCGTTTTAAAGTGTTTTTGGTTGTTTTGACTCGAAAATTGGACGAAAAGATATGTGTAAAACGACACATATCATTTAACGAATGAGCCGAGATGATATGGTTGTATACGAGATGTTTAACGATTGAGCCGAGATGATATGTTTGTACGTGAGATGTTTAACGAATGAGCCGAGATGATATGGTTGTACATGAGATGTTTAACGAATGAGCCGAGATGATATGGTTGTATACGAGATGTTTAACGAATGAGTCGATATGATATGTTTGTACATGAGATGTTAAACGAATGAGCCAAGATGATATGGTTGTACATGAGACGTTTAAAGAATGAGCCGAGATGATATGGTTATACACGAGATGTTTAATGAATGAGCCGAGATGATATGGTTGTATACGAGATGTTTAACGAATGAGCCGAGATGATATGTTTGTACACGATATGTTTAACGAATGAGCCGAGATGATATGGTTGTACATGAGATGTTTAACGAATGAGCCGAGATGATATGGTTATACACGAGATGTTTAACGAATGAGCCGAGATGATATGGTTGTATACGAGATGTTTAACGAATGAGCCGAGATGATATGTTTGTACATGAGATGTTTAACGAATGAGCCGAGATGATATGGTTGTACATGAGATGTTTAACAAATGAGCCGAGATGATATGGTTATACACGAGATGTTTAACGAATGAGCCGAGATGATATGGTTGTATACGAGATGTTTAACGAATGAACCGAGATGATATGTTTGTACATGAGATGTTTAACGAATGAGCCGAGATGATATGGTTGTACTTGAGATGTTTAACGAATGAGCCGAGATGATATGGTTGTATACGAGATGTTTAACGAATGAGCCGAGATGATATGGTTGTACACGAGATGTTTAACGAATGAGCCGACAAATTTATGATGTGTTTCAGAGTTGTAAAAATGAGAAGTTACTTGTACATATCCCCGCCAAAAAATGTAATATACTGTTTTCGTAAATCCTTTTGGCGGGGACATGTCTCCGCCAATAAATGATAAACCTTATCCTCTTTAATATCCTAAAAATATTATCCAAAATCTATATAAAATCCAAAAACTCTTATCCACAACAACAAATAAATGATAAACCCTCTCTCTCATTTGCAGACCTAATCTATATCTTATATTCCCTCACTCTCTCTCACAACAACAACAACATCACCTCCTTCATCCCACATCACAACCTGATAACACCAAACCTCTTATCTTCACACCAATTTCAAAATCAGAGATGCAGCGATATAATCCTTTTATGTGTAATTGTGGAGCAAGAAATATAAAAAAAAAGGAAATCACATCAACCAGATACATTTGGATGGGAATATTATGTTTGTCCTCTTTCGAAGGTGAACAATTATACATTTCTTATTTATGTAAATATACAAACAATCATATAATTACATTATTTATGTGACAGCCAAGAGAAAGTTCATTGATGTGGTTATTTTATGTGAAAGAGTGAATTTGATGAGCAGTTACGAGTAACCTCTTCTGCTTCAACATCTCACGGTTCTGGATCTGCACCAACAGGGTGCTCAAACTGTAATGAAAAAGATCTTAGGATAAACATGCTGGAGGCACAAAAGCAGGTGCTAGAGACAAGAGTAAGGATGCTGGAGGCAAGGCTTGAAATGGCAACGAATCCCGACGACCTCGACCACGCATGCCAGTCGGCTGCAATACTCCGTGAGCTGTTAGGTGACATGGACAATCTTCATATGTAATGTTGTTGTTGTTGTTGTTGTTTAATAAAATGTTGTTGTCCAAAAGGGCCGTGAAAACTTAAGTATCCATCAAGATTCAACCATAAGGGGCCGTTTGGTTTATGCTGTCCAAACATGGCCGTTTGGTTTATGCTGTTTGGTTAACAGCAGCCCACAAGGGCCGTTTGGTTTATGCTGTCCAAACAGGGGTGTTTGGGATTGCTTATTTCTGCACCAAAAGGGTGTTTGGGTTTATGACCTTATTTAAAGAAACAATATCACAATTAACAATCACGAAGGCAAATATTTTATTTAAAACACGCAAGAGTTCTCAAACACATACATTTCATATAGACTCAAACGAAACAACTTGACAAGAAAATGAGACAGATCAAACAAAACAACTCGACAAGCAAATGAAACAACTCAAACGAAACAACACACGACATATACCATAACAAACATTGCCCATTCATTTTTTTTTTTTTTTTTTTTTTTGCTGCTACTTCCCGCTTTGCTAGAACTTGCACCATCTTTTCCCTTCCTTGATTTCCTTTGCTTGATATATTCAAACGTATCTTCGAGATTTGTTACCCTCTTTCCCAGATCATCAAGTTTGGTGTCTAACGTGCTTTCAGCTTCATCATCAGCAACAGCCTCCAAATACTCTCTGTAGTGGGGCTTTTGCCTCAGCCATTCCAGAATCCGGTCTCTCATCCACGGTGCACAGTTCTTATAAGAACCATATTCATCATAAATTTCATAGCCATATTCATTAAGAACTTCATTAAAGAGGAGCATCGACGATAAAACCTTTGACCACTCCTCTTCCGGCGTGTAACCATCCATTGTTATGTGTGTTTTATATTTTGCCGGTTATTTGTATCCACGGTTAGGTTATATATAAGTAAAACCTTGGCGGGAAAAATTGGCGCCAGTACTTTTGGCGGGGACAGCCAAAATATATTGGCGGGATAAAGTCACCTTTTAGGAGGGAAAATGCTTAATACTTTCGGAGGGGACGAGTCCCCGCCAAAACGCAGAACAGTACATCTTAACTTTCGGCGGGGACATGTCCCCGCCGAAAGGGAGAGTGGGAAAAAAACGCGGGAACAATTAAGCGTTCTTAGTTTGGTCAAACTTTGCCAAATATGCTAAACACTGAAAAGTAGCGTTGAAAATTTAGTAAACGGTCGCGAGACTTTGTGCCAGCTCAGCACCGTTTTTATCATTTAGCAACTTTCGGCGGGGACAATGACGTCCCCGCCGAAACATTCCTCCCCCGTCCTACTTATTGTTGTAGTGTATATAGTAGTTTTATTTGTGTAAAGATACTTTTTTAAATTACAATCATATTTTTCGCATTTATAAACGTTCAAGTTGATCCTTATATTAAACCGAAAATAAAATCGGGTCCACAACATTATAAAGCAAATTCTATATATGTATTGAATGTAATAACGTTATAACAGAAAAATAACTAGGAATTAATATCCACACATTATTTATCAAGTTCACTTATAAGTTACATTCACTTAATTGATCCTCATTTACATATAATTGGGCGTGTTCCATCAACGGGCAAATCTGTGTAAAGAATACTATCACATCGGAAGTCTGTATGTTTCTGATGGACTGGAAACACTAAGAACCATCTTTTATCAAGTTGCCACCGGAAACTGATCTCAAGTCTTAGCCACGCTTCTCCATTCGCCAAGTCCTTTTGGATACGCACAACTTTTTCACGTGGTAGCTGAGTTTCATATGGCTTAAACTTGAGTGCCACAAGTTGTTTTTCGTTTCCGGATATTTTAAATGTTCCGTAAGCAAAAGTACTAACCCGGACATCTTTATTGGTATTAATTATACTCAAGTTGAAAACACCCAACTCCGGGATGGGCGTAAAATCGCCATTTAATTGTAAAATAGTTTGGATCGTAGCGTTCCCACCAAGTTTAACAGTGGTGATATCTACTATATCGTAGTTGATATAGAGAGAATGAATGTCAAACTTTGTCACCTCTACCTTAGTTGTACTTAGGCAGAGGTTGGCGATGAAAAGATATACGCAGTAGACTCTTATAACAACCGCCGTGATGAACCGCATCCGACGCGCTCTATTTATTCCACGCTGGTTATCTCCACGCCGGTTGCGCCGGTTGTTTCGTCCTCCATTTCCTGCCCTGATCTGTATCAAACGACAACAAAGTTAAACATTTATCCTATAAAAGCTACATATAAGAACATGAACTATATACTATAATATATCAAGATATTTACGTTATAATAAAAATAAAAATAAATAATAATTAAAAAAAAAAAAAAAAAAAAAAAAAAAAAAAAAAAACCTACTCCACGGTTATCAGGATAAAACCGATAATAGGTTTCCTCTGCGTATTCGAGAGCAAAATCCATTTCTCAGAAGCACCTATTATAGCTCGTACGCGTACTGCTTTTCTCAATGAAACTCGATCTTGTATGGACTTCACTTAGTAGGTGTAACGGTATTATATATATGTTGGCTCTATGAGTCGTGAAGCAACTTCACACATAATTCTTGGATTAGCTAGCTATCATTGAAGGTGATTGTTACTAATGGTCTAAAAATTTGTTAATTACAGGATGTATATATGCATATTTAGGTGATTTGTATGTAAACTCCTTGTGAAATATTTGGCATATTGATCAATTTTGGTATATTTGAAAATTGACACACTTGATGTGTATCCATATTTAGGTGATTTGTATTCTCACTTTTAGTCATGATGTGTTTTTTATGTTAGTATTTAGATTTTAGAATCACTTGTATCTCAAGCTCATATACGTAATCACGCTATATAACCTTTGTATTGAAACTAGATGCATGGTTGCATACGTTGCCGCAGATTTTATTATTGTGCAATCGATATAAAAAAATCTGTAAACTAAAATTTATAAAATATTTCAATTTATGCATTTACATAATATTTATATGTTTCCGTATAAAAGTTTTAGCACAGCATGACGACGATACATTTTTATTTGAAAATTTTAGTATAAAAAACGACATAGTAAGATAACATTGTTTATGAAATGCATTACGTTAACAAACGGTAAACTTTTTAAAAAGTAATTAAATTGATTGTGGAGCACCAAACTTTATACGTTAATGACAAAGTGTATACCTTACTAACAAAAGAGTGAGCTCTTTTAGTAAGAAGAGTTAGCCATACGCTAATGAAAAAGTGTTGAACGAAGAAAAAATGTGTGTTGGATGAAATTTGTTCAGGAAATGAAGGGAACAAAGTTAATATGGGTCGTTATGATATAAGTTTTATCTTCAACAATGTTAATAATGGGGGACTATTTTGAATGAACTTAATTTTGACGAAGAAAAGTGTTTTTGAGAAGCTCCTGTTGTTTTACATGCATGGGATGTGCATAAGTGCCACGTCTTGTTCGTCGATCTTGTGCTAGCGTTATCTATCTGCTATCATCTTCAACGCATTATTCATTGTTGTTCAAACGTCACACTAACATTTTCTTGAACTGGTAACCGTGTAGCTGTTATATATTCGTCTTTTCTTAGTTTGGGGTTCTGGTGGATTTTTGTATAAACGTAGCATTCTTTGCTTTTGGCATTTTTTGTCATTGTTTGATGGTTGATACTTATATTTCCTTAAATTCATAGTTACGTACGTCTCGAATATAATCAAATAATTTTGTGGAACTTTGTTGATTAGGTGGAGTCGTACGTGAACACATGACAACTGATAATGAAATGATGCTCGAGTTTCCTTCTCCATGTGGAATTCTTAATTGTCTTTGTTGAAGCTAAAAATAGCAAATTGGTTGATGAAGGAAACCAAATACAGTATAACAATTAGTAACAGTAGGTTAAAGGTGATGAAACCAAGAAGATAATCAACCAAGAATGAGGTAAACAACAAGCAAGCTAAATCTTTAATTTGAAGATATGAAGCTGTGAATTGACGAGGTTGTGACTTGTGGAGGAGATGATGATGTGAGACACGTTTTATTTTTATTGTAATAATTAACACAGTTAAAAAAAAATTCAATAGTAGACACGTTTTATTTTTAGAAAAAAGCAAGCAACTTTTATTTTTAACCGTGTGAACCAAATTCGAACAGGTTAATAAGCATATATATACTTAAAATAAAGAATTTTTTTTATTCGGGTTAAAACGAAACCCGAATAAGCTAAACTCCCACGCCTGATACCCGACCCTATTAACTATTTGGGCGTAATCGGGTCAACCCGATTAACATGGCCGGCTCTTGGGTGGGCCGGGGAGGCCAACCGGCCAGGGCCCATTTTTGCGAGGGCACATTTTATTTTTATTGTAATAATTAACACATTTAAAAATATAAAAAAATCAATAGTAGACACGTTTTATTTTAAGACAAAAAGCAAGCAACTTTTATTTTTAACTGTGTGAACCAAATTCGAACAGGTTAATAAGCATATATAATTATATATACTTAAAATAAAGAAATTTTTTTATTCGGGCTAAAACGAAACCCGAATAAGCTAAACTCCCAAGCCTGATACCTGACCCTATTAACTATTCGGGCGTAATCGGGTCAACCCGATTAAAGTATATCAACCCGAAGAACCTGACCCTAATAAGCTTAAACGGGTGCAAGTCGGGTCGGGTTTTGCGGGTTCAGTTATTTTGGACAGCCCAAGTCGTATGTACAAGTTAAGTTAATGGCCCTTTTCGCAAGCCCAATTTCAAAACAATGTAAATCAATGGCTCTTTTTTGGGCTTATATTAAAAACTGAGTATAATGATATCTACTGAAAAAATGACACAAAAATGTATTGTTTGGTTTGTAAACACATAACTCTTGGTCAGTATACAAAGTGCTTAGTTTTGAGACTTTATACCCATTTATATAGACGGAACTTCAATCAGGCTAGGGAGGGTGATAGCCTCCAGAAATTTTGGCCCATTAATGTGTTGTGTTAATGTTTGATGTTATTAGTGATAATCTATGATAATATATGGTCCTAGAAATTAGGCAACCGGTCGCTCCCGCTTATCATTTTAATCATTACTGTATTTCATGTTTAACTAGTTCTCTATCCATTCGATGGACGGTTTTTTAATAGGTGATTAAAATCGTAATATTGTGTTTAAGATTCAATATACACTAATTATAGCATAATGCACACACTTTGCTACGACTAATATTAAAGGAGTCAAGTTTGCGACGGGTAATATTATAGTATTTCCCCGTTATTCTTTTATAACTACCTTTTTTTTGCATTCGCAAAGTGTGTGCATTTTTTTTATAATTATAAGGAGTCATAAAAGAATAACGTGAAGTTTCAGTTACGTGTTTGAAATGTATATGTGATAAGAGTCAGAGTATATATGAAATTTTAAAAAAAAAATAAAATTATAAAAAAAAATGCTTGAGTTACTACTAAGTACTTATGTGTTAGAGCTGATGGTTGTAAACGGTTTGTTCAATTAAAAAATGGCATAATTTCTTGTTATGTTCTAACTTATAAGATCTAAGGTCAAGAAACAGAACTGTTAAATTAATAAGAATACATTTATTCATGTCTTATATTTAACCAAGTATCTGAAACAAAAGGAAAACTTGATATAAACAATTAACATTAAAGGTTTAAGAAACTAACCATTGCTTGTATAAATACAAGGTAAGTGTGTCATTCGCAAGTGGGAGCTGTTGGAATATGCTCAAAGCACATTACATATTTATATGGCTAACTTTATGTTAGCTTATGGGGTCACACACAAATACACTTGGATACACTAACGCTCTGTTCTAGAGTTGTATTTAGAGGTGAAAGTGAAAGGAAAGGGAGTAAACCAAAAATTTTGTGTGTTCTCAAGATTTTTTTTAAGAAATGAAATGGGAAGGAAACTATGTAAAGTGAATGGTTTTCTTTGTCCCAACTTTCATCCCATATATGGGATGAAAGTGAAGGATAGTGAATAAAGACAAAAATCAAAAGAGTTAATGTCAAAAAGAACATTTGTCTTTAGTGTGTATTTATTATGGAGAAAGGTTATAATAGTAATTCCACAAACATAAAAAGTATAAAATGGGACCACCTACTTTCATTTACTTTACTTTACTATAAACTAAAGAATATGCAAAAATCTATAAACTTTACTTCCACTCTTCCCTATTTCTTTACATTGCATTACTTTATTTTACTTACCTCTTAAAAAAAACTCTAGAACAGAGTGTAAGTTATAATATGAATATTGTATATATATTATACAAGGTTGCAAAAATCGCTAGGCACTAGCCGGGTACCGCCTAGCAATTAACCAGTTAAGTGGGGATTAATCGCATTGGATTTTTTTATATATAAAATTATAAAATTTTGAAACTATATGACCGATTTTGCCGATTTAGCCGATTTTTCCGATTTGGCTAATTTTTATCAGTAACCGAGTTAGCCGATTATCCGATTTATCCAATTTTATCTTATTTGACCGATTTATGCCATATTTGGTTGATTTTTATCCGATTAATCGGTATGTTGACCGATTTTTAAACAAACCGATTAGTAAGGCCGATTAGTGAAAATTCGGACAGTTAATCTCCGCCAAGTGCCTAGGCACCGATTAATCAGTCACCTAGGCCGATTTTTGCAACACAGGTATTATATTAACACCAAATAATTTAAAAGTCATTTTAGTTGTGTATTTATTATATAGCATATTAATAAATAGGTATTATATTAACACCAAATAATTTAAAAGTCATTTTAGTTATGTATTTATTATATAGCATATTAATAAATAATAACGTAAAAGACTTATTAGTTAATTATTAATAATGTGTTAATAATAAACTAACTAAATCAAAATTAGAAAATCCCTAATTTATCCTATGTAGAAATTGGCCAAAGGAAATAAACAAAGAAAATGAATGTTTTGAATAGCTTGGAGCATAAGTTTAGAAGCCTCTAGAATCAATTGTATTTTGTATAAATACAAATGGATTGTTAAAGGGATTCATAACTTAACACGAAAATCTTTCTCCCTCTTTTCTATCTTGTGGTCGATCTTCCAAACCCAAAGGAACTGTTTCGGATTTTGCTTCTTGTATTGCAAGTCTCTACGCAAAGGTAAGTTTGAATCGCGTATTCAAAGGGTGTTACGACTAGCATCGCTAGGTCTCGTGTAACGTGTAGTGTGGATCAACCGTGGAGAGTAACCTATTTTGCTTATTAGTTTCTTGATCATATCGAGCATAAAAGGTTGGTATTACTTTTATTTTAAGCATGATTAATTGCATAAATCGTATGATCCTTATATGAGTTTTACATGCTTCCGCTTACTCGTTTTAATATACTTGATTGTCAATATATTAATTAATTATTAAATCGTTTAATAAAAACCGTAAACTCTAACAAAGCCCTCTTACGTATCGAACCAGTTTTCTTTCTTCAGTAGCGACTTGATATTTTGCAAATCAAGATTTTGCAATAAACTTTGTGGGGGTTTTAGTCGTACAATAGCAACGTACTTTCAGTTTTGTACTATTTTGGTACGTGTACTTTTTTTTGTTCCACTTAATGCAATGTACTTTCAGGTTTTGTGCTACCTTGGTACGTCAAAGTAAGGGCTACCGGATAAAAAGTCATTTTTACCGGATAGAAATCAAAGTTGAATGTTTTTACACATAAATGGTCCCTATGGGTGGCTAGGTATCACGAATTTAGTCCCAAATCAAAGTGGATTTTTTTTTTCGATTTTTTTTTCTGAATAATTTTTTCCGAAAATTTTTTTTAGTATTTTTTTTTCGAAATTGTTTTTTTTTTTTCAAAAATATTTTTTGAATTTTTATTTTCGATTTTTTTTTCCGAATATTTTTTTTTGATTTTTTTTCTGAATAATTTTTTCCGAAATTTTTTTTTTGTTTTTTTTCCGAAATTGTTTTTTTCGATTTTTTTCAAAAATATTTTTTGAATTTTTATTTTCGAATTTTTTTCTGAATACTTTTTTTTCGAATTTTTGTTTTCGTATTTTTTTCCCCGAAATTGTTTTTTTCGAATTTATTTTTCTAAAATAATTTTTGAATTGTTTTTTTCCAAATTTTGTTTTTTTTGTATTTTTTTCAATTTTTTTAAACTTTTTTTCGAACTTCTTTTTCTGAATAATTTTTTTTTTCGAAAATTTTATTAGAAATTTTTTTTACACGTATTTTTTTTTCGAAAAAAAAAATTTGAAAAAAAAAATTCTAAAAACAAAATTCGAAAAAACAAAATTTCGAAAAAAATAATTCAGAAAAAACATTGTAAAAATTTTAACAAAAAAATTTAGGGACTAACTTCGTGATACCCTTTAAACCACAAGGACCATTTATATAATTAACTCAAAACTTATTATAAGTGGAATGCCTACGTGGCATGTCCAAGTAGCAAAAATACCTCTGTATCCGGTAACAGAAAGTATCACGTACCAAGGTAACCCAAAACACAAAAGTACGTTACATTAAATGGAACAATAAAAAGTTTACGTACCAAAATGGAACAAAAGTGAAAGTTCGTTGCTATTGTACGGCTAAAACCCAACTTTGTGGTATATACTGGCACAGAGTCATTTCCTTGCACTAACTTAAGGAATTCGGTTTCAAGCTTCGCAGTTCACTATCTGGACAATAAGTTTCTATTAACAGCTTTGTAAAGTTATAAGGATAACATTGGCATTAGTTCAATCATCCAAATATGTGGGGAACCAAAGAAAATATAGTCATGTATCGGTTCAATTGTTCACCTAATGTGGGGAACCTAAAATAATATTGTCACGTGGTGATTCAATCATCCAACTAGTATGGGGAATCAAATTTAAACACTACTGGCTCAATCGTCCAAGAGTGTTTTATGCCCACTAATCTAGCCTTTAAGTGTGACTGTTGGACCCTTTTAACGTGTTATAACTTATTATTTATGTTAAACTACGTTCCATGCAAACAATACAACGTGCATAAACAGTTTAAGTATAGCAATAAGTAAAGTAGTTTATGATACGTGACACATAGTTACTTTTCAACGTTTAAATTCTTTATTGATAAGAATCAAATAATTGACAGGGTTTGCTAGTGGAATACGAAAAGCAGTTAAAAGACAATGTGTATGTGATCCCCTCTCAAACTTAAACTAACAACATGTGCTGAAAGTTTAAGTACCAACCAGACTTACTCGCTGAATGTTCAACTGCCTAGTTAGGTTCGAGGAGTAATGATCTTCTTGAAGACTTTTTTTTCTATTACAAGAGATGCATTACTCCTTTATATGCATTCCTTTTTATAGGAGGGAATTAGGGTTTCAAATTAAAATAAATCAAATTAAAATGTTATGTTTCTTTAAAATTTATTATAAAATATATTTAAATAAATACAATTTCTCTCTTCTAAACCTATCCTAAATCCAAATCTTATACCAAATCCAAATCCTAATCCAACCCCACCTATAAACCAAAGGGGCCCTAAATCAAACTAATAGTATTGTTATTCATAGAATGTAAATGATACCTCATTGGAACTTTTTATAGCCTACAAGAATCTCATATTATATAAGAGATGATACCAAAGGGACAATCAAATTTTGGATGATTTTCTAACCGGGTCAATCTGAGAATTAGATTTTGCCACATATGAAAAATTGATCGGAATCATCTAATTAGGTAATAAAAAGTCAAAATTTAAATAATTTGGTCAAACTCATCTAAATTTCATCTACCAAAAAAATATGTATAAAAATGCATGTCACGTGTTCGGACATGTCACGTGACACGTCTTCATGCCCAAAGACCATACACACTCCACACCTAGGTGGTTCTCATTCGTATTTCACCCTAACCATATGAAGCACATCAACCTCACCTTCCATATTTGAAATAGCAATAACCATGTTCTTCTTAAGCTCCCGATAAACTCTAATATCAATTAACGTACGCATATAATTCAAACGCCTCATGATTGCATGCACATAGAACTAGGGTAAGAATCAAGCATAATCGGATTACCAAGTCTAGTAGCCATAGCACTCAATCCGTCCTCAGTAAAGACCACAATTGGCCGGAATATCATGTATTTTAACTCAAACTGGAATTAAATCGAGCACAAGTCTTTTTTCAACAAACTTGCATTAGGCGTCCACTTCTTCAATATAATAGGAATGGATCGAATAAACCATGGTCCATTCTCAAATACTCCGTTCATACCCTCAACCGAAGAAAGCTTGAAAAAGAAAAGACCCTTCGAGTTCATGATTGCACAAACAATACCATATTTCTTCTCCATTATCAGTTGTCTACGTAGCATTCTAAAATGTGAGTTTGTAATTGTGTTTGTATAATAGCTCTTTTGGTTTATCAAAAACTACCAACTTTTAATCAACAAATGTAGATAGTTAGTGGAACTAAACAAAACAATAACAAAAAATCAAAATAGTATGTATTAAATAAGTAAAGTTTTACACTGAACTATAGGGAAAATGTCAGTCTAAAATATATTCTACTAAAAACAAAGCGGTTAAGAGTAATAGGATTCCTAAAACTCGTTAATTTATCGTAGCATCAATGTAAGTTATGGCACAAGGCGATCATAATCCATGAAAAGGCCCTGAAGTCTGTAAATTGATGCAAATTAATATTGATGTAAAACTTTTTCTGAATAATTTGTGTAAATAGCAAACATAAATTTATAACATAACATAATGTAATATATTAATATAACATGTATTACAATAATAAGATATGATAATGTACCATTGATAAATGATATATTGATATAGATCGAGTTTCCAATACTACATAATGTTATATTGATATAAGAACATACTGTAATATGATAATATAACATAAGATAATATTGATATAGATATTCCAATACTACATTCGATAAATGTATTATAAAGACCAAGTCTTTAAACTGAAAGAAAACAACATAACTCGTAGAGTTATACACAAAATATAAGTTTGCAATGAAGAAAACTTTCATGTGTTTTATCTATTTTAATATATTGTTCACCAAATCAATGAACGTTATTGCTATACCAGAAGAACTTGGCGAAGGATCTGGTAATGTTTTGCCGAGTTTCATTTTTTTTCTCTTTCACGTAATGTATATTTTATCAGGGAAAAATACATTGCATTTAAATACATGAATATGTTTGTATTCTAATCTAGTTTCTTGTGGTTGTCAATTAAACAGCTGGTTTAAGATCTTATGCTTATGACTTTGATCCAATTCCTTGCACATTAGATTTATGTGCTCAAGCGTGCTTAGATCACGTGCCACCCGGAGAAGGAGTACTAGCATATGAATATATGATCAATGTTTCAACACCCTTTGCGTATGTTGTATGAGTAATGTATGTTAGTGTTTTTTAAATCTATGTACCTTTTAATATATCATAACCACATTTGTACAAAAAGGAGACCTAATAGTACTACTTGTTGAAAATATCTAAACTAAATACTACGTATAATGGAGGAAGACTATTTCTTCCGCTAAATAACAAAGACAATTCAAAATTTAATATTAAACAAATACAACTATACATGTATGTTATACAATTAATTTATGCACCAACATGCATATTTAACAAATTCAATTAATGTAATAATTAAAACACCTCTCAATGCAAAAATACAAGCAATAAATCACATGATATAAATCAAACAAGCTATTTGAACAAATTTATAAATATTCTCCTCAACGCACTAAAACATTCCAGAAAATAAAAATTGATAAAATATGTCAATAAAAATTTAATGGCATGTTTATTTTTTGAACTATCTACTTTTAATATAATATAAATTGTCATTATTTGAATTTAATAGAACATAAAATTTTCGTCTTCTATTAAGTTGTTATCACAAAAAATGTATTATCAAAACACAGTCAAAAATTTAATTACATTTGTTAATACAAATAATGTCTAAAAACATTATTTCTATTTTTTCACATCTCTAAGTTTTGATAATAACAAAATGTAAAAACGTGTTGGGTCTAAAGATGCTGCTGTTCGTGAAATACACTAAGTGTTACTCTGCTGATCAGTTAAGTAACTCTGCTGATTAGACTATAACTCTGTTGTTTGGTAACTCTGCTGGATTGGGATAATAAGCTTAGTATAACTCTGCTGCTAGCCACGAAAACTCTGCTGCTAGCCACGAAGACTCTGCTGCTAGGAAGATTATGCTGTTACTTATTGGATATGTATAGTATGTTAAGGATATGTATAGAAAAGATACGTAAAGATATTTTTCGTGTATAGAAAGTTTTGTAACCGACTAGGACTCCTTAGTCTATAAAAGGAGGGTCTAGGGTTAGGTTTTAGATACGTATCATTATTGTTTTACACTTCAAGGTTTCTTGTAACCCTATTGCTATCGAGCAATCGTATTAATATATTGAAGTGTTGTTTGAGAATTCGTTTGTATTTTATTCTTCTTAAGATCAAATATTAATTTCCGCATAATATTTGATATACAACTCAAGATCAGTTTCTATACCGATTGCTTTAGGTTTATATCTAAAGTAATTAATAAGATCATGAAGCTCAACTGGGATCAACAAGTGGTATCAGAGCTTGTGATCTAGAAACTGGTACCAAGAAGAATTACTGAATACAAGATCTGTTAATCATCAAAGTAAGCAATGGAATCCGATTCAACACACATGGTTACTGCATCAAGAGTCCCCATGCTCAAGACTGGAGAATACGAGATCTGGAAGATGAGAATTCAACAATACATGAGAATGGTTGATTACTCACTTTGGGAAGTTGTTTTATATGGTGACAGTCAGCCAGCCAAGACTGTTACTGGATCAGTCTTGACTCTCAAGACAAGTGAGGAGAAAGCACAGAGAAGATTGGAGGTCAAGGCTCACAGTATTCTCATGATGGGAATACCTAATGATTATCAACTAAGTTTTAATCATATTGAGTCTGCTAAGGATTTATGGGAAGCTATTGAACTTCGATTTGGTGGGAATGAAGCTACCAAGAAGTCAAGAAAGAACCTAATGAAGCACCAATTTGAAACTTTTACTGCTTTGAGTTCTGAGAATATTGAGGGAACTTATGATAGACTTCATAAGCTAACCAGTCAGATGGCTCTATTGAAGATTGATGCATCTCAAGAAGACATCAATCTAAAATTTCTGAGAAGTCTATCTTCTGAATGGAACACTCACACAGTGATTTGGAGGCACAAGGAAGATTTTGAGAAGATGACATTGGATGATCTGTATAACAACTTGAAAGTATATGAATCTGAAGTCAAGGGATTGTCAAGTTCATCTTCTACCACAAACAATCTTGCTTTTGTTTCCTCAAGCAACAAGAATTCTGGTAGTCATCAAGAACAGCACTCTGCCGCTGGAACTTTCAATCCTGCTGCTGGTTCACATGTCTCTGCTGCTGACTCTACAAATACCAACACCATCAGTGATGCTGCCATTTGTGCTTATTTAGCTGAACTTACTACAAGTACTTCAGTTATGTCACACCCCAAAAATGGCGCAGCGGAATGGCATTTACGGGGTATGACCTCATTGTTAAGAACACAAGGTGTCACCATAGAGAAATACTAAATGCAATACATAGATCAGATAATAGTCACAAACTCCCATAACGGGGATAAGTACAATATCCAAAACAACGTGAGTCTCAAAGTTACACAACATCACTAATCAATCTCAGAATGCAACTCCACGAGATGTAACCCGGGAGGGTCTTGACTAAGTCTTGCTAAGTTAAGCCAATACTCAACCTCCTATGGTACCTTCAGTCTTAACACCTGAAAATGGATACTCGAAAACGTCAACATAATGTTGGTGAGCTCGTAGGTTTAAAAGTAAGACCGCTGAGCTGTGATATCATAGTGTAGGACAAAAGTGAGCATGATAACCAATTATAAGCACATGTTGAAACCAAAAAATGTCGAAACCAAATAATGTCGCGCCAACTGAACCTACCACGGTTGCACACATAAACAAAACACTGTGGGGAGCTACCCCGATAGATCTATCATATTGTTTCGGCTCTCAAAAGAGTTAACAGTTGCGCATTCATGTACACACAGTCAAAACATCTAGTAGCACATAATTGTATCATCACACATAATGTCCAAAATCATGAAACAGTATAATCACAGCATGAAAAATAGTTTAAAATATCATTTGAGTACCATTTTCCCCCAAGGAAAAACATAATGAAAAAGGGGCTACGAGAACTCACCTCGTCAAGTAGTAGTTAAATCACAAGCAGTTCAAATAGAGTGCGGCACCGACACGCGACCTAGATTAGTGAAAGTATGTTTTAGTCCATAGTTCAAGTTTCAAGGATTTCAGTTATTTCAAAAGTTTATGTTGGTGTTGCTGGTGTGGCAGCATTTAAGTGAAAACCAAGTTTTTTAATATTTAAAGTTGTTGGCTCGTCGGGTTGTACGAATGTACGAAAGAATATGAATAGCGATTTTTGATTTCGCGATGAGCGGAAAGGTACGTACGGAAGGATAATGATTATAAGATGACGATGTGTACGGTCATAGAACGTTTGGTGGTTAATTGATTGTGCATGGGTATATATTTATATATATACTAGCGGAAAAATATAATTTGTGAGACAATGGTATTTTGTAAAATACTATATTTTTGTGTTAATAAATTATAAGTTTTGCAAAAGAAGGTCACATTAAATGTGTAAAATGTATTCAAGTTAATGAACGAGTTTAAATTGTCCGCTTAAAAGGATATACAACGGTTTATTATTTTAACTATATATTTAAGTGTCTAAGTTTAGATCATTTCGAGAAAAAGATTTTTATGTCAAATGTAAATATATTTTTAAGTGTTTGTGTCGTATGTCACGTTTATAGCGTTTCGCAAAACATATATTAATTGTCTAGTTTTTTTTTTGTATTTCGTTATTTCGTTGGTCGTCGTGTGTTTAAAACAAATTACAAGTTTATATCATTAAAGTGTCGAGTTATTTTTATAGTCGTCGTGTATAACGAACGGTCGTTTGTTAAGAAAATATGGCGGATTATAAATGACGAGAAGTAGGTAACGAGGAGGGGGTTGGGCTGCGGCCCGAATTAATGGAAAACAGGCCACGGCTGTTGAGCCTTTTAAATGTCCAGCAAATCTTAATCAAGTTAGCCCTTTTTGGTTTTTGGCGTGGGCTGGTCCAAAGAAATTTAGATGGGCTGGGCCCAAGTGGATTTTATTAGCAGAAATGAAGTAGCAGCAGAAATGCAAAAACAATAAAGGTCCACTTTGGGACTGTTTTGGTTACGCAAGAAAGAGGAAACAAATGTATATTTTGGGCAGATTAAATTTTGTAAGATACAAGACTTTTAGACCCGAGTTTCGACACGGCTCGGGGAAGCCTTAAGCCACACAAACGAGGCCTAGTTTGGGGTCCTTTTGGGACTTATAATCTGAATGCCAAGACACCCATCGGGGTGGGTTTTTGCCACGAATTTAACGACAACTATTTTGAGTTTTGAGAAAATGCTTGAGTCGAGTACCACTCGGCCCATCCTCGAACACAAACCTAACCGTAAGCTTGTGCTAGAACTAATCGACTAGAGTGACTTATGAACCACACAAGGGAAACGTTTTAAAGTTGTTTTTCTCGAACCATTTGCTAGTCACAACCACGACCGCGGTCATAGACCGGTATGAACTAGTGAAACCCACGACTCTAGCATCCATTTTATTCCAACATAGACTCGTTTTAGAAGTTAAAAACTTTAGAGACATAACATCAAACACTTTGCGAGCACGTTTTTGACATTAACCATTCGACTAGTTTGACTCCAAAAACAACACGACTACGGTTTAACTTACTAATTCGACAAGTGGAATGAATTGTAATCGAGACAAGCCTACGACTATAACACCTCTAACGCATCAACTAGTCTAGTTCACGATAACTCGAGGTTTGACAAAATGAAACACATATTAAAATCGAGCCACACTTAACATTACTGGTTTCAAAAACAAAATGTTTCTACCACACCAACTTGATTCGACAACATCAACGATTCACAAAGTTTTGATAAACCGAATTTTATAAACCTCACAAATATGTATAACGATTCATAAAATATTCAAAACAATCACAACATATTCATAAGTATCATTCGAATGGAACAAAAATCAAAGAAAGAAGAAGGACTTAGAACTCTTACAAATATGATTCGATTTACAGAAAGCCGAGAAGAAATTAAGAGAACCCGAATCAAACCCAGCAAATCCACACACCTCTTTGCTTCTGATCACGCTCTTCTCCAAGAACTGATTATAACCTTACTATTTTTATTTGGTAGTTAGCTTTGAGTGTGTGTGGAATGTTGTGGATCGGCTGAGTTATAAAAAGATAACTAAGGAAAGTTTGATTCCCTCTCTCTTCATCTACAGACGCTCTATAGCTTAAAAGAGAAACCCTAGTCCTTGATCTTGTATTTTCTTGGCTCCACGCGCGGACCATGGGTCTTGAAGTTCGGAGAGGTAGTTGTCCTCCTTTGGACACAAGGAAAATGATAAGAGATTCATGGCCACCACTCTTGTTGTTTTTTATCTAGGAGATGCAGACAAAGAGGCGGCGGTTTTATTGCTAGGACGGAAGCAGAATTTCAGTAGGGGTTGTTGTGGAGAAGAGAGAGAGACTGAATTATGAGGATAAGGGTGGGGTGGGTTTGTTTTAACGTTTTGTAAAAATTATTATTATTATTATTATTTTTTTAGAAGGTAAAGGTGGATTTAATAAAAGGTTAGTGTAAGGCTTTTAAAATAAAAGTAAGTGTTAAACTAACGGGTTTAAGTAATTTTCGGTCTCGCTAAGATCCGGTTTGATAAGTACTTTCCGGGTTATCGTGAGCACGAAAGATATAGTTCAGGTGTCATTTTTCTTCAGATTGTCATGGAATAAGATCTATTGACTCCAAAATGAAATCATAGGATTTAATTTTTACTAATGTGTTGTCGATACGCGTGTGGTGTCGTTCTCTCAATTCGTGCAGTTTACATACAAGTTATCCGCAAAAGATATATGTTAGCTTCTAAAATAAATTATTTTGAGTCTTAAGTGTTAAGTAAAGACCTGGAAAATTCGCGGTTGCTACAGTCTACCCCCGTTAATAGAATTTTGTCCTCAAAATTTAGCTAGTACCATTGTCGAACAAGTGAGGGTATTTCTGTCTCATCTGATCCTCACGTTCCCAGGTAAACTCTGGTCCACGCTTTGAGTCCCAACGCACTTTAACTATTGGTATCTTGCTACGTTTTAGCTTCTTAATCTCGCGTCCTAGAATCTCCACAGGTTTCTCTACAAAGTGTAACTTAGGATCTATCTGAATTTCTTCCAAGGGTATGTGTAAGGTCTGGTCAGCAAGACACTTCTTAAGGTTCGACACGTGAAACGTGTCATGAATGCCACTCAGCTCTTGCGGTAGTCTTAGTCGGTAAGCTACCGGACCGATCTTCTCAGTGATCTCAAAAGGTCCTACATATCTAGGTGCTAACTTGCCCTTCTTTCCGAATCGTACCACACCTTTCCAAGGTGATACCTTTAGTAACACATGGTCACCAACACTAAATTCCAAGGGTCTCCGTCGGTTGTCTGCATAGCTCTTCTGACGGTCTCGAGCAGCCTTGAGCCTATCCTTAATTTGAATGATCTTCTCAGTGGTTTCTAACACTATCTCGGGTCCTATCATTTGACTCTCTCCAGCTTCCGCCCAACCAATAGGCGAACGGCATTATCTTCCGTAAAGTGCCTTGAATGGTGCCATATCTATGCTGGTATGATAACTGTTGTTATAGGAGAACTCAGCTAATGGAAGATGGGTATCCCAATTTCCACCGAAGTCTATGGCACACGCCCTGAGCATGTCTTCTAGTGTTTGTATGGTACGCTCGCTTTGACCATCGGTCTGTGGGTGATACGCCGTACTCATATCTAGGTGTGTCTCCAAGGAATCTTGCAATAATTTCCAAAAGTTTGATGTGAAGCGGCTGTCGCGATCAGATATAATCGATATAGGCACACCATGTCTTGCCACTATCTCCTTGATGTAAAGTCTAGCCAATTTGTCCATCGAATAATCTTCCCTGATAGGTAAGAAATGTGCAGACTTAGTCAACCTATCTACGATGACCCAAATTGTATCGTACCCACTACTAGTTCTCGGTAACTTTGTAATGAAATCCATGGTTATCCTTTCCCACTTCCATTCGGGAATCTCTGGTTGTTGTAACAAACCAGATGGTCTCTGATGTTCAGCCTTCACTTTAGAGCAAGTCAGACACTTGCTAACGTAGACAGCTATGTCTTTCTTCATCCCAGGCCACCAGTACAAGTCTCTAAGATCATAGTACATCTTATCCACTCCTGGATGAATGGAGTACCTCGTCGTATGTGCTTCGTCCATGATTAGGGTTCTCACATCACCAGTTAACAGTACCCAAATCCAGTCTACAAAGTACAGTCCACCTTCGTACTTTTTCTCCAGTTGCTTATCTAAGCCTCGCATCTTCTCCGTGGGTGCATCCATATTCATAGATGCCTCTCTCTGTGCCGCTAGTATCTTATCTTTGATGCTCGAATGTATAGTTATACTCATGGCTTTTACTTTCCTCGGCTTGAGTCTTTCCTTCCGACTCAAGGCGTCAGCTACTACATTTGCCTTACCGGGGTGGTAGCGAATCTCGCAGTCATAATCGCTGAAGAGCTCAATCCATCTCCTCTGCCGCATATTCAACTCTTTTTGATTGAAGATGTGTTGGAGACTTTTGTGATCAGTATAGATGATACTCTTCGTCCCATACAAGTAATGTCTCCATATCTTGAGAGCGAATACTACAGCGCCTAACTCTAGGTCGTGGGTGGTGTAGTTCTTCTCATGAACTTTCAGTTGTCGAGAGGCATAGGCAATCACCTTACCTCTTTGCATTAACACGCACCCGAGGCCTTGACATGACCCGTCACAGTACACTACGAAATCTTCGGGTCCATCGGGGAGGGCTAGTATTGGTGCATTACATAGGTTATCTTTCAACGTCTGAAAAGCACTCTCCTGTGCTCCGTCCCAATCGTATTTCTTGTTCTTTTGAGTCAGTAAGGTAAGTGGTTTGGAAATCTTGGAGAAGTTTGCGATGAAGCATCGGTAATAACCTGCCAGGCCTAAAAATGATCGGACTTCTGTCGGGGACTTAGGAGCTTCCCAATTTTTCACCGCCTCAATCTTGCTAGGATCCACATGAATACCATCTTTGTTAACTACGTGTCCGAGGAATTGGACTTCTTGTAGCCAAAATTCGCACTTCGAAAGTTTGGCGTACAACTTCTCCTTTTTGAGCAGCTCTAGGATTATCTTCAGGTGCGTTTCATGTTCCTCTTTGGTCTTGGAATAGATCAAGATGTCATCAATAAATACGATGGCAAATTTATCTAGGTATGGCCTGCAAACCCGATTCATCAGGTCCATGAAGACCGCAGGCGCATTTGTTAGTCCAAACGGCATAACCGTGAACTCGAAATGACCGTATCGAGTTCTAAACGCGGTTTTTGGAATGTCGTCTTCGTGTACTCGTAACTGATGGTAGCCGGAACAGAGATCTATCTTGGAGAAGTACCGTGAACCTTGCAGTTGGTCAAATAGGTCGTCAATTCTCGAGAGAGGGTAACGGTTCTTAATGGTTAGTTTGTTCAGTTCCCGATAGTCGATGCACATCCTGAATGAACCATCTTTCTTCTTGACAAACAGTACCGGTGCTCCCCATGGCGAAGAACTAGGTCGGATGAAACCTTTGTCTTGGAGTTCCTTGAGTTGATTAGACAACTCCTCCATCTCAGTAGGTGCTAATCGGTAGGGAGACTTTGCAACCGGCATTGCTCCAGGAATCAAGTCTATCCGAAATTCAATCTCTCGCAAAGGGGGTAATCCGGATAAATCGTCAGGAAACACTTCTGGGAAGTCTCGAACGACTGGGATATCTTCTAGTTTCTGTTCGTCTACCTTCATGCTCATGAGATGCTTCACGTTTTCCTCAAGTCTCTCTCCGTAGACCTTGAGTAATTCACCGTCGGGTAGCGGTATTCGGACCATCTTCTCGTGACACACTATTTCAGCCTTATTCTTAGACATCCAGTCCATTCCCACGATTACGTCAAAACTCCCGTGCCCAAATGGTATTAAGTCGATGCTAAAAGTATGACCTTCTAATTCTAGTGCACACCCGCGAATGATCTCATTTGTTTCTACCTTTTGACCACTTGCTATTTCTATTTCTTAACTAAAGCCTAGCCTACTAGGTTTCATATTCAACAGATGCATGAACTCAGTGGAGACAAAACTATAATCGGCACCAGAATCAAATAGTATGGTAGCATAGTGGTTATTCAGAGAAAATGTACCCGTCACAATGTTCGGGTCCTGACGTCCTTCCTCAGCGTTCATTACAAATACCCGACCCCGAGCTGGGTTACCTTTGTTTCCACCATTCACACGATTCACATTGTTTCCACGGTTTGCACTGCCTACATGGTTAGCATTGTTCCCACCATTTGTTGCAGTCTGATTCTGGTTGTTATGCACTGGCGCCTGTGTCCTACCCAACCTAGGGCACATACTGCGAAGGTGATTCGGGCTTCCGCACTCATAATAGGTCCTTGGGTTAACGACATTAACTGGTGCCACTGGGTTGGCTGCTGCCCTACAATCTTTCGCCATATGTCCAGGTCGCTTATAGTTGAAACATACCGCCTGGCATGGCTTGGTCTCTGGATGGTGGTAGTTGCATTTGTTACATTTGGGGAGAGAACCCTGATACTCCTTTTTTACAGCGCCAGTTGCCACAAATCCTTTTCACCACTTAGCTTTCTTATTGTTACCATTTGTTCCATCTTGCTTACTTGGTTCACTCACGGCTTTCCTCTTTTCACCACTAGGGGTGAGCAAAAAAAACCGAAAAAAACCGAAACCGAACCGAAAACCGAAATAACCGAACCGAAATAACCGACCGAAACTAAAAACCGATGGTTTGGTTTTTACTTTTTCAAAAACCAAAAAATTCGGTTCGGTTTCGGTTTTTGTCCAAAAACCGAACCGTACAAACCGAACCGAACCGCTTCTATTATATAATAGTATATAACTAATATAATGTAAATAAATAAGTAAATAACTAAACAAATCAAATTTATAAATTCATATTAATTTTGTAGGTGAATTTATAATATATTTATCTTAACGTTTATTTGTTTATTTTTCGTGTACGTGTGTTTACTTTACAATATATCAATACTTATGTGACAATGATCATGCTATATGTAAATTCACTTGCATGTGTGTATCTCATCTATACGTGTGTAATTGTAGAATTATGAGATAAACATTATTAGGCTTATCTTGACGAAAAAGTAAAGAAAAATAACCAATTTTCTACGAAAATAAAGTTTGTTGGCATAAATTGGCTACACACAAATATAAGCGGTTAAAAACCGAAAAAACCGAACCGCAAAAAACCGAACCGTCAAAAAACCGAATGGTTTCAGTTTTGGATTTTATAAAAACCGAATGTTTCGGTTCGGTTTCGGTTTTAGCCAAAAACCGAACCAAACCGAACCGTGCACACCCCTACTTTTCACCACTCTTAGACAATGTCCCATTCCTGATCATCTCATCCGTCAGGGCTGCAGATTTCAGTATTGCGCTCTGGATAGTAGCAGGCTCAGTTGCTTTCACCATTCCACGAATTTCAGGGGCCAACCCATAGATGTACCTTTCAATTCTCTTAGATTCAGGTGTGACCATATGAGGTACTAATCTAGCGAGCTCATGGAATCGATCCGTATAAGCCGCATGTCCGGTTCCCACCATGGTGTGATGGTAGAACTCATGTTCCAGTTTCTGTATCTCATTATCTGGACAATACTCCTCCCTTAACAATGCCTTAAATTCATCCCAACTCATCCCTATGGCAGCTTCTCTGCCCTTAGCCTGAATTTGCGTATTCCACCAAGTTAATGCCTTTCCGATCAAGGAACAAGCAGCATATTTCACCTTCTGATGACTCGCACACTCACTTATGTCCATCACTGACTCCATCTTCTCGACCCATCGAGTATAAGCTATCGCACCTCCAGTACCATCAAAGTCCATCGGTTTGCACACAGTAAACTCCTTGTAAGTACATCCTTTGTTACCATTGTTGTGGTTTTCGTCATTGACGTGATCACTTCCACCGTTGTTGTCCGCTTGATCATTCCCACTCACGTTGTTCCCTTGGTTGCTGATATGGTCGCCAACCCGGGTGACAATAGTGGGTAGCAGCTCCCTTAGTTGTTGGGCTACAATGGTCGCAACATCAGGAGTCTCATTGCTGGTATCGTCGCTTCTCGTGCCGCGACCTCCTGCCCTGCCTCCTCGTCCACCCGTCCTTCCACCCCTCGGTGGTGGAACACCTCGGTTAATTCGAGCCGACCTTCTTGGAGGCATGATTCTACAAAATAGGACATTGGTAGATGTTAGATAGGAGGTAGGTAGGATAGGTCGGTATACGTATCGTACTACTACACTCAACTTCCTATCTGACAGTCCATGAATTTGATAAGTCCATGCCGCATCATGTTATCGTAAAAACGTTGGCCAGGCATTTTTAAGATAGCATCATGCTGTATTTACTTATCATCATCACTTCGTGTCATAATATACACCTAATCAAACACGTTATTCCTATAATGCAAACTATATGAGGGTTCTTAGGTTATAGTCTAGGTTAAACCACCTAATTCTCTATAACCAAGGCTCTGATGCCAATCTGTCACACCCCAAAAATGGCGCAGCGGAATGGCATTTACGGGGTATGACCTCATTGTTAAGAACACAAGGTGTCACCATAGAGAAATACTAAATGCAATACATAGATCAGATAATAGTCACAAACTCCCATAACAGGGATAAGTACAATATCCAAAACAACGTGAGTCTCAAAGTTACACAACATCACTAATCAATCTCAGAATGCAACTCCACGAGATGTAACCCGGGAGGGTCTTGACTAAGTCTTGCTAAGTTAGGCCAATACTCAACCTCCTATGGTACCTTCAGTCTTAACACCTGAAAATGGATACTCGAAAACGTCAACATAATGTTGGTGAGCTCGTAGGTTTAAAAGTAAGACCGCTGAGCTGTGATATCATAGTGTAGGACAAAAGTGAGCATGATAACCAATTATAAGCACATGTTGAAACCAAAAAATGTCGAAACCAAATAATGTCGCGCCAACTGAACCTACCACGGTTGCACACATAAACAAAACACTGTGGGGAGCTACCCCGATAGATCTATCATATTGTTTCGGCTCTCAAAAGAGTTAACAGTTGCGCATTCATGTACACACAGTCAAAACATCTAGTAGCACATAATTGTATCAACACACATAATGTCCAAAATCATGAAACAGTATAATCACAGCATGAAAAATAGTTTAAAATATCATTTGAGTACCATTTTCCCCCAAGGAAAAACATAATGAAAAAGGGGCTACGAGAACTCACCTCGTCAAGTAGTAGTTAAATCACAAGCAGTTCAAATAGAGTGCGGCACCGACACGCGACCTAGATTAGTGAAAGTATGTTTTAGTCCATAGTTCAAGTTTCAAGGATTTCAGTTATTTCAAAAGTTTATGTTGGTGTTGCTGGTGTGGCAGCATTTAAGTGAAAACCAAGTTTTTTAATATTTAAAGTTGTTGGCTCGTCGGGTTGTACGAATGTACGAAAGAATATGAATAGCGATTTTTGATTTCGCGATGAGCGGAAAGGTACGTACGGAAGGATAATGATTATAAGATGACGATGTGTACGGTCATAGAACGTTTGGTGGTTAATTGATTATGCATGGGTATATATTTATATATATACTAGCGGAAAAATATAATTTGTGAGACAATGGTATTTTGTAAAATACTATATTTTTGTGTTAATAAATTATAAGTTTTGCAAAAGAAGGTCACATTAAATGTGTAAAATGTATTCAAGTTAATGAACGAGTTTAAATTGTCCGCTTAAAAGGATATACAACGGTTTATTATTTTAACTATATATTTAAGTGTCTAAGTTTAGATCATTTCGAGAAAAAGATTTTTATGTCAAATGTAAATATATTTTTAAGTGTTTGTGTCGTATGTCACGTTTATAGCGTTTCGCAAAACATATATTAATTGTCTAGTTTTTTTTTGTATTTCGTTATTTCGTTGGTCGTCGTGTGTTTAAAACAAATTACAAGTTTATATCATTAAAGTGTCGAGTTATTTTTATAGTCGTCGTGTATAACGAACGGTCGTTTGTTAAGAAAATATGGCGGATTATAAATGACGAGAAGTAGGTAACGAGGAGGGGGTTGGGCTGCGGCCCGAATTATTGGAAAACAGGCCACGGCTGTTGAGCCTTTTAAATGTCCAGCAAATCTTAATCAAGTTAGCCCTTTTTGGTTTTTGGCGTGGGCTGGTCCAAAGAAATTTAGATGGGCTGGGCCCAAGTGGATTTTATTAGCAGAAATGAAGTAGCAGCAGAAATGCAAAAACAATAAAGGTCCACTTTGGGACTGTTTTGGTTACGCAAGAAAGAGGAAACAAATGTATATTTTGGGCAGATTAAATTTTGTAAGATACAAGACTTTTAGACCCGAGTTTCGACACGGCTCGGGGAAGCCTTAAGCCACACAAACGAGGCCTAGTTTGGGGTCCTTTTGGGACTTATAATCTAAATGCCAAGACACCCATCGGGGTGGGTTTTTGCCACGAATTTAACGACAACTATTTTGAGTTTTGAGAAAATGCTTGAGTCAAGTACCACTCGGCCCATCCTCGAACACAAACCTAACCGTAAGCTTGTGCTAGAACTAATCGACTAGAGTGACTTATGAACCACACAAGGGAAACGTTTTAAAGTTGTTTTTCTCGAACCATTTGCTAGTCACAACCACGACCGCGATCATAGACCGGTATGAACTAGTGAAACCCACGACTCTAGCATCCATTTTATTCCAACATAGACTCGTTTTAGAAGTTAAAAACTTTAGAGACATAACATCAAACACTTTGCGAGCACGTTTTTGACATTAACCATTCGACTAGTTTGACTCCAAAAACAACACGACTACGGTTTAACTTACTAATTCGACAAGTGGAATGAATTGTAATCGAGACAAGCCTACGAATATAACACCTCTAACGCATCAACTAGTCTAGTTCACGATAACTCGAGGTTTGACAAAATGAAACACATATTAAAATCGAGCCACACTTAACATTACTGGTTTCAAAAACAAAATGTTTCTACCACACCAACTTGATTCGACAACATCAACGATTCACAAAGTTTTGATAAACCGAATTTTATAAACCTCACAAATATGTATAACGATTCATAAAATATTCAAAACAATCACAACATATTCATAAGTATCATTCGAATGGAACAAAAATCAAAGAAAGAAGAAGGACTTAGAACTCTTACAAATATGATTCGATTTACAGAAAGCCGAGAAGAAATTAAGAGAACCCGAATCGAAACCAGCAAATCCACACACCTCTTTGCTTCTGATCACGCTCTTCTCCCAGAACTGATTATAACCTTACTATTTTTATTTGGTAGTTAGCTTTGAGTGTGTGTGGAATGTTGTGGATCGGCTGAGTTATAAAAAGATAACTAAGGAAAGTTTGATTCCCTCTCTCTTCATCTACAGACGCTCTATAGCTTAAAAGAGAAACCCTAGTCCTTGATCTTGTATTTTCTTGGCTCCACGCGCGGACCATGGGTCTTGAAGTTCGGAGAGGTAGTTGTCCTCCTTTGGACACAAGGAAAATGATAAGAGATTCATGGCCACCACTCTTGTTGTTTTTGATCTAGGAGATGCAGACAAAGAGGCGGCGGTTTTATTGCTAGGACGGAAGCAGAATTTCAGTAGGGGTTGTTGTGGAGAAGAGAGAGAGACTGAATTATGAGGATAAGGGTGGGGTGGGTTTGTTTTAACGTTTTGTAAAAATTATTATTATTATTATTATTATTATTATTATTTTAGAAGGTAAAGGTGGATTTAATAAAAGGTTAGTGTAAGGCTTTTAAAATAAAAGTAAGTGTTAAACTAACGGGTTTAAGTAATTTCCGGTCTCGCTAAGATCCGGTTTGATAAGTACTTTCCGGGTTATCGTGAGCACGAAAGATATAGTTCAGGTGTCATTTTTCTTCAGATTGTCATGGAATAAGATCTATTGACTCCAAAATGAAATCATAGGATTTAATTTTTACTAATGTGTTGTCGGTACGCGTGTGGTGTCGTTCTCTCAATTCGTGCAGTTTACATACAAGTTATCCGCAAAAGATATATGTTAGCTTCTAAAATAAATTATTTTGAGTCTTAAGTGTTAAGTAAAGACCTGGAAAATTCGCGGTTGCTACAAGTTATGCCTCAAGATCTGGATGAACTTGATCCTGATGATGTTGAAGAGATTGATATGCAATGGCAGTTTGCAATGCTAACTATGAGGGCAAGAAGGTTTCTTAAAAGAACTGGTAAAGAAATGAAGTTCAGAAGAAACAAGAATGTGGGATTTGACAAATCAAAGGCTGAATGTTTTAACTGTCATAAGAAGGGACACTTTGCAAGAGAGTGCAGAGCACCAAAAAGAAACAATAAGAATGTCAAGAAGTCTACTGATGAAGAGCCAAATCCTACTACTGCTATGGTGTCATGTGATGGGTTAGGAGAGTATGACTGGAGTGATCATGCTGAAGATGGTCCAAATTATGCATTAGTGGCTGATGAAGAACCTAAAGAACAACAATTTGCTCTCATGGCCTACTCTTCCTCTGGATCAGACTCTGAGGTATCAAATGAATCATCTTGTTCTTTTAAATCATGTTCTGATACAATAGAAATACTTAAGCCTAGCAATGGAAACCTTAGAATAGAGAATGAAAAACTTAAGTTAGACAATCTTAGTTATGAATATGGTTTAAAGAATTTAGAAGAGAAGCTTGAATTTTATAAAAAGACTGAAATTGAATATCTTGATAAGATCACTAGTCTAGAAATTGAGCTTATAAAGAAAGATTGTGAGATTAAGGTTCTTATGGAGAAAGTAGAAGAGGCTGAACAGGCTAAAGATTCAGCTATAAGTGAGACTGAAAAACATGTTGTTAGGGTGGAAAAACAAAAATTTGCCACTGACATCCTCAGTAAACCAATAGGAAGGCACTTTGCAGACTCAGGCAGTGGTCTAGGTTACAATGCTGTTGCTCCACCTAAGAAACTTAGTGCCAATGCCCCTCCTACTAGGACATTGTCGTTCATACCTAAGTCTGAGGCCAAACCTGTAGGTGAAACTAGTGAATCTAAAATAGAGTCACCTAAGGTTGAGAAAAAGTGGTCTGATGCACCCCTTATTGAAGATTGGGAGTCTGACAGTGATGATGAAGTAGTGGAATCTGATTCAACCACTAAGAACAAAAAGGAAGAAATTCCTGCTGTTATTGAATCTAAAGTACCTAAGGCTAAAAAGGTTGAGTTTATTAAGCCTAAGCTAGGTAAAGGTATCTCTAGGAAGATGGCTGAGTATGAAAACACACCTAGAGTATATCCTAAGAGAACCAATGACTTGCCTAGAGGAAACCAGAGAAATTGGAACAACCTAGTTTCACAAAGATTAGGTACTGATTTTCAATTACTTAAAAAGGCATGTTATAGTTGTGGTGGCTTTGAACATCTGCAAGATGAGTGCTACTACTATCAAAAACCAGTGTGGAACCAATACACAAGGGTGAACCATAGAAACTTTGCTAGAAAGACTCACCCTCACCCCAAAAGAAACATGGTTCCCAAGGAAGTTTTGATGAGAGATGGTGCTTCTAGAGTTATCTCACCTATTGCACCAAAAGGGCCCATAAAGAAGAACATAGTTGATTCTGCTGCTAAGGCAGACTCTGCTACTAAGGCAGACTCTGCTGTTTTGCCAAAAGTTGTTACTGATACTGTTGTGGGCAACCATTTTTATGTTGTTAAGGCCTCAGCTTGCTGGGTCTGGAAACCTAAAGTTAAAGTTTTGGATCATGTTCTCAGACACAGCAGTGCACCAATGCAGTTGAAGAAATTTGACTACTTTGATGCACAAGGCAGATCCAAGTCAGTAATGGCTTGGGTCCCAAAGAGAAACTAATTCTCTTACTTTTTGTGCAGGGCAATCTACAAAAGGAGCTAAAGGATAAATGCATTTTTGATAGTGGATGCTCTTCACATATGACTGGAGACCAAAGCAATTTGGAAAATTTTGAAGCTTTGGATGGTGGATATGTTGCCTTTGGGAATGATCCTAAAGGAGGTAAAATTGTTGGAAAAGGCATCATCAGAACTGGAAAATTGGATTTTGAGAAAGTGTATTTAGTGAATGGACTAAAGTTCAATCTTTTTAGTGTCTCACAAATGTGTGACAGAAAGAATTTTGTTCTTTTTACAGACACTAAGTGTCTTGTCTTATCTCCCGACTATAAGATACCTGATGATAAATTAGTACTTCTTAAAGTCCCTAGAAATGACAACATATACAGTGTGGATGTAAAGAACATTATTCCCAAAAGAGATTTAACTTGTCTGTTTGCCAAAGCCACTATTGATGAATCCAAACTTTGGCATAGAAGGCTTGGCCATTTGAACTACAAGGCTATCAACAAGTTGGTGAAAGGGAACTTGGTCAGAGGATTACCTTCAAAGGTTTTTGAAAACCCTGAAGTATGTGTTGCTTGTCAGATGGGAAAGCAACATAGAGCATCTTGTAAGTCTAAATTGGTGAATTCTATTACTGAACCCTTGTTTATGTTACACATGGACCTATTTGGACCTACTTATGTGAAAAGTTTGAACAAAAAGATGTATGGCTTAGTGGTCACTGATGATTTTAGTAGATTTACTTGGGTATTCTTTTTAGCTACTAAGGATGAGACTCCTGGCATTCTTAAGGCTTTTATTACAAGGATAGAAAACCTATTTAATCACAAGGTTAAGATCATCAGATGTGACAATGGAACTGAATTTAAGAATCAAGTGATGAATCAGTTCTGTGAGGAAAAGGGTATAACTAGACAATTTAGTGTGGCTAGAACTCCTCAGCAAAATGGTGTTGCTGAGAGGAGAAATAGAACATTAATTGAGGCTGCTAGGACCATGTTGTCAGAGTCTAAGTTACCCACTATCTTTTGGGCTGAAGCAGTCAACACAGCTTGTTATGTGCAAAATAGAAGTAAGATAGTTAAGCCTCACAACAAGACCCCTTATGAGTTATTGCATGGTAGGAAACCTCTAATAGATTTCTTTAGACCATTTGGGTGTCCTGTCACTATCTTAAACACCATTGACCACTTAGGAAAGTTTAGTGAGAAAGCAGACATAGGTTTCTTTGTTGGATACTCCACTGAAAGTAAGGCTTTTAGAGTCTTCAATCAAAGGACTGGGCATGTGGTGGAAAATTTACATGTTAAAATTAGAGAAACCACACCTAATGTTGATGGAAAAGGTCCTGAATGGATGTTTGATATTGATTCTTTAACCAAAAGTATGAATTATCAACCAGTCATTGCAGGTACTACTAACATGTCTGCAGGTACACAAACTAACCCCAATGCAGGTACACAAGCAAAGAAGGATGGATCTGCAGAGGAGTTTGTTTTGATTGAAAACTGAAAGTTTGATCAGTACTTCTCTTCAACAGATAAAGAGAGAAAGAGCTCAGATGATGATGTTGTTCATAAGGAAGTACCAAAGATTAATGCAGAAGGAGATGATGAACCTTCTCATGATGACAAGAATGATGATAAGGAAAGAGATGAAGAGTCACAAATTGATGGAATCCAAGGGAATAAACATAGCAGCAGTTCTCTCAACTCTGCTGCCAGGCCAAAACACTCTGCTGATAGGCCAAAACACTCTGCTGTTAGGCCAAAATACTCTGTTGTTAAGCTTGGTAACTCTGTTGCTGTGCCCAAGGACTCTACTGCTGATAAAGATGGTGATTCTTATGATGATTCTTCTGAAGAGATACCCGAATTAGAAGAAGTGTATGTGGACACTGATGATGAAGTTGTTGATGTCTTTGGTGCTGAAGTTGATTTATCCAATTTGGAGACTGATATACCTGTTAGTCCCACTCCAACAACCAGAATCCACAAGAATCATCCAAAGGAGCAAATTATTGGTGATGTTTACTCTACTGTACAGACCAGAAGTAAATCAAAAGGTTTGAGTGATTTGCTTGATCAGGGATTGTTTGCTCAAACACTTAAAAAGAGGAATAGCCACAAGGATTTACAAAATTGTATGTTTGCCTGTTTCTTATCCCAAGAAGAACCCAAAACCATTCACAAGGCTATGAAAGATGAAAGTTGGGTTGAAGCTATGCAAGAGGAGTTGCTGCAGTTCAAGCTTCAAGAAGTCTGGACATTGGTGGATTTGCCTAATGGAAAAAGAGCAATTGGTACTAAATGGGTGTTCAGATATAAAAGAGATGAAAGAGGCATTGTTATTAGAAACAAGGCTAGATTGGTGGCTCAGGGATACACTCAGGAAGAAGGAATTGATTATGATGAGGTATTTGCCCCAGTTGCAAGAATTGAGGCTATTAGACTATTCTTGGCATATGCCTCATACAAGAATTTTTCTGTGTATCAAATGGATGTGAAAAGTGCTTTCTTGTATGGAAAGATTCCTGAAGAGGTATATGTGATGCAACCACCTGGTTTTGAAGATCCTAAGTATCCTGATAGGGTTTACAAGGTGAAGAAAGCACTGTATGGACTACATCAAGCTCCTAGAGCTTGGTATGACACCTTATCCAAGTATTTGTTGAACAATGGTTTTTGCAGAGGAACCATTGATAAAACATTGTTCATTAAGAAAGACAAAAAGGATATCCTACTTGTTTAGGTTTATGTAGACGATATCATTTTTGGGTCTACAAATAAGGTGTTATGTGAAGGATTTGAGAATCTTATGCACAACAGGTTTGAGATGAGTTCTATGGGGGAACTCACTTTCTTTTTGGGGCTTCAAGTCAAGCAGAAGTCAGATGGGATTTTCATTAGCCAAGACAAGTATGTGGCTGATATATTAAAGAAATTTGGTTTCAATGATGTGAAGGCAGCTAAGACACCAATGGATAAAAACAAACCTTTGCTCAAGGATGAAGAAGGTGTAGAGGTTGATGTACATCTTTATAGATCAATGATTGGTTCATTGATGTATCTGACTGCTTCTAGGCCAGATATCATGTTTTCTGTGTGTGCTTGTGCCAGATTTCAAGTGTCCCCAAAAGTTTCACACTTGGAAGTGGTCAAAAGAATTTTTAGGTACCTAAAGGGTCAACCTAAATTGGGCCTTTGGTATCCTAATAATTCACCCTTTGACTTAATAGCATACTCAGACAGTGACTATGCTGGAGCTAGTTTGGATAGAAAGTCAACCACTGGAGGCTGTCAATACCTTGGTCATAGGCTAATCTCATGGCAATGCAAGAAACAGACTGTGGTGGCTAACTCTACAACTGAAGCAGAATATGTAGCTGCTTCTAGCTGCTGTGGACAAGTGCTCTGGATTCAGAATCAACTACTGGATTATGGGTACAATTTCATGAACACCAAAATTTACATTGACAACAACAGCACAATGTGTATTATCAAGAATCCTGTTTTTCATTCTAAAACAAAACACATAGAGATAAGACATCATTTTATTAGAGATTGTTATGAGAAAAAGTTAATTCAAGTGGTTAAAATACATACTGACAATAATGTTGCTGATCTACTTACAAAAAGTTTTGATATAAGTAGATTTTAATTTTTAGTTGCTAGTATTGGTATGATCAATCTTTAATCTTTAAACATCTTATCTCTGTATGTTTTTGTAAACTTTTGTAAGGATTTGTGATGTTGTTAAGTCAAAATTTGCTGTTTCTTAAATTGTTTGTTGTTTAGTTGTCTGCTGCTATGCTACTCTGCTGCTATTGTGGGATATTCTTGCTTGTGTTTGTGGTTTTCTACTAACCTTTTGCAGATATGCATGCGTACACAATCAATTAAAGCAAGGAAAGTTCAAGTTCATTTATCACAAAAGCAAAGTACAAAATAAAGCATCCTTACATCCATTGTTCAAAAGAAGTTCAAAAGAATACAAGGCCCAAGATTTCACAACCTAAACAAACCTATCCCAAATCAAGCTTTTTCCTTTCCCTTCCCAACAAAGTCAGGCATGACTTTGCTGCGAGGTCCTCTACTACCCATGTGTTCAGACACCTGCTTGCAGGGAAGTGCAAGTATCACTGGTCTTGGAGATGGACTCTGCTGTTGACTTGAGGATGGAACTTATTTCTTCTCCGGCTTCTTCTTTGGAACAGGGAGTTCCTGCTCCGCTGTACGTGGCTTTGGATGAGGCGGATCGATACTCTTTCCAAAGGCGGCAACAGCTTTCTCCATTTGTCTTGTGAGCTCGACAGTCAAGGGATGATGAGGAGGATCTATTTCCCAAGAACCTTGATAATATGTCATGGATTTTGGCCATGATGCTGTTTCTTCATCACAGCTGGAGTCTTCAAAGGAAGATGGAGTAGATGGAAGCGGGTCAGACACTTCGTCTTCAACAATTGCTTTACCTTTGCGTTGTGCAGAAGATGAAATTGGGGGAAAATAATTTTCCCATCCTTGTGAAGTATCTGAAGAGGAATCAGAGGAAATTTCAATGATCGGAGTTTTTGCTGCACTCATGGTTATTTGATTTTTGTGTTAGGGTTTGTGAAATTGGGGATTTGCTAAGATGTCAAGGGATTTATAGACTTAAATGAGGAGTTGGTATTGTATTTAATCTGCTTGAGGAATTAAATTTGGAGATTTTGGGAAAGTTGACTTTTAGTCAAACTTTTCATAACTCTGCTGCTGAGTTTGAAAGTAAAGGGGTCAAATTGAAAATTTTGGCGCGTCTTAAACCCTAATTAGATCAAAACGGTCTCAAACACCAATTCGATCTCATTACATTTTCACTGCTCAAAATTACATTCAATTCTCACCCAAGAACACTAATTCATCTCATTAAATCCAAAACCCCCAAATCATAATGGCTAGAAGAAAGTTTCCTGGTGAGCACAATCAGATTGCTTTTCTTAGCAAGGTTTCGGCTGCCGAAGGTTTTCATGAAGTAATGGATTTTCTCAGTGCATCACGTTTAAGGTATGCTTTAACAGTTGATCCTCCCATATTTAAAACTCATATGCACCAGTTTTGGTCAACTGTTAAGCTTGATACACTCGACGGGGAGGAAAGGTTGATTGGTAGTGTAGATGGAGAGAGTATTGTAGTTAGTGAAACATCTATTAAGACAAGTCTTCGTTTATCAGGCGTTCCAACACCCCCTAATCTTACCACAGATGTTATTTTGACTGAGCTAGAGAAAATTGGGTATGAGAGGCCTGAGGCTACTGGAACTTTTTATAAAGGTCTTCTTTGCCCACATTGGAAGTTTCTTTTGCATACTCTTCAACATTGTTTGTTTCCTAAAGTAGGTGGATGGAATGAATTTAGTGCTCCTCAAGCCATGGCCTTAGTTTGTTTGGCCACAGGACAACCGTTTGATTTTTCATCCATGATTTTTGAAGGTATGAAGAAGTATGTTAAGAAGCAGTTTTATTTGTATCCAAGGTTTTTACAGCTCATTATAAACCATCAACTAAAAGAACCTTTGGAACATACAAATATTGAGCCAAGTAGCAGAATGGCAATCAAAATGTTTGCTTTTCTGAAGAAAAATGGGAAAGGTTTTTCTGGTACTATCACTCCCCTATCTCAACACATTTTGAATATTGTGGCTGCTGTTAATGAGGATGAAGAGGCTGGAACTCCCACAGCTTCCCATCACACATCCTCATCTACAAGTTTGAATGAATCATCATCCAATGAACCCCAAAATAACCAATCACCTAGGGCTTCACAACAAGAGGACATTGTGACACCTCAAACCAATGTCAGTATGGATGCAGATGAGGCTGGTACAGGTGATGTAGGTACCATGATGGAAGAGGCTGGCACTACTGTTTCCAACTTAGTAGTTGAACAGGACAGTGCTAACATACCTAAGACCTCGACCATGGCAACATCTAATGCTGAAGGTTCTCTTGAACTTGATGCACAAGATGGTAACCCCTGCCAACTGGCTAATATGGGGGGCTCAGATGTTCAACCTAGGGTTGAGACTGAGTTTTTGTCCCAAGATTCACCTTTCAGGGAAGTTAACACATCCTGAAGTGATGAGGACAGACATGAAACTACTACTGAATTGATGGATGATACAGTACAAAATGTCAATGCCTATGATACACCTCTCGGACCAGGTCACACAGGTCGAAGTGTTGAGGCTAGTCTTGAACATCCAAATATTGAATTGATGGCTACTCCACTTGTACAAAATGTCAATGTCAATGATCCACCTCTCGGGTCAGGTAACACAGACCGAAGTGGTGAGACTATTCTGAAACAACTTAATGAATTGACGGATAAATGTACCAAATTGTCATCAGAGGTTCTTGCTCTTACTGAAGAGTTGCAGGTTATGAAGAATACTCAACACTCTCAAGATAAAATCATTCATAGACTGAAGTTCAGGGTTAAGCATTTGGAGAGTGTTCGATGGAAAAGAGCAAGAATTCCTCACATTCTGAAGTCCAAGAAGAGGAAGAGTTCCAAACCATGTTTGGAAGAGGATGCTTCCAAACAGGGGAGGAATGATCAGGAGGATGTAGCAGGTTCAGGGGAGGTTGTAATGGAAACAGATGAAAAGGTTGACTCTGCTGTTAATGCAGAACACTCTGCTGATGGGAGAAAGAATTCTGCTGATGGGCTAAATCACTCTGCTGGTGAATTTGATGAAGACACAATACCCTTAGCCCAAGTATTGCTAAACCTTGGAACCAAAACACCTACACCAAAACAGATTTCACCTAAACCTGTACCACAGCCTACAAGACCAAAAGCCAAAGGAGTTACCATAAGAGAACCTGAACCAGTGTCTAAACCTACACAACCAACATACACTGGTAAAGGTAAAGGCAAATTAGATGACTCTTACCCATGGCATATTCCTTTTGAATTCTGGTCAAAAGAGGATCAATCTAGGTATGATTCAGATGCTGTAAGAAAATTGGTAGAAGAAGATGAGCAAAAAGAGCTTGAAAGACAAAGGCAAGCTGGCTGAGAATGAGGCAAAAAACATAGCATTACTTGAAAACTGGGAAGATGAACAAGCAAGTAATGAGGCTGCTATCAAATGGGTTAAGGTGAAAGAAGAGTTAGAAGATGATTTTGCTGCTATAAATGAGTTTGACTTCTTGGAAGAGTTTAAAGCAAAACAGAAGAAGAAGTTGGTCAATCAGAGGAAGAAAAAGAAAGTGCTTAAACCTCCTATAAGAAGGGAACTCAGAACTCATCAAGAATATTATCTGAGACATATGAAGAATTGGAAATTAAAAGATTTGAAGCTTTTGTCATATGAAGATGTTGAAAAGAAGTATGAAGCAGCAAGGAAGGAGATAGAAAGAAAAATTGATCCACTGAATGATGATGAGGTTGCTAAGCTTACAAGAATAAAAGTAGCACCAAATGCTTACATGAATCCTGAGTCAAGTGTTAAAAAGCCCATAGTGTCTGATGCTGAAAAGGAGAAAGAGGTTATTGTTGAAGCTGAAATAAAGACTGAATCCTCTGTTGGTATAAAAAGATATAGGAGGAAAGTAAAGCAGGTGGCTAGAAAGAAGAGAAGAACTCAGTCAGTATTGATGAGTGATTCAGAGAAAGAGGATAGTGATGAGCATAATTTTGAAGAAGTGACTGCAGATGATATGAAAAGGATTATGGATCTCACAGTTCATAAACCTCAAGAAGAACCTAAGTTACTTAATGTAGTTCCTTTGCCAACAAAATACCCAATCCTTTCCTACTCACATGATGTTCTAGATGGTAGTCAAGCATGCTGGGGGATTAAGAGATCAAATGGTTCAAGTGTGGCATATATCAGTTTTTCTCAAATGTTGCACTACATGGATAGGGATGATATTCTACAACTCTGGAAGCTTTACAAGATGAATTATGGTGATACTAGACCAGAGGTGGTGCATGAAAGACTCAACTATTACTATTTGAAGAATATGTTTGAGCCTGATGAAAGAAGTCTTGATTGGAAGAATGTGATAATTTCAAGCAAAGTTATCAGATGGTATCTATATCAATCATGTGGAGTACATGCATTGACTGGAAGTAATGGTTTGTGTTTATACATGTTAACAGAGAAAGATTATCCTGTGTTCAAGAATACTGCTCTTCTGACTAATATGCTACAACCTGGAATGCTGAGTTTGCAAAGACCATTTTTATCAGATCATCAAGCTTTTGAGTTAGTGGAAAGGTATAGAAAAGTGCTGGAATCAAAGACCTCAAAACAGTAAAGTGTTTGGAAGCATCCTCCTGGTGATTAGCTGGATTCAAAGGAAACTTGATGATTTTTGGAGAAAAATATCAAGTTTAGGGGAGGATTGTTGGGTCTAAAGATGCTGCTGTTCGTGAAATACACTAAGTGTTACTCTGCTGATCAGTTAAGTAACTCTGCTGATTAGACTATAACTCTGCTGTTTGGTAACTCTGCTGGATTGGGATAATAAGCTTAGTATAACTCTGCTGCTAGCCACGAAGACTCTGCTGCTAGGAAGATTATGCTGTTGCTTATTGGATATGTATAGTATGTTAAGGATATGTATAGAAAAGATACGTAAAGATATTTTTCGTGTATAGAAAGTTTTGTAACCGACTAGGACTCCTTAGTCTATAAAAGGAGGGTCTAGGGTTAGGTTTTAGATACGTATCATTATTGTTTTACACTTCAAGGTTTCTTGTAACCCTATTGCTATCGAGCAATCGTATTAATATATTGAAGTGTTGTTTGAGAATTCGTTTGTATTTTATTCTTCTTAAGATCAAATATTAATTTCCGCATAATATTTGATATACAACTCAAGATCAGTTTCTATACCGATTGCTTTAGGTTTATATCTAAAGTAATTAATAAGATCGTGAAGCTCAACTGGGATCAACAAAAATGTAAAAACGTTTTACGTCAAAATTAACGTAAACAAGTTTTTAGTTGTAATATTTTATTTCGACGTAAATCATTCAAGGAAAGAACAAACAAATTTACAATTTGACAAATGATCAAAGGATTAAATTTTTGTTCAAATGCTTCACATTTTTAATGTGACAAAATATTTTTTCGAAAGTACATTTTAAAAATTATATTTTAATTAAAAAGAAATGTTTTATTTGAAAAAGTAAGTTTAAAAATTGTAACACCTATTTTCTCCCTCAAAACAGCTCTAAATAAACATTAACCACTAAAAACTAAAAGATGAGCGTTTAAATCAAGAACCGGTCTGATTTGAAACCGGTTTTCGGAGAGAAAATGTCCGGTTTAAACCGGTTTTACCCAGAACCGGTTCGGTTTAAACTGGTTGACAACAAACGATGCATACCGGTTTCTAAACCGGTGGTTCGGTTTTCCCTAAACCGGTTTCCCAATAATCGGTTTTTGAGTAATTGGTTTTTGGTTTTTTTTTCGAATCAGATCGGTTTTTTATTTATTTATCTATTTTTTTTCCACCTCTATTACAAAATGACACCTTATTTAGTTTTCCCAACATGCTAGGCAACTACATGACCTTCACTGTGTTAGTGTGTTAGGCTTTTTATTTATTTGTCCAATCTATGCTATGGCATGGGCCAATTTTTTAATAAGAGCACACGGTATGGTAACTCAGAGGTGAGTTAAGGCTTAACTTTTTGGTGCATTAAGGGTGAGTTACCACACCGTGCATGTGAGTTAAGGTCTTGCGTTAAGGGGCACATTAACCCCCTAGCATGCGTTAAAGGTAGTGTTTTTTTGTGAGTTAAGGATGAGTTACCACACCGTGTGGTGAGTTAAGCTTTAACTCAAGTTTTTTTAGTTGAATTATGATAAAAGTGAGGCACAAAATGTTGAGTTAAGGTTGAATTATGATAAATGGTGTTTTTTTGGTGCGTTAAGGTTAAGATGTTAAAGCTGATGTGGCGCTGACGTGGCACTGTGTTAAGGTATAACTCGAGTTACACACCCTATGCTCTAAGGGCACGTTTGGTAGAGAGAATTTGAGAGATTAGAAATGAAGTAGAGAATAGAATTCAGAGAATAGAAATGGGTAGAGAAATTTAAAGTCAATTCTAGTGTTTGGTAACATGATAAATAAACTCGAGAATTGGCAAAAAAAAAAAAAAAAAAAAAAAAAAAAAAAAAAAAACTTTTTATTGAAAGAATTAGAACTTTTGTTTGTTGATTTAAAAAAAAAATATATTTTTTCTAAATAACAATTCTAAAAAATATATATTTAAAAAAATATATATATATTTTAAATTATTCTCTTTTATTTTTTTTTATTTTTAAAAAAAACTTATTTAAAAAAAATTTATTTATTTTAAAATTTATTTTTTATAAAATTAATTAAAAAAATTATTTAAAAAAATTTATTTTTTCAAATAACAATTCTATAAAAAAATATATTTTTTTAAATTATTTTTTATAAAAAATTTATTTGTTTAAAAAAAACTTATTTTATAAAAAAATTATTTTAAAAAAATTATTAATTTATTTTATAAAAATTATTTTTTAAAAATGTATTTTTTTTTAAAAAAAAAATTAAACAAATTATTTTTTTTAAATAATCTATTTGATACTAAAATACACATGTAAGTTAAAAAAGAAAAAATACAACCAATTCTCACATGTACCCCACCATTTCCACTCCAACTAGAAGGGAAATCAAAGAATTCAAAAATACAAAGGGAGCATTTCTCGAGAATTTGTCTCATTTCTTTGGCTCATTTCTTTGACTTACAAAACACGAGAATTGGTCTCAATTCCATTTCTCCACCCTTATTTCTCGGTACCAAACCCTATGCTCTAAGACCTTTTTAAATCTAGGATTTTCAAACCACAAACAAGTACTATAATAAACCATATCTCTAGATCCCTTTTGAAAGATAATCGGGCGCAAAGTCTCTAAACTAGAAAAATGATTTAATAAATAAATAAATAAATAAATAAAATTAATTTATTCTTGCAAGTCAAGGTTAATTCTGGACGTTCTTTCAAACTTGTTTTCTCCATTATCAATTGTGTTGATAGCAGTTTAGTTATATTATTTGATAAACTTGGTACAATCTTGATTTATCCAGCAAAGACAAATGCTACTGTAATACGTATAGTAAGGCAAATCACAAAAGTTACATTATTGCACCCATGCACCTTTTAATAATAATAATAATCTTAATAAAACTCGGCATTAGTATTCAAACATGATCTATTTAGTTCACTTATAAGTTACATTAACTTGATCCTCATTTGCATATAAATGGGAGTATCCAATCGACCGGCAAATCTTTGTAGCGGATGTGATCACAACAGAAGTCTGTATGTTTGTGATGGACTGGAAACACTAAGAACCAATTTTTATTAAGCTGCCACTGGAAATGGAGGTCGAGTCTTAGCCACGCGTCTCCATTCTTCAATTCCTTTTGGATGCGTATAACTCTTTCATATCGTAACTGAGTTTCAAGTGGCTTAAAGTTGAGTACTACAAGTTGTTTTTCGTTTCCATAAATTTTAAATTTTCCATAAGCGAAAGTATTAACCGGGTCAGTTTTACTGATAATGCTTAAGTTGAATACACCCACCTCCGGGACGGGCGTAAAATCACCATTTAATTGTAAAATAGTTTGGATGGTAGCGTTCCCTCCAAGTTTAACAGTGGTGATATCTAATAATGTGAATGAAATGAAAAATATAGGACTTGATCTAAAATCTAAATGACATAAAAAGACAATGCCAAAATTATAGGTGCTAAAAACATCCATGTTATATTCGAAAAATTTGATAGAAATTTATTTGAATATTGAGATATATGAATTTTCAGTTTGAAATTCATAAATAAGTTACCAAAAAAAAATTGATATGCATTTTTTAGATATTCGAATAAATAAAACCATCATCCAAAATTTTGGATATTTAATTTTAAACAACCCTAGCTACAATAGTAGTTCAACCCGAATTTCGGATATCCAAAATTGAACAACGCAACCTACAATAATGTGTTTGATATAAAAAGTGCCAATGTTGTTGGACTATAATCTTCGATATCAAACAGTTAAATGCAACATATAATAGATAGTTTTATATGCAGATGTGACAGTGTGTATAGTTAAATAACATAAATATTAGCATAAGTTATTATGTTTATCAATAAGCAGTTAGGCAGTAAGTTACAGGAAATATAAGTTAGTTATTTTATGGTTATATCTGAACCATCATGTCGGTTCAGTCAAGGGGTCACAAACCTTCAACATGTATAAATAGAGCTGTCTTTCATCAATGAAAATACAATCGATTTTACTGCCTCTTTCAGTTCTTTTTCTTCTGTCAATTCGACACATAAAGAACAGACTATTATTGTTGTTGAATCATGCCGAAACTCAACATGGCATCAGAGCGTTAAGATCCTGGAGAGACCTATGAAGAAGAAGAACGTGCGAGTCGTTCACAACGAAGAAGAAGATTGAGTGATTCAATTAAGAAAACAGAAAAATCGTCTTCCTCTGTTTTAGAAAAAAAAATAGAGATATCACCGGGACCGACTTATACCAAATTATAGGATCACTGACAAAGGAAATCGAACAAGAAAAGATCATTACTCGAAAGGTAGGAGCAGAAAACGAACGTGTAACGATATTGAATCACGATCAAAAGGGTCAAAATAATAAGTTTGACAAAGGAGAAGTCAAACAAGTTCCATAAAGAAGTGTTGGGTAGTTCGTATTAAATCGAACAATAGAGAAAAGGAGCAAGAGTAAGACTCCAACAAAGTCGCCCTCAAAACCCAAAATGACGAAAGAAAACAAGAAGGAAGAGATTGTCACGAAGGACACTCTCACGTTTAGCCTCCAAACACCAATGTTAACATCTACAAATTACACGATTTGGGATGTTCGTGTAAAGGCAATATTAAATGCCAATAATCTTTGGGAAGTAGTGGAACCCCAAGAAGGAGCAAAGGTAGATGTCAAGAAGGATAGGACATCGATTGCCTATCTATTTCAAGCAATTCGAGAGGATATGTTGATGCAAGTGGCATCACATACTACAGCGAAAGATATATGGGAAGCATTAAAGACGAGACATATTGGAATTGATCGAGTCCATAAAGCAAGACTTCAATCGTTACGCACAGAATTTGAAATGTTATCAATGAAAGAGACAGAAACAATAGACCAGTTTGCTGGTAGATTAAGTGCGTTAAATACAAAATCCAAGACCCTAGGAACTAAGATTGAAGAACCAGTTATGGTACGTAAATTATTGGACTCAGTACCAGACAAGTTTTTACAAATTATTGCATCGATAGAACAATACTCCGACATGGACACCATGACACTTGACGAAGCAATCGGTAGACTAAAAGCTTATGAAGAGCGTCTCCGATCTAGAGATGAAAGAAAACATAGTAGTGACTAAGATAAACTTCTACTTGCACAATACAAAAGAAAGACCAATCAAGAAGGACAAGATATTTTAATCGAAGTCGTGGTAAAGTTAATAAAAGAAAAGATGATAGACGAGGCATGTAACACCCCAACCCGACAAGGGCAAAGGTGTCACAGATACGGATTCTTATCAGAACAAACACAAGCATATGACATAAATAATACAATAGGATTCCAAGGGTTACAAACAAAATCTGAAATTACAAGGTTACAAGTGTGATATACAATAATCACTAAGTCTGAATATAACTTTTCAAATCATCTCTAATCCAATTTAGCTAGCAAGGTCTTCTAAGTCCAATGTCCTCTCTAATAATAACCCAGCTTCCAACTAAAACCTGCCGCACACGAAAAGAAACGTGCGGCTGAGCTTACAAAGCCCAGTGAACAGATATATAATAAACGGAAACGAAAACAAACAGAAATGGAAGTAAAAGGAAAAGAACAGATATAGCATAATGAAATAGATAAGTAAAGGTACAGAGAGAGAGAGAGAGAGAGAGAAGGTTTAGGACAGTAATCCACCACGAGCCCAGAACATATCATATCAAATCACATACCAGGGTGTATGGAGGGGTGACCTCAGCATACCAAGACAGGGTTGAGGGGATACCTCCAGGGTTGGAGTTGCAAGCTCCCAGGGTTGTGAAAGGCATGTATTGCACACAGTACCAGTCACCAGACATACCAGATATATCAGAAACCAGAACAAATCTAGGATGCATCCATTCGCCCCCCAGAACAGATCGGCCATAATAAATCATATAGTGTGCATGCATAATCAAAATCAGAATGGGGACGGTGTAACCAAATCACTAGGGCTACACACTAGTCATGCCAGTGGTGCATCACAGACACGGCCATGTTACCTTCATGGCTAGGGTCACAAATTTGGCTCGGGTATCAAACTGGGAGTCAAAGGTCAAAGGTTCATTTCATAATCAGGGTGTCATATCAGCAGGTTCAATATCAGAAGATCAAATATCCCAGGTCAATATCCAAAAGGGTCAAAGTATTATATGGTCAAATCTTCAAAAGGTTCAATATCAAAATACTTTTCAAAAGGTTTTCTCTTAAGGTTCATTTAAAACAACCCTTCAAAATAGTTTTCATAAATGGTCTTTCAAATAGTTTTCATAAAACGAACTTCAAAATAGTTTTCTTAAAGTCAATATATCATGCTTGAAAAATCCTTTCAAAATACTTTACTTAAAACGTTTCCATCTCATATCAAAAAGGTCTTCATATCATAGGTCCAAAATCAGAGATCAAAGGTCAAAGCAAAGGTGTCATAGCAAAGGATCGTAACAGGGTATCAAATCAAAGATTTAACGAATCAGAAAAGAATCATAGGAAACCTTACAGAGAAGGTCAGAATATCTGTACCTTATACCCGAAGCAACCACAAATCAGAAATGGATGACACAAAGTGGATCAGGACCTCTCTTTCTTCACACCTAGAGGGGGTAGACAAGAATTACAAACCCATTCATTTTAAGTAACTTTCCATTTTAACTTTTAGATTCATCAAGTTACTCTTTTAGTCCTTTAGGTTTCATAGTTTACATTTTAAACCTTATAATATCCATAATTACACATTAGACCCTTAGTTTATCAAAATTACACCATGGATACTTATTTCATCATATTATACGAATTCACCCTTAAGTTTTCATAAATTACACATCAGGTCCCTCAAGTTATCAAAGTTACATATTTAACCCTTAATTTACATTTTCAATCTTTAATTATCAATAATTACATATTAAGCCATTAAATTACAAAAATGACACATAACCCCCCGAATATAATTTATTACTCAAATCAACCATAAGTTTCCAGAATTTACATATTTAGTCCCTTCATTTTAATTATTTACAAATCGAATTGTATTTTATTAGAATAAACATTTTAATTCCTTTAAACATAAAAATTACACATGGGGCCCTCAACTTATATTTTATTCGAAATGTTCACAGCCCAAAATAAGTTCTAAACATAACCCTTAAGTTTCAAAAGTTACAAAACACCCCCTAACATTTTAATTTAAATCGAATGACACTTTTTATTAACAAAACCCTAACCCTAAAAATACCCATCATTCACCAATCATCATATAATCATTATAACATCATTTTTCAGTCAAGGTCAAACCCTAATTATAAACCCTAATTCGAATTACACTTTATTTCTTTTTCTTTTTTTTTTTTTTTATTTCCTTTAAATCGGTAAAATAAAATAATCCACAAATAATTCGATTAGGCCCCAATAATTTGAAGTATCATTTTTCTCAGATTATTTTGATCATGAAGAGTCTAAATAAAATAAATAACAAGCCCCAAAAATTCGTATTCAAGTATTTTAGATTTAAACGCGATTTTAAGATTTAATTCACAATTAATTCGTAGATCATGCATGGTTCGTATATAGCATTTTATTTGATGTTCTAAATACATATAGGATCTGAGAAAAATACCACAAAGAGATTCGAACGTGTAGAATGGGTTGGAGGATTTATCTTGTACGCGTATAGCCAAAACGCCCAAGAATTCACCACGGCTTCAAAAATGATCTAAAAATCTTTCGAGTGGATTTAAACAAGAAATTTCGATAACCCTTGAATCCGGCCACCACAATTCGAAGTATTATTTTTCTAGGACTCCTTGGATGATGATTTAACACAAAAAAATAGCTTGGGAATTTTAGAGTGTCGATTGGAGGCTAGGTGAATTATGTGTGTGTTTTTATTCCACTCGGTAATAGGGTTCTAAAAGAAAGGTGTGTGATTGAATTTTAAATGGAAGGAACGAATCAAGGGGGGGGGATTAAGACCAGGAATTGATTAAAATTGATTGTCAAATTAATGTGATTAATTTCCCCATTTAACTACATTTATTTCAATTTATATAATTCAAATTATTAATAAAATGTTATTCGGCTCTTATTGGGGCATTTTGGTAATTTTATCTCTTGATAAATGTTAAATGAAATTGTTAAAATTATTTGAGATCATATCTTATGCATTGCCAGAAATTTGGGATCGATTCGATACTTTATACGCTTTTAATTAATTTTTAAACTTGCAGGGGCATTTTGGTCTTTTAACACATTTTAGAATTTTAGGGTTTTACAACTCTTCCCCCCTAAAAAAAATTTTCGTCCTCGAAAATTGAAGTCGCTAGGTTAGACGAAGTCGCAGCGAGTCGCAAAAGATCGTCTCTAACATTCTCACGCTTGAAGAGGTTCTTCCAAAAAGAATAGCTCATATGGGATGCGAACAAGATTTCAAATCGAATAATTGTATCTACAGCAGAGAGCTCTTCAAGGAGTTTAAGATTCATAACTGAGGTCAACAGAATGCAGCACGAGAGTCCAAATTCACCCAGATATTTAACGAACGAAGGTAGAGTATACGCATAGGTAGAATGAACCTAAGGTCTCACTAATCACGGATAATCCATCGGGAGTCAAGCTCTAAACTTCTTAGGTACTTCCCAAGATATCCTATGGCCACAATGAGGGCACGTTATATGGTGTAAGTATTATCACGTTAATAATACCAGCACCACATAAATATGCCTTCATGATGATCATACTTTATCTCGAGTCGTAAGCAACACAACTTATCTTAATCCACCTAGTACTTCTATAGTCTCAGAGATCAACAAAATCGATGTCATAATCAAGAGGGAAAGCCAAACTACTCGCCATGGAGATTCTCAAAATGCCCAAGAGGCATCGAAATGATTAACAAAGATCAGAGGTCAGAGTCGAAATCTGAAGGTAAGGATCAAATAGGGCCAGGAAATTACTATGCAATTTTTAATGCTTTCAAGATTCATTTAGTTTTCAAAACTTAAGTGGTGCAAGGCATAAACTTTCAATCTCTAAAAGGGATCTCAAGAGGCTTTAACCAAAATCGAGGCATGAGTCAGAGTGATGCGGAAGCAATGATACCTAAACAAAAGGCTTATAATCTACCCATTCCTCACTGGTCAGAACTTAAGTTCCTATAGGGAAGTCCTAAGGCAAATTCTTACAGGTTATCTTATGAGCGCCTACAGTGGAAACTTAGTGGTCCAAACTTCACAGGTCAAGGGTAAATGTATTACAAGTCGCAGCCTGTTGCTCTGATACCATAATTGTAACACCCCAACCCGACAAGGGCAAAGGTGTCACAGATACGGATTCTTATCAGAACAAACACAAGCATATGACATAAATAATACAATAGGATTCTAAGGGTTACAAACAAAATCTGAAATTACAAGGTTACAAGTGTGATATACAATAATCACTAAGTCTGAATATAACTTTTCAACTCATCTCTAATCCAATTTAGCTAGCAAGGTCTTCTAAGTCCAAGGTCCTCTCTAATAATAACCCAGCTTCCAACTAAAACCTGCCGCACACGAAAAGAAACGTGCGGCTGAGCTTACAAAGCCCAGTGAACAGATATATAATAAACGGAAACGAAAACAAACAGAAATAGAAGTAAAAGGAAAAGAACAGATATAACATAATGAAATAGATAAGTAAAGGTACAGAGAGAGAGAGAGAGAGAGAGAAGGTTTAGGACAGTAATCCACCACGAGCCCAGAAACATATCATATCAAATCACATACCAGGGTGTATGGAGGGGTGACCTCAGCATACCAAGACAGGGTTGAGGGGATACCTCCAGGGTTGGAGTTGCAAGCTCCCAGGGTTGTGAAAGGCATGTATTGCACACAGTACCAGTCACCAGACATACCAGATATATCAGAACCAGAACAAATCTAGGATGCATCCATTCGCCCCCCAGAACAGATCGGCCATAATAAATCATATAGTGTGCATGCATAATCAAAATCAGAATGGGGACGGTGTAACCAAATCACTAGGGCTACACACTAGTCATGCCAGTGGTGCATCACAGACACGGCCATGTTACCTTCATGGCTAGGGTCACAAATTTGGCTCGGGTATCAAACTGGGAGTCAAAGGTCAAAGGTTCATATCATAATCAGGGTGTCATATCAGAAGGTTCAATATCAGAAGATCAAATATCCCAGGTCAATATCCAAAAGGGTCAAAGTATTATATGGTCAAATCTTCAAAAGGTTCAATATCAAAATACTTTTCAAAAAGGTTTTCTCTTAAGGTTCATTTAAAACAACCCTTCAAAATAGTTTTCATAAATGGTCTTTCAAATAGTTTTCATAAAACGAACTTCAAAATAGTTTTCTTAAAGTCAATATATCATGCTTGAAAAATCCTTTCAAAATACTTTACTTAAAACGTTTCCATCTCATATCAAAAAGGTCTTCATATCATAGGTCCAAAATCAGAGATCAAAGGTCAAAGCAAAGGTGTCATAGCAAAGGATCGTAACAGGGTATCAAATCAAAGATTTAACGAATCAGAAAAGAATCATAGGAAACCTTACAGAGAAGGTCAGAATATCTGTACCTTATACCCGAAGCAACCACAAATCATAAATGGATGACACAAAGTGGATCAGGACCTCTCTTTCTTCACACCTAGAGGGGGTAGACAAGAATTACAAACCCATTCATTTTAAGTAACTTTCCATTTTAACTTTTAGATTCATCAAGTTACTCTTTTAGTCCTTTAGGTTTCATAGTTTACATTTTAAACCTTAAAATATCCATAATTACACATTAGACCCTTAGTTTATCAAAATTACACCATGGATACTTATTTCATCATATTATACGAATTCACCCTTAAGTTTTCATAAATTACACATCAGGTCCCTCAAGTTATCAAAGTTACATATTTAACCCTTAATTTACATTTTCAATCTTTAATTATCAATAATTACATATTAAGCCATTAAATTACCAAAATGACACATAACCCCCTGAATATAATTTATTACTCAAATCAACCATAAGTTTCCAGAATTTACATATTTAGTCCCTTCATTTTAATTATTTACAAATCGAATTGTATTTTATTAGAATAAACATTTTAATTCCTTTAAACATAAAAATTACACATGGGGCCCTCAACTTATATTTTATTCGAAATGTTCACAGCCCAAAATAAGTTCTAAACATAACCCTTAAGTTTCAAAAGTTACAAAACACCCCCTAACATTTTAATTTAAATCGAATAACACTTTTTATTAACAAAACCCTAATCCTAAAAATACCCATCATTCACCAATCATCATATAATCATTATAACATCATTTTTCAGTCAAGGTCAAACCCTAATTATAAACCCTAATTCGAATTACACTTTATTTCTTTTTCTTTTTTTGTTTTTATTTCCTTTAAATCGGTAAAATAAAATAATCCACAAATAATTCGATTAGGCCCCAATAATTTGAAGTATCATTTTTCTCAGATTATTTTGATCATGAAGAGTCTAAATAAAATAAATAACAAGCCCCAAAAATTCGTATTCAAGTATTTTAGATTTAAACGCGATTTTAAGATTTAATTCACAATTAATTCGTAGATCATGCATGGTTCGTATATAGCATTTTATTTGATGTTCTAAATACATATAGGATCTGAGAAAAATACCACAAAGAGATTCGAACGTGTAGAATGGGTTGGAGGATTTATCTTGTACGCGTATAGCCAAAACGCCCAAGAATTCACCACGGCTTCAAAAATGATCTAAAAATCTTTCGAGTGGATTTAAACAAGAAATTTCGATAACCCTTGAATCCGGCCACCACAATTCGAAGTATTATTTTTCTAGGACTCCTTGGATGATGATTTAACACAGAAAAATAGCTTGGGAATTTTAGAGTGTCGATTGGAGGCTAGGTGAATTATGTGTGTGTTTTTATTCCACTCGGTAATAGGGTTCTAAAAGAAAGGTGTGTGATTGAATTTTAAATGGAAGGAACGAATCAAGGGGGGGGGATTAAGACCAGGAATTGATTAAAATTGATTGTCAAATTAATGTGATTAATTTCCCCATTTAACTACATTTATTTTAATTTATATAATTCAATTTATTAATAAAATGTTATTCGGCTCTTATTGGGGCATTTTGGTAATTTTATCTCTTGATAAATGTTAAATGAAATTGTTAAAATTATTTGAGATCATATCTTATGCATTGCCAGAAATTTGGGATCGATTCGATACTTTATACGCTTTTAATTAATTTTTAAACTTGCAGGGGCATTTTGGTCTTTTAACACATTTTAGAATTTTAGGGTTTTACAAGGCAAGTTTCAAAGGACACGTGGTCAAAGTCGTGAAGACAACCACCAAGAAGAAATAATTACAAAGGATAAGTCTCAAATCACGTGTTATGAATGTGAGAAACTTGGACATTATGCCTACGAATGTCCAAATAGACAAAGGAACATTAAATCCTTTTTAGTTCAAACCGAAGATGAAGACCCTACTTTCTATTAACAATGTGCATAGAAGAGAGGACGACTAATCATGTGATATGATCAAAGAAGAACATCCGTGTGATGCGGAAACAACCTGTGATGGGTACGATCAAACAATCCAGTGAGTGGATCAAAAGAGAAAGATGGGTCATGTGAAGTGATCAAAAATAAAGAATCAGTGGGTGAGGCACTAAAAATCTAAACTAAAGATCTAAGTTGAAGATGATGGTGTGTGAGGCAACCATGTAAAGAAGAATCGCGTGATACGATCAAAACCGTGAAGGAATTAACAAGGAAAGAAAACCCGTGTGACTCGGATCATCCAAGAAAAGTTGAGAAAACAAAGATGTGTGAAGCAACAATCTAAATCAAGAAAACTGTGAAAGTTCGTTTGTGTGAAACAAACAAAAAAGGTGTGAAGCTAGCTAACCATCCCCGTGTGACTCAAGATCAATCAACAAGTTGTGTGAGACAATTTAAGGAAAAGTAAAAGGCAAGAGAATTTGTGTGATACAAATCAAGCTACGAACAAAGAAGAAGCTAAAGAAGCATGGAAGAAGAATTCGAAGATTAGGGGGGAAAATGTTGGACTATAATCTTCGATATCAAACAGTTAAATGCAGCATATAATAGATAGTTTTATATGCAGATGTGAGAGTGTGTATAGTTAAATAAGTCACATAAGTATTAGTATAAGTTAGTATGTTTATCAATAAACAGTTAGGCAGTAAGTTACAGGAAATATAAGTTAGTTATTTTATGGTTATATCTGAATCATCATGTCGGTTCAGTCAAGGGGTCACAACCCTTCAACATGTATAAATAGGGTTGTCTTTCATCAATGAAAATACAATCGATTTTACTGCCTCTTTCAGTTCTTTTTCTTCTGTCAATTCGGCACATAAAGAACATACTATTATTGTTGTTGAATCATACTGAAACTCAACAAATGTAAAAACTTTGAGACATATCCAATGTCTCAACCGGTAATTCTGTGTAACGAAGATTACAACTCAAGTTTGTACGTCTGTGATGGATTGCAAACACCAAAACCATTCTTTTTTAAGTTTCCACTAGAAACTGATGTCGAGTCTTAGACTCTTAGCCATACTTCGCCTGTCTCTATGGTATTTTGTAAATGCATAACCTTTTCATGTGGTAACTGAGTTTCATGTGGCTTAAACTTGAGTGCCATAACTTGTTTCTCGTTTCCCAAAATTTTAAATGAGACATAAGCAAAGGTACAATTTGTGTCATGTTTATTGGTACTACTAATACGTAAGTTGAAAACTCCTAATTCGGGAATGGGCGTAAAATCGCCAATTGTCTGTAAAATAGTTTGAAGAGTAGCATTCGCGTCAAGTTTAATAGTAGTGTTGTTTACCATATTTTAGTTGACGTAGGGAGACTCAATGTTAACTTTTTTCACCTCTACCCGAGTTGTACCTAGACAGAGGTTAGCTATAAAAAGATAAATGCAGTAAACTCTTATAACAAAATCCGTGATTAACCGCATCCCACGCGTTCCGTTTAATCCATGCTGGTTATCTCCACAACGGTTGCGCGCGCCGGTTGTTTCGTTCACCATTGCGTATCAAAGGACAACAAATTAAACTTAAACATGTACCCGATACAAATTATACAAACACATGAACTAAATTCTTACGTACTAAAAAAACGAATTCCTTTTCGTGATTAAAAAGCTAACGAAAAACTTACTCCACGGTTATCGCCAAAAAAAACGAGTGTATGTCTCCTCGGCGTATTCGAGAGCAAACTCCATATTAGAAGCAAATGTTTTAATTTGTGTTAACCAAAAATTATTATACGATGTGTTCAATGGGAAGATGAAATTGATCAATATATAGGTACAATCTAGATTATATTGCTTTCCGTGGTACAATTGTGGTCCTCATCGTTCAATTATCATAGATGACAAGAAAATAATGCATATCAACATATATACCAGAATGTATTCGACATGTATTTAAGTATTTTAGCTATTGTTAATTAAAAAAAAAAAAAAAAAAAAGGTTTAATAGAGTGAATTTGCAATCAAACATATACCAAAAGAGTTGATTTTCCATCTATCTTTTCAACCACCTTTATTTGCCATTAAAATTTTATTGTTACTGCAAGTTTGCCATCCCCTTAAAATCAAACTCCAAAATACATCCCTGTTACCTCATTTCGAACCATACACTCATTTCAAAAAGTTGCAACATATACATCCCCCCGTTAGTAAAAGTTAACCTATATACATCCCTCCGTTAAAATAAGGACAAACGGCGAAAATCATTTCTCCGTTATCTCCTAACGAGATAGAAAATGTTTACACCGTTAGTCTTCTGGGTTAACTGTATTTGCACCGTTAGTCATTTTTTACGTTTTCGTCCATTTTTTTACGTTTTCGTCCGTTTTTTTTCCATTTTCGTCCCTTTTTTTACGTTTTCGTCCGCTTTTTAACGTTTTCGTCCGTTTTAGCCAGTTTTCGTTCATTTTTTTACGTTTTCGTCCGTTTTTTTACGTTTTCGTTCTATTTTATCGTTTTTGTGCCTAATTTTTACGTTTTCATCCGTTTTTTACGTTTTCGTCCGGTTTTTTACGTTTTCGTCCCTTTTTTTACGTTTTTGTCTGTTTTTTTCCGTTTTCGTCCATTTTTTTACGTTTTCGTCCGCTTTTTAACGTTTTCGTCTGTTTTTTTTCCGTTTTCATCCGCTTTTTAACGTTTTCATTCGTTTTTTTTTCCATTTTCGTCCATTTTTATACGCTTTCGTCCGCTTTTTAACATTTTCGCCCGTTTTTTTTTTACGTTTTCGTTATATTTTTTTCGTTTTTGTCCCTTTTTAGTTACGTTTTCATCTGTTTTTTTTTCGTTTTCCTCTGTTTTTTACGTTTTCGTCCGCTTTTTTACGTTTTCGTCCGTTTTTTTAAGTTTTCGTCTGTTTTTATAAGTTTTCGTCTGTTTTTCTATGTTTCGTCCGTTTTTTTCGGTTTTCGTCCGCTTTTTAACGTTTTCGTCCGCTTTTTAATGTTTTCGTCCGTTTTTTTACGTTTTCGTTCTATTTTTTTTCGTTTTTGTCCCTTTTTTAATGTTTTCATCTGTTTTTTTATGTTTTCGTCCGCTTTTTTTATGTTTTCGTCCCTTTTTTTACTTTTTTTTTTTCCGTTTTCGTCTTTTTTTTACGTTTTCGTCCATTTTTTTACGTTTTTATTATATTTTTTTCTTTTTTGTCCTTTTTTTATGTTTTCGTCCCTTTTTTTACGTTTTTGTCCATTTTTTTACGTTTTCGTTCTATTTTTTTCGTTTTTGTCTGTTTTTTTAACATTTTCGTCCTTTTTTTTACGTTTTCGTTCGCTTTTTTAGGTTTTCTTCCATTCTTTATACTTTTTTACGTAAAAAATGGACAAAAACGGACAAAAACGTTAAAAAGCGGACGAAACATAAAAAAATGAACGAAAACGTAAAAAAAGGGACAAAAAAAAAATCGAACGAAAACGTACAAAAATGGACAAAAACAGACGAAAACGTTGAAAAGCAGACGAAAACGTAAAAAAAACTGACGAAAACGTAAAAAAGGACAAAAACGAAAAAAATAGGACGAAAAATTAAAAAAAAGGATGAAAACGTAAAAAAAAATGACAAAAACGAAAAAAATAGAACGAAAACGTAAAAAAACGGACGAAAACGTAAAAAAAGGACAAAAACGAAAAAATAGAACGAAAACGTAAAAAAACGGACGAAAACGTAAAAAATGGGACGAAAACGGAAAAAAGCGGACGAAAACGTAAAAAACGGATGAAAACGTAAAAAAAAAGGGAAAAAAAAGAAAAAAAATATAACGAAAACGTAAAAAAATGGATGAAAACGTTAAAAAGCGGACGAAAACGTAAAAAAAGTGACGAAAACGGAAAAAACGGACGAAAAAGTTAAAAAGCGGACGAAAACGTAAAAAAGGACTAACGGTGCAAAGACAGTTAACCCGGAGGACTAACGGTGTAAACATTTTCTATCTCGTTAGGAGATAACGGAGAAATGATTTGCGCCGTTTGTCCTTATTTTAATGGAGGGATGTATATAGGTTAACTTTTACTAACGGATGAATGTATATGTTGCAAATTTTTGAAATGAATGTATGGTGCGAAATGAGGTAAACCACATGAATGTATTTTTGAGTTTACTCCTGATTATATGTTGCAAATATATTGTATTTCCACAATTGATTCATCATACAAGGTAGCAAACTTTCACAGTTGATTACATATGCATGACTTTTAAGACATTTATTTATTTATTTATTTTATTATTATTATTATTATTTTTTACTCTTGGTAGATCAAAATGTAAACTTATTGTAGCTGCATACAACAATCATGTATAACATCACTGAATATTGTTCCCTAGGAATCTAGCAAGCACAAAACAATATGTCTTTTATACAATTTACAATCAATATATTTACATTAGTTACATACTTGTATTCGACATATATGTTAGCTATCATAATAATAATAATAAAAAAAAAAAAAAAAAAAAAAAAAAAAAAAAAAAAAAAAGACGTATTCCTTTTCGTGATTTAAAAGCTAACGAAAATGTTCGAAACTTACTGTTCTTGCAATTTTTGTTTTACTATAATAAAATCAATAGTATGTATATGCTGAAAATTTGATTTTATGTTTCAAATGTTAAGTTTTATTTCACATAATGGTTAAAATGGTTTACATACAGTATGTGAACTTTAACATTTTGTGTATAAAGACTAAAGTTAATGAATTAAACAAAACTAAGAAAAACATATTCCATGGTTAACGCGAAAATATGAGCTAAATTATTAACTCAGTCTTTATATACTAATTAATAACTGTATGAGCTAGTTATATGCATAAAAAAAGTTAATAACCTACATATAACTAAGAAAAACATTCTCCACGGTTATGGCGAAAATATCGATTGTACGTCTCCTCAGCGTATTCGAGAGCAAACTCCATTTCAGAACCAAATGTTTTGTGTTAATAATCAAAGATTGCAATATAGATCGAACTTCTGTTATATAGATCTCGAAATTTGTTTGTTGTCAATCAAATACAATGAAAATGACTCAGTATATGAGTAATTAATAGGTTAAGCGGGAATCATGTTTAAACCAGTTGGGCTGCTTAATTTTTGAGATTTAGTTTGCTATGCCGCCCATCTTTTTATAGTTAGTTTCAAGATGCTAACGGACGTTTTAGTTTAGTACGTTTCATTTTTGTTTGTGTGAACTTAACTAAGTTATCGTCCTTGTTTTCACATTTTTTGTGTGAACTAAGCCCAAAACCTTAGACCGAGGACCGGACCGAATGTGTTCAGTCCGGTCCAAGAAAGCATAATAGTCGGGTATTACGTAAGACCAGTCCTTGTGTGAACTTAAGTAAGTGATCGTCCTTGTTTTCACGTTGTTAGGGTTTGTATCTTCCTCGCTTTCTTATTTTTTTTATTAGTCAATAATTGCATTGTATGAATTAAAAATGCATCTTTCTTTTTCATATTATTGTTGTAGTTGTTCAATGTAATTTTTGCATATGTTCAAACTTAATTTTTGCATCATATAAATTAAACGTTGCATCTTGAATTTTGCATCAATAGATGTTGAATCAATCACTTTATGAACTAGCATAATTATTATAAATGCATGATAAAAAAAATTAAAAATTGATTTATCTTATGCATTTCGCTGGCCCCGTGCCACTACCATAAAGAGGCTTATAAACACACACAAAAAATCCATATGTATCAATAGTGCATGAACTAATTAAACTCGAGTCTCGTATTGTGTGTATATATATTAAAGAAGTGCATGAAATTTTGTGACCCTCGCCAAGCGGTGACCTTGTTCAATCGAACCACCTGCACTCCCCTAAAGACGTCCATGTTTAAAGGTGATGAAGCCTAGAAGATAATCTTTAATTTAAAGATATGAGTCACCTTTTATTTTTACCATATTAGGCCATTATATGGGCTTTCCATTTTATGGGCTTTTAGGCTTCATATTTTTAACTGTGTGAACCCAAATTTGAACATGTTAATAAGCATATAGATTTTTTAAATAAAGAACATTTTTTATTCGAGTTCTTCAGGTTAACCCGAAACCTGAATAAGCTAAAATTCCATACCCGGTACCCGAGACTATTAACTATTCGGGTGTAATCGGGTTAACCCGAATTAAACAGCTTGATTAAAGTGTATCAACAAGAATAAACCGACCATAATAAGCTTATTCAAAACAGTAGATACGGGTCGAATCAGGTTTTGTGGGTTTGGGTATTAATAACAGCCCAAGTTGTATGTACAAGCTAAGTTAATGGCCTTTTTTGCGAGCCCAAATTCAAAACAGTGGAAATATATGTCCAGTCAATGGCTCTTTTTGGGCTTATTAAACTGAATATCATGATATCTACTGAAAATAATAGACAAAAAAGCATTGTTTGGATTGTAGTGGGAAGCGACTATGGATATGTAATTTTACTTGTGTCTGGTCTTGATCGATTATTCTTCATAAATAAATAATTAGTTATAAACTTTGATTCGGCCCCCAGTAGAAATGTAAAAATTCCGTCCTTGCTAATTTATAAACAACCAACTCACTAACTAAATAAATACAATGAAAATGAAAGTCATTCCTTCTTACGTTTTTTTCAAATTCAAATTCAAAATTTTACAAACTCCTCAAAATTAAAAGGTTACTAAGATAAACTAATGCAGTAAATAAATCTGATTTTATAATTATCAAATCATTCGAATTGATTTTAAACTTATAAAACTAATAGGTACAATAAGTTTAAAATCAATTCGACTGAGGGTATTTTGAAAACTGAGGATTAAACCGAACCTTATAAGCAAACAACCCATACAAATCATAGCTTAGGTATATGACTCATAATCCTAAATAAGTTAATAGCTTTCCTGATCATGTGGGACTCTCAAAGTCTTGAGGTTACTTGGCTCAAAGCATAGCTTAGGTATATGACTCATAATCCTAAATAATGTATTGTCTTTTTGTTTCTGTTTGTGAAGCCTTTGCCACCACCAACCCTATATAACCACTCTATCCATATAATTTAGTGTTACCTACAACTCATGCACATTTGTATTTTTTATGAGACAAAGTTGTTATCTTGATTATTTCGACCCAAAAAAGAATATGTACTACATTTGATTCATGTCGATCTACAAGCAGTAGCGAAGCTAGATAATTTTCAGTGGGGGGTCGGGATCTAAATTTTTTTTTTTTCCTAACGCTATTTCGGGGGGTCAAAACCGAATATACCGAAATTTTTCTACACGAAAACTATATACCCCGTCGGGGGTCGGGGCCCCCATATAAGCTGCGCCCCTGTCTACAAGTTATTTAGCTACTTGCGCAATCAAGACTCGTTGAGTCGTTGTCTACATTCTTTGTCGCAGTGTCATTCATAACAAATATTCCGGTTTTATGCCTTTATCTGACGTCTGGACACCAAGCTATAGATCAAATTTTCGTGTTGAATTGTGTTCATGTATGACAAACCTAATCTTCAAATAGGACATTGTGTATATGTGCATGTTCTCACTTGTTTTTATACTAATTGTGTGTAACATTGACCTTAATCAAGGATCAATCATGAATACGAAATTTGTTTAATTGTATATACAGAACAGAATAACTTTTCAATGCATGAGTTGCAATTTTGTAAGAAAAAATTATTTGAAATTTAAGATTACTGAAATGTTAAGGAGAATAAGCTGACAATCATGACAGAGCTAATTTTCTAATATTGGGAGTTTGGGGCTCAATGAACATATATTATTCTAATTTACCAGCATAATGACACTTTAGCTCCGATCCTTCACCTTATTTTCCTATATGAATCGGGATTTTGGGCACTTGCTTAGGCCTTTTAGGCTCAAACTTATATTATAAGTTTAGCTCATACTGCATTAGTATATATATTTTGGTAAGTATTATTCAGAGTGTAGCTAGGGATGTATGCAATATAGTTTAGCTTATTATTTGATCTATTATTATGTTTTTTTATTCGGATCTAAATAGTTTATCGACTGTAATCATACTATCTTATAAAGCATTTAGGCTTTCTAAAAAAAGAAATACTTAAAATTCAGAATTACAAGTTCTTAAGATAAAAGTACAACTAATTAAAACACATTTCCTAACATTAAATAAAGTTACAAGTTCTTAAGCTAAAAGTACAATTAATTAAAACACATTTTCTAACATTAAATACAATCTTTAAATAGAAATATTTAAATTTCAGCATTACAAGTTCTTAAATTAAAAGTACAACTAATTAAAACACATTTACTAACATTAAATACAATATAAAGCACTATTAATGTGGTCAAGATATTTAATGTAGTCAATTAATTAACTGGTCAATAAATACAATTAATGCAGTTATTAGAACACCCCTTACATAAGAAATACAAATTATCAAGCATATTGTACAACCAACTTAAACACAATTCCTGCATTAAATGTCACTAATACAAATAATAAAGCACATTATACAAATATTCAAACCCGAACGGGCAACGGGCCAAATGGGCTCGAGCCCGAACGGGCACGGGCCAACGGGCTCGAGCCCGAACGGTTTACAATCCTAGCTATCACTTTTTGCCTTTTGATGTCGTTAACATTTATTTTAGGGTACCCGCCGCTGCAATGCGCGGGTACCCTACTAGTTAAGTAAAAATGTTATAAGACTGTCTGTTGACGCATCTTTAATAATTTATCGACGGTAATTAGGTAAAACAAAATTGATATTTGTAGCCAAAACTCCATAAAACGCGAGTTTGCTATCACACACACATGAAAAAAGAGATACGAGTACAAGATTCTCACAATGAAAATCGCCTTATCCAATAACACTTCACTTAAGCACTTATGAAAAACTATATAAATAAATTAGCCACGATCAGTTTAAGGTTGCTTAAATCTTAATTCATGATGAAATCTCATAAATTATGGCTTACAATATTAAATAAAAGATTATAGTAGTTGAAATCTCATAAAAGTGGGCTTAAATACTGCAAAATGGTTGCTTTATATTCCCTCAATGTTCAAATTAGTTTATTAAATTAAAAGATTCTTACAAATACTATGGATTTTATCGTACTTATTAGAATCAGTATAATTTCATCACTGAAAAAATAAAATTATCAAATAGTCCTAAGTAAGTGAGTACTGTGTTATTTGTACCACATGATACTCAAAGCTTTTATTTCGCAAATCTTTGACTTTGTATAGTTGAGTAAAATAGACTCAAGATGTTTAATGTGATTAAAGTTTGATTTTAATGCGTATACATCTACACTATTGAATGAAGTGCGAGATCTTTCAACTTTTATGATATTTAGATTATCCATTTTTATCATAAATGATTGAAAACATATTTTTTGGTGATGAAGTGTCATTCTCGTATTCATAATTATTCATGTAAATGTTGCTTAACTCTAGTTGGATTGAATAGAACATGATGTATCACACACTTAAAGGGGGAGGGAGTGATAACTATGAATTTTTCAACTCTCTCAAAATTGTCCAATAACATTATGCCAACTCACCTCATCTCTCCAGCTCTCCCAACCAGCCCTCCCAACCAATTTCATTGGCGCCCATGATTTTTCAGCCCTCCCAAAATTTTCATTTCCCCCCCCCCCCCCCCCCTAAACTATTAAACTACACAATTTTTAACTAAAACATTTTATAAAAATAACTTTTAGGGAAAAAAAAAATGAGGCTCAGATCTGTTTAGACGATGGGAACATGCGGATATATCTGCCATGGCTGCAAATATTCAAAAGGTTGCAATATTTTACCATCCTCTGAATTTATTTGCCCCGCCAAGATGCAAGATCATCTCTAAATCATGTTCCAATTTCACAATTTGGATCAATAACAAAAATATCATCACAGCCAAGATTAACAGCCAAAATCAAGATCACTGCCAAAGCAGCCAAGATCAAAATCACTGCCAAAGCAGCCAAGATCAAGATCAAGATAACAGCCAAGATCAAGATAACAGCCAAAGCAGCCAAGATCAAGATCAAGATCAGGCCAAGATATGCATGCCAACGCTCCATTTGACAAATTCACAAACAAATAAATGTACATTAAACACCCTTCAAGCAAAAAACAAACGGGTTCACAAGCGGGTATATAACCCGTTAACCAAGCCGTTCAACGTACCCTCTAGCCAAAGGAGTGATGAAACCGGCGGAATGGACAGCCCTCTAAGTAACCCGCCAGCCACTCCCTAGGATGTATCACACCCTTAAAGTGATTATTTAGTAGGTTAAGACAACTGTGAAGATTTTGTACCAAAGTTATATAAATCAAAATAGTGTGAAAAACACCATGTAGCTAACATGAAGGATAAAGAAATAGCATTCTCGATGTATACACGAATTGTAAATATATGCACTAGAATATTTCAAATTAAAATGATCAAAGCAGCTTAAAGTTGAACTTAAATCATGACCAACTTTCCTCCTTGAACATCCCATTAAGGTAAAAAAACAAGAAAAGAAACTAAAGCATTGATGAATATCACAACTTGAAACTAGGGGTGAGTTTCAGGTCAAACCTGAACGGGACCAAAAAAATTTGAATTAGATCGAGACCGATTTAGCCCAAAATCACAGAACGAGGATCGGACCGAGGTCTGAACATGAGGTAAAGTGTGGACCAATGACCGGAACGAAATAGGCTCGGTCTGGTCCGGTTCGGGCCGGCTTCTTGGCTTGGTCCGATCCTGGTCCGTTATGCTCACCCATACTTGAAACTTAAATACAACGTCGCAAGACAAATTTGCTGCAAACAAATTTATATTTAGAGCATAAGGTACCTTGTGGTGCCGTGAAAAAAATGTTGCTGCTTCAACACTTTTTATTATAATACCGAAATCTATCACAACACACAAAGCACCATCCGCTCTTATAAAAGTAGTACCATGAGTAAAAGTGGTTCTATGAGACCACACATTACATAATAAAACAAAAATACAATAAAAGAAAAAGAAAAAAAGAAAAGAAAATGCATGACCGCTTGGTTGGTCACCACGGCGTGAGGCACAATGGCGCCATCCATGGTTTACTTGTGGCGCCATGTTGTTGGCGTTTTGGGATGGCACGACCCTCGCAACGCAGGGTATCGGCTGCTCTTAAGCTTCAATACGCACAAGAATGCTTCTCTATTGTTTTCGTACATATCCATAATTAGTAAATACATGTATGTGTTACCAACTTTTTTTTTTTTTTTTTACCAACTTTTTTTTTAATTGTTAAAAACCAGCAAAAAGCTAGGTAAACAAGATTACAACAAATTTGTCCAATATTTGATTAGTTCGTGAATCCGATCGTACCACGACAGGTTTACTTTCCTATTTATATGGAGGATCCAAGTATGATAATAAACCTTTAAGCATTGTTAACTCCTACTACTTCTTATCCCTGCTCATATTTTTACCTACATTGTGAACCACAAAAACTGTAGATCAATATATGTTTGCTGTCAAGATCGCGATCCCATTTGAGATCGTTTTTGTCTTTGCAAGATCAAGATCGAAGGATCGGATCGAGATCCAACGATCCTACCAATTTGTCATATTTTGTAAACAAATGATAAACGAGTCAAACTGTTTCACATTTATACTCAACGTCAAAGATAAATTCATAATGTATCCCCTTGAAAATGTCAAAGTTCAAATTTCAAACATCAAAGTAATAGTAAAACACAAAAAGTCAAGTTTCAATCGTTACATTAACGATTTAGCATAATAAGATTACAAAACATGAGTCCTAAGCGTCTCAAAACATACGAAACATCTACATGATTTCAAACAAACAAACGTTCCATAAGTTGCATTCCAAAACATACCCTTTGATTAGTTTAATCATAGTGAATTAAAGTAAATTGAACTATCGAACACTTTTAGACTTTTAGTTTTACACTTTTACTGTAAGAAAATCAATTACATGTAAGAAAAAAATCAATTATTTGTAAGAAAATCTATGAAAAGGCTCTTGCAATTGTAACGTAAGTGGTTTAGATCATGAGAAGAAAACTTGGTATAAACGGTAATCTATTTTGAAAATGAAACGTCAGTGGTTTACTTATTAGACATTAGTAAAACTCGTTTATTTTGGGACCTAAGCAAATGAGATGGAATTAAAAGATATAAAAAGTGAAAAACATAAAATAGACATAGGTAAACTCGGATTGAGTGACGATCTTATGATCTTACGTGCGATTCCACGATCTTACCTACGATCCCAGATGCGATCCTATGCTGATATTACACGATCTTACGAGTTTACTCGCAATCTTGACGGCCTTGGTTTATATGAACCAGTCAGTTACACAACTTTCTTATTTCTAAAAATATCTTTAGCTAATATTTTTTCATGGGAAATACGTGAAAAAGCTTTTTTAAAAACTTAAACTTTGATGTTATCTGTAAGTTACTTAAACTTATTTCTCATTCATGTGACTATATATTAAATAGAGTAAACTACATTTTTGGTCCTCGTGGTTTACCGGGTATAACGGATTTGGTCCATTAGTTTCAAACGTGTCGGGTTTCGTCCATTTTCGCTGACCCGTAACGGGTTTGGTCCAAATTTATATTGACTGTTAGTTTGACTCGTTAAAAAAGCATGAAATGACTAAAATACCCTCGGATGATGATGTACAATGACTAAAATGCCCTTCCTTCATCCACCCCACCACAAACCCAGATCTGGATCTACAACTTCGTATTTTAAACTCCATGAATATGCTGATCTGCTCCACTCCTCAAACCCATCTCTTAACACAATTTCTTAACATAAAAAAGATCAAGTTCCAACCTTTACACCCAAAAGCCAACAAAAAAAACCACAGTAACACACAAAAATCACATACATTAATCCACATCATTAACTTACAACACTAATTCAGTTAAAACAAATGCAAAGATTCATGAAAACAAAACTGCTATCAGATTTTTAGACAATTAACCTTAATTAAACCTTAACAACACAAATATGTAACAAAAAGAAGATCAAGTTCCAACCTTTACACCATAAAGTCAACATTAAACTAACGTATCAAGACTGCTTCTTTCTTCCTAGTTCTTATCCTTCCACAAGCCATATTTTACAAAATTCCGGCCACCTCCATTCTTCTTCATCCTTTAAACCCTTTAATCCATTCTCAACCACCTCCAATCTTCTCTTTAATTCCATTGCACCATCCGAATCACGTATTCCACTAGAAACAATCGAACGCATACTCTCATTCACTCTTTCAAAATCCTTCACAAAACCCCCTTCTTCCATAAACTTAACGAGTGCGAAAACAATAAAGATGTGTTCTTTAAGGTTCTTGATGAAATCCCACATCCACCCACTAGAACTCAAATCATATCGCCATCCACCCTCTTAATCTTCTGCTTAACTAAAGAAAACACAAGAACAAATCATAAAACCTACCCGAGATCGATGAAACGATCTTGAAGCCGTTTAAAAGTGTGGTGCTTATAGCTTTGGTTCTTCACTGAAAATCAAAAGGGTTGTGTTTGTTATTTGTATTTTACCTGAAAGAAACCGAAAGGTTTCAGTTGTATGTGTTTGTGAGATTCGAGGCTCAAGAAAGAAACCGATGGTGGTTCTGATGGCGACTGAAAATGGTGTGATGGCCGTGAACGGTGGTGGAGTGACGATGGAGATAGAGACGATGATGAAGCTGGTTGGTAGGGTTAGGGTTTTGAGGTTATTGGGGTTAAAAACTGGATCTGTTTTTAGGTTATTTATTGTGTGAATACAATATAAAGAAGATAATGGGAGTGAGTGAGTGATTGAGTGAAATGACCAAAGTACCCCTTCTTTAACGAGTCAAACTAACAGTCAATATAAATTTGGACCAAACTCGTTACGGGTCAGCGAAAATGGACGAAACCCGACACGTTTGAAACTAATGGACCAAATCCGTTATACCCGGTAAACCACGAGGACCAAAAATGTAGTTTACTCTATTAAATATTTGCTAAATAAACAAGTAAATTTCAAGCCTTTAACCCTATTCCCAAAACACACCCACTACCTCCTCTCCTCGGGTTACCCCCAATATATTTAACCGTGCCCAATAATAATTACACTGTAAAAAAAGGACATAATTTGGAAATACCAAACTTGCCCTTATTTTGGAAGTTTCTTGTTACTCCGTATAACTTACCTCTACAACTACAACCACAACCTACCCAAATCCAGATAAAATGGCATATATAAACACACGAGTGCTCTAATAAAAGTGTAGTCCAAAACCATGTTTAACATTGGAAAATTTTAACTTTGTATATTATAGGAATAAAACAAAATAACTTTTTTTTAGCCAACGTGCTTAAAAACATGTCTAATTTGTCGATGTATAACAAGAATGTTCAATCCCCGCCTATCGGTAGTCACTTATCATCTTTAATTTGTGTGTACCTCTAGCTATAGCGTTGAGGGGAAAACTCGATTCGTTTTAACCTTGAATAACAACTTGGAAACGCAAGGACTCAAGTAGTGGTTTTGTCATATACTCGTAGTTTCCAAGTTTCTTTTCTACTGAACCGGATGTGGCTTAATATATACTTTTCGATAAACAACGAAACGTTGTATCCATGATACTTGTTTTTGATACATTATCTTACAGGTCCAATTTGAATAAAAGCTTCACAAGATTTCTATCCACATGAACACATATAAATTAATCTGATCAAGTGATCATATATAAACACTTTGTGACTCTCTTTTTTATGAATGAAGATGAAGATTCTTAATAATCAATACAAAAACATTGATTATTTTATTTATTTTGGGTAAATTTGTTACAGTAATAAAGTTTAATCCAAAAACCAAGATAAAGTTTATTAAAGAAATATAAACAAGCCTTGAAATAATTAAACTAAGACATACGGAGTAAATGAATAAATTTGCATGCTTAATCCAATCCAAGCCTTCATCTTTAGCCTTTCACAATCTCCTAGATACTATTGCCACTTCACTCTCATCTCATGGACTCTGAAAACATTGAATCCTATCTTTAGATTCTTACCCAATTTGGACCCGACCCGATTTTTCAAAATTACCTAACTGCCTAATTTTACTTATAACTCAAACCCAATGATGGATATGTTTATTTAACTAGACAATTAGTGACGAAACTAGGTGTCCTGCTTTGTCACGAGACATATACGTAATTTTATTTCGTAGTATTAAAGTTTATTTTATCGATTTTGTTTAAATGCACCCGGTCCCAAAACTAATATCTGCTATTATGGTTTAAATTTTTTTTGCATCTGGTTCGGTTCTTTTAGTCTTGATTCCGTCGTAGTAAACAATATATGTTGATACATAATCTGGCGCGGGCTGGATTCGACGACTCTCCCTGGGCCGTTAGTCGTCTTCTCGAGCCCTGAGTAGACCTGTTCAACAAAGAGAACCCGTTAGGAGTGGACCCGAGGTCGTAGCCCCGGGATCCACCTCCGACGGTCAAGTTAGTATTGGTGCGATATAGGTTGATTAGGGTTAGGTTTAGAGTAACCTGTTGAAGATCGTCCTGAAGAAGGGGATTCCACCCCTATATTTATAGGGCATGGATTAGGGTTAGGCGTAGAGTGGGCCGCTGTTTGCCGGGTCTGGCCACTTGTCGTGGGTCAGTCCAGACCATACGTCTACAAGCCCCCCAAGTTTAGTATGACATAGTGCGTGGCTATGTTATGCTAGACTTAAGTCCTGTTCGTGGCCGCGTAGGCCCAACCAACTATGACGGCGTGACCATAACGCGCAGCCCAAATGCGACAGTGCGCACTGGGTCTGTGGTGCAGTGCGTGATGACCATGTTGGCGCGTTCTTGTTGGCGCGACCTTGATTGTGAGAGTTTCACAATAGTGAAGGTGGATTCCGTATGCTGCATCCTGGGTAAGGGCGTACCTTTGTACCAGTAGCGGTGCAGCATGATGCGACAGAAGACGTGCTTCTATGGCAGAGGTGCGCGCTGTGCGCGACAAAGATGTGCGCTGTGCGCAGACAAGGTGCGAACATTACATCCGTCTTTACAAACGACAGAGGTGCGCGGTGTACGCGACAGAAGTGCGCGCTGGCTTGCAATACCTCTTTCGTACAATCTGCTTCCAAATATACCTGCGTGACGCGTACGGAAACAGTGTATACCCTGGTAGCCCCCAAGTTTGATGGTGCTACTCGTGTAGGAGCATTAAACTTAGTTATTCAAATCCTGAAAAAAAAATACTCAATGCAAATATTAGAAGTATATGCTGTGCATCGCAACATATAAAAAGGTAATGAAGTAAAAAATTAGCGCATAGCATATATATATAGCACGTAGCATGTAAAATTAACATATAAAAGAAGTAGTAGTGCGAATTACACCTATCGTGAGGTTTTACAAACTACATTAATGAAGTAGCACGTAGCTAATCTACGAACGCAGTACGCTCATGGTCGTTTTCTTTTTTATTATAATAAAAACAATGGCGCGGATGGATGTACCATGACCGCGACTAATAGTTTCAATTGCACGCACAGACGCAGATGGATGTATCGTGACCGAATAGACTCTAACGTTTGTGGATGATCGCAGATGACCACGGATTTTGTCCAGTGTGCTCATGGCGATTGACTAGCATCGTGGTGCCTGTACGTGACAGTGCGCTCATGGCGCCGATCTGCGAAGATGTCCGAACGCATGGCCTAACGCGGGTAGATTTATCGTGACTGCGTTGTTCGCGGCTAAAAGATAAAGTAGGTCCGATCGTGCGGACTTAGTGCGTTATAGATAAAATCGTGTTTACCAAATTAAAAGATTTACATAAAATCTTTTGAATATTTAAAAGATAACATATCTTATTACCAATTTAAAAAGATATGCACAAAAAATATTGATTTATAATTAATCGTTATCGTAGCAGAAAACAACTAATCGATACAGTAGCAGAAAATAACAAATCGATTTGTATTATTATTAACTTCTACCACTGACGTCGCATGACAACTTTTTTGACTAATCAAAGCGCATGTACGACAATAAATAATATACCTTTTGCAAAAGTCAGTACGATGATAAATAATACCTTTACCAAGTCTAGTGGACCAGGAATGACCAATCAAATCGCATGTACGAATCGCATGTCGATTTGTAGTTAATGATGTCGATGTATAATTAATGATTCGCAGTACGAATCGATAATAAATAATACCGGCTTTTGAACCCGATGGTTGCTTTCCGGTGATGTGAGACCACGAAACTTGTCGAGTCCCACGGATGGCGCCAATCTGTTGATACATAATCTGGCGCGGGCTGGATTCGACGACTCTCCCTGGGCCGTTAGTCGTCTTCTCGAGCCCTGAGTAGACCTGTTCAACAAAGAGAACCCGTTAGGAGTGGACCCGAGGCCGTAGCCCCGGGATCCACCTCCGACGGTCAAGTTAGTATCGGTGCGATATAGGTTGATTAGGGTTAGGTTTAGAGTAACCTGTTGAAGATCGTCCTGAAGAAGGGGATTCCACCCCTATATTTATAGGGCATGGATTAGGGTTAGGCGTAGAGTGGGCCGCTGTTTGCCAGACCTGACCCACTTGTCGTGGGTCAGTCCAGACCATACGTCTACAATATATTCATTTGAGGTGTATTTTTCAATCTTCGTTACATCACTCAAAAAATATATTGATATAGAATGTCATTTTGCATGTATACTCGTGTTAAATTTGTTTAGTCAAAGATAGATTTTCATATATCAATTGTATATTGTTAAATGGCATACAACGTTATGGTTTAACAGATTATACTGACGTTGGCGTAACAAACTTTAAAATGAACTTGAATGAATTATGAAGTGTCGTCATATTGTGTATGGTTTTGTTGGTAACTTCGAACTCTTAAGTTAGCTATTATGCTATAACATTATGTCATATTTTTTCGAAAATGAGACTTTGATCAACGATTACATCAACTGTTATCAATATATTTAAAAACAATAGTGACAATATGTTAAATGAACAACGTGCAATAGTAGCCACGGAGGTTACATTGCCGACTTTGTGCTATATAAAAAAATAGTCGCTCTAAAATTAGTCGGCTCCGAATTCAAGTCGGAATGAAAAATATTGTAATGGTTTGTTGAATGAAAAATGTGGTAATGGTTTGTTGATGAATGATGACTATTGACTAATGAGTCCATTGCAAGGGTAGTATAGTATTTTTGATGACTCTTGTGCCCTAATCATTTTTTATAAAATAAATAACTTCTTGTTGGTATTTAAAACCAAACATTTTGAGCATCTCCATGCTCCAAACTCCAACTCATTCACTCTCAACACCTTCACACTTCAATGTCCTCTGCCACCACCACCAACACCACAACTCGCCGGAATATTCCTTACTTATGCTAACCCTAGTAAAAACACTTCACAAGTAGTGTCACCATAAGTTGATCAGTTTTCACCACTACCACCATTAGAACCACCACAAGCGCCGGCGTGTAAGGTGGAGGGCACAGTTTTCCGGTAAGTTTACATTTAGAAGCAAAGATAGTTTCACTTTTTTTTAAGAGCTGGTTGTTCACATGCATGGGTTTGTTTTTTTAGTGACACAAACACACGAGTAAGTTTTAAGCTAGCATTTACCCCACCACCTTAAAACCCTCTTTCACATGTATTTTGTCCCCCTTATTTGAAACCTTTTTCACTCTTCACCTCCACCACCACCACCACCAACCACCATAAACCACCACCACCATCATTTTCCACCTATACCCTTTTTCACCAACTTCACAGATACCTCGGTTAGACCACGTACAACAGTCTAGACTTACTAGACTGACACCTCAGATAACCTGAACAGAAAAAACCTCATCTGTTTAATCTTTACATGCATATTGTCACCTTAGCTTAAATCTTGCCACCATCCACCCCCACACACCATCACACACCACCATAAACCACCATCAGCCACCACTATTTTCCGGCAAAACCCATTTCCGTGAACCACAACCAAACCCCAACAAACCCTTTTCCACACATCAAAATGTCCAAACTTTCACTCTTTTTCACTATCTTGATACTAAGCATCCCACCACCACTAACCGCCCTATCACCAGACGGAGAAATCCTCCTAACCCTCATCTCCGGCAGCCACACCACCGTCCTACCATCATGGAACTCATCATCACCAACTCCATGTTCATGGCAAGGTGTAACATGCTCACCACAAAACAAAGTCATATCACTTTCAATACCAAATACATTCTTAAACCTCACTTCATTACCACCAACGCTTGTATCACTCACCTCTTTACAGCTTCTTAACCTCTCATCCACCAATATTTCCGGCCAAATACCACCGGAGCTTGGCTCTTTGCAAAATCTCAGGCTGCTAGACTTGTCATCAAATTCGCTTTCGGGCCGTATTCCAGCTGAGCTTGGTTTACTCAGTTCTTTGCAGTTTTTGTATCTAGACTCCAATCAGCTAACTGGGAAAATCCCGTCTCAGATATCGAATCTTACGGCCTTGGAATACTTTTGTATACAAGATAATTTGATAAATAGTACTATTCCACCTGAGCTAGGGTCTTTAGTATCATTACAAGAGTTTAGAATAGGTGGTAACCCTTATTTGGTAGGTGAAATACCGCCCGAGTTGGGGTTTCTAGCAAATTTGACTACTTTTGGTGTAGCGGCAACGGGGTTGTCAGGTTCGATTCCGAAGACTTTTAAGAATATGGTGAAGTTGCAAACCATGGCGATTTATGATACTGAGATATCTGGTGAGATACCTAGCGAGTTAGGTTTGTGTTCTGAGTTGAGGAATGTGTATCTTCATATGAATAAGCTTAAGGGTTTGATTCCTAAAGAGTTGGGTATGCTTCAGAAGCTTACAAGTTTGTTACTTTGGGGGAATTCGTTAACGGGTTCGATTCCTGTTGAGCTTTCTAATTGTTCTGAGCTTGTTGTGTTTGATGTTTCGGCAAATGGGTTGAGTGGTGAGATACCGAGGGAGTTAGGGAAGTTGAAAGTTCTTGAACAGCTTCATTTGTCTGAGAACATGTTTACGGGGAGGATTCCAGCAGAGATTGGGAATTGCACGAGTTTAACTGCGATTCAGCTTGATAAGAATCAGATTTCGGGTCAGATTCCGTGGGAAATTGGGAACTTAAAGATGTTACAAAGTTTCTTTTTATGGGGGAATATGGTGTCGGGTATGATTCCATCGTCTTTTGGTAACTGTACAGAGCTTTACTCGCTTGATTTGTCGAAAAATAAGCTAACAGGCGAAATCCCAGATGAAATTTTTGGTTTAAAGAAGTTGAGTAAACTATTGCTACTTGGGAATTCGTTGTCAGGGAAAGTGCCTAAAAGTGTTGGAAATTGCCAATCGCTGGTTAGATTAAGGCTAGGGGAGAATCAGCTATCTGGTCCGATTCCTAGGGAGATTGGGCAGTTACCAAACCTCGTGTTTCTTGATCTGTATACTAATCATTTTTCGGGTGTTTTGCCTCGTGAGATTGGTAATATTACAGTTCTTGAGCTTTTAGATGTTCATAATAATCATATAACAGGTGAAATCCCGCCTGAGTTGGGCGAGTTAGTGAATCTTGAGCAGCTTGATTTGAGTCAAAACGGGTTCACGGGTCAAATACCATTGAGTTTTGGTAATTTTAGTTACTTGAATAAACTCATACTCAACAATAATCTTTTAACAGGTTCGATCCCAACATCTATAAAAAACTTGCAAAAGTTAACACTTCTTGATTTGAGTTCAAATGGTCTTTCGGGTCAAATTCCACCTGAGATTGGGTCAATCACGAGTTTGACTATTAGTCTTGACTTGAGCTCAAATAGGTTTCAAGGCGAAATACCGGAGTCAATAAACGGGTTAACTCAGTTACAATCACTCGATCTTTCACACAACTCGTTTCATGGGAAGATACTAATCTTGAGTTCACTCACTAGTCTCACTTCCCTAAATGTTTCCTGCAATAATTTCACTGGTCCAATTCCATCAACACCCTTTTTTCGAACACTAACACCCGAGTCATTCATCCAAAATGAAGGTCTTTGTGAATCAGCAGACGGGTATTCGTGCTCTTCACGAACACCAACAAGAAACGGGTTGAAGTCGGTTAAAACGATAGGTTTAGTGATACTAATCGTTGCATCTGTGACACTCGCGGCAGGGGCCACATGGGTCTTTATGACAAGAAACCACAAGTATATGATCAAGAATTCGTTAAACGACTCAAACCCCGATACCCGTGGTGACGATTTCTCATACCCGTGGACATTTATACCCTTCACAAAGCTCGGCTTTACCATTGATAACATTTTGGAATGTTTGAAAGATGAGAATGTGATCGGGAAAGGTTGTTCAGGGGTTGTATACAAAGCTGAAATGCCAAATGGTGAAATTATTGCAGTAAAAAAACTATGGAAAACAAAAAAAGATGAAGAACCCGCAATTGATTCCTTTGCAGCAGAGATACAAATTCTTGGTCATATTCGACACCGAAACATTGTGAAGCTTCTAGGCTATTGTTCTAATAGAAGTGTGAAGCTTTTACTGTACAATCATATAGCTAACGGGAACTTACAGCAGCTGTTGCAAACTAATAGGAATTTGGATTGGGAAACTCGGTATAAGATTGCGGTGGGGTCTGCACAAGGGCTTGCGTATCTTCATCATGATTGTGTGCCCGCAATTCTTCATAGAGATGTTAAGTGTAATAACATACTTCTTGACTGTAAATATGAGGCTTACTTGGCGGATTTCGGGCTCGCTAAGCTTATGAGCTCTACAAATTATCAACATGCTATGTCGCGAGTAGCTGGATCATACGGATACATTGCTCCAGGCAAGTATTTATTTCCCTAATAATTATCAGATCATGAGATATTATCATTGGATTATTTGATTTTGCGTTCATAAATTTGCATCAACTATCTATTTTCTAATAGCTAGTTCTTATCTGATCTTTGAATATACTCTATGTTTATGTCTTGCAGAATATGGTTACACGATGAACATAACAGAAAAGAGTGACGTCTATAGTTACGGGGTGGTGTTGTTAGAGATTTTAAGTGGACGCAGTGCAGTTGAAAATCGGCTAAGGGAAGGTTCACATATAGTCGAGTGGGTGAAAAAGAAAATGGGAAGTTTTGAGCCAGCAGTGACTATTCTCGACACCAAGCTCCAAGGACTACCGGATCAAATGGTCCAAGAAATGCTACAAACACTCGGTATTGCAATGTTTTGTGTCAACTCTTCACCCGCGGAAAGGCCAACAATGAAAGAAGTGGTTGCGCTGTTGATGGAAGTTAAATGTTCACCTGAAGAATGGGGGAAAACTTCACAACCTTTAATGAAACAATCATCTACTCATAGTTAAATGTTTCCACAATCATAAAGTAGGATTTTGTTTTTAGATTTGAGGTCTTAGTCATTCAGTTTGTTTTTAGTTCTCAAATGTGTAAGAATAGAATTGTCATTTGAGTATGAGAAGAAAGATTTGGATAAATGATCTTATTTTAGGGTAGTTTGTTTATGGTAAGGCCTTTTCCTACAGCAATGTCCAACTTATGTTCCATGAAGTAAAACTGATAGTTCTAAACTTCTCATTACACAAAAGTATGTATACAAATATGCACAAAAGACAAAAGTGAGGACCACAAGTGTCCAAGATAGCTGTCTTACAATTGGTCCATATCTCCTTGTTTTGTTGCTAATGGAAAGAAGCATGTTATCTGGTCAAAAAGGAAAGTAAAGCACTTAAAGATGCAATAACTCAGCAAACAATGCCCATGGAGTATGTCTCCTATTCATTATACACATCAAAGAAGACAAAGTAAGGGTACATTGACCAACACTTCTGACATAAGATCTTCAATTGTATTCTAGTTTCAGTAATAGAAGGACCAGATAGATCACTATCTTTTTTCATGACTCAAACAAATAATGTGAATTAGTACCTATAAAGATGGTTAAGACCATTTATATGAAAAAGTCCTAACCAAAATAATTGAAGTAGAAATTAGTATAATCCTTAGTGTCTTGTGAATTGTTGTAGCAACATAATAAAACTTGTAGTTAACACAAGTATTTAAAAATGTATAAGGGGTAAACTAATGAGTTTTGGTCTGCCTAGCTCACTCAAAATAAGAATCATAACTAATTTGCAAATTTCGCAACTCACATATTCTCAAGTTTAGATACGCGAGTGTTAGGAACTATGAACTTCTGCCTGATGTTCTTAATCATATTCCACATAAACCAATTATTTGATGAAAAAAATTCTAAATTAATTAATGATTAGTCTCCAGTATCTAGAAGACTACAAATAACAAGGTCATGATCTTTGTAAAAGGTTAAACCATGTCAACTAATGATTCAGAAACTGAGTTGTAAATGGTCAAAGGATGTCAAACTCCAAAAAACTTGGAGAAGTCAACAACTTAATTTGACTCATCAGTTGTCAACCTTAAAGTCCCTAGGGATCCCAACTCCTCAGTTTTTGGATCAATAAAACACTCTTGAGTAGTCTCCTGATAAAATCTTGGATGGCTAAATATCTACAACAATTTTAGGATCATGCAAAGTCAAAGGTACTAACAGTAATACACGAGGCATCCGATAACCTTATAGCCACCTTTGACTCCCGCAGTCCCAGATTCCGTATGTTTTGGACAATCGTCTGGAAAACACAAACCTTCAAACCTCAGCAAACCAGCTTCATATAATTTGCCATGAAGGATTTAGGAGAAGCAGCGTATATCCTTGGAATCAAGATCTATCGTGACAGATCTAAACGGTTAATCGGATTAAGCCAAAGTGCTTACATGGATAAAATATTGAAGAGATTCAATATGCAAAATTCCAAGAAGGGATATTTGCCCATGCAAGTGGAACACGGCTTATGCAGCGAAATGTGTGCTTCTACACCTGAAGAGGTGGCATACATGAAGAAAGTTCCGTATGCTTCGGCAGTAGGATCTATCATGTATGCAGTTAGATGTACAAGGCCAGATGTGGCATTCGCTCAAAATTTGACCAGTCGTTATCAGCAGAATCCAGGAAAAGATCACTGGCATGCTGTAAAGAACATTCTTAAGTATTTAAGGAATACTAAAGATATGTTTCTTGTTTTCGGGGGAAATCCAGACGCAGAACTGAATGTTACAGGTTTCTGCGATGCGTCCTTTCAGACTGATAAAGATGATACGAAGTCTCAGACGGGTTACGTTTTTGTCATAAATGGAGGAGCTGTGGACTGGAAGAGTAAGAAGCAGAGTACAACGGCCATGTCTGCTACAGAATCTGAGTACATTGCTGCATCGGAAGCAGCACAAGAAGCTGTTTGCACTAGTACAAAAATGGGATTTAGTCACACATGCAGTTTTTCGAACGGCCACACAGTTACTTTTTTATGTGACTAAATGTACCAGAATAAAATAAACAGCCACACTTGATCCGACTTGTGTGACCATTTCGGAATTACATCTGAGGCTACAGCCACACATTTGAATATTTTCGTGACTAGAGGTATCTGGTAAAACTTGTTTTGATTTTTTAGTCACTTATAATTTGGGACGTGTGACGGAAACAAATAAGTTTGAAACATTAGTCACACTATATATATACATATGTGACAAATATATGTCACACAATTGAAAAGTGTGACCAAAATCCATATATGGTCACATGAAATAATTGTGTATGTGGCTAAATTATATACTCAAGTTTGTCACACATTATTTAAATGTGACTATTAGTTTTTGTTGAAAATTTAGCCACATGAATTTGAAATGTGTGACACCTGAAAAGTAAGTTTGAAGCATTAGTCATAATATACATTTAAAAGTGACAAATATATGTCACACACATGAACAGTGTGACCAAATGTCATATATGGTCACACTTTTATTTTTATAGTTCAAATATTTTATAAACTAATTTTACAATATTTATCAAATTTTGATATCTCCCTCACATATTTTCATTACTCCCGCTCACTTTTTTCCCCAAAAATCAAATTTAGATTTTCATTGTCCCTCCTCCTATGGCTATAGTCACTTATTTTCACTGCTCCCAAAATTATGTATCCTCTTTCTCTCTTTTCTTTGCCAGTCACCTCTCACCACAAATTTATCCACCACAGACCCTCTTTCTCTCTTTTCTTTGCTAGTCACCTCTCACCACACCACAAATTTATCCACCACAGACCCTCGTTGGGGCGTAGTATCAAGAAAGACAATGAATTTTAGATCTTGATGCCTTCACCCTGGTGAACTCATGCGGTTCCGACGTGCCCAGAGGCCAGAGGCGAATCCGTACAGGGCAAGCAGCGATTCGTTTTCCATCATCTTAGGTATTTGTCATGATTCTATAATCAAAACACACAATTAGATTCAATCACAAAGAATCAAATCGTTTGTAAAAAAAGGAACGAGATTGTACAGAGTGATAATTAGGGTTAGGGTTTTGAATTTGCAGGGGTATTGTACATATAAATAACACATTTTACATAGGTTTTGCTACGTACGACATATTATCGATTAGACTTAACTGATTACTAAATCTTTTCACTTTTGTTGGGCATCACAGGCACTAACAAGTGAAGAAAGAAGGAAAATCCTGTTGGATGTAGCTGCTGCATTGGAGGCAAACGAGCAGTTTATTGTGCTTGAGAATGATGCTGACATTGAAACTGCCCGTGAGGCAGGATATGATGAATCCTTGGTTGCTCGTTTAGCTTTAAAACCTAGCAAGGTAGGTATCTATTTTAATTATCAAAATTTCTTTTATTTAGTTCCTTTTATTTCCATGTGGAATTTTTATTTGAATTACTTTATCTTAATATTCAAAGCGTCTTTATTGTTTTTTTAGATCCGTGCTCTTGCAGAGTCTGTGCGTAGACTAGCAGATATGGAAGAACCCATTGGTCAAGTTTTGAAAAGAACAGAGGTGAGAGCAGAATATTTTTTGAGCAACTATTGAGCTCAATTTTGTTTCTCGTATATATACTGTATATAGCTGAGTATCATTAGATGACTAATTCACTATTAACTTGATGCTGAACAAAATATTCTATATCAAGTTTTGTATCGTATCACATATTATATATGGAAATTATGATGAATTACTGATATTTTGATTTGTGTTTACTAACTGCTGACACACGTGTACTAATAATATCACATGCGGCTTGTAGAAGGGCTTGTCTTAGAGAAGAAGTCGTGTCCTTTAGGTGTTCTAATTGTTTTCGAGTCTCGACCTGATGCGTTAGTTCAGGTAACAAGAACCTTGTTTACCTTTTCAGTAATAAGCTGCTAATATATTTTAAAGTTAATACATTTTTTTTAATAATTTGTCCAAAATTTATTCGATACATAGAGGTTTATTATTCACATATTGATCCTTCGTTTTCTAAACTGAACTTGCAGATAGCTTCATTGGCAATTCGTAGTGGGAATGGCCTGCTATTGAAATGCGATATTGCACAAGGTTTGTCATGTTGTGATGGTTTGAAATTTCATTTTTCTAAACTTTTAATTGAGTACGATATATGTTTTGGTGACTTAGTCTTATATTCTAATCTAATTCTTTGAACAGCTTGATGATGTGATAGATCTTGTGATCCCTAGAGGCAGCAATAAACTTGATTCCCAAATAAAGAACTCGACGAAAATTCCGGTTCATGGTCATTCTGGTAAGATACATTTGAATACATTATAAAACATAATTAAATGATAAATGAATGTCTGTTTGCAAAGAAAGTCACACTTTTCCGTTGCAGATGGAATTTGCCATGTGTACGTCGATAAGGCTGCTAACTTGGAGATGGCAAAAAAGATTGTGTTGGATGCAAAAACAGACTATCCAATATTCGTGGACCTGAAGCGGTATGCATTGTACATATAAATAACACATTTAGATTTTACTCCTGCACAACTGACTTTTTGAATCATCATACTTGACATTTCAATTTCCAACTTGTTCATTCTAGCAGATACTACCAAATACCTCGAGTCAGTTGCAGATGCTTCTCGAGTGGATTAAGGTAATTTTTTCTTCCAATAACTGTCAGTGTAGAAAGAGTTTTATAGTTGTCCTCATTTGGTTATCACTTATCAGGGATTTTTACTCAGAGGGGTGAATGAGTTCACCTGCAAGGACTGCTTTTTTCTTATAAACGATAGTTTTAAAGAAGCTATAACTAAAAATCAGTGAACTTTAAGAAGCCTTTTAAATAGATGGTCGTTCTAATTCTAGATCTTCTATTGTTAAGTTAATAATTCTCTTGTGTTCTTGGAAACATTTGGTGGATATGTAATTATTATTTATGATCTTTGAAACTTCTAGTCTCAGTTTGAGCTCTCTGTCATTGCAAATGTTGTTGTGGGACCCCCTTTCATTTACATTGATCAAGTAAAAAACTCTCTTACTGATCATATTGAGATAGCTGCTCAAAACTCTTGGATTGGGAAAGGTGGAGGTTTTACAGGAGAGATTAGGTATTCATCTTCATTTAACATAATATGTTACTTGATATAACCTGCCCATTTACCTGCTTATATGCTTCTTTCTGTTGATACAAGGATAACTCCATTACTTGGTAGCCCATTAAATATATTGTGACATAAGTTTACCTCTCCAATAGGTTTGTAACATATGTTTACCACTTGTAATTGCAGTGTGGAGCAATTGAAAGATATTGGATGCAAATGGGTAATTCTTGGGCATTCTGAGAGGAGACACGTTATCGGTGAAAATGATGAGGTAACTTTTACGTAGAAGTCTTTAACTATATGGGCCCTTTGAAGGTCTAAATAGACGGGCCTTGCGTTGGTAACTGATGAACTGGTTGTAGAACTGCATTTCAACTCATCATCAGGTTTTGGCTTTGACTGTATCGCTTCTTTCTCTCCACTTTCAGTATCTGATTTCAACTCCTTATCTTTTCCTGATTGACTCATTTTCTCATTTGAGACTTTAGATCTTTGACCTATTATTAATTAAAATTAAGATGATGGAATTGGTTGAAAGTTGCCACCTCTAAAATAAATATGATCCTATTGTTAGCACACTTGTAACAATTGTCTTTTGAGTAGGATGATGTCTCACCACTATGTGCCATCATTGAACAGGTTTTGCATGATCAGCTTCAACTGATACAAAAGCCTGCAACCGAGAAAAGCTCTGTTGAAGAAAGCAGCAGCAGCACCAGCAGTTGGGAGATGGATCTTCCTGTGACTACTTCTGATAGCAAAGGGAAGGCCATTTCAGCATCATCTTTGTTAGTTTCCGGTACTGACCAAAATCAACACGGGTTGGTTGATAACCGAGATGATGTGAACATGCCACCATTGTAGATGAGCAGATGATAGATCCATCTAATCCTTCATTTAGTTAGTACAGGTTCTTGCGATTTCAGAGATTTGTTTTGTGCTGTTAGATATTATAGTATGAGCAGATGGATCATTTTTAATACTGCTAGTGTATTAGTTACAACTGTTAGTTATAAGTTAGTACTGTTTGTTCATATAGTTGGTACTGCTGTTAGATATTATTGTATTTGAATTTGTTTTGATATATATTGATTTCTTAAATGTGACTAAAAGATGTATATAGTCACACTTATTAACACTTTTGGTCATTGTTAGTTTAATTCGTTGTGTGACTGAATATTACAAAAGGCCACACAAACTAAAAATTCATGTGACCATTGGATGATCAATAGTCACACAAAATACACATTTCTTCACTTAAAACAAGATATGGTCACACTTATTAACACTTTTGGCCACTTTATGCTTAATTGTATGTGACTAAATACCCAAAACAAACATGCTTTGTGTGACTAAATATTACAAAAGGCCACACAAACTAAGAATTCATGTGACCATTGGATGATCAATAGTCACACAAAATACATATTTCTTTACTTAAAACAGCATATGGTCACACTTATTAACACTTTTGGCCACTTTATGCTTAATTGTATGTGACTAAATACCCAAAACAAACATGCTTTGTGTGACTAAATATTACAAAAGGCCACACAAACTAAGAATTCATGTGACCATTGGATGATCAATAGTCACACAAAATACACATTTCTTCACTTTAAACAGCATATGGTCACACTTATTAACACTTTTGGCCACTGTTTTTTAAATTGTATGTGACTAACTCGAAAAAAACAACACACGCTGTGTGACTAAATCATCACAAACGTCACATTTATTATATTTTCATGTGGCCATAGGATGGGAAATAGTCACACATATTGATGAATCCAACAAAACTTGTGCCTAATTAGTCACACATATTCGGGTTTTGGTCACTCTTTTTCAATGAAAACGGCCACAAACTAAACAATGTGACCATATGATACCTACGGTGGCGCGACTTTTCATCACACACACCCAAAAAAATGTGTGTGACTATATGCATATAGTCACGCATTTTGGGTGTGGCGATATCCAGTTTGTGTACCAGTGTTGGATAAGGAAATTCATTAAGGATCTTGGAGTGATGCCTTCAATAGAATTACCTATAAATGTGTATTGCGACAACTCTGCTGCAATCACATTCGCCAATGAACCTGGAGTTATGAAAGGCGCCAGACACTTTAAAAGAAAGTATCACTATGTTTGAGAACAAGTCGATGATGGTGAAATAAAAGTACTCAAAGTTCACAAAGATGACAATCTGGCTGATCCTTTCACAAAGGCATTACCTAAGGAGACGTTTAATCGTCATGCTCAGGGTATTGGTCTTCGTTTAGCAGATAGTTTCATGTAAATCTGTTGGATTAGTATTTCGATAGGGACGTGTAAACAATTATTATTTTAATGAATAAAGTGCGGATAACGTTTATTATCATTATTAATATTTGTGTCATATATTTGCATGTTTAAATCCGTGAATAATTTATTTATTCTAAATAGTCCGTTGTCAATTAATAATATGGGAATATTATTGAACTAAGACAAATGTGAGGATTGGTAGAATGTACTGTGAGGTTAAGACACCAATGTCACATGATATTCAATATTGGATAAATTGAATATAGGACTTATCCCAACCACATGATTATACTTTATGGATCATAGTCATCAAGTATATCATGAATATTTATCCTCTGACTTGAGATGCCAGATAATTGCCGAGGATGTAGCTCATTTTCTGTGAGATAGTCTAACGCTATCCGTAAAAGGTAGTTATAAGGGCTATTTTCAGAAATGATGCGAAGTTCGAGGGTTATGCTCGCAGTCAATAAGGGATTTGTTCCTTCAACTTTGTGTTGAAGTTTAATACTGCTTGGCCACTCGTATGATTAACAAGATGTTTGCGTGCGCACGCCCAAAGTCTATCTGGAAGACGTTCAGATGTTTTGGTAATCTTGTTCAATTATGTATAAACGAGAAACTACTGTTAATTATGGAATGACAAAGATCCATATCCAAATTAACGCGGTATTAGTAACAAAAGGATAAGTATGATGATTAAATCATCACGTGGTTTTTCCAGGAAAACCATACTCGGATCGTGCTGGGGGCATTGGGATCTGTTAAGCTAGACTAGCCCATGTCATTAATATATTAATAATTATCCAAGTGGGAGCTGTTAGGTTTTATGGATAAAAATTAATATGTTTATGTCCGGTTTCGAACCCGAGACTCGGGATTGCACACAATACGTGAGAATTCCAATAGTTTGAAAGAATTAAATATATTTTATATTTATATTTATTCATTTCACTAAATTATACTTAACGACAGTTAGGACTTAATGGAGTTAGAGATAACGACCGTTAAAGGACTAAATGTGTAATAGAGGGTTAGAAGGATCTAGAAACCCATCCATTGGGTTTGGGTCGGCCGAATGGTCCTTGTGGGCTATAGGGTCGGTTGGCTTAGCTTGGGGACAAAGGTAGGGATTACCTATAAATACAATTGATTGTGTTTAGGGTTTTACTAATCTTGAATCCCTAATTAAGGCCAAACTTCTCTTCTCTTCTTCCCTCTTGCTAGAACCGATCGGACCTTTTCTAATCCCACTAGGGATTGCCGATTCATAGTATAGCAACAAAGTGTTTGGTTGTTTAGTGATTTTTGAACCTAGCTTTTCCTATTGGAACGCTATCATTACGTGTGTACAAGAACGAGTGACTAGCTTGTTTTAGCTAGTGTTTTTTATTTTGTTTGGTTCGACATTCATAAACCTTTGTTAGGGTTTATACTTGTTCTTGGTGATTATATGTGTTTATGGTTTTATATAGTTCACATATTCCAACAGTGGCATCATGAGCCTCGTTTAAGAACTTGTAATTAATTACTTAAGGGATAATTACTAAAATGCCCCGGTTGCCCAAGTGCTAAGACTATCCGACCCGGTTTCACAAAATTCTCCCCTTAGACCAGGGCAACCGATCCGACGGACCACAGGATGCCACGTCACCCACCAAAATACCTCTACTACTGTTGCTACGATGTACATGGGACGTATTGTTTTTTGGGCAACTTTTGATTTTTGGGCAACAAAATACATGAACAAAAGGATATTTTGGTCATTTTACATGCATTAAAATTAGGCAGTTTTTTTTATAGATATTAGCCTGTAATTCGATAATTCGATTACAATTCATTACAGAATACACATCAATACACAAACAGCTTCTTTTCCATAGGCAAAGCATCACACAACTTACAAATAATAATTCCTTAACACCCTGTAATTCGATATGTCGAGTGAGTTGTACACCTGTAAAATCGTCGTTCGATCTGATATGGATTTGCTTACAAAAATCAAAGACATTTTGGTGAAGAATGAAAAGCGGCATAGGTTGTTCAGAAACACAGTCTTTGGTCCATGGTTGGATATTCGGTTTTGTGGTAATGACTGCCAGTTGATGCATTCTGTTTTACAGCATCAGTTAAAAGTTCATAACATATCGTCCGATTCCCCACCATTGCAGTTCAAAATTGGGGATGATTTGTTAGAGTTTGGGCGTAAAGAATTTTGTTTAATAACAGGTTTTCGATTTGGGAAAGTTTGTGAAAATGAAAATCAAGCAAATGCATTTCGTGACCGTGTATTTCCAGAAAAAAAGACAGCTGGTATAAAAACTGTATATGGCAGTGATTGTTTGACACTACTTAAAGATACAAATAGGTTCTTAGCTATTTCGGATGAGGATGCTATTAGGTTGTGTCTTTTGATAGTTGCTATGTTGGTGTTTATGGGTAATGAAGAAAGGAATTGTATCCCTCGTCATATACTGTCTTTGGTGGAGGACTTTGATGCTTGGAACGATTTTCCTTGGGGTGAATACATGTGGCATAAATTTTATCAAAGGACTGTGAATGTTGTTGAGAAACACAGAAAAGTTCATTTGGCGAAGTTGGAAAAAAACCCAAAGTATAGTGCGACATACAATCTATACGGTTTTGTTTGGGCTTTCAAGGTGTGCCATACTTACAACTCTGTACTGAAGTTCCCAACTATACTCATTATACTATTTAGTATTGTTGTATTTAGTCTGAATTCTGAGTAATTGCTATATATATATGTATCTGGTGTACAAAATGTTTGTATCTGTTTTGTATCCATTACTAGGTTTTTTCTATTAGATATATATATTGATTATATAGTTTTGAACACGGTTATAACCTGCACTTTGAACCACATTTTTTCCACATTATATACATTTTAAACAAGCACATATTACAGATATGGATTTTGGAGACTTTTCCTAAATGCGGCAACTGGTGGGCGAAAGACACGAACGTCATTCCACGAGGTCTTGCTTGGTCTAAAAGTCGAAAGTTTAGAAGATCAGACCCTAAAACACTCTTTGGACCGGTAAGCACGACACTATCTTTGACGGCAAATTTCTTGGACATTTATTTAAATTTGTTCACATACAAAGTTATTTACTATTTGTTTTTTTAGGAGTCAGTTCCTATTAAGGCACTTTATGCCACCAAACGCGAATTGAGACAACCGTGGTGTATTGCCAGCATCCCCTTTATAAAGGGTTTGTCTGATTCAGACCTGTCAAGTGCAGAGGAAGACCAACAACCTGATAGCGCAGAGGATGACCGCCAACCTGATAGCGCAGACGATCACAACCAACTTCGTAGATCAGAGGATCACCAACAAGCTGGTAGCGCAGACGATCAACATGAAGCACCAAGTTTAGAAACTTTAGATAAAAATGATGTTGAAAACGTAAATGGTGTCCAATCAGGCGAAGGCCAAGATGAAAAGATTTTTGGAACAAATCCTATTTTGGGCAAGATATTTGATTTGCAAACTGATATTTCGTTGATAGCGAAGCACGTAGCGTCTATCCCTAAACAAGACATTCGCGAGCTGTTTCAGAAGGTGAAAACAAAATTTTCAGAGTTAGAGACAGTTTTTAACGAAAACACCGATGATCCAGATTTTCCAGTCAAGTCTGATGTCAACCCTGATATTTACATGGTTTGTATTCACCTTATATGTTTTATTCTCCTAACTTTATACGAAGATCAATTCCTCGTTAAGTATTACACTTATATCATTTTGTCAACTACAGACCCCGTCATCACGTTGTGAAGATGATGTTGATAATGGTGTTACGGGCCGAGATGTTGATGATGATCATGCTGATGATGATGTCGATCATGCTCATCCAATGGAAGTTGACAATCCTGTTTGTTTAAAGGTTTACTTTTACTTTATGTTTTTTTGGCATACGTTTATAAGTATCTAATTTCCCCGTTAATGTTTACCCTTTAATCGTACATTTAATTCATTAAATGTTGTATTATTTCGTCAACTACAGGCCACGTCATTAGCTTGTGAAGCTGATACTGGTGTTACGACCAGTGTTACAGCCCATCACATGGAAATTGACATGGATGTTGGGCAGCAAGGCTACAACGAATCTTAGGTGGGTGGGATGGACGTTCTTGTAAAAGCATGTGAATTAGGGGTTACCCCTGACTTCCCTGCTCTTGATCATCATCAACCTGCGAATCAAGTTGTGGCATTCCATGAGAAGGACATTAATCAAACAACATCCTTCGTCTACGTTCATGTATGTTATCTTGAAAAAATACTTTCACAACATACAAGCTTCCTTATTTGCCTATTTATTTATACATCTTTATTGTACCAGGATCATCCGGTGGTGTATGATGATGTCATGAATTATGTAAACGACGAAGCGGATGTCACTAGTGTTTCGTTAGAAGAAGTACCGTTTGATAATGTAAATGGTAAGGGTGTTGAGAATGCAAATGCTATTTGCGAGCATAAAGAACAAACAACCCCATTGCAGACATATGTTGAGGTACATGGTTTACTTTAATTTTAAAAAGGTTAATAATTGTTCCTTTCTATGTCTTGTGGTCGGTGTTAATTACAACCTATTCTATGCAGCAAGATCAAACAACACCATTTCAACAAACACTCACCAACCAAGGGTATGCAAATGTGGTCGGTCCCAATGACAAACCTTGCTTGGACTCTGTTTTTTCTGAACGCAAAAGGAAGACAATCAAAAAGAAAAAAAAAGGCGGCTAAAGTTGCTCTAATGGCTAAAGCCTTTAAATCAAAGCACGATAAGTTTTTAGGATCTCCGAATTCAGACAACGTTCAACCCGCACGACTGACAAGAGCAGCTACTTGCAGAAAGAAGTTGATTGAGCCTATAGTCATTTTAGATGTAAAGCACCGTAAAACATTGATACTGAAATCAATATCTGGTTGGCCTATGCTAATATATGGTATGTGTCTTTTCAGGACGTATCTGGAAACCCAAGAACTCGGTCAATTACTGAGTTCTATTCGGCCAACCCAGATCCTTTTGTAGAGGTAGTCTGATTTGTTATTCTTAAATTAACAATATTATGATTCGTTTATTGTTAATCATTTATTTGTTTATTTTAGGATCTGACTCGACATCCCAAATTGAAAAAGGACAAGGTGTCTCTGCCTGATTCGCTTCGTGTTTATTTAAAGCAAAAAAAACCAAAAAGCTTTAAGTTTCCATGGGGCGGTCGTAACATTGTTTCTGATATGAATTTTTGGCTAGCGTTGGCATGTCTTGAAGATTGTAAAGGCGGTTGGCTGTATGACTATGTAAGGAACCATCATCACTATCTGGTCATATACATTTGTATTTACTTTTGATTGAGTAACCACTATAAGTTTTATAATTTTTTTTTTGTGTACACAGCACTTGGATATATGGTTTGACCTTATGTGGTCTCTTAGACCAAGCAATGCAGATTGGACCTTGGCAGGTTCTCTGTTCGCCTGACATATCTTGGCTAGTCAGATGTATAGTCATTATTCAGATGGAACAAGCTACCCTGTGGCTTGGCAAGATGTTGAAAAGGTTAGTTTGCCACAATCCTTTTTAAATATAATTTTAACTGTATGCATAATAATATGTACATTTATTTGTCTATATTAGGTTTATTTTCCCGTGAATGAACCTGATAAACACTGGTGTCTCGCTGAGCTTCACCTACGTAGTGGTGTTGTTTCATTTTATGACACTCTTGGGTTCGTACACGGCAATGGTGCACGGTGGTGGAGAACTTTCAAAAGAATTTTGCCAAAACAACTTACCATGTATCTGGATCAGCAGGGTATATTGGCGAGCAAGGGCATATCAGCCGAGGAATATAAAATAACATACCAGTGTCCTGCAGTCCCGAAACAGGCAGACGTATATGGCGATTGCGGTGTATGGGTATGTATTATTTTATACAGATTGTGCCGCAACCAAGTGTTGGGAATTAAATATTCTGAAGTTAGAGTATTAGAAATTACTCTAAGTCAAAGGTACTGCTAGTACATCAAGGTACTGCCAGAGCAAGAAGGTACTGCTAGTTCAAGTTGAAGGTACTGCTAGTTGTATATGGTACTGCTGATCAGTGACTCATAGGATAAGATCGAAAAGATATTTATTGTATTTTGGTCAAACATATACGGTAGATAATATCTTACTCCATGTGCTTAGTTAACAAGTTGTATACATAGATACATGTTGTATCTTATGTACTGACACAATAAGCATAAGTTAACCAAGTAAGTCGGTCAAGACTTTTAGCAATTTGTAAAGATCTTTTGCAACTATAAAAGAGATCTTAGACTAGTGATTATACATATGTAATAATTGAATAACTGTTAAGACATAGAACAAACACAAATCACAAGTTGTAACATAAGATTCAAGGTTTTGTAACCCTAGTGAGAAACTCAAGATCACTCGTATTATTTGGAATAATATTGAATCGTTTAGTGAAATACTTTCTTTGTTCATTGTTAAGTAACAAATATAATTCTTCCATTTCCATAACATACATAACCTTCTAAGTGTGGTTAAGTAAATTCCGCGTGCTTAATCATATTAACTCAATATATCTTATACACAAAGACACAAGGTTTAACCACCTTAACCGTGTATCAAATAACCAGGTCCTCACAGTTGGTATCAGAGCCTCAGGTTGATATATTTGAATTAGAAGAAACTAAAATGGAAGCTCATGATGTTCAAACAAATGTTGCTGCAAAGTTGCCCATGATCAAACCCAATGAGTTTGAGTTATGGAGGATGAGAATTGAGCAATATTTTATGGTCCAAGATTATACTCTTTAGGATATCATTATATATGGTGATTCCTTTTCACCAAGCTACTCAGAGGTTGTCCTAGAAGGTAAAACAACTAGAAAAAGAAATACTGGACCAGTGTCAAATGAAGAGAAGATACTGAAGAGAAATGATCAGAAAGCAAGAAATTTGCTGCTTATGACCATTCCTGGTGAGCAGATGCTATCATTCAACAAGTATCTTGATGCAAAAACTCTTTTTGAAGAGATTTGTGCATATTTTGGTGGTAATGAAACTACCAAAAAGACACAGAAGACACTACTAAAGCAACAATTTGAAAACTTTACTGCTTTTAGTAATGAGTCTCTTGATAAGCTATTCTCAAGATTACATAAGCTTGTCAGTCAGTTAGCTGTGTTGGGTGTTGAGACAGAGAAGGAAGATCTCAACATGAAGTTTTTAAGAAGTCTACCTGATGAGTTCCATACTCATGTTATTGTCTGGATGAACAAACCAGACATTGAAACAATGAAGCTTAATGATTTGTACAACAACTTCAAAATTGTTGAACAAAGTCTTAGAAAGTCTGGAATTTATGGTACTAGTTCTGGGAACGTGGCTCTTTTGTCATCTCCTAGTATTGGTAAGGCTGAAGAGGTAGAAGAAGTTGAAGGTGTTTCTAATGCTACAAATGGTGGTCCTTCTACTAGTTCACAAAAGACTGTTGCAGGACTTGGTGATCCAGCATTCTATGTATTTATATCTAGTCAGTCTAGTGGTTCTCCTCTAAATCATGAAGACCTAGAGCAGGTTGATAGTGATGATTTGGAAGAGATGGACATCAAATGGCAGGTTGCTTTGCTCAGCATGAGGGCCAAGAAGCATTGGCAAAGAACTGGGAAGCAAATTACCATAAATGGTAATGATACTGCAGGGTTTGATAAAAAGAAAGTGGAGTGTTTCAACTGTCATAGGTTAGGACACTTTGCTAAGGAGTGTAGAAGCCCAAGAAAGCAGGAGAATAGAAACACATGGTATAAGCAAGATAGGAAAAAGGAAGTTACTGTTGAGGAGCCAAAGGCTATGTTGGCTATTGATGGTATTGGTTATGATTGGAGCTCTATGGCTATTGAAGAGGATGCACCACCAAATGCTGCTCTTTTGGCCAATGAATTTGCTCTAATGGCCCATTCTGATTCAGAGGTAAACAATATTACATCTTGTACTGAATCATGTCCTAATCTTAAAGCTTATGAAGACCTTAATAAGAGATTTGAAGCTCATAGAGAATAGCTACTTAACTCCCTTTTTAATTTGGCTAATCATAAAAGAGGTCTAGGTGTTTTAGAAAAACAAGTCTTACATTTTAAAGATAATGAAATTCATTTTGCTGATGACATCAATATACTAAAAAATGACATTAAGATCAGAGATGAGTGTATTGTTGAGTTGAATGATTCATTAGCTAAACACAAAAATGAAAGAGAAAATGTAAAGGTTTCTGTGGATGTTTTAGCACATTCCTCAGAAGGATTCAATAAGCTTTGGGAAGCCCAAGTTATTGATAAGCTTAATTCTGGTGTTGGATTTAAGTCTGTACCCCCACCATACAGAGGTGTTCATTCACCTCCAGGTATTGATTTAGCTCACACAGGATTACCTGAGTTTCAAGAACCAATCATGGAATATGGTTCTCAGGTCACTAAATCTCCAAAGATAGAAAAGGTAAGTAAAAGTTTAGATAAAACTTTATCTTATCAGGACAAGGTGTCCTTTGTTAAGAAAGGAGATGCTATAGTTGTTGAAGATTGTACAACTGATAGTGATAGTGATGAAGAAGAACAGGTTATGTCTAAACCTGTATTGGTTAAGAAAGTAGGAACAAGTATTCCTAAGATAGTCAATCACAACACTAACAGGCCTAAGTCAAATGTTAAGACTGTTAGGAAACCAGTTAGATATTGTGAACAATATAGAACTACAAACAAGCCCAGAGGTAACCAAAGGAATTGGAACAACCTCAAGTCTAACCAATTAGGTGATGACTTTGCATTTTACAATAAAGCTTGTTATACATGTGGTAGTTTTGACCATCTTGCAGCTTTCTGCAACCAAAGGGTAACTGGGTATGAAATCAGTAGGGTGAACTACAAAAGGCAAACTCCTCAAACTCTTTTTCACTCTAACACTCATAGAACAAAACCCAGAACAGTCTCAAACAAGTCTGGACCCAAAGGTCCTGATAGACAAAAAGGTCCTGCTAATACATACATAAAGGTACTGCCAGAACAAATTAAAGGTCCTGGTAGATCAAAAGGTACTGTTAGACCTATGATGACTGTTAACCCAAAATCAACAGCTAAGGATGCAAAAACAACTTTCATACATGCATCTAAAACTATTCTAAGACCCATTCAAACAAAAGCAGTGGTTCACAAACAAATTTGGAAACCAAAGGGTGTAAATTCAAAGTTAACATACTCTGCTAAGCATGTTATTCACTCTGCTGCTAAGGGTAATAGGGCAAATGCTGTTAAGGCCTCAGCATGTTGGATTCAAAAATCCAATGTTGCATCAACTGTCCTTAAAAGATTAAATTACATTGATGCAAGAGGCAGATCCAAGTCAGTAATGGCTTGGATCCCCAAAGAAAACTAACACTCTTATTTGTGTGCAGGGACATTCTATTGATCATCAAGATCAAGGATACTCAGATAGTGGATGTTCCAATCACATGACAGGCAACATGTCTTATCTTTCAGATTTTCAAGAATTCAATGGAGGATATGTTACCTTTGGAGGTGGTTTTCGTGGCAAAATTTCTGGTAAAGGTACTATTAAAACCGGAAATTTAGATTTTGAAAATGTGTACTATGTACAAGAGTTAAAGTATAATCTTTTTAGTGTTTCACAAATGTGTGACAAAAAGAACAATGTCCTTTTTACTGACACTGAATGTCTTGTTCTATCTAAGGATTTTAAGATGCCTGATGAAAATCAAGTACTTCTTAGAATTCCTAGAAAGGCCAATATGTATAGTGTTGATATGAAGAACATCATTCCTAAAGAAGATTTAACTTGTCTTGTATCAAAGGCCACATTAGATGAATCAATGTTATGGCATAGAAGGCTTGGTCATATTAATTTCAAAACCATAAATAAAATTGTTAAGAATGGTTTGGTAAGAGGTTTACCTCACAAAAGATTTGAAAATGATCAAACATGCATTTCTTGTCTAAAAGGCAAACAACACAAAGCCACTTGTAAGCCCAAAATTTTTAACTCTATCAATCAGTCATTGTTTATGCTGCATATGGACTTATTTGGACCAGTTTCAGTAAGGAGTATACAACATAAAAAATATTGTCTTGTTATAACTGATGACCATAGCAGATTTACATGGGTTTTCTTTTTAGCCACTAAGGATGAGACATCAAGCATCCTTAAGGAATTCATTACACTGATAGAAAACCAAGTAAGCAAGAAAGTAAAAGTCATTAGGAGTGATAATGGGACAGAGTTTAGAAATAGAGTTATGGATGATTTCTGCAAAGAAAAAGGTATTAGGAGAGAATATAGTGTTGCTAGAACACCACAACAGAATGGAGTGGTTGAAAGAAAGAATAGAACACTAATTGAAGCTGCTAGAACAATGTTAGTTGATTCTAAGCTACCTATAATCTTTTGGGCAGAGGCAATTAACACTGCTTGCTATGTTCAAAATAGAGTTTTAGTTGTGCAGCCTCACAATAAGACATCATATGAACTCTTTAATGGTAGAACTCCTGCAATAGGATTTCTTAGACCTTTTGGATGTCATGTGACAATTCTCAATACCTTAGACCATTTAGGAAAATTCGATGGTAAAGCAGATGAAGGTTTCTTAGTTGGATACTCTCTTGTTAGCAAAGCTTTTAGAGTTTACAACTTAAGAACTGAGAAAGTTCAAGAAGAACTACATGTGGAGTTTCAGGAAAACAAATCCAATGTAGTAGGTCAAGGACCCAAATGGATATTTGATCTTGATTATCTAACAAACTCTATGAATTATTTACCTGTTGTTGCAGAAACTAATAATTTTTCAGGTTCACAAGCAACAAATGAGGTGGAGTTAGATAAAGATCAATCTGATGTCATTATGCCATTGTGGTCAAGTACCAATGTGGATTTAGCTTCAAACAATGATGAATCTTCTTCTGGTAAAGCAAAAGAAGATGTTGAGGCTCAAAGAAAAGATGTTGGAACAGAGGAACAACTCAATATGTTAAATATTGATGGTACTGCTGAGACAGAGCAAGGTACTGTTAGTACTTCTCAAGGTACTGGTAATTCATTTGAAGGAACTGTTAGTTCAGCTGAAGGTCCTGCTGGTCCTTCACACTCAAAAGATGCAGAGTTCCAAGAAGATGAAGTGGATTTGACTAATCTTTCATCATCTTATCATGTTCCTACTACACCACACACAAGGATTCACAAAGTTCACTCCCTGGATAATGTGATAGGAGATATACAATCTGGTGTGAAGACAAGAAGACAACTAGTCTCTTCAGACCAAAAAGGGATTCTTGATGCCCTTTATGCTTCAAAACAACATGAACTTTCAAACTCATGTTTATTTGTATGTTTTCTCTCTCAAAAGGAACCAAAGAATATTCTTACAGCCCTAGATGATTCAAGCTGGTTAGAGGCTATGCAAGAAGAGCTTCTTCAGTTCAAGATTCAAAAGGTTTGGGTGCTAGCAGATTTGCCTAGGAATGAAAAGGTAATTGGCACTAGATGGGTTTTTAAGAACAAAAGGGATGAAAGAGGAATTGTGATCAAGAATAAGGCTAGATTAGTAGCACAAGGGTACACACAAGAAGAAGGAATAGATTATGATGAAGTTTATGCTCCAGTAGCAAGGATTGAGGCAATTAGGCTGTTTCTAGCTTATGCTTCATTTTTAGGCTTCACAGTCTACCAAATGGATGTCAAAAGTGCATTTTTATATGGTGAAATTGGAAGAGAGGTGTATGTTTCACAACCTCCTGGTTTCATTGATCCATTACATCCAAACAAAGTGTACAGAGTAGTGAAAGCTCTCTATGGCCTTCATCAGGCACCAAGAGCTTGGTATGCAACACTTGCTTCCTACTTATTAGAAAATGGATTTCAAAGAGGGAAGATTGATCAGACACTTTTCATCAAACAGCACAAGAAGGATCTTCTGTTAGTGCAGGTGTATGTGGATGACATTATCTTTGGATCTACAAGGAAGGAAATGTGTTTAGAATTTGAGAAGCTTATGAAAGATAAGTTTCAGATGAGTTCTATGGGAGAACTTACATTCTTTTTGGGTTTGCAAGTTAAGCAATCATCTGAAGGCATATTTATTAGTCAAGACAAATATGTTGCAGAGATACTTAGAAAATTTCAATTTGCTGATTCAAAAATTGCAAGCACACCAATGGACCCAGAGAAGCACCTTCTGAAAGATAAAGATAGAGAAAATGTAGATATACACAGTTACAGATCTATGATAGGCTCTTTGATGTATCTTACATCATCTAGACCTGATATCATGTTTCCTGTTTGTGTATGTGCAAGATTTCAAGTTACTCCAAAGGTTTCTCATTTAATTGCAGTCAAGAGAATTTTTAGATATCTCAAAGGTCAACCAAGGTTGGGTATATGGTATTCTAGAGAATCTCCTTTTGACTTGGTAGCATATTCGGATAGTGATTATGCTGGTGCTAGCTTGGACAGAAAGTCAACAACTGGAGGATGTCAATTCCTTGGGTGTAGACTTGTCTCATGGCAGTGTAAGAAGCAGACAAGTGTGGCAAATTCAACAACTGAAGCTGAATATATAGCTGCTGCAAGTTGCTCTAGTCAAGTTCTATGGCTTCAAAACCAACTTCTTGATTATGGGTACAATTTCTTAAACACTGTTATTTATATTGATAATAGTAGTACAATTTGTATTATTAAAAATCCTGTACAACACTCTAAAACAAAACACATTGAAATTAGACATCACTTTATAAGAGATTGCAATGAGAAAAGATTAATTCAAGTTCTTAAAATTGCTTCAGAGCATAATTTTGCAGATCTGTTAACAAAAGCTTTTGATGTTTCAAGGTTTCAGTACTTAATAGCAAGTATTGGAATGCTTAATCTTTAAATTTTCAATATAATGTGTTTTTGTATATAAATTTTTGTTGGTACTGCTGGATTTATAAGGTACTGCTAATATATCAAAATTTGAATTGTGTTATTCATACAGTTGGTTTTATGATTATACTAATGCAAGACAAGTACTTTGTACATTGTTCTTTTGGTTTTAGACTAACTATTTCAGGTATGAATATGTGAACACAAAGGTTATTTCAGGTGAAATGGGAACAGCAGAATTCTTATCAAATTGCTGACCATAGTAGATTTATGATGGACTGAGTTTAGGAATTTAACCTCCTTAAAACTTCTTTCTTGAAATCTAGTTATGATATTTCACATTGAATTGATGACTTAGTTGATCAGATAGTAACTGATACAACTCACTTTCTATCATTTTATACTTTCAAGTATAATGAGTTAGTCTAAGGACATCTGATAGAAATAACAGCTAGTGAAAGTGAATCTAACACTTGTGTTGGAGGTAACAATTACTATGAGCTGGAAACCCTGTCAAGAAAATCTTTTGAATAGATTTATCTTTTCACAGGCAGTTAGTGATAACTGAAATACATTGGTTCTCACACAACCAGAGGTTATTTTTAAATCGAAATTTTGATTAGGTGTCTGTTATACACTTGATTCTTTCAAAATGGTTGAATGTAGTATGATTTTTTTAATTCTAAAATCATGAACATACTACTAAGTTAAATGATTTCTTAAAAGGATTTTCAAGGATTCAGAAAAACCATTCATTGATGGATTATGAATCAAAATGTCCACAGATTCACCTCTCATAGGAGTTAACACACCTAGAAGTGATGAGGACAGAAACTTAAACTCTTAAGGAATTGATGGCTTCATGTACAATATTGTCTGACAACAAAAGTTACATATTGATGGATCAGTCAAAGCTACATAGTGAGATCTTCCAAACAAGGGGAGGAAACAAAAGTTATTTGCTTCAGGGGAGGTAACAATCTCAGAGAAGGAAATAATTGCCCAGAAAAGGAAGAATAAACCAATATATGGAAGAGAAGACAAGAGCATACAAGATGATGATGTAGAGGTTGAAAATGATTAGAACAGATAAAATATCTAGAAGGGATGAAGCATTTCTAAAGGAGAAAGTTCTATCTCGATCAAACGAAGGAAAGTTTCAATTTCAGTTCATTATGTTTGTTTATCACTTGCAAAGGCATGCTGATAGATGATTTCACTTGTTGAAATCATTGCCTCTTACAATTCCTCCATCCAAGGAAATTGCACCATCTTTTGGTACAATGTTTTGATATTGCTGAAGTCAAAGAAGAACAAGGCAGATGAGTTCAGAATAAGAAGAATAGTTCAGATTCATGAAGTGTTTGAAAGATCTTCACAAGTCCTCATTTAATTCAGAAAACATGTTTGAATTAATTCACATGTTTAGGGGAGGATTGTTGGGAATTAAATATTCTGAAGTTAGAGTATTAGAAATTACTCTAAGTCAAAGGTACTGCTAGTACATCAAGGTACTGCCAGAGCAAGAAGGTACTGCTAGTTCAAGTTGAAGGTACTGCTAGTTGTATATGGTACTGCTGATCAGTGACTCATAGGATAAGATCGAAAAGATATTTATTGTATTTTGGTCAAACATATACGGTAGATAATATCTTACTCCATGTGCTTAGTTAACAAGTTGTATACATAGATACATGTTGTATCTTATGTACTGACACAATAAGCATAAGTTAACCAAGTAAGTCGGTCAAGACTTTTAGCAATTTGTAAAGATCTTTTGCAACTATAAAAGAGATCTTAGACTAGTGATTATACATATGTAATAATTGAATAACTGTTAAGACATAGAACAAACACAAATCACAAGTTGTAACATAAGATTCAAGGTTTTGTAACCCTAGTGAGAAACTCAAGATCACTCGTATTATTTGGAATAATATTGAATCGTTTAGTGAAATACTTTCTTTGTTCATTGTTAAGTAACAAATATAATTCTTCCATTTCCATAACATACATAACCTTCTAAGTGTGGTTAAGTAAATTCCGCGTGCTTTATCATATTAACTCAATATATCTTATACACAAAGACACAAGGTTTAACCACCTTAACCGTGTATCAAATAACCAGGTTGTGCCGCACACCAACCACTGGAAGTAGATGACCCGCTTCAAACAGCGGTAGCATACCGTGAGCGGATGCTTCAATACTTCTGGAAGCACAAGGAGTTAATAAACAATGTTTAATGGTATTTGAAAGGTAGTAGACTTGATTTATAAATCTGTAACCCAAAATACAATTTACTATTATCTAGTAATCGTTGTTGTTTGTAACCGGTCAATAACATGTAACCCAACAATTTGAATAAGGTAGGAGCAGCAGCAGCTTCACCCGTGCATTTCACCAGCAGTAGGATTCACCCGTGCTACATACAAGCACCTACTGCATCAGTGCATTTCACCAACTGCATCAATATCTGACATGGGAGTTTTATAGTTCCTGCAATGTGCATCATCTGTCAACACAGAGTGGAGTATATATCTTCATGTTAGCTGAATTGGAATATCCACTGAGTTTTGAAGTCTTAAGGGTGATGCTTACCTCAAAACTCAGGTGTGAACAACAATCGGATGTGGTTAAGGATTTACTACAAAGAATCTATGATCAGTGTCAAGCTATGAGGAAGAAGATAGTTTAATTCAAGAAAAAACTTTGTGATTTGGTGTTGATCCCAGATGAGCCCTTGATAGATCTTTGTTAATTATCTTAGATATGAATGTAAAACAATATGTATAGAAACTGTGTAGGATCGTGCCTCTTGATAGATCTTTGAGCCAAAAGAACTTGTACATAGCTTATTTAAACACAAGCCAACTACTATGAGAATCTCTGTATAATAAACTTGTGCTTATGCGGAAACTAAACACAAGAGTTGAAGAAGACAATGACTAAAAGACTTTGATCCTCTATGGATCTTGTATTAACTATTTTCTTTGGAATTGGATGCAAAACACAATGTCGTATGTTTCTCTTCCTAAAATAACTCTAACAAACATACAAAAAATACGCCATGACCAGCAGTAACAAACACTGCCAGCAGAAACTAAACAATGCTACCAGCAGGAACCATGACCCGCAGAAAGTAACACTGCCAGCAGGAATCAAACTACACTAACAGCAGCAATGAAAATAAACATTATTCTAATAATTCCTAACAAACTGTTATCGAATTGACACAATATTAAACACTATGCGGAATGTATCGTTCAATGGTAAGAAGAAGACTATGTAAACAAACGAATTATGTCAACAAACACTTCAATATATGTATACGGTTATGGTGGAAGTAACAGGGTTACAAAAACATTCAAGGTAATCAACTTAACAAACACTACGTACTTGTACCCTTTTGTACAAACATACTATCTTGGACAGAAGCTTGAAACATGGTCGTCAGATATCCGCAAAGCACTCTATCAAGCTCATCTGTTGGTTTTCCATTTCCATACTTGTTCTTCATTAATGCCGACAGGTTTACCAAATCCTTTCTGTCAATGTGTTTAAGCATTTAAGGAATTGTTTTAAACCTTTGCATTCTTCCAGCAACTCTGCGTATCTCAAACCAAGGAACTTTCCCATCATAACCAGCTTTCCATCCAATAACCGGAGATTTAACTGCCGAAGGAGCAGCTTTCCTCAAACAGGTCATCATCATCAGACACAACCTGGGTCACCAGTTGTAAATCAACCGTCTCTTTCTTTTTATACCCTGATTCATCAATGCCTTCTGAACTACTCACTACCACTCGCCTAGTTCTCTTATTCCTTCTGGCCATCGTTTTCATTCTTCTCCCAGTTCTTTTCACACCAATCGTAGACTTAGCCTTTGACTCTTTTTCTTTACTTTTCTTATCCTCCTCCACTTCTTCAGCATTAGGTTTGTTAGCCTGGTCTGCATCAGGTTTATCCTTAATCTCTTCTGCCGAAAGATGACCATGTGCCTTTTCAGACTCTTCCACCATCATTTCTTTTCCTTTCCCAGATCCTTTGACTCTAATTGTAGACTTACCCTTTACATCATCCCTAGAATTGAACCTTTCTTCAAACTTAGCCCGTTCTGGATGTATTGCTTGAATTTCTTTTGGCCAACGATGATATGGGACATATGCAGAATCATGAGCATTTTCTAACTCTTCCATCATCTTTCCTTTGGCTTCCACAGTGTATGTAGGTGGTTGTGTGGGTTTCGTATATGGAGTGGGTTCTCTAATAGTTACACTTACACACTTGACAGGAACCCTTGGAATTGCAGGTTTTGTAGTTGGTTGTTTTGTTGTAGATGCAGTTGTTTGTTTTGATGTTATAGGTTGAGTTTGTGATATTGATTTTGGTTGATGTTGAGGTTTATATTGTTTTGGTTGTGGTGATGGATGTTGTTGTTGTGGTGATGATGATTTCTGTTCAGCAGTAGGTTCTCTTATGGTAACTCCTTTGTCGGGAGCTCTAGGAAGTGTCGGTGATGGATTTGTCTGATTAGTTGTTGGTTGGAGTTGTGGTTGAGGTTGTTGTTCAGCTGCTGATGTAGGTTGTGTTTGTGATTGTGATTCTGGTGGTGGTGTTGATTGTTTTGGTGTTGATGATTTGCTAGTATTTAGTGGGACGACCACCTGAGCCAAGCTAACATCATCATCTTCAGCAGTAGAAGGTTCAAACTTAGGACTAGGATCTCTAGTACTAGCAGCAGGTTTAATTACCTCATCAGTAGAATCTTTAACCAACTGCTCAGCATTTGAAGTCTTTAGATTAGCCCCAACACCACTATCCACATCCATATCAACCTGATCATTTCCCTCATTGCTAGGACAACCTTCAGGAGAGCTCACCCTATGTGCCGTTCCAGCCTTCTTGAGCCTTTTGAATACCCTTGTTCTAGACCTCTGCCTTCCCTTCAAAAGGTTAATTCTCATCTTCATTTGTTTGACTGTTTGTGTGAGATCAAGAACTTGTGATTCTAGTGTCCTACATCTTGTCATGTATTCCTCCATAAGGCTAGTCTTATCTGCCCCGTCAGGCTGATCACTGGAATTGTCATCTTGTACATTTTGGGTGTCCCTCAATTCCTCAGTTGCATTCCTACCCTCATCACGTCTGGATGTATTACCTTCCCTGACAGTTGAATCATTGGGTTCAAAGTCAGTATGAAACCTGGGTTGATCACCTGAGCTCCCCATTTTTGCCATTTGACTGGGATTTTCATCATTTGATTCAGGTTCATGAGAACCTTGCACAGTTGGTGTTGCCATGCTCAGGGTCTTACTTATGTTAACACTTACCTGCCCACCTACTAAGCTAGGATCAGTAGTGTTAGCCCCTTCCATCATTCCACCTCCCACACCTGTGGCAGCCTCATCTGCATCTATCCTAACACTGGTCTGTTGAAAATATGTGTTCTTATTCAGTGAAATCCTAGGTGTTTGGGTATTATGAGGGTGAGATGATGAGTGTTCAGAGGTGGGTGTGGGATGTGTAGGTGTTGTGATTTCAGCACATTGACCCTGAGTGGCAGCCAATTGCAACATATGTGGGAACAATGGAGTAATAGTCCCAGAGAAGCCTTTTCTACTTATTTTCAAATAAGAAAATAATTTCCTTTTAAGCATAGGAGTTCTGTAGGGCCTTTTATGAATCTTAGGCTTTGATAGTTGCTTATTCACAATCAATTGCAAAAACCTAGGGTAAATGTAATGTTCTCCTGAAACATTTTTTTTGAAGCCATCCATTACCATAGCCAAAAAATTAAAGGGTTTTCCTGTGGCCAGACAAATAATAGCAGATGCTTGCCTTGAACTGAACTCATTCCACGCTGTAGTTTTAGGACTCAGACAATGGAGAATGGTGTGAATAAGAAATTTCCAGTGTGGGCAGAGAAGAGGTTTATAAAATGTTAAAACATCCTTTTTCTTCTCATAACCCATATTCTCAAGTTCTTTAAAAATGACATCATTTTCAAGGCAAATTATCTCTTCTTCATCTAAAAAGTTAAGAGCTTTTCTTACATATGATTCAGAAATAATTATCTGTTTGCCATCTACCATAGCCATTAATTGCTGTTCACCATTTTTTGTTGTTTGGGTCCTAACAGTGGACCAGAACTGTTCCATATGGGATTTGTATATAGTGGGATTTTCTATTAATGCATACCTAAGGTGAGTAGCATTAAGAAAGTCAATAACGTCAGCAAATGCTTCAGCTCCTGGGACCTTTTCAAGAAATGCAACCTGATTGTGGCTGCTTGAGTATTTCCTTTCCGCCATTGTTTATTAGGGTTTTCAATTTGGGGGTACCGACAATCAGATGATAACAGGTGTGTTAGGGTTTGTATTAAAGTGAAATTTGTGCGCACAAAGTGGATTGTGTGATCCAATTGTGATTTATTACCGTTCGGATTCTAATTCGGGTTATATTGGCACCAAGTTACAAAACAGTCCCTTAACTTTCAAACCAAGCAGCAGGATTACAAAAATTTGCAAAACAGCGTGAAAATTTGTAAAAAGTTTTAGAAACAGCAGAATCTTTTTAAGTTGCCCATTTTATAAGTTGCCCATGTTTTAAAAATTCCCGATTTTTTTTTTTTTTTTTTTTTTTTTTTTTTATTTTTAAATTATTTTCTAAAGTTGCCCATCTTTTTAAATATGCCATTTAGGTTGCGCAACAGTACACACTCGTACATCTACTTTAAAATTATTAATTTAATGCCACTTAACAGGTGCAATCATAATCAATGAGACAAATATATATGTGTGTCATTTTAGCCATTGCCTTCTCATACACAACAACTTTATACATCCTACCTATAGCCCACCCATTTCCTCCAAACTATTTAAACTATGTCTGACAACATACCTTTGGATGTTCAAATAGATATCTTGAATAGGGTACCAGTTAAAGGTATACTCCAGATACGTAGTGTTTCAAAGATATGGAAGGCAATCATAGATTCACAAATCTTCATCACTTCATACGGTGCTCGTCCCAATGATGAGTGTCTTTTTAATCTAACATTTGATCAGGGTTATACAGGTTTTATGACATCTGTAGCTAAAAATTTAACCATTTCCCTATATGATTCACATCTAAACCTTGCATTTATGATGCCTTTAGGCACTTCTAGCGGCCTTACGTGCTTTATGTATGGTACTAACATGATGGCTGTTCTTTGGAACCCATCCATAAGAAAATCTGTTTGCATATTCATCCCTTTTTACAATAACCAAATAGAATGTTCAAAGATTGCTTTCGGTTTTGGTGTCCGTCCGGACACTCTAGACCCGACAATTGTCAAGGTATCTTATCCTGTTTTCAAAACTGGTTTTTGGTATGTGTCAGTCTTTTCATTGAACACTAAGACCTGGTCACGTGTCCAAGATTTTGAGTTGCCACGTCCCCTAATAAGATTGAAAAGAAAAAGTCAGGCAGTTGTGGGTCGTTTTATCTATTGGGGTGGCACTGAAAGGTTACATAGTGCAAAGGGGGGTCCCCACAAGGATTACACTTTGATTTCTTTTGATATGATTACCCGCCAATTTCACGTCATAGAGATACCTTCTCTTTTGAAAGTGGTAATGCCAGTTTCTTTTTCTGTTCACTAGCTAGGAAACACTCTTGTGCTTTCTGGTATGATCATGAATTCTGAGGTCCCACTGTTCAGCGCATGGCTTTTGGAGGTGGATGGGGCATCCGTAACACGATTTTCAAATCTATTCTGCGTCCCTACCCCCATGGCGATTAGGCTGATTGGCTTTACAAGTAGGCAAACTCCAATAGTGGAAGGCAATGTCGGAAACATTTTAGGTTACACAATTTTTGTCTACGATCATCAGGTTGGACACTTTGTTAGTTTGGGAATTGAAGGAAATGCTGGTTCATTCTACATCGCTCCTTACAAAGAATCTCTTCTTCTGGCAAACCTCCCAGACCGTGCGTTGTACAGTACGTTTACATTTTAAGCTATCATTCAATTGCATTTGTATTATATACTGACACTCACAAATATTGTCTAGTACACTTACACATGTTAAAACGTTAACACTAATTTCATACATTTATGTGAACAGGTTTACCTCCGGTTTGAGAAGGTATGAAGTTATGGATCCAGCGTCGTCGTTTGACATGTTTTCAGTATGGCTTCGAAGTCTAGTGTTATTCGCCTTTGGAACCTTGTTACTGTCATCAATGGAAGGCGTTCGTTAACATGTAACCTTCAAATTATTGGCTACTATTTAGTCATCGTTGTGGTTTATCATTTCAGCAGAAAACTTAGTAATTGTACTATGTTATGTTGTTATTGTGTTGTATTTTTTTACTTGTTTATGTTTGTCATGGTTTGCAACCGACGTACCAAAATAACAATAGAGCAACAATAGTTATGCCATAACTATTTTGGGCAACTTAAATAGACCTTTTGGGTACCAAACTACTGTGCTCATTAAACCCAATTGAACTCCAATGTCGTTTTGCTTTAAGCAGTTTTTGCTAAAAGTTTTGGAATAAAACAATTTTTATAAATCTTTATACAGTATTTGGTAATAACTAATAAGGTAATAGCAAACAACAAAATATGAAGTTGATTGTCATAGAGTATTCAACCCATACATGCATAAACTAGAAGACTAAAAAAAATCAACCAATGCTGTGCGGGAAGCTCGGTGGAGTTTCAACAGCCTCTTAGCCAACTCCCAATTCATCCTCACATTTTCAGCCTCATCATAACTCAAATCAAACAGCTTGATATAAACCATCTTCAGCAAGGGGGAACACGCAAGTATGAGCTTTATTATTGTGAATTCATTCTCTGATCTAGGAAAAGATCGAAACACCACACTCTTGAGCTGCCCCGACCTCATTCCGTTGCTAAGTAAATCTAATGAATCAACTTCCAAAGGTAGATCACTTTCCAATGCAGCCTGTAGGTTGCGCTACAGTTCACACAATGGAAATCTACTTTATTTTAAATTTTGTTTTAATGCCACTTGATACTTTAAGCATAATTAATGAGACTCCTATATATTCTTCTGAACGCCTGACGACTAAAATACTGAAATGTTGTCTAGCCACAACGATGCATCAATTTAAAGTTGCCCATCTTTTTTACATTGCCCAATTTTATTAAACGTTGCCCAATTTTGCCATGTAGGTTGCTCTACAGTTCACACAAGTACATCTACTTTATTTTTTTAAATGGCACTTCAACCTGTAGGTGTAAAACAACTCTAACATACAAAAAAATACGCCATGACCAGCAAAACACAATGTCGTATGTTTCTCTTCCTAAAATAACTCTAACAAACATACAAAAAATACGCCATGACCAGCAGTAACAAACACTGCCAGCAGAAACTAAACAATGCTACCAGCAGGAACCATGACCGGCAGAAACTAACACTGCCAGCAGGAATCAAACTACACTAACAGCAGCAATGAAAATAAACATTATTCTAATAATTCCTAACAAACTGTTATCGAATTGACACAATATTAAACACTATGCGGAATGTATCGTTCAATGGTAAGAAGAAGACTATGTAAACAAACGAATTATGTCAACAAACACTTCAATATATGTATACGGTTATGGTGGAAGTAACAGGGTTACAAAAACCTTCAAGGTAATCAACTTAACAAACACTACGTACTTGTACCCTTTTGTACAAACATACTATCTTGGACAGAAGCTTGAAACATGGTCGTCAGATATCCGCAAAGCACTCTATCAAGCTCATCTGTCATAATTAATGAGACTCCTATATATTCTTCTGAACGCCTGACGACTAAAATACTGAAATGTTGTCTAGCCACAACGATGCATCAATTTAAAGTTGCCCATCTTTTTTACATTGCCCAATTTTATTAAACGTTGCCCAATTTTGCCATGTAGGTTGCTCTACAGTTCACACAAGTACATCTACTTTATTTTTTTAAATGGCACTTCAACCTGTAGGTGTAATCATAATCAATTAGACTCCAATATATATGTGTCATCTACTTTATTTATTGTTTCTACTTTGCAAACCCATATATTGTAAGGTTTTTAAAATGGAAAAACGTTGTATTTTTAAAAATAAATACGCAACAATCTTATAGATAATAGGTCACCAAATACGCACAACAATCTTTTACTAAGTAGAAAACCCTATCACAGTAACATAAAAAAAATGAACAAAACATAAAAAAATTACAAATCTACCAAATTAAAAATAAAGTGCACAACAATCTTTTAGAAAATACGTAATTACATTACAAAATATTGTGGTGTTTGGGCGAGAAGTCGCTTAATAGAAGTCGTTTTATTATATGCATGCCATTTGAATAACCGGACTGAAGTCAGCATTACTTTTGTCTATATACCACTTCGTATGGTTACTTTTGTCAATATACCGCCTTGGTCTTTTAACTTCTTCCGACCGTTACTTGGTCCTTCATGTTGTAAGGAGTCTTTTGATAATCAGGTGCAACTGTGGCACTTTATGCAACAAATTGCCTCCTGTATCTCCCAGCAAAAGTGCTCTTCCCATTCTATATCTCCCTTCCGTGGTTTTGGGAATGCTTGCAGAGACGCCCTTCTGCACAAGAACGGTTTGATATTCACCATACTGTTCGAAAGGACGCTCTAGGATGTTATGGAAGGGTGTTTAGATGAGTGGGATTTGTAGAGCGTTATGGTTTAGGGTTATTAGTCGTCATTTAAGAACGACTAACTGCTATTAGTAGTCATTTAAGAACATGTGTGGGCCGTCAGATGACCCTCTTGACGATGCTTGCTAACCCACGTATTGTGTGAGCACATACTTGAATTAACGAGTATGTAAATGATGATCATTAGCAAATGACGTTTTGGCATTGAGTGAAGACCGTGGTTATCATATATGGTAAGCAACTTTATATTGTTATTCAGCAACCAGTTGTAAGAAAATGATAACATCTTCAACTTGTCTCAAACGGTGGTTGTGAGTTCGGTCGCTGTGATACTCTGTATTATTCTATGTGTTATGTGTTAGATGTCTTTATTGTTTTTTGTGGGGTTGGTTGCGCCTTCTTTCGTTGTAATAACCTTTTATAGAGGATGAACCACTGTTGTGTCACGTGTGAACAGTCACGTTCCCTTAGTCTTATGCGTCTGGTCACGTGCCTAAACTTGTAGCTGGATGCCTACCTAGCATGTTGGATTATACATAAAGTATATTGTCTTGAGTTTTCAACGTCTTGGGAAGGTACACAAATTTGTGTTTAAACTTGTTTGGAGTATCGGCTGAAATTTACAAAGGTGGATAGTCCGCTCAACTGCCTGTTATTTTGGAAAGCCACTTTAATTTTTTTAATTTTGATTTGATTGTGAAATTGAACATACACTAAAAATTTGACTCGAAACGGGACAAGTTATACAAGCCCCCCCCCCCCCCCCCTTTTTTTATCCAAGCCCCCCCGATTTTTTTGTTTTTTTTTATTTTTATTTATTTATATAAAAAAAACTATAAACCTGAAAGTACGGAACAGAAAATATAAAGTTTAATATGTCAAACGCTAAAAACTGTCAGAAATACGAAACAGAAACTGACAGAAAACTGTGTTATACTGCAAAATAAAAGGAAGATTCCCTTTGTCCCCTATGATTTGACATCATAGGGGGGCTTGTATAGTATAACCCCCTGGAAACTTGAGAGGTAAAATTGGGCAGTTCCCATTTAATGCTATTAAATGCAAAAACTCTAGAAAGACTTTTGGCAGTGTCGATGCAATCAACTATTGTCTGCAACTGACAGGTGTAATGATGACTTCTCAGGGTAAGTAAGTCAATCACACTTGCAAAATGGCAATTTAAAAGATTGGCAAACTTAAAAGATGGCCAACTTAAAAAATGGGCAACTTAGAAAATGGACAACTTTAAAAAACTTATGAAACTTTAGAAAATGGACAACTTTAGTTGCCCATTTTAAGTTGCCCAATTTTTAAAGTTGCCCATTTTAAAACATTGCCTAATTTTGCCATGTAGGTTGCGCTATAAAATGCCTTTTTAAAAACATTGCCTAATTTTGCCAAATTTGTGTTTAAACTTGTTGGGAGTATCGGCTGAAATTTCCAAAGGTGGATAGTCCGCTCAACTGCCTTTAACATTTTATTTTGGAAAGCCACTTTAATTTTTTATAATTTTGATTTGATTGTGAAATTGAACATACACTAAAAATTGCCTGGAAACTTGAGAGGTAAAATTGGGCAGTTCCCATTTAATGCTATTAAATGCAAAAACTCTAGAAAGACTTTTGGCAGTGTCGATGCAATCAACTATTGTCTGCAACTAACAGGTGTAATGATGACTTCTCAGGGTAAGTAAGTCAATCACACTTGCAAAATGGCAATTTAAAAGATGGGCAAACTTAAAAGATGGGCAACTTAAAAAATTGGCAACTTAGAAAATGGACAACTTTAAAAAACTTATGAAACTTATCTCATACATGCACTCTTCCTTATCTTGAAACATATCATGAACTTTTAGACCACCTTTTTTCTTATTTGGAAGGGTATAATCAAAAGTGGGTGGTTGGGGTTGGATTGGCATACTGTTAAGATCTAAAGCGTGGTATACGTTTATTGTCTGCTCATGTGACGGCATCCCAAAAACAAGATTTTTGAAAACTTTGAGGTCGACGTCATTAAGTAGGTTCCTTTTTGTTGCACCGGTGTTGTAAGATAAACGAATTGCGTTTACATCGTTAACATTCACCTTTTTCCATACATACTTCACAAGATTGCCAAAATTGATGGCATTTGGAAGTAAAACGGCAATCAGATTCTCTTCATACCGTATAAACACCTTGAACTTATCTGTTGTGCAAGAATTCATTTTTTGTTATTTATTTTTTTTATTTTTTTTTATTTTTTTATTTTCTTGGCTTGTGATGTTTGTGTTGTATATGGTGAAGATTTATATAAGCAAATCTAGTTGCCCAAAGTACAGCTGTCTACAAGCATACACAATATTTTGTTGCCCAAAATGAAAAGCCAATAGTAGGTGCCTATAATCAAGTACTAATTAACTTTCCATTTTTATGAAAAGGCAATGCCAAATATGACACATACATTTAGGATTCGCATTGATTATGATTACACCTATCAAGTGGCATTAAAATAAAATAAAGTTTATGTACTTGTGTGTACTGTAGCGCAACCTGCATGGCCAAATTAGGCAACGTTTTTAAAAAATAGTGAATTTTTAAAAGATGGCCAGCTTAAAAATGGGCAGCTTTACAAAATTGGGTAACTTGCTACTGTTCGTGAGCAGACATTCTACTGCTAGTTAGAAAGTTCCTACTGCTTGGATAAAATTTCTACTGCTGAGAGGGTCCTACTGCTGGCGTTGTAAGTGGTGGAATCTACTGCTTGATTTGTAAGTGAATGGATGTTGTGTAAATTTCTTATCTGAATGGATTAAAAACTCCCCAAATCGCTTGAATTAGGGTTTCAAAATCTAAGTGGATCTCATAATTAATTTCACGCGCTGATAAATCAGACTAATTCAAACTATAGCCAACTGATTGATACATAGCCATATGATTGATACAAAATATTTCATGCATCTTATCATACACAGATACGAAAACATTATTACTTTCAACTTAAACACACTAAAGTCACCATAGCATATGGTGGAATCTAACAATAAAACCTTCAACAAAGTTTCTTTATCTTTTCAAGGAATGCCGTTTTTTCGAATGTCTTAAACTGTGCTTCCTTGCATTCAGATCTTTAACAACATCAAACAGATTTCTTACTATTTGAAAATCTATTTCGGTCTCCTCTTGGATTACCATAAATAACAAACTAAAAACATAAAAACACCGTCATCCTAAACTGCTTCCATGCATTTCACCCCATCTTGATGGTCTCCCTAGTTTTGAGGCACCACAACATTTTGCTGATCCACCACATTTTGCTGCTCATCCTCTTAATTTTGCGGCACCACCACACTTTCAGCCACCTTGTCCTCTTCACAATGGACGGTTTCTTGGTTGGTTTGTAGTTGTAAACGGCATGAAAAAAAATAAAATAAATAATACTCGTAATTAAATAAAGAAACACATAAAAATTAAAGGAAACTGAAATGTTAATACACCTATGGTAATCGTATCCTAATTCTAATGATGTTGATGAAGTACAAATAGCCTCTGATTAGACCTATCAAGTGGCATTAAAATAAAATAAAGTAGATGTACTTGTGTGAACTGTAGCGCAACCTACATGGCAAAATTTGGCAACGTTTATAAAAATGGGCAATATTTAAAAGATGGGCATCTTAAAAAATGGGCAACTAAAAAATGGGCAACTTTTTAAAATGGCCAACTAAAAGATGACCAACTTAAAAAATGGGCAACTAAAATATGGGCAACTTTATAAAATTGGGCAAATTTCTACGGCCAGTTTTCGGCCGGAAGTCGTTAAAAGTCCCCACTACGACAGCGTGGGCCCGGTTCAGACAACATACTCTGGGTACGTGGTGGATGAGGGCCTGCCGATGTGGTGGGTTCGACTCCAAAAAGTGGGTTTCCAAAAAAAAAGTTAAAGGCAGATGAGCAGACTATCCACCTTTGGAAATTTCAGCCGACATTCCCAAGACGTTGAAATTGGATCTCATAAACACAAATTTGTGTACCTTCCCAAGACGTTGAAAAGACAATACACTATACTTTATGTCTAATCCAACGTGCCTAGACGCATTAGACTCTATCAAAGTCACTGTTCACACGTGACACAACAGTGGTTCCTCCTATATAAAAGGTTATTACAACGAAAGAAGGCCCAACCAACCCCACAGAAAACAATAAAGACATTTAACACAAAGCTGTGATACAGAGTATCACAGCGATCGAACTCACAAAAACCGTTTTAGAGAAGTTGAAGATGTTATCCATTTTTTACAACTGGTTCCTGAATAACAATATAATGTTGTTTACCATATATGATAACCAAGGTCTTCACTTAATGACAAAACGTCATTTGCTGATGATCATCATTTACATACTCGTTAATTCAAGTATGTACTCACACATTACGTGGGTTAGCAAGCAGCGTCAAGAAGGTCATCTCACAGCCCAGACATGTTCTTAAATGACTACTAATAGCAGTTAGTCGTTCTTAAATGACGACTAATAACCCTAAACAATAACGCTCACAAATCCTTTTCATTCTCAACACCCTTCCATAACATCCTAGAGCGTCCTTTCGATCAATATGGTGAATTTCTAACCGTTTTTGTGCAGAAAGGCGTCTCAACTGCCCACCCTCCATCCTTCCATTACAAGCATTCCCAATACCACTTACCTGGCCAAGAAAAAAGCTTACCTGGACCATGCGGTCAAGAGTAACAGCTTTTATTTTTAAAGGTCGCATGGACGACGAAAGCCTTACTACCAATCAGGCTCTCGTTGGCCATCAAAGTGGTAAAAAGCATGTATGTTTAATGGTTGATGGAGATGACAACCATGGGTAGGAGATATAGTGCCACAGAAAGGAGATATAGAATGAGAAGAGCACACGTTGCTAGGGAAATACAGGGGGCAATTCATTGCATAAAGTTGGACCCGATTATCAAAAGAGTCCCTACAACATCAAACAACAAAGGATGAAAACGATGCCTTCATATTTGTTCTTCCCTACTTGTAAGCTGGAAGACGCGCTTACAACTTGGGTTAAAATGACCAAAATATCCATAAGTAAGAGCAAAAAACACAACTGTATTATCACTATTTTGTCGGACACGTGGAAAATATCCGCAACCCAAACATGGAAAATTTGTAACCATACTAAGTGGTATATAGACAAAAGTAATTCTGACTTCATTCCGGTTATTCAAATGGCATGCATGTAATCAAACGACTTCTTTTAAGCGACTTGTCACCCAAAAACCACAATATTTTATAGTGTAATTATTTTCTTAAAGATTGTTGTGTACTTTATTTTTAATTTCGTAGATTCTAATTTTTTTTTCTGTTTTGTTCTTTTTTTTATGTTACTTTAATAGGGTTTTGTACTTAGTAAAAGATTGTTGTGCTTTTTTGGTTACCTATTTTCTAAAAGATTGTTGCGTATTTATTTTAAAAAATACAACGTTTTTCCGTTTTAAAAACGTTAGAATATATGCTTTGCAAAGTAGAAACAATAAATAAAGTACATGACACATAGGAGTCTAATTCGTTAACATTCAACTTCTTCCATACATACTTCACAAGATTGCCAAAGTTGATGGCATTTGGAAGTAAAACGGCAATCACATTCTCTTTATACCGTATAAACACCTTGAACGTATTTGTTGTGCAAGAATTTTTTTTTTAATTATTTTTTTTCCCTTTTTTTGGCCTGTGTTGTTTGTGTTGTATATGGTGAAAAGTTATATAAGGAAATCTAGTTGCCCTAAGTACAACCGTCTACAAGCACACACAATATTTTGTCAGTGGCAAATATGACACATATATACAGGATTCTCATTGACTCTGATTATTACACCTATCAAGTGGCATTAAAATAAGATAAAGATGATGTACTTGTGTGTACTGTAGCGCAACCTACATGGAAAAAGTTTTATTATATGGGCAACTAAAAAATGGGCAACTTCAAATAGGGCAACTTTACAAAAAAATAATTATATGGGCAACTTTACAAACTTTTTAATATAAAGATTTTTTTGTTTTTTCCTTACAGTTGCTGCTGTTTGTAAGTTCCTACTGCTAGTTGGTTTATACTGCTGCTAGCTTTTGAGCATTCTACTGCTACTTGGTTTATACTGCTGCTAGCTTTTGATCATTCTACTGCTCGGTATTTTTTTTTGCTGGTACGCTAATGATGTCAGTCTTCTCGACCTCGATCAATACGTAGTCGGCTTGAACTTTCAGCTTCATCACATAATTGATGGTGTAAAAGTTTATGCAGGATGAGAATACTTAAAATGCTTTGCAAGTATACTTGTATATATATTCACATGCGTAATATAATAAAACAATAAAAAAGCAACCCTTCAAATTAAGTAAAAAGTGAAGAAATGTGTTTAATGGAGGGTATAAGATGGAAATTCAACATGTTTGCATTTAATGAAAACAACTTGATATATATTGTATCAAACGGTTGAGGAATTACAAGTCTTTGGCAAAAGTCATTGTAAAAGCATTTGGAAAACCCCTCATCGCATTATGGAACGGAAGGACCACCCCTCATTGCGGATGCTCTTTGGGCAACGTTTTTAAAAGATGGTCAATTTTTAATATATGGGCAACAAAAAAATGGGCAACTTAAAATTGGGCAACTTTACAAAATTAGAGAACTTGCTACTACTCGTGAGCAGTGGTTGTAAGTGGTGGAATATACTGCTTGGTTTGTAAGTGCATGATTTGTTGTGTAATTTCTTGTCTGAACGGATTTAAAACCCCCAAATCGCTTGAATTAGGGTTTAAAAATCAAATTGGATATCATTATTAGTTTCACGCGCTCATAAATCACACGAATTCGAAAATTCTTAATTGATACATAGCCAAATGATTGATACAAAATATTTCATGCATCCTATCATACACAGATACGAAACATTACTACTTTCAAATTAAACACACTAAAGTCACAATAGCATATGGTGGAATCTAACAATAAAACCTTCAACAAAGTTTCTTTATCTTTTCAAGGAATGCCCTTTTTTCGAAAGTCCGAAACTGTGCTTCCTTACAGTCAATTTCGAGTTTCATCTTCAAGGTGAGTTCCTTTTCTTGAACGGCATTGAAGAATGCTGCACTTTCCACGGCACGCAGACTCTTATCTAATTTCAAGTCATTAATAATAGCTTGCCTCTTCTCCATACTATCATTCAGATCTTTAACAACATCAAAAAGTTTTCTCGCTATTTGAAAATCTCTTTCGGTCTCCTCTTGGATTACAATTAGCCACATGTCTGACATACGGTGAGAGTTTGCTGTGTTTGCTAGTTCTTCTAAAGTTGGCCGGTCCATATTTTCTTTTTTTAGTGGTTGATGGATAATAACGATGATATGTTTTGTTGGTGAAGCGTGCCTTAAATACTTACAAAATATAACCGTTTGGGTGGTGGCCCTTTAACTATTGTAATTAATAACTGAACATTTGTGTCGATTTACTAGGGGTGTACCTATTGTAATCTATACTACATATAATGCATGGATGAATCTCTCTCCTCTTGGTCTTAAAATTAAGACTTACAAGATATAATGCTTATTGTACAATACACAAAGCACTATTAATGAACTTTCTCATCAATCTTAATTTTAAGACTTACAAGTGTTAAAGCTTAATGTACAAAATACAAAGCACTATTAATTTGGTCAAGATATTTAATGTAGTCAATTAATTAACAGGTCAATAAATACAATTAATGTAGTTATTAAAACACCCCTTACATAAGAAATACAAATTATCAAGCATATTGTACAATCAACTTAAACACAATTCCTACATTAAATGTTACTAATACAAATAATAAAACACGTTATAGAAATATTCAAGCACGAACGGTCAACGGGCCAAATGGGCTCGAGCCCGAACGGGCACGGGCTAAACGGGCACTGGTCAAACGGGCTCATGTTATAAGAATGACATTAAAAAAGACCCAAAAAGACGACATAAATTCCTTAGTTAAGGAATTGAAATACGTCACATGAAATTCTTTATATGCGTAAATTTATTATCAAAAATAACATAATAAACTAAAATACATGATTCACCGGAAAATATTAATTTATGGTACCCGGCGCCGCAACGCGCGGGTACCCTGCTAGTTTCATTGAACAGTTGAGGCCCTTTAATTTCATTGGAAAAAAAAGTTAACCGTTACGGTGAGTAAAAATGTTGGTTGGTTTGTTGTTTTAAACGGAATTAAAAAAATATAAAAATAAACAAATAAATACGTAAAAAATAGAGGCAACTGAAATGTTAATATACTCATAGTAATCACATAACTTGGTTGCCCAACAAATGGTGCTACAGTAGTATATATGGTGTTGTCAGTCGTTCAGAAGAATATATTGTACTCAAAGTACAAAATAATAAATGGTGCTAGTACATACTCAGGGTTGCCTAACTAATTGTTTGTAACACTTTTTTTGCACCACTTACCCTTATGAAATTTTTGGTTAAAACTACACTAATAGTTGGTGATATTTTTTGCACCACTTACCCTTACACAAATTTTGGTTTGTTGACTTCGGTAAATCAAATAATTCATTGATATTTTTGTAAAAGGTACAAACAAATATTAATTTAATTATCCAACCTAAATACTAAACATACTAGAAACATAAAAACAACGTCATACTAAACTGCTTCAATGCATTTCACCCCAACTTGTTAGAACCAGAGCTCTCTTCCCTGCTTTCCATCATATTCTTGCTTTCCTTGAGTCATTTAAACACAATTTCAAGATCAGTAATCCTCTTTTCTAGATTATAAAGGTCGTGAAACCCACCTTGTTGCTCCCCCTTGTTTTGAGGCACCACCACATTTTGCTGCTGATCGTCTTCATTTTGCTGCACCAGTAACTCACTTTGAGCCACCACATCCTCTTCACCTTCCTCCTCCTCTTCATCTTCATCTTCCTCTTCGTCTTCTTCCTCCTCCCCATAATCATTCACTCCCCAAACCTCATCCCAGTAAAAGTCTTGCGCATGCAGCCAGTTCAAAATTTGACCCCTCATCCACGTATCTACCTGCCTATACGACCCATATTCTGCAATCGGTTCATACCCGAAAGCATCAAACACTGCGTCAAATAGCAATGTGTTGTTTAACACCCACTTGTACTCTTCAGCATCATTTTGAAAGTTGCCATTATTTGTTGCCATTGTTTATGTTTTCTTTCAATTGAAAGGGATATATGTGTTTGTGTGTGTGTTTTTGGTATACAATGCATAGTTATAAATAGGCTGGAGAGTTAGATTAAAGGTTCCCAACACTTTGGTCGGGAAAGGGACAAAGGCGCGCGCCAAAAGTAATAGATGTGAATCGAAGATGTACGAAAAAAGTCTCGAATATCCTTTTACCAAGTATTGACCTTCCATGGACAATGAGTTGACGCAACAACTAGGTGTATCTCATGCTTTGTGAATAATAAACTTACAAACTCAATGTTACCAACTGGTTGTTTGTGAAATTTGGGATGATTTGGGATCGGGTTTGTTAATATTGGCCCGAGGGAATAAATGTTGGACCGTCACCGGAAAGGACAAACAATATGTGGTTTAACTATGGACGGTTTCTTGGTTGGTTTGTTGTTGTAATAAATGTGCAACTTAAAAGATTTGCAACTAATAAAACGGAAAACTTAGAAGATGGGCAACCAACAACTTAAATTATAATGGGGGATAATTACCAAAATAGACCAAACACCAAATGGTCTTTATAATGGCTGTTGGGCAGGGTTAAAAGAATGGGCAACTTAAAGATGGGCATCTTAAAATTTGGGAAACTTAAAATGGGATTCGCGCAGGCTAAAAAGATGTGCAACTAAAAAAACGTGCAAAATATGGGCAACATAAAAATTGGGCAACTTAATATGGCAGTTCATCAAACATAAAATAATGGGCAACTTAAAAGAGTTGCAACTAAACAAAGGGGCAACTTAGAAATTGGGCAACCAACAATTGTGCAACCAACAACTTGGGCAACCAACAACTTGGGCAACTTAAAAGATATGCAAGTTAAAAAACGGGCAACTTAAAAGATGACATCTTAAAAAATGGCCAACTTAAAAGATGACATCTTTTAAGTTGAGGGTTCTACTACTCGCTTTGTAACTTATGGGGTCATACTATTATTGGGGGGTTCACTTTTACCATTGTATAACTAGTTGCCCAAATTTTTAATACAAGTTGCCCAAATTTAATAATTGCTTGTGTATTTGTGTTGTAAGCTAGTGGACACCAAGGGAGCAGCTTTTATAACAAGCTGACCAACGTGACAAGACCCAAGTATTCACCAATTCACTATCAAACATTGACTTTTCTGCCGATAAACCCGCAAACCAAACCCCTATACCCACCATGATTACACAAACAATATGTTGGTTTTTTTTTGGAAGGCGTACAATATGTGGTTTAATAATGAAAAAAATAAAAATAAATAATAACTAAATAAGTAAATAAAGAAAGTAGGAAAGGTACCTACTTTCTTTTCTTGGAAACTTTAAAATTTTTACTATTAAGCCCCTTCACTATTAAGTCGGCATCATTTTCCCATAAGTAAATACATAAAAATTAAAGGAAACTGAAATGTTAATACACTTATGGCAATCATATCCTAATTCTAATGATGTTGATGAAGTACAGATAGAGACTAGTGCTTGAGTTATATTCAGTCCTAAGTAGCTTTTCCATTCCAGATCAGTCCTAAGTAGCCGGCAACAATGTCCTTTGTGCTTCCGGGCATGGCAGTAACAAGGATGAGAAATCATGGATTTTCATCCTCTATTTTCTTGATCCACCACACAAACACAATCTATCTACCCCTTTAATAGCCTCTGATGATCCACCATTTTTCGCTTCACATATGGTTGTTATATCTTGCATGGGACTAAGTTCCCAACAAGATTCCACCAGTTTTTAAAAACTGGTGGTCCTGAGTTGGAGTGAAGGAAAAGATCGTGGATAGGCGGTTAGAGCAAATCCTTGCACCAGAAAGGTTGAATGTAATTTTCTTGTTTAAGGAGACACTAGACAACAACATGTAGGGGATTTTGATGTTAGGGTTTGTGTAGAGGATGGTGGTTGTATGTTATTAGCCGTCATTTAAGAACGGCTAAAAGTTATTAGCAGTCATTTCAGAACGGATCTAGATCATAAGAGTGATACACCCGCTGTGATACCATTTGTTGGTGCGCTTTAAACTTGAGCAACTGATGAATTAACAAGATAAACATAAACACGTACCGCTTGGACATTGAAAGAATAACCAGTTTATGATTCATGATGGGCAAAATTACAAGGTTACTACGGTGAGAGACAATTAAAAGTAACTAGTAGGCTTGGGTTAAGTTTGTTGGAGGATTGTAAGAATCTAACTATGTTATGGAATTCTAAGTTGTTAATCTCGTTCAACGCGCACATTTTGCTTCGGTTGGGAGTGCTTTATATAGCAGATAGATTACTGTTGTTGCACGTGAGACTAGTTATCTTATTTGATTTCTGAATTTTTTATTTGTAGTCTAATAAAAAAAGCATTTGATTGTGAAGCGGATCGTGCACAAAAATAGGCTTGAGAGGTAGATGAATGGTTCCCATTTAATGCTATTAAATGCAAAAAAGGTCGTGAAAGACTTTTGCCATTGTGGATGGTAATCCACTTATGGGGCCAAGTGACAGGTGTAATGATCACTTAATTGGTAGTCAGACTTGCAAAATGGCAACTTTAAATATGGGCAACTTAAAAAAAGTGCAACTTTATAAAATTGAGCAAATTTGTGACGCAACTTAAAATGGGCAATTGAGAAGACTTTCCACCTTTGGAAATTTCAGCCGACATTCTACTGCTACTTACAAAGTTTATGCTGCTAGGTAAAACATTCTACTGCTACATCCCATGTTGAAGTTGTGCTTAATCATCTAAAGGATAAGAAGGACAAGGAAGAAAAAGAAATGAAGAAAAGGACGAATGAAAGTTTGTAATGGTTTGTGATTCAATTTGTAATGGTTTGTGTAATGGAAATTTGTAATGGTTGTAATGGAAATTTGTAATGGTTTGTGTTTCTATTTTGGAACAGGGCCTCTTTATGTTAAATTAAAAATCAAGTATTTACACTATATATTCAAAACAGCCTATATGAACATGGTCATATAACTTGACAAGTTGCCTAACTTGACAAGACCCAACTATTCACCAATTGACCATCCACCCACCGTTAATTAACATTGATTTTTCTGACAACTATTTAATTATTTCCCGCGGGAAATAATAAACCCACCCACCAAACCCCTATACACACCATAATTACACAAACCCTTATCAAAAAAATAAATCCAAAACGAAATCCAAACTCTCATTTTCGAGAACTCACAAAAGCAAATCAAATTCCAGCAATACCATGTCTTTTGGACGTAATGTTAGCCCTAAAATGATGGATTATATTAGCAACATGCCAGATAACGTGATCACTAATATTATGAATCATTTGCCACTAAAAGATGTGGTGAGGACCGATACTTTAGCGAGTAACTGGAGGTTTAAGTGGACTTTGCTCACCGATGTTATAGTTGATGAGGATTTCTTTTATTTTTTGACGAATAATTTTGATGGGAAGGAACTTACTAGACTGCTACTTCAGCTCAGAGGTCCAGTAAGAAGGTTTGTCTTCTCCGTAGATCCCAAACCGCTGTTTGGACAAGATTACTTCAAATATAAAGAGATTCATGATTGGCTGTTGTTTTTGGCTCGGGAAGGAATCGAGGAGCTGACAATTCGAAACTGGTATGGTGAACCAGTTATGTTGCCAACCCAACTGTACTCTCGTATGGAGTTGAAACATCTTGAACTTCATTGGTGTACTCTTCCTAGTTTGGTATCTTTTATTAGCTTTTCAAATCTATTGAGCTTAGAATTGTTATATGTTGACTTTCAAACCGGTTTAGTTTGGGAGTTTATTTCTCGTTGTCCCTTACTTGAGTCTCTTAAAATGAATCGTATTCATAAAAACGACATGAGACTTTTGGATATTGCACAGCTTGGAAATTTGAAGAAGTTGTATTTGTCATTCGGTGTTTCGAACCATCCCACGACAATCACAACTTACAATATCTTTCAGCTTAGAACTCTTCCCAATCTTGAGTCCCTTACATTGGATTTTCAGGAGTGCAAGGTTAGACAAATTTGAGTTTTACAGTTCAAATTACATAATGTTAAAGTAATCTCTAATACTTATGAAATATAATCTTTAAAACTTACGAAAATTCGACCATTTGTAGTTGTTGGAAGAAGGAAGCTCCTGGATGAATGTCCATGTGGCATTTGTAACCCTTAAGACTCTAAATCTATCTGGAGTCGATTTTGGAAACAATGCAATGGTGTCATTCATCATTCAAATGATTTGTGGAGCTCAAAAATTGCAAACTCTAGAAACCATGGTAAGTGGAATGCATATGTATGAAATACGTCATCTTAAATTGACATGGTTGTGCATCTCAATACTATCTCAATTTGCAGGCTGCATTGGAAAGTGATCTACCTTTGGAAGTTTATTCATAAGATTTAGGTAGCAATGGAATGAGGTCGGGGCAGCTCAAGAGTGTGGCGTTTCGATCTTTTCCTAGATCAGAGAATGAATTAACAATAATAAAGCTCATACTTGCATGTTCCCCCTTGCTGAAGATGGTTTATATCAAGCTCAGCAATTTGAGTTATGATAAGTCTGAAAATGTGAGGATGAATTGGGAGTTGGCTAGGAAGCTGTTGAAACTCCACCGAGCTTCCCGCACAGCCTTGGTGGAATTCTTTTAGTCTTTTAGTTTATGTATGGGTTGAATACCCTATGACAATCAACTTTTCAATTTCCTTTAATTTGTATGCATTTAGTTATGGGGAAATGATGACTACTTTATAAAAGTAGGAAAGTTGCCTACTTTTCTTTATAATTGAATGGAGATAACATGTATTCGTGATATAACGAAGGAGCTTAATTGTAACTATTTTTAATTTCCTACAAAAGAAAGTAGGTACCTTTACCACTTATTAATTTTTTTTCATTACTATTACATAAAAAAACCAAGTAAGAATACGTCCATAGTTAAACCACAATGTACCAAAGTTCTATCTGGTTTGGAACTGATGGAAAGCGACAAATAACAACAATGTCGCTCTAAAGTAAACATAAGTTTAAAATGTTGTCCAGTTTTTACTTGCCCATTTTTTAAAACATTGCCTAATTTTGCCACTTAGGTTGCGCTAAAAAATGCCTTTTTAAAAAATGGAAATTGCATAATTTTGCCAGCACGAAGAGAAATGTCACCAGCAGGAACAAGGGTGTCACTACCAGTAGCAATGGAAGAGCTACCAGCAGCATCACTCTTCTTTGGCCATTTTGAGTTGCCCACAATGAATTGCCCTATTTGTAAATTTGCCAATTTTAAAACATTGCCTAATTTTGCCATGTAGGTTGCGCTATAAAATGCATTTTTAAAACAATGCCTAATTTTGCTAGCAAGAAGAGAAATGTCACCAGCAGGAGCAAGGGTGTCACTACCAGTAGCAATGGAAGATCTACCAGCAGCATCACATTTTTAGTTGCCAATTATTAGTTGCCCAATTTGTAAAGTTGCCCATTTTACGTTGCCCATTTACATAAGTTGTCCTTTAAATTTTGATATTTTGTACAACAAAAAGGCAAACCAATTAAACGTCGATACTTAAACCACATATTGTTTGTTATTTCGAGTGACGGTCAAAAATTTGCTTATGGCGGCCATGTACCAACTAAACCAACCAGTAGAACATTTAGCCTAGCAGCGGTAGAATCTATGTTAACTGGCACTACCAATTTACCCACTTTAGTATAGTCATTTTTATGTTGCCCAGTTTTAGTTGACCGTCCATTGTAAGTTGCCCATTTTAAAAACGATGCCTAATTTTCCCATGTAGGTTGCGATACATACAGTACACAATAGTACATCAACTTTATTTTATTTCACTGCCACATGGTAGGTGTAATCATAGTCATGCGATTGTCCCTTTACCAAATTTGGTACAATGCCAACACAAGTACATATAATTTATTTTATATTATTTTTAATGCCACGTAAACCTCCAGGTGTAATCATAACTATATATATGTGTCATCTACTTTATTTATTGTTTCTACTTTGCAAACCATATATTCTAACGTTTTTATAAAATGGAAACAAACGTTGAATTTTTAAAAATAAATACACAACAAGTAACATAAATAAAAGAACAAAACAGAAAAAAATTAAAATCTACGAAATTAAAAATAAAGTACACAACAATCTTTTATAAAATAGTTACACTACGAAATAATGTGGTGTTTTGGGTGAGAAGTTGCTTAAAAGAAGTCTATATACCACTTAGTATGGTTACAATTTTTCCATGTCTGGCCAGCAAAAAAATTGAAGGCATCATTTTAATCCTTTGTTGCTTGATGTTGTAGGAGCCTTTTGAGCTTTATCGGGTCCAACTCTATGCAATGAATTGCCCCTGTATCTCCCTACCAACGTGGGCTCTTCTCATTATCTATCTCCCTTTTCGTGATACCACAATGAACGAGAGCCTTGATGGCCAACGAGACCATTGATGGCCAACGAGAGTCTACTTCACTGGAAGGGAGTTTAGATGAGTGAGATTTGTAGAGCGTTATGGTTTAGGGTTATTAGTCATCATTTAAGAACAACTAAGTGCTATTAGTAGTCATTTAAGAACATGGGTGGGCCGTGAGATGACCCTCTTGACGCTGCTTGCTAACCCATGTAATGTATGAGTACATGCTTGAATAAACGAGTATGTAAATGATGATCATCAGCAACTGACGTTTTGTCATTGAGTGAAGACCGTGGTTATAATATATGGTAAGCAACTTTATATTGTTATTCAGGAACCAGTCGTAAAAAATCGATAACATCTTCAACTTCTCTAAAACGGTTGTGATTTTGATCGCTGTGATACAAAGTATTATTCTGTGTGTTAGATGTCTTTATTGTTTCGGGGTGGGTTGCGCCTTCTTTCGTTGTAATAACCTTTTATAGAAGAGGAAACACTGTAGTTTCACGTGTGAACAGTGACGTTGCCTGACTCTTATGCGTCTGGCCACGTGCCTAAACTTGTAGCTGGAGTGCCTACCTTGCATGTTGGATTAGACATAAAGTAAATTGTCTTGTCTTTTCAAAGACTGAAATTTCCAAAGGTGGATAGTCTGCTCAACTGCCTATAACTTTTTTTTTTGGAAAGCCACTTTAATTTTTTGCCCAATTTTATAAAGTTGCCAAACTTTTAATTTGCTCGTTTATTGTAAATATTGCCCATTTCTTAAAACGTTACCACATTTTGCCTTGTAGGTTGCGATACAGTTCACACAAGTACATCTAATTTATTTTATTTTATACTTCATCAAAATGTAGGTCTAATCAGAGGCTATTTGTATTTCATCAACATCATTAGAATGAGGATACGATTAACATAAGTGTATTAACATTTCAGTTTCCTTTAATTTGTATGTATTGTTTTATTTTGTTATTATTTATTTTTAATTTCTGCATGCCATTAACAACTACAAACCAACCAAGAAACCGTCCATAGTGAAGAGGAGGAGATGGCTGAAAGTGAGGCGGTGCAGCAAAATTAATAGGATGAGCAGCAAAATGTGGTGGATCACAAAATGTGGTGGTTCCTCAAAACCAGGGACACCGGCAAGATGGGTTTCAAAGCCCTTATTATCTAGAAAAGAGGATTGGCGATCTTTAGGATGACGGTGTTTTTATGTTTTTAGTTTGTTTAGTAATTGTTGAAGGTTTTATTATTATAATCCACCATATGCTATGGTGACTTTAGTGTGTTTAATTTGGAAGTAATAATGTTTCGTGTTTGTGTATGGTGGGATGCATGAAATATTTTTGTATCAATCATTTGGCTATGTATCAATCAGTTAGCTATACTTTGAATTAGTGTGATTTATGAGCGCGTGAAACTAATTATGAGGTCCACTTACCTTTTTAAACCCTTAGAAACCAAGCAGTAGATTCCACCACTTACAAACCGATCAGAAGAACCATATCAGCTGCCGAAATTATAGCCAAGCAGCAGGAACTTTGTAACAAGCAGTAGAATGTCTGCTCAAGAGCAGCAGGAACTTTTCCCACTTTTGTAAAGTTGCCTAATTTAAGTTGCCCATTTTTTAATTGCAAATGTTTTAAAAATGGCCCATTTATTTAAAACGTTGGCTAATTTTGCCATGCTGGTTGCACTACAGTACACACAAGTACATCAACTTTATTTAATGCCACTTGATAGGTGTAATCATAATCAATGAGAGTCTTGTAGGCACATACTATTGGCATTTCATTTTGGGCAACAAATTATTGTGTATGCTTGTAGACATTTGTACTTTGGGCAACTAAATTTTCATATATAATTCTTAACCATATACAACACAAACAACACAACCCAAAAAAACAAAAAAAAAAAAAAAAAAAAAAAAAAAAAAAAATTAAGGAAAAAAAAAAAAAAAAAAAAAAAAAAAGCAAAATGAATTCTTGCACAACAGATAAGTTCAAGGTGTTTATACGGTATGAAGAGAATGTGATTGTTGTTTTACTTCCAAAAGCCGTCAACTTTGGCAATCTTGTGAAGTATGTATGGAAGAAGTTTCAGGTTAACGATGCATACGCAATATGTAACACCCCCAACTCGAAATATGGCAGCGGGACTGAGCTTGGGGTGCTACTCGAGGGGTAGTGAGTCAAAATCATAGATAAACGATCTCATAACGAGACTTTTTAATAAAATACCACATTCAAATACAAAGTTCAACCATTAGAGTTCAAAAGACTCTTAACACATTTAGCAGCGGATCATAAAATAGTTTGCAGCGGAAAAATAAAGTAGTTTGCAGCGGAAAATTTAGATAGAAATAACAAAACACAACCCACAGATAGCCATCCGGAACCTCCAGCCCTTCCTCGTGCACACTTCAGAAATCAATTACCTGAGATAAACATGCTTAAAAAGTCAACACAAAGGTTGAGTGTAATCCATAGGTTTAATAAAAATTAGTTGAGCACAAGATTTTAGTCTGGAAGATATAAGCAACAAATGCAAATATCGAGTAAGCGTCACATAATTCTCTGGATTTGCTAAGCTCATGACACACAAAGCGTTAACCAGCACCAGAAACTCTGGCGTAAGTCGACAATAACCGCGGAATTTCATAATCATAATAGTTGCCCCCAAAGCCAGGTATCTTGCCAAATACCTAGTTAACTCAATTATAGAACACCCATGTTGCCTACCTGGTCAACAGGGGTGGGATGGTCAAATCCTATAGGCCTATAAACTATAATCGCGCTCACGCCCAGGTGATTAATGGTTCATGATCGAGGGACTTGCTTTTGGCAAGGAAGGTACTTAGCATTCATAGCGTCAATCAGGAATAGCATACAATAAACAATTGTGCTCAGAAAAAAAACAGTAAGTAGCATGTATCTCCCCCACGGGATTTATAAATATTTAATAGCGCGCAAGTGGGGCTATGAATCACACCTTAGTCACAGAGAGAATGAGATAACAATCAGATGGTACGGCACAGCAAATGAACCTCAGCACAACCTAATCAATTAATGACATAACTCAGATATAATATCCAAAATGATTTAATAAATAATACTCGAATACTTCAATAATCAATACTTGAATAAAAGGTTTAATAACAATGGCATTTGAAAGAAAAAGGGTTTTAAAAAGTCTCGTGTGGAAGACAAGAAAGTTAGAAAACGAATACGTCGGCGAAACGAAAGAAACTCAAGAAAGACAAGAGTTGACGAAAGAGCTCCTCAAAGAAAGTCGTCGAAAAGAAATGAAAGACACACGCAAATAAACTATAACACATTAATAACAAGTCTCGGCTTTTCCCATTTTCCAAAATATAACGTTGAAAGTAATATAAATGAAAAGGTTTTTAAATAGTTTATAAATCTTAAGCGTTTAAGTGTTACAAAAGATTTTACAAAATTTCGGCATGACCTGCCCGTTTATAGAACATTTTCCCGAGTCAACGACTCTTTGATTAAGTATTTATTAACATCAAATTACCAAATTTTATCACTAACGTCACAATTCAATATATATTTGGACACATTATTCCCGTATATATTAGTTGTTTAGTTTATCGACCATTTCGTAGTTTTCGTACCAAAGGGTCCATAAGTCCAAATAACTAACACCGTAAATCCAATATGTCCAAATCTTGTCCATCACAAATAATAATAATACGGATCCAAGTCCGATATTCAAATCCACTTGACTATATCAATTGTATTTTAGGTTTCATAGTTTTATTAGTCAAGTTTATTATCATTCGTCGTGTTAACCCATGTCAAAATATTGCCGAAACCGTATTAAAACAATAACAAGTAAACAAATAATGTATAAACATCGCCGGGACTCACTTGAGTCACGGCTCAACACTAACCCGAGCCAATGGGCTCTCAGCTCAAGCCGAATCCGAGACAAACACAAACACTATCAACACCACACAACATCAACAACAAGAACATCATAACACCCCACCCTCACCACCACGAGAGTCTCGGTGGTGGGGTGTGGTGACTGCCGAGAACCAATGAACCAAACGGACCCACAATCAACTTCTAATACCCAAAAATATACACTCCCTCGTCTTCACAACCATGAAACAATAATAAAACAACAACCCTCACCGAGTCACGAGTTGACTCGGTGAGTTCACCCGAGTCGAGGCCGAGTTACAGAGAAAAGAGCGAGTCCACAAAAGTTTTAATGTTTAAAACACATTTTATAAAAGGTTTTATAATAAAATCGGTTTTATTAAAAGATTTAGAAATTAGGGTTTTCGTATAAATTCAAAAATAATAGAAAAGAGGGCGCGTGGGGGTTGTTTACCGTCAAGAGAAACGAATAGGAAGGTGGTGGTGGCTTGTGGTGGTGTCGCGGCGGTGGAAGGCGCGTGAGAGCGAACGGGGGTGTTTGGGGGTGCGTGGGTGGTACGGTGGTGATGAGGGTATCCCGATCTACAAGATCGTACAAGAAAAAGGGTGGCCGGAAAAATATTCCGGCGAGGGTCGCCGGATTCTGCTGGTGTCGCCGGAGGGTGGCCGGCCGGAAACTTCAAGAGGGAGAAAGAGTGTTAAAGATATTTGTGTGTGTGTTTTGTGAATAAAAATGAGTGGTGTGGGGTGTGATGGGTTATATATACTTGGGTAGAAGTATAGGGTGGGTTTTGTAATTTTTGAAAGTGTAGGGTAGAGTAAAGTTGTTAGTTTAGGGGTTATAGTTGCCAACGTAGTAAACTTCTAACGATAAACGCTTCGGGGCTCAAACGACATAGCAAACGGACTCGAAAAATTACGAAACTTGCGCCATCGTTCACGAAATGATTTTTCCAATAAAAACGAGTATAAATTTGCACTATTTTCAAAAATCAATATTTTTGACAAATACGATACGTTTCGTGCTTTGTAGGTTGTGCTGGTTCACTAATAGGGACAATATTCTCGTTTCTCGCAATAATTCTCGTTTCTCAAGCCCAAACAAGTTCAATAAAAAGTTTAGGTTCTCAGGTAATGCAAAGTTTTAAATTAATTGGCTAGAAAGGTTTTGGAAAATTACCGGGTGTTACAGCACATACATCATATTGGGAAATCCGTCCCGGATTTCAGTTCAACTTATCAGTTCCGGTTTCGAAGAGGTGAGGGTATTTGCGTTTGAACTGGTCCTCGCGTTCCCAGGTGAATTCGGGTCCTCTCTTGGAATTCCAGCGGACTTTCACAAGGGAAATTTTGCTCCTTTTTAATCGTTTGACCTCACGCTCCATAATCTCTACAGGTTCTTCAATAAAGTTCAGTTGCTCATCAACTTGAATCTCATCGAGTGGAATCACGGCTGTCTCATCGGACAAGCATTTCTTCAAATTAGACACGTGGAATACAGGATGTACCCTACTGAGCTCTGGTGGTAATTCTAGCTTATCAGCTACAGGACCAACTCGGTTCAGAATCTTGAACGGTCCTATGTACCTGGGGTTCAGCTTTCCCCGCTTGCCGAAACGAATCACTCCCTTCCATGGTGAAACCTTCAACATGACTCTATCCCCAACCTGAAACTCAAGGGGTTTGCGTCTTACGTTTGCGTAACTTTTCTGTCGATCTCGCGCGATCTTCAATCGGTCTTTAATCTGCACAATCTTTTCTGTGGTCTCTCGAACAAGATCCGGCCCAATGAGCTGAGCTTCTCCTACCTCAGCCCAACAAATTGGTGATCGACACTTTCGACCATACAATGCCTCGAACGGTGCAGCCTTGATACTTGCATGATAGCTGTTGTTGTATGAAAACTCGATCAAAGGCAAATGTGTATCCCACCCATTTCCAAAATCAATTACACAGGCCCGGAGCATATCCTCCAATGTCTGAATCGTCCTTTCACTCTGGCCATCTGTTTGTGGGTGATATGCAGTGCTCATGTCGAGTTTTGTACCGAAGGAATCTTGAAGCGACCACCAAAAGTTTGAAGTAAACCTGCCGTCTCTGTCGGAGATGATAGATATGGGAGCTCCATGTCTCGATACTATCTCCTTCACATAGAGCCTTGTTAACTTCTCCATGCCGTATTTTTCCTTGATCGGTATAAAATGTGCTGATTTAGTCAATCGATCGACTATGACCCATATAGCATCAAAACCAGTTGCAGTCCTTGGGAGTTTAGTGACGAAATCCATTGTGATCCGTTCCCACTTCCATTCGGGAATCTCGGGCTGTTGTAGAAGACCAGACGGTTTCTGATGTTCGGCCTTAACTTTTGCGCACGTCAAACATCTTCGAACATAGTCAGCAACTTCAGCTTTCATATTCGGCCACCAGTACAGTTCCTTGAGGTCATGATACATTTTGTCGGATCCTGGGTGAATAGAGTATTTTGACTTATGAGACTCGTGCATAATCAAGTCTCGCAGTCCTCCATGACGTGGCACCCAACTTCTTCCTTTATAACACAACGTTCCATCCGAACGTCTCTCAAACTTCTTTTGTATCATGCCACCAAGACTTTCACTCTGGAGATCTTCTTGTTTCACTGCTTCTTCTTGAGCACGGAGAATTTGAGCGGGAAGATTCGAATTGATGGTCATAACTAAAGCTCGAACTCGTAGAGGTTTCAACCGTTCCTTACGGCTCAAGGCATCAGCCACAACGTTTGCCTTTCCTGGGTGATATCGGATCTCACAGTCGTAATCACTTAGAGTTTCTAACCATCGCCGTCGTCTCATATTCAGCTCCTTCTGATCTAAGATATGCTGAAGACTCTTGTGATCGGTGTATACGACACACTTCGTCCCGTATAGATAGTGTCTCCATATCTTGAGTGCAAAAACCACTGCGCCCAACTCTAAATCATGCGTAGTATACTTCTCCTCGTGGGTCTTAAGTTGTCGGGAAGCATATGCCATGACTTTCCCTCTCTGCATCAGAAATGCTCCTAAACCATGATAGGATGCATCGCAGTATACCACAAAATCCTCCACTCCGTCTGGCAACGCCAAAATCGGTGCACTACACAGTTTTCGCTTCAGGATTTGGAATGCTTCTTCTTCATCATTTCCCCATTCATACTTCTTATTCTTCTGAGTCAATGCAGTTAATGGTTTAGCAACCTTGGAGAATCCCTCGATGAATCTCCGGTAATACCCGGCTAATCCCAAAAATTGTCGGATCTCTGTAGCATTAGAAGGTGTTGGCCAATTCTCAATAGCTTCAATCTTCGCGGGATCTACATGCAACCCTTTGTTGTCAATCACATGGCCAAGAAATTGTACTCTGCGAATCCAAAATTCACACTTAGAGAATTTGGCATACAGTTGTTCTTCCTTGAGTAATTTGAGAATTGTCGTCAGATGTTGCTTGTGCTCTTCTTCAGTCTTGGAGTAAATCAAAATATCATCGACAAAGACTATGACAAACTTGTCCAAGTATGGTTTACACACTCGGTTCATGAGGTCCATGAATACAGCCGGTGCGTTTGTCAAACCAAATGGCATTACTTTGAATTCATAGTGGCCATAGCGAGTCCTGAACGCCGTTTTGGGAATATCCTCTTCCCGGACTCTAAGTTGGTGGTAACCTGACCTCAGATCTATCTTCGAGTAGTAATCTGATCCTTGCAGCTGGTCAAACAAATCATCAATTCTCGGTAACGGGTAGCGATTCTTCACTGTCAGCTTGTTCAATTCGCGATAGTCAATGCACATCCTAAACGAACCATCTTTCTTCTTTACGAACAACACCGGTGCTCCCCACGGTGATGAACTAGGTCGAATAAACCCTTTATCCAACAACTCCTGTAACTGCTTAGACAGTTCTTGCATTTCGGTAGGAGCAAGTCGATACTGTGCACGTGCCACGGGTGCAGCTCCTGGAACTAATTCGATTAAGAACTCCACTTGTCGAGCTGGTGGAAGTCCAGGTAGATCTTCAGGAAATACCTCCGGGAAATCACGCACAATCGGGACGTCCTCGAGTCGCCTCTCTCCAGACTCTTTCTTGGACACTTGTGCTAAGAACGCATGACAACCTTTCTCGATGTACTTCAAAGTCTTAATGCAGGAGATAATACTCAAACGGGTTCCACTACGGTCTCCGCGGACAACCAAAGTCTCGTCATCAAGAGGGATATGAACAACCCGTTCACCGCAAATAATGATGGCTCGATGTTTGGACAACCAATCCATTCCCACAACTACGTCAAAGCTTCCGAGTTCAATGGGCATAAGGTCGATGCTAAACGGGTGATCTAGAAGGTTTAAGGTACAGTCTCGGATTACGGTGCAAGTATTAACCAGATTTCCATTAGCTAGTTCAATACTATAACTGGTGTCTAGAATGATAGGGGTGAGATTTAGTAGCAGTGAAATCTTAGAAGATATAAAGCTCATATCGGCACCAGAATCAAATAAGACTTTAACACGAAGGTTGTTGAGTAGAAACGTACCGGTAACGACATTTGGGTCCTGATACTGCTCTCCATTTCCCAGCACGTATGCTCTGCCACGAGCACCTTCGGTCTTTTGTCCAGTATTTTTCGGGCACTGGCTCTTGTAATGTCCACGCTCCCCACATCCAAAACATGTTACAACCGGCTGTGCATTACTCCCTGTAGCCACAGCTTTTCCCTTACAGTTCTTAGCAACATGCCCAACCTTGTTGCAGTTCTGACATCTCGCAGTGCACGGTCCAGGGTGGTGATGGTTACATTTTTCACAGTACGGGTACTTTCCAGCATATCCCCCAGTCTGTGCTGGTGCAGCTACATATGCTCTGACAGCCTCTTGGCGTCGGTTCTGCTGATTGTGGTGATTGTTATTGCGGTACTGGTTATTGTTGTTGTTGCGGTTGTTGTAGTTGTCGTTGTTGTTGTTGTTGTTGTTGTTGTTGTTGTTCCTTCTGTAGTCATCCCACTTCCTCTTATGATCAAAGTTGTTACCCTTCTGAGCTGTTCCATTCTTGATGGCCTGATCCATTAGTCGTTCAGCTACACGGATTGCATCATCCAAGGTCTGCGAGTTGTATGACGTTACAAGCCCTTCAATACTAGCTGGTAGACCACCAATAAACTTTTCAAGCAGCTTCTCATTATCCGGCACCATATGGGCACAAAAGTAAACAATACAATGATACATCATACTATAGTGTCCATTCAACATCATAATAGTACATCACCAAAATACATCGTAGATTCGATACTTGTCATCAGTCTTGCAAGATATGCGAAACGACTACAAGTTTCTTATCAAATCTACTAACCGAAACTAGTCAGTTCAGTACGTACAAGGTAAACTACTACTACAATAATTAACTACCATAATAAAGATGATCACTAATCTCTACTGACGGTCTCCTATCTTCTCATCATTATCATCCATCTTCTCATCATCCGGGTGAGGTACATCAATAGGGTGTGGGTCCATTTCTGGACTAGGTGGTGCAAGGGGTGATCGACGGGTGCAACTGATAATTGATCGGCGGGAACTGATGTAGCCGTAATACTCTCCATGGAGCATCGGGACAAGTATAAAAATTTCTAGCCAAATGTTTATAAAATAGTTTCATATAAAAATGAAATAGTAGTGAAAATCCAAACATACAGTAATAAAGTACTTACGAGTGAAGTGGCACGGAAGGCTGATGGCTATCGATTTCGAAAAGCGTTTTGACTCACACGAAAATGTTTATAGTCGAGTATGACCTCGTTCTCTATAAACCTTGGCTCTTGATACCATTCTGTAACACCCCCAACTCGAAATATGGCAGCGGGACTGAGCTTGGGGTGCTACTCGAGGGGTAGTGAGTCAAAATCATAGATAAACGATCTCATAACGAGACGTTTTAATAAAATACCACATTCAAATACAAAGTTCAACCATTAGAGTTCAAAAGACTCTTAACACATTTAGCAGCGGATCATAAAATAGTTTGCAGCGGAAAAATAAAGTAGTTTGCAGCGGAAAATTTAGATAGAAATAACAAAACACAACCCACAGATAGCCATCCGGAACCTCCAGCCCTTCCTCGTGCACACTTCAGAAATCAATTACCTGAGATAAACATGCTTAAAAAGTCAACACAAAGGTTGAGTGTAATCCATAGGTTTAATAAAAATTAGTTGAGCACAAGATTTTAGTCTGGAAGATATAAGCAACAAATGCAAATATCGAGTAAGCGTCACATAATTCTCTGGATTTGCTAAGCTCATGACACACAAAGCGTTAACCAGCACCAGAAACTCTGGCGTAAGTCGACAATAACCGCGGAATTTCATAATCATAATAGTTGCCCCCAAAGCCAGGTATCTTGCCAAATACCTAGTTAACTCAATTATAGAACACCCATGTTGCCTACCTGGTCAACAGGGGTGGGATGGTCAAATCCTATAGGCCTATAAACTATAATCGCGCTCACCCGCAGGTGATTAATGGTTCATGATCGAGGGACTTGCTTTTGGCAAGGAAGGTACTTAGCATTCATAGCGTCAATCAGGAATAGCATACAATAAACAATTGTGCTCAGAAAAAAAACAGTAAGTAGCATGTATCTCCCCCACGGGATTTATAAATATTTAATAGCGCGCAAGTGGGGCTATGAATCACACCTTAGTCACAGAGAGAATGAGATAACAATCAGATGGTACGGCACAGCAAATGAACCTCAGCACAACCTAATC